>JAWHQI010000105.1:4423117-5626234 GCA_033032865.1 Dactylorhiza incarnata
TCTCTTTATTCCTAGTTGGCTCGAAATTAAATTAGGAAACATTTAAAATTAGCAAATGAAACACTTAAAGCCTTCAATATTTGTATTTGGGTTTAAATTTAGTGTTTTTAATTTAAAATAATAATCTATACTATATATACAAAAAAACTTGATGTAATCTTTAATAACTCCAGCGCCACTGCAATCTTTCATAATTCCTTTAACTCCAGCTGAAATATTCAACTCCAGTCGTTCGATCAGGCTCGTGAATAAAGCAGCCCCACTGCAATCTCTCATAATGCCTTCCTTTAATAACTGCGTACTTCTTCACACGTGTCATTATGAATTTGTGCTTCTCCTTGCCTCCGCCACGTGTTTCCTAACTTTTTCCCACGCACATGATTTCTATTTTCTAGACTCTTCTAGATTTAGTAGTAATATATCATTATATTATATAAAATGAGATTACCTCCAGAACAGTTGATCAATGATTTGTGTTTCAATATCAATAAAGACATTCACTTGAAGCATATAGATTCACATCATATCTCACTTATAATTTGAAAATAATTTATTAAAAAAATTAGATTTTTATTTTATATTTACGAGTGACAGTGCACGGGGGGCCCCGTGCGACAGTACCACCATCTACGACATTGCCCGTGCGCGACGGTGCTCCCCGCTCGCAAACCCCTGTGAGCACGACGCCTGGGGTTTGCGAGCGGGGGAGCACCATTGCGCATGGGCAATGTCGTGGATGGTGGTACTGTCGCACGGAGCACGAGGAGCCCCCATGCACTGCCACTCGTATATTAATAAATACATAATTTTTTAAATCAATTCGAGTTGATTCGAATCATATTTCGAGTGATTCAGGGCTGACTCGAAATCGACTCGAAATCATATTCGAGTCAAATTGAGTCGAATCAATTGTAACCGATTCCGATTCGGCTCAATATTCGAGCGATTTTCGAGCAACTTTCGAGTTTCGAATAATATGCTCAACCTTAGTTACGCGTGGTAGAAAAAGAAACAATAATAGAAGAGAAAGATTGCATTTTCATTAAAAGAAAATAATAAAAGTACACAACTATATTAAGCAAAATGGAAACAAAGGCATAAGAAACAACATGAAATTAAACTCTCAAACAAAGTAGAACTCTCTTAAACTTTCTCTCTTCTCCAACTCTTCAACCTTTCCAACCTCCTCAAAGCTTTGGGCCTTATATAGCCATCATGGAAGGAAAATGAAACGACACCAAGGGAGGGGCCCGTCATGCATTGAAATAGGAATTAAATGGAGGGTGGAATGGTCACATGATGGTGAGGTGAAATATGAGGGGGGTGACTATTATGAATTAAATTTTATGGAGTATATGAGAGGGGCTGCCACAAATCAGGAAAAATAAAATATGGGTTGAAGAGTGGGGTCGGCCATGAAATTAAACTCTCAAAATGGAGAAATATTAGGGGAGAGTAAAGGGTGGTCGACCACGAATAAAAGAAAATAACGAAAAATAAATTGAAGAGAAGGAGAGAGAGGGTCCGTCAGATGAGAATAAAAATTACTATTAATAGTGGTCACATGTATTAAAATAAGGAGGTGAAGGGGTGTGGCCGGCCACTATAAATGAAATGACTAAAAATAGATGAAGATGAGGAGAAAAAGGTGGTCGGCCATGCATGAAATACTTAATATAATAATAATAATAATGGATAATCCATGCACGGGATAATTTTCTCGTACAAAAGGTTGACAGCGGGCTTTTACGTTGAATTGTGCCGAAATTCCCCAAGGCCTGTCATAAAATAAAACAAAAAAAAAATTTAGTGTGAATAATATAAAATAATAATAAGAAGATAATTATAATATAATTTAGAGAAATATACATAATTTATATTAAAAATATAATGATAATGATAAGCATATTTAAGTCAAAATATGCGTCATCAGGGGGCAGGCGAAGCCAGCCGTAGCCAACCGAGTACTGTCGTGGTTGGCCGTAGGGGCGGAGCCCCGTGTCGGGCACTCGTATATATATATATATATATGTATATATATATATGTATATATATTTTTTTTGGTAGGACGTCAGGTGCTAGGTCAGAAAAACCTAGAACCTAACGACCAATTTTATTTAAAAAGAAAAAGCAACAACGGATACAAAGGAGGTGGGATATACCCCGCGCCCCAAACACAACAACATTTCCCAAAAACCATATTAACCGAAAAGGTGTCTCGTAGAAATGTTCTGATTATCAGGTGATTTGTCGCCTCCTCCAAAATGATTTTGTGTAAAATAATGGGAATATATATGTATATATATATGTATATATATATATGTATGTTATATATGTATGTATATATATGTATATAAATATGTATATATATATGTATATATATATAGACACACACACGAGTGGCAGGCACGGGCCTCCAGACCGATCCAAGGCGACATTTGGCGTGGGGGCGATATTTGTCGTGGGGGGCGACATTTGTCGTGGGGGAGATATTTGTCGTGAAGGCGACATTTATCGTGGGGACGACATTTGTTGTGGAGGCGACATTTGTCAAACAATTTAATTTCAGTATGTTTGTCGTGTGGGCGTCATTTGCAGTAACACATCCACTGCAATGACAATATAATATAGGTCCGGCCGGGACCCATAGCATATAATCGTCACAGCTTTAGTATTAAAAGTGATATAGAAACAACCCAACTCAAAACTCAGAACAAACAGAGCGAAAACATTTAAAAGACACAGAAGTTGTCCACATCTATATTAGAGTACCACGACCTTAAGGCCTTACAAAACCGATGCTCAAGTCATCAATCACAGCACATAAAATATCCAGAGAAAATAGCATTCCTATGCTACCTCGACGTGCAAGACAGAACAAAATAAAGACAGCATAATCAGTCAACAAAACAGGAGGAGGTATACTTCATGAGGCAGGCCTTTTTTGCCGGCGAGCTGGGTCCAACCTGTGATCCTTGCCCTGCATCCATTACATAAAGAGCAGTATAACGAGTGTCAGCTTTGGCTGACCAACAATAGTGTAACAACACCCCTCCTCCCGGCCGTCCTAGCGGACCCCGGGGAACTACATCACCCTGCAAGTCAGCACTTCGTATGCTTATGTAAAAAGACAATAATAACATAAAAATGACAGGTATGAGTGTCATAAGCATCATCCATGTTTTTATGTTGAGCAGTTAAAGTAAGAGGCCTAACAATGCAACATGTATGCAAACCTGGGTTTCACCCAAGGCACCCTATGGCGTGTATGCTTCTAACATAACATCACACATCATCATTTCACAACAATCAACGGGTACTCATCATTTCCCTAGGGGCGTGCAAGCCCACAACCAAGAGCTCCACTGAGACTTCACCTCTTACATGGCTCACCACGCCAACGGGCACATCAACATACTTGTTCTTGCCACAATCACAAACCAACAACCGATGCCAAGAACTCTCGATGAGACCCCACCCGTACATGGCCTCGTCAGTTATCACAAAAGGGGACTTGTCTTGCCGAGACACTCTCCACACATGAACGCAAGCATTCACGGGCTAGCCAGCCGACCACAAAGACAAAGCCACGCATTCACATACAAGTGGCATCCCAAGCCATTTACAACGCACAGTAAATCCCTTTTTGAACCAACGTTCGTTCTCACACGAAACATAATGGGCATCACAACGACGTTTTCACCGCTATCAGATTTCTAGCAAAAATCCCTAGAATGCACGTTAAGTAACATCACCAAATCGGACAACCGACCGCGATTTCAGCTTCACCAACAATGCCTAATCTGCTAACGGAGCGGATTTCTAATGCAAAAATCATGTCGGGGACAGACTCAATCAACCCGATGGTTCTTCTTGAACCGAGGCGACCCAAACCCCTCTCATTTGAGAGATCCAGTGCCATAAATTTCAGAAAAGAGAAAGGCAAAGAAAGTGATGTCATGCACGCATCCTAAAACCGGGAGGAGAAATTTCGTTACCCTAAGAGTTCTCTTCCTCGCCATGAATCGGTTGAAAGGCACAGATAGAAATGAGCTCCTTCGAGTCCTCTCCAAGGATCTGGTTTCAGAGGCGGAACTTCTTCCGTCGGCTAGGGTTCGAGAGGCGGAACTTCTTCCGTCTCGTCTCTTCTTCTTCGCGTAATAATCGTGGATCCTAAAGAAGAACCGTCGAACCGTCTATTTATACCCGAAGTATAAAAGACCTAAAAAATCGCTATCCGCAGTCCATACAGAAACAGTTTTCTGTAATAATTCGTCGGGATTCCACGGAACAACCCGACGAATCCGACGAATCGAATCAGACGGCAACATTTGCCTAGGTTAGGGACTCTATAACAATTCGTCGGGATTCCACGGAACAATCCGACGAATCCGATGAATCATATCAGACGGCAACATTTGCCGACTTTAGAGTCTCTGTGATAATTCGTCGAGATTTCACGGAACAGTCCGACGAATCCGACGAATCCCATCCGACGAATTCCGACGAATTCCGACATCAACATTTGCTTTACCTCCCCGATCCTTTATGGTGATTGGTAACCTTTACCAACACAGTCAATGTTCCAACCTCTCCACATGCACTTATGTGCGACCCTGCAGGCTCATATCGCGTTGGCAGTGAGATTACATGTTTGACCACTTCTAGATCACAATGGTAACTCCAACAGTCTCCCACTTGATCTTGAAAGTATCAAACAAAAAACTCACAAACAATGAGCGGCATCTAGCAATGCATCATTGCTCCCCAAGCAATAAGAGTTCATAACTCATAAGCCTTTATGACCAATGTTCCAGCGTTGTCTTTGTCCCTTTGTCCCTTACATCCGGAGAGAACTAGAGGCATGGACCGTGTCACCCTCATAATAGCTCAATCCAAGTTTCTTGATCTAGAACGGACTTCCAGAGAATGGTGAGCTCAATATCACATATTGACTCAACCAAGCATGGCCATGCATTTCCCAGTCCAATTCCATCAAGGGGCCCATGGATGCAACTCCTGTTATATAGGAGGACAAATCCCATATCTGCTCACACCCAAATGATTCGTAACGTACCCAACGAACACCCTTATCATCAACCTTCTTCAAGGAAGACTTTAGATGACATCAAAGCACGCTCTTCCTCACTCGATGAATGCTGTGACTTCAGGTCAAAGGACCACAACACCATTGTCAAATGAGACCTACTTGTGACACTTTTAAGTAACAATCCACAAAGTAGTCTCAGGTTGGGTCTGTCCAGTACAACTTGTTCACTAACAAGTACCCACGTGATGACTTGATATCACAATATCATGACCTGTGAGAACCGGTCATCAGTCAACACACATGCTAGTCTTAATGTATCATCATCACCCTTAGCTTCTATGATGATACCTCGACTAGGGACCTTTTAAGAATGAAGCTTCGAAATCATAGGCTCTCACATTCAAGTCACGTACTTGATGTCCTATGGAAGCGAACATTCTAAGGGTATTTATCACGAATTTTATTCTATCATATAGAAACAGTATATCATAATAAAAGAACTTGCCATTAATTGTAAAAAGGAAATAATTGGTACACAATTCATCATATGAATAAATAATAAACAGCCAACCGAATATTTATTTTACATGCAACCCACAAGACTCCCACTAGAGTTGATCACTCAGGTATCGTATACCCATTGATCTAGTATGACCATCATGCTTTCTCTGTGCGAGAGGCTTTGTCAGTGGATCTGCAATATTCTCCTCAGTCGGCACTCTGCAAATGTTCACATCTCCTCGTTCGACAATCTCACGAATAAGATGGAACCGCCGAAGTATGTGCTTGGAGCGCTGATGTGATCTAGGTTCCTTAGATTGTGCAATTGCACCATTGTTATCACAGTAGAGAACTACGGGACCAACAATGCTAGGAACTACATCTAGCTCGCCGATGAATTTCCTAATCCATACAGCCTCCTTCGCTGCATTTGCCGCAGCGATATACTCGGCCTCAGTTGTAGAATCAGCAACTGTCTCTTGCTTGGAACTCTTCCAACTCACAGCTCCTCCATTCAGGCAAAACACAAACCCTGACTGAGACTTCGAATCATCCCTATCAGTTTGGAAGCTGGCATCCGTGTAACCACTTACAACGAGCTCTTCCTCTCCACCATACACCAAGAATACATCCTTAGTCCTTCTCAAGTACTTCAGGATATTCTTTACGGCTATCTAGTGACATTCACCAGGATCAGACTGATACCTGCTAGTCATGCTCAAAGCAAAAGAGACATCGGGTCGAGTACATAACATTGCATACATGATTGACCCAATTGCCGAAGCATATGGAATCAACTTCATGCGGTCCTTATCTTCACAAGATTTTGGACACTGGTCCTTAGAGAGATTTACACCACGAGACATGGGCAAAAATCATTTCTTGGACTCAAGCATGTTGAACCGCTTCAACACCTTCTCAATGTACATACTCTGGGTCAAACCCAGCAACTTCTTCGATCTATCTCTATAGATCTTAATACCGAGTATGTAAGTCGCTTCACCCAAGTCCTTCATAGAAAAGCAATTTCCTAGGTTGTTCTTAACAACTTTCAGGGTAGGTATGTCATTCCCGATCAGCAGTATGTCATCTACATACAATATCAGGAAGACAACAATACTCCCACTGATTCGCTTGTAAACACACGGTTCATCTTCATTCTTGACAAAACCAAACTCTTTGATTTTCTCATCAAAACGAAGATTCCAACTTCTAGAGGCCTGTTTCAATCCATAGATGGACCTGTTCAGCTTGCATATTTTAGTGGCTTCATTTGGGGATACAAAACCCTCGGGTTGTGTCATGTACACTTCCTCAAGGAGGTTTCCATTTAGGAAAGCCATTTTGACATCCATCTGCCAGATCTCGTAGTCATAATACGCAGCAATAGCAAGCAATATCCTAATGGACTTTACCATGGCAACAGGGGAAAAGGTCTCATCATAGTCAACACCATGAATTTGCTTGAAACCCTTAGCCACTAGTCGCCCTTTGAATGTCTGTACATTCCCATCCATGTCGGTCTTCTTCTTGAAGACACATTTGCACCCTATGGGTCGTACCCCTTCAGGTGGTTCCACCAAGTTCCAAACTTGGTTTGTATACATGGAGTCCATTTCGGATTTCATAGCCTCAAGCCATTTGTCGGAGTCCGGTCCATTCATAGCTTCTTGGTAGGTTGCTGGTTCATCATCATGATCCATAAGCAACACATTACCTATTTGAGACACGAGAAATCCATATCTCTCAGGCTCAAATCTTGGTCTACCAGATCTACGTAGGACTTGTGTCTCTTGAGCAGGTTCTCTAGCTACAACATCTTGTAGTCCTGGCTCAGAATCCAATTCTGGTTCATTCACTACTTGTGGTTCTTGAACTTCTTCAAGTTCTACCTTTTGCGTCTTTCTTGATAAGAACTCTTTCTCCAAGAAGACACCCGTCCTTGCGACAAACACTTTGCCCTCAGACGGTTGGTAAAAGTAATATCCTTTCGTTTCCTTAGGATATCCCACCAGATAACACTTATCTGATTTGGGTTCCAGCTTGTCAGGCATTTGACGTCGTACGTATGCCTCATAGCCCCAAATTTTAATGAATGACATACTGGGACGCTTCCCAGTCCATATCTCATATGGTGTCTTTAGAACCGTTTTCGTTGGAGCGCGATTCAGTGTTATTGCAGCAGTCTCTAAAGCAAAACCCCAAATGGAAACATGCAAGTCTGCATGACTCATCATCGACCGTGCCATGTCTAACAGAGTACGATTTCTCCTCTCAGACACACCATTATGCTGCGGTGTCCTAGGTGGAGTGAGCTGTGATACAACACCACACTCTTTCAGATGATCACGGAACTCGTGACTCAGGTATTCGCCACCTCGATCAGATCGGAGTGCTTTAACCTTTTTACCCAATTGGTTCTCCACTTCATTCTTGAACTCTTTGAACTTTTCAAAGGTTTTGGATTTGCACTTCATGAGATACACGTATCCGTATCTACTGAAATCATCAGTAAATGTAACGAAGTAGAAATACCCACCTCTAGCCATAGAACTCATGGGTCCACATACATCACTATGTATTATACCCAAAAGATCCTCAGCCCTCTCAGTATAACCAGTGAAAGGGGCTTTAGTCATCTTGCAGAATAAACAAGACTCGCATCGCTCAAATGATTCATAATCAAATGAGTCCAATAGTCCATCTTTATGGAGTTGGATATGCGCTTCTCATTTATATGGCCCAAACGACAATGCCAGAGATATGTAGGATTTAAGTCATTTGTTCTTAGTCTTTTATTATTATCTACATTATAGATCGGATGGTCCAGGTTCAAAACATAAAGACCATTAAACAATTGAGCTACATCATAACAAACATCATTCTTAAATATAGAACAACAATTGTTCTTAATTATAAAAGAAAATCCAATCATGTCTAAGCATGAAATGGATATAATGTTTCTAGTTATGGCCGGAACATAATAACAATTATTAAGTTCTATTACAAGCCCACTGGGCAAAGAAAGACGGTAAACCCCTACGGCTATAGCAGTAACTCTTGCTCCATTGCCGACGCGCAGGTCCACCTCTCCTTTACTCAGCAATCTCCTCCTTCCTAGTTCCTGCACATTTGTACAAATGTGAGAACCACATCCGGTATCCAATACCCAAGATGAAGGAGCAGAAAGGTTTATCTCTATAACGTAAATATTCGAAGCGGAAGTCATACCTCCCTTCAGTTTCTGCAGACCCTCAATATACGAAGGACAATTCCTCCTCCAATGACCAGCCTTGCCACAGTGGTGGCTTTTCCCTTCCTTCACGGTGCTCTTCTTTTTCAGTGTAGAAGATTTGGGCTCAAGATGTGACTTAGGTCCCACCTTCGTCTTCTTGAAGCCCTTGGCCTTACCCTTGCCTTTATGTACCATCAATATGGGACTAGCAGGCTTGGCCTTCTTCATATTTATCTCGGTAGTTCGCAACATGCCTAGGAGCTCGGGCAGTGTCTTGTCTATTTCATTCATGTTGTAGTTCAAGATGAACTGCTCATAACTATCTGGCAACGATTGCAGGATAAGATCTGTGGCCAACTCTTGACCCAGAGGAAAACCCAGTCTCTCCAGGTTCTCAATATACCCAATCATCTTGAATACGTGAGTACCAACTGAGTCTCGAGCTCCCATTTTGCACTGAAATAAGGCCTTCGTGACATCGAACCTCTCTTGACGAGCTTGCCCTTGAAACATTTTCTTTAGGTGCTCGTCAATCTCCTTGCACCCCATGTTCTCGTGTTGCTTCTGAAGCTCAGAGTTCATGGTGGCAAGCATAAGACACTCGACGTCTAAGGCGTCATCGGTATACTTCTTATAAGCACCCTTATCAACACGGGACGAGTTCCCGATCGACACCTCGGGGGCTCCTTCTTCCAAGACGTAGAGCTTTCGCTCTTGCCTGAGAACAATTCTCAGGTTCCTATACCAGTCCATATAGTTCGTCCCACTAAGCTTGTCCTTCTCAAGGATAGCTCTCAGGGACAAGGTGGAATGTGAACCACTTGCCATGGTATTCTACAAGAATTCATGCAGAATTTAATCAGTACCTTAATTTCAAAATACAATTTATTTTAATTTGGACTTCAATTAAATACTCCCACTATTTTATTCAAATTGATAACCCTCACTATCAATTCGGAGAGTCCATGCGAGCTACTCTCTTAGTGGACAAGATCCGTATTTCACCAACACCACGAGTCCGCTTTGGCGTTCCTCTCATAATGCGGTTATTTAGGTAGGCAACGCTTGCCAATTGCATCCTCATGCAACTCTTGTATGGCTGGTGAATAACTCCTTATTCGCATCCATCATATGGTGCATGCCAACCCTATGCCTCTAGGCACTCAACCTTTGAGGTCACCTAGTTAAGTTAGACCCGATGTCGACAGTGGGATATCACAATTATCCGCTCGCACCCTTACCAAGATAGATTAATGCACCTTGCTTTGGCAAGCCCACACTTCATCGATCGAGGCAGGAAGAGTGTCATCCATCGGAAGGCATCCGAACACTTAATATTTGATGAAGGGATTTTAATAGCAAGTTAACACTTAACCATGATCAACATTTGATCAATGTGCACATCCACAGAAAAACAAGCTTTCTAAAATCCACATGCATCCCTTATGTGCACAACATAAGACTATCAACCTTTGATAGACGAAAGGGCTAAATCTGGACATTTAGAACTCTTCCAAATCTTCAGATTTACATGCATTGGACAAAGGCAAAGACAACTCGACTTAAAGCAGTAGACAAGCTCGTCTCTCATTGTTGGATTCAAAATCCAAAACAATACAAGGGTTCATTAACCACTTGAGGGACGGTTACTGTTAAGGAGACAACAATTTCTAACAATTAGAAATTACCACGAAATCCCAGACGTTCCTGGCGGGGTTCCAAGGGGCCGCGCCCCTGGTGGGGTCTTAGGGGCAGAGCCCCTAACGGGGTCCAAGGGGCAGCGCCCCTGGCGGTGGTCTCACTGACCGATCAGCGAGCGGGGTCAAGGGGCAGAGCCCCGAACAAATTTTTGAAATCCCACCACCAGAAACCACACAAAATCACATCAAATGTGATATTCCAAGAAGAAATCTTGACATTTAGAACGCTTCCAAATACCTAGATTTGCACGTACTGGAATAACCTAACTTCTGAAACAACATTCATGAGCGCAACCTCGCTTTGATACCACTGTTGGGTTTTTCTAGAACCATACATCACATGTAGGCGCAACGGAAATAAAGAGAAACAACCCAAAAGACTTTGATCGGGCCATGAATATTGAATCAAGAAGTTAATAAAATACTAGGCAAAAATTACCTTAGTGGAGTTGGATCAAATCCAACCTAGATGCTCCAAGAAGAAGAGTTCTTGCGCCGGCTATGCGAGAGTTCTCACATAGAATAATGTCTACGTCTCTACAGTGATCCACACGAGTCGGGAGAAGAACGACTGCACCTTTGCACTTCCACGAACTGCTAGGTTCGCTCCAGGAAGAACAATCACGACGACGATCGCCGGCGGGGAGACCTGCGAAGGCGATCGAGACGGCGGAACACTTCCGTCGGCTAGGGTTCGAGAGGAGGAACTTCTTTCGTCTCGTCTCTTCTTCTTCGCGTAATAATCGTGGATCCTAAAGAAGAACCGTCGAACCGTCTATTTATACCCGAAGTATAAAAGACCTAAAAAATCGCTATCCGCAGTCCATACAGAAACAGTTTTCTGTAATAATTCGTCGGGATTCCATGGAACAACCCGACGAATCCGACGAATCGAATCAGACGGCAACATTTGCCTAGGTTAGGGACTCTGTAACAATTCGTCGGGATTCCACGGAACAATCCGACGAATCCGATGAATCATATCAGACGGCAACATTTGCCGACTTTAGAGTCTCTGTGATAATTCGTCGAGATTTCACGGAACAGTCCGACGAATCCGACGAATCCCATCCGACGAATTCCGACGAATTCCGACAGCAACATTTGCTTTACCTCCCCGATCATTTATGGTGATCGGTAACCTTTACCAACACAGTCAATGTTCCAACCTCTCCACATGCACTTATGTGCGACCCTGCAGGCTCATATCGCGTTGGCAGTGAGATTACATGTTTGACCACTTCTAGATCACAATGGTAACTCCAACACCTAGCGCCGGTGCTAGCTCCCAGGTACAGAAAACCTGTACTAGCCTTAGGCATTCCATCCTCTGTGCTCAGTGACACCTTGGGTGTTACAACTCCAACCCCCTTAAAAGAATTTCGTCATCGAAATTTAAGACGTTAACGAAAACATACTTAACGCACATACCTGACACAAACAGTACTGGAAAGTCATCCCACATTGTTTGCTCGCGTTCCCACGAGCGCTCGTCTCGCCCACAATTATTCCAATGAACTTTCACCATCTTGACCTCCTTATTCCGCATCCGTCAGACTTCAGAATCTTGTACGCAAGCCGGACGAACCATCGTCCTCAGATCTTCGGCTACGGGAACTGTCAAAAACCCGACAACATCTTCCGGCTCCACCAACGCTTTCCTCAGCACCGAAATAGGGAAAACATCATGTAATCCACTTAGTTCGGCGGACAACGCAAACCGATAGGCCGCTTCGCCTATGCGCTCCGTAACCTCAAATGGGCCAAAAAACCTCGGACTCAACTTCTTGAGTCGCCGAATTTGTGAAACGCCTTTAAACGGCTTGATCTTCAAGTAGACCATGTCACCCACCACAAACTCCACATTTCTGTGACGCGCATTAAAATACTTAGCTTGCCGATCCTGAGCAATCTTCATTCGCTCCTGGATCGTACGCACCAACTCAAAAGCGTCTGCCACTACCTCCTTCCCTAAAAGCTGAGTGTCTCCCGCCTCTATCCAAGACATCGACGTTCGACACCACCTTCCATACGAAGCCTCGTATGGCGCCATCTTGAAACTCGCATGGAAACTATTGTGATAGGAAAACTCCACCATGATGAGGTGGTCTTCCCAACTCTTACCAAAATCGAGGGCACACATCCTCAACATGTCCTCCATCGTACGATTCGTTCTCTCCATTTGACCATCGATCTGTGGATGGAACACGATACTAAACTTCAACTTTGTCCCCAAGCTTCTCTGCACTAACCTCTAGTCCTTGGACGTGAAACGCCCATCGCGATCACTAACAATGCTCTTTGGAATTCCGTGCAACTGCACAATATTTTGAATATAAAGCTCCACGAACTTCTCCACGCTATCGTCCTTCCGATTTGGAATGAAGTGAGCCACCTTGGTCAGGCGATACACAATCACCCAAATTGCATCATTACCTTGTCGCGACCGAGGAAAACCATGCACAAAATCCATGGAGATGTCGTCGAATTTCCACTCGGGGATAGGAAGAGGTTTCAAGAACCCGCCCGACCTTTGGCAATCGGCCTTCACTAAAGCACAAGTCTGACATCGACTTACGTACAAAGCTACATCCCGCTTCATTCCAGGCCACCAAAAGGAATTCTTCAAATCCAAGTACTTTGTACTTCCTGGATGAATGGAGTACTTCGTGAAGTGAGCCTCAAACATCAACTCCTCATGGAGTTTGCCAAAACGAGGGACACACACTCTTCCATTTCTCTTTAAAAGTCCACCGACCATCTCCAAAGCACTGCCTTCGCCCTGCTGAGCTTCCAACACCAATCACTGACACTCTTCGTCTGCACTGGTCGCCTCTTGGATTCGATCCGCTAAATCACACTACATCTCAATCCAGTTCAACCGAGCTATGCTGGAATCACCCCGAGCCACACGAAATGTCAAGAGACTAGAACTCTCGCACCAAACACTCGTCATGCGCTTCAATCCAATTACCTGGTTTGAATGCTTTCAACTCAAGGCGTCAACTACCACATTGGCCTTACCTGGCGTATACTGAATCGCTACGTCGTAGTCCTCAAGGAACTCGACCCACCTACGCTGCCTCATATTGAGATCTTTCTGATCCAGAAGATACCTCAGGATTTTGTGGTCCATGAAGATTTCCACTTTCGCACCATACACGTAGTGCCTCCACAACTTTAACGCAAAAATCACCGCCGTCAACTCCAAGTCGTGGATGGGGTAATTTCTCTCATGAGGCTTTAGATGCCTCGACCCATACACTATCACGATACCATGCATCACCAGCACGCAACCCAAACCGCAACCTGACGCGTCGCTGAAAATCTGAAATCCTTTAGTCCCACTAGGAAGACTTAAGATTGGAGTGGACATCAATCTTTCCTTCAAGGTCTCGAACGCACGGGCACACTCTGACTTCCACACAAACTTCTGGTCCTTTCGGGTAAGAGTGGTGAGGGGCAAAACCATTCGCAAAAAGTTCTCAACGAACCTTCTGTAATAACCGACTAGTCCAAGGAAACTCCGGACTTCCGCCACGGTTCTCAGTACAGGCCAATCTCTAATGGCTTCAATCTTCGCTGGATCTACTACCACCCCATCTCCACTTATCACGTGACCCAGAAACGCCACCTTCCTGATCCAGAACTCGCACTTTGAGAACTTAGCATAAAGTTGGTTCTCCCTCAGCGTCTGCAACACCAATCTCAAGTGAGACGCATGCTCCGCCTTCGACTTCGAATACACTAAGATGTCGTCGATGAACACCACCACGAACGAATCTAGGTATCGTTAGAACACTCTGTTCATTAAATCCATGAACACTGATGGCGCGTTCGTCAAACCGAACGACATCACCGAGAACTCAAAATGACCATATCTCGTCCCAAACGCTGTCTTGGGAATATCCTCTTCTCAAATCCTAAACTAATAGTAACCCGACTTTAAATCCAGCTTGGTGTACACCGTCGACCCTACCAGTTGATCGAACAAATCATCGATTCGCGGAATCAGATACTTATTCTTGATGGTCAACTTATTCAACTCACGGTAGTCTATGCACAACCGCATACTACCATCCTTTTTTTTACGAATAACACCGGCGCACTCCACGACGAAGAGCTGGGACTAATGTACCCCTACTCTAACAACTCTTGCAACTGCACCTTTAGCTCGACCAGTTCCATCTGTGCCATCCTAAACGGAGTACGTGATACCGACCTCGCACCTGGATCCAAATCTATTGAGAAATCGATTTCACGCTGAGGAGGCACTCCCGGAAGCTCCTCGGGGAACACATCCTCGAATTCTTCCACCACTGACACTTCTCTGATTGCCAACTTCGTGGAGTGAGTCTCCAACAAAGCTATAAACGTCTCACTTCCTTGATTCACCACTCGCATCAACTGCAAAACAGAAATCAGGGAACAAGCCACTCCGCCTAGGCCCTCGAACTTGACCTTACTCTACTTTCACACCTTAGGGTCACCACCATCAACAGGCAGTCAATACTCAGAACAAACACACGACAAATGTTAATTCTAAGACATTTGATTTCACAAATTATTTTGAGGGATGGTTACTACAAAGGAGAATCAATTTCTAAAACAATGAAATCGCAACGCAATCATATGCGTTCCTGGTTGGGTTCCAAGGGGCCGCATCCCTGGTGGGGTCTTAGGGGCAGATCCCCACGAGGTCCAAGGGGAAGCACCCCTGGCGGTAGTCTCGCTGACTGATCAGCGAGCAGGGTCAAGGGGCAGAGCCCTTGCGGAGTTTACACGCATAGGATCACAACCTACCTCTGATACCACTATTGGGTTTTCTATACGTCAAAAGAGCAGCATGTCATATATGCGCAGCGGACATAACAAACAAGAACAACCCAAAAGAGTGTAAGGATCTTGCGATTTCATAACTTAAGAAATAAGAAAGATAACAACAATGAAGTACCTTAAGGGGATTGAGTCAACACTCAACCAAGATGCTCCAAGAAGAAATCTCGAAGAAGAAATCTGAGGCCCTAGCGCCAAAATCGATCAGCGCCTCTATAGAGATCCACACGAGTGAAGAAGAACCCCACGACTCTTGTCCAACAAGAGTCGGGATGGAGAAGAAAAGCCCTCTACGTCTCCTACAAATTGCTAGATCTGGCGACCGGGAGAGGCGGCGACGATCTCACGGAAAGCGGACGGAGCTGTCGAGACCTATGCGGAATCCTTCTGTTTCGGCTCTCTCAGATTCGCAAAAAAGAGAAGCAGTACTGAAAACCTAATTGCATCCTCTTTTATACACAAGGCATAAAAGACGCTATCCGCAGACCAGAGATCTTATCAGAGTAAATACAGAAATTCATCGAGTAGACAAAATTCGTCGAGACAATTCGACGAATTCGTCGAGTACAAAATAATTCGTCGAGACAATTCGACGAATTCGACTTGACGGATTAATACATGTTCCGTCGAGATAATCTCGACGATTTGTCAAGTACAACTAATTCGTCGAGACATTTCGACGAATTTCGACGAGATGAATTAACACATATTTCGTCTATATATAGTTTTTCTCTACTGGTCTGCTAATAGCATAAATCCGCCTTTTGGTTTTACTAAACGCACTCCAAATAGGTCTGCTAACAGCGAAACTCCGTTGTTCTGAAGGGTTATTGGCAGCCCACCAAGGGTATCAGAGTAACTTCACCTGCATACCCTCACTGGGGCGAGTGGCCCGTGAAGGCGCCACTCGTCGGCCTTCCAGTGAGATGGGCCCGCGAGATCTCCCTTTACGAGCGGAGACGTCGCCTCGCCTCCTTAGTGTGGCGAGCCCTCACTCGCTTCGCCGCGACTGAATGTACCCCAAAGCGGCGGGTAGACACTTGCCTTGCCATACTCCGCTCGCCATACACCACTCGCGAAGAAGAGTGTCTGGTTCGCCTCGCCCTCGCGAATTGCTCGACGCGAGATGGCGAGCCGCGAGTCGGTGAGCCGCTTCTTGATTCGCCCATTCTTGATTCCCCGCTGTATCCCTTGGCGAACACAGGGTTGTACACAATCCCCGCTCTTCGCGAGATTGTTCTAAGCTCGTGAAGAAACATCCAACCCTGGGTGTTTGCCGAACGATTGTTGACCTGGCAGGAATCTTTGGTGTGTCCCACCCCTAGCGCTATAAATACCACTGTTTCTAGGTGATGGGTAACCTATTCCTTCTTCATCTCCTTTCTCCATCTGCCTTTGTAATCGCCAGGATGCCTCTTTTGCTAGAAGCCCAAGCCCGCCTGAACGCGTCCCGGGCGGGCAAACATTCAATCACCGTCCAACTCGCCCCCTGGCTCGCCCGGTGGGCCCCTCCGGCCTTTCCCAAGCTAAAGAAGGCGAAGATGGTCCGACGACATCCCGGGGAGGATGGGTCCTCACTCCCAGATCAGTCGCCCGACATTAGGCTCACTGAGCAGGTACTCGAGTTGACAGGTCGGTCCCCCTCGTCATTACACTAACACTTTCTTTTTTTGCAGAGCACGCTCCTGGAGGGACACATTGTGAGCGAGGCCCTGACGGGCACTCACCCCCGCTCTCCTGGGGGAACCGGTTCGGTGGCCGTGGATGGGGACGTCGCCAACCTGCGTGTCCCTTCGTAGAAGTCTGGTGCATTTCTTGCATACCTCCATGTTCATAGGTTCCCCGACTGATTTCTTCGCACCGTTGTACCTTGCAGAGACCCTCCTTGCGACGCCTAGGAGGTGCACCACTCCACCGAGATCGCCGGTACTACCAGGCTTGCTGCCCCTATCGAGCTCGTTGGACCCACCAGGCTCGACCATCGCCTCTCCTAGATTTGGTCGTTTGGGCCACCAGGGTGCCGACAGCTCGCTCCCCGGTGTTGTTCAGATCGCGAGCATCATCCCCCGCCACCAGGCCTGGGGAAATCCATCACGCTGACCTATATGAAGGCCTTCCAGGGGAAGCCAAGTTCTTCCCTCCAGCGCCCCGGTAAAGCTGTTATGGCCCCGCCAGGTTGGTCAACACTATCGATTAGTTATGCTCCGCTCTCATCGCCGACTCTCTCCTTGCAGGTGTCCGTGAGTCCTATGCCTAGCTGGACCTTGGGGAGGAAGAGATATCGCCCCTCCATCCCTGAACAAGATTGCTGATTTCCTGGGAGATCCCCGAGACCCCTAGGTGATGAAGCGGCGGTCCACCGAGGTGCTTCAAAAGTACATGCACATGCTGCGGGACCTGTATAACCAGACGGGAGGACAGGGTGGCCTCCGAGGAGCGGCTCGCCGCCTTTGAGGATGAACACGCGAGACTCCTCGCCAAGCTGCAGTTGGATACCCGCAGCGAGGTGACCTCCCCGGGGGTGCACCTCTCGCGGGCGGAGGACCCAGTCCGCCTGCTGCTGCGCGAGCTTCGCACCGTTCGTGCCTATCATTACCCGCGAGTACCGCCGAGCTAAGGGGTGTGAGGCCGAGGCCGATGGAGGTGGATCCAGTACTGATCCCTCTCGTGCTCGCACCTTCCCGGCGAACCATTGTAATATTTATTTTAAATAATCTGTGAACAGTCTCTAATATTAGTTTGATACTTCTCGCTCGCCGTCGGTTTTTCTTTCTTTTTATTCATCTGCGTTGTGATATTACTTTCTGTGTTGTGCTCGCTAGCTTCTATTTCTATTGCTTAATGCTCTTATACGCGATTTACATGGGGTTCGCCTTGCCTGCTTCTCACTCTATCAACCTAAATCGAGCTTGTTGACGCCAGGAAAATCCTGACCTCAAGATTCGGACCAATGCAGCCGGAGGCTACTCGCCCAGAAATCCAACGAGATGACTTGGCTGGCAACGACGAAGAAGCTAGAAGAGCAACAAACAGGACCCCAGGTGCTGCGGCAGGGAGGTCCCACCACGTACCCAGAAGCTCCGAAGAGACTTCCCCTCCAAGACCAAAGAATGGCCGAGCAGGGTACGAGGAAGGCACCGACTTGGCTAGTACCGGGAGTAGCGGCCAAGTGCGACAGGTTCCAGAAAGCAAGAGCGAGGGTTTTTAAAAGCTCAAGTCCAGGTGCCAATCCAAGTACCCCTGGGGTCCTATTTATAGGAAAACCAAGGGGTAGGGGGGGGGGGGGTTTATAGCCCTCCCCCCGACCCGGCGACTATGGGTTACTCGGCGAGTACCATGCCATAGTTGCCCATCTGGCGAGTATTGGGTGCTGCTCGCACACGCCGGGCCAATACTCGCTAGGTCTTCTGTTCCATGCTCGCCAGCCTGGCGAGTATTGGCTGTTTACTCGCCGAGGTCTTCTCCACTTCTGCCTTGAACTGCCGGTCTTTGTGTTGACCTCTTTGTCTTTGACTTCTGCCTACGTGGCTTTGGGGGGGTCCACCCTCGGAGAATGAGGGTTGTACACAATCCCCGCTCTTTGCGAGTAACGCAGTTGCTCGGAAAGAATCATCCAACCCTTATTCGACGAGCAGCCTTATGTGCGAGTATTAGCTGATAATCGACATCTCGCTGGTCGACGCTCGAACTCTATAAATAGATGGGCAAGGGTCTCTGACGGCACGCCCTTTCTGAACTCGCTCAAGATGGTGCGCGACTATGCTGCTGAGGCTAAGGCGGCCATGGCTGGTCTTGTCGGCCTGTTTGATGGTATTTCGCTCCCTCCTCACCCAGATCTTACATCTGGCGACCTTCCATCTTCTAAGAAGAGGAAGAGGCTCGCCCAGAAGAAGAAGAAGAAGGAAAAGAAGAAAGCCGCCGAGGAGGAGGTCGCCGCTCCCTTGGGCGACCAACACCAACAGCTGCTGGACGATCTGGGACTTTCCAATGAGGGCGACTCGCCGGTCACGGAACCTCCTGCTTCTAAGGTCGTCGAGGGGGCGAGCATTCCCGAGACCTCGGCCCAGAATCTGCCGGAGAGTCTCGCTCCTGTGCGAGGTGCGAGTAATATACTCGCCATTGTCAAGTTTTGATTTCTTTCGTCTTGCTTTGCAGAGTTAATCGCCCCTTTTCTGTTTTAACAGAGTCGTCTACCCTTGGCGCTCAGGAGGGTCCTCTGGACGTAGCTCCTCTGAGGTCGTCGCCCATGGTCTCGCCTCGGGGTGGAGGTCGCTCAGGGCGAGTTCTTCACAGCTCCTCGCTGGAGAAGAGGCCGATGAGCGAGCAACATGCTCCTTTGGCGAGCATCGTGCCTCCGCCTCCACCGCCTTTTCAATCTGTAGAGACGGCGAGCAGCTCGCAGCTGCCCGCAGGTGGACTTCCGCCACCCCCTCCGTTTCCTCCTTCTGCTACCCTTCAGGGCGATCAGCGCCCTTCGACTTCTACTGCACCTTCGA
Organism: Dactylorhiza incarnata; assembly: GCA_033032865.1. Lineage (NCBI taxonomy): Eukaryota > Viridiplantae > Streptophyta > Magnoliopsida > Asparagales > Orchidaceae > Dactylorhiza > Dactylorhiza incarnata. The sequence goes on from JAWHQI010000105.1 coordinate 4,442,936, forward strand.
CTCACCAGGGCGAATCCTCGCGCCGTGGCGGGACTGGGGGCTCTTCGGGCTTCTTCGCTCCCAGAGGGGGAGGGCGACCAGGCGATAATCGCGGTCGGGGGAACGCGCCTCCCAGCCGGGATCCGGCGATTGGGGGCTCTTCGCGACGAGACGACCATCATCGCAGCACATCTCCTCACCGGGCAAGGGTCTCTCCTCGCCGTCGTTCACGCAGTCCTTTTTTGGCAGCTCGCGCCCATACCCCCATTGGAGCCTTGATCGACGCGGTCGGGCTTCCTTCTCGTGAGTACCAGGAGAGGGCTACTCGCGCAATTCTGGAGCTGGAGTCCAAGCTGGAGCGCCTGGCGATTTGTGAGCCTCATCGCCGCCTGTCCGAGGTTGAATCGCGAGTTGAGCGCCTGGCGAGCTCTGACGCTCATCGTCGTTTGACCGAGCTGGAGGTGCGAGTATCGCGGCTGGAAGAGTTCGATACTCGCCTGGCTGGTGCAGAATCTCGCCTTCATACGGTTGGCGACCTGGAGCGCAGACTGGCGAGGATCGAGCATCGCCAACAGCTGCATCATGACGAGTTGGTGGGGATGCGCGCGAGCATGGGCTCGGTTGGTCGGCTGGCGAGGATCGAAGACCAACTGCGTCAGGGCGAGGACGCGATGTCTCTGGCCTTTGAGCACTTCAAGCGTGCTCGCAGCATGGGCTTCGTTGGGCGACATCCTCAGCCTCCGGATTTTCAAGCGAATCTCCAAGCACCTCCCTAGACGCTGCTTTTTCTCCATTTTTCTTCTTTCTACGCTATGTCGCCTTTTGGCGAGTAGCTCTGTACTGCTGAACTATTGCCTGATTTGATGTAATATTACTTCGGCGAGTATTAGAAAACTCGTCGTTTACTACTTGTTCTGCCTTCTTCTTTCTGTGATGGATTTTATCTTGATTTTTTCTCTATCTTCTTTTACTTTGGCGAGTAGCTATCTGTTCCTCGCCTTATGCATAGCGAGCTTTTTCTGCGCCTTTCCTTGCAGGTCTTCTCGCTTGGGAGGTCGACTTCTTGCTGACGCGCGTTGCTGAGTTGGCGATTACAACGTAATACTCGCCACCCCCTTATTCCTAATCGCGCCGTCGTGCTCGATACGCCAAGCTACCCGACCACTATAAATAGGGGGGGGGGGGTGAGTCTTAAATACGCTTTTGGCGATCTTCTGAGCTCTCGTGCGAGTATCTTCCGTCTCCCTTTCCTCTTCGTGCTTTCTTGGATACTCGCCTTTCTTCCCTTCCTTCAAAAGATGGCTGATGAGGCGACCATCCGGCGTGCCAATCACGCCCAGAACTTTGCGGCGACCACCTTCAAGAAGTCGATCACGACTGAGAAGGAGTTGGAGGTCGTCAGGGCGAAGTACCTCCCGCCAGGGTACATCGCTAGGCTTCCTCGCCAGGGAGAGCGACTAAATTCCATTCTGGGTGATGGGCGAGTACTCCCTACTCGCCACTTCGAGGTGGGCCTGCGACTACCACTGTGGACGGAGTTCTCTCAGATACTCCGCTACTTTGGGATAGTCCCCGCCCAGATCAACCCTAACGGGGTGGCGATGATCGTGGGCTTCCTCTGCTATTTGCGCGACCAGGGGATCGCCTTCGACCTTTCCGTCTTTCGGCGAGTATTCAACTTCATGGCGACAGGCGAGGGCGTCATCTTCTTCTGCAGCCATGTCTGCACGCTGGTCGGCACCGCGAACAAGAATCATCGCTGGGGAGAGCGATTAGTCGTCATTTCTGGCGACTTTCAAGCGATCCCCGACAAATCCTTCCAGCCACCGGAGAGCGTCTTCGGGACTTCCTTCCTAAGCGAGGGTGGCGGGAAGCTGCTCGAGTCCTTCAAGAATCGCCGTCTTGATGTGGTGCACTGGAGGAGGCGAGTAGATGAGCTCGCCGAGGTTTTCGTAGGCGAAGGTAATCTACTGTGCGAGTATTCGCAATAATCGTTCTTCGTCTTCCACTTGGCGACTAACTGGATTTATCACTTCTCTTCCTGCAGCAGTCCACGTCCTGCCGCGCGAGCTTCTTCCCGCGGTGGTGAAGACGACTACTTCCACCCAGGGAGGCACAGGGACCTCTGCTCGCGGGGATGGGGCCTACTCGCCCATCGACTTGTCGCCGGGAGGTGATGAGACCCTGGTCGCCGGCGAAGGCTCTGGGCCGCTGAAGAAGCGGAAGGAGAGGGGCGAGCACTCCGAGCCCTCGAGGAAGAAGAAGGAGCTCGCCCACAAGGATAAGGGCAAGAAGGCGGATCCTTCTGAGGCCGGCGAGCCCTATACCCACCCAAACTTCAACTTGGGTGTTCGTGGCGAGGACGCCTACGGACGCCGCCTAGTCGCCTGGTCGGAGGGCGACCATGTGGTGTCCCTGAGCTCCAACCTCCCGCCCTGGTCAGAGGACTGGGAGGATCAAGGCGAGGCTTTTGACGTGCTCCACGCCGTCTATGGTCGCGAGGACGCGGAGAGGCTGCGGGAGGAATCCTCCGAGTATCTGGCGCACCAAACCTCGCGATCCCTGCTGCGATCTGCCGAGCTGGCCCATTCGACGGCGAGGAGGTTGCTGGAGTACGAGGAGACCATCCGGATCAGTACAAAGAAAATGATCGCCATGGGGCTCAAGGCGAAGGAGCATGAGGTACTCGCTTCTCTTTGATACTCGCCTCCGGGATAGTCGCCCCTTTGCCGAATAACTTACTGACTTTGTGTCTTCTTGCTTTTGAAGGTCGCCGAGGTGGAGATGGCGACAAAGATGTCCCAGCTGGAGAAGGAGCTGGAGGATACTCGGCAAACCTTAGAGGCCGCCCAGGTGCGAATCGCTGAGCTGGAAACTCGGCCTGCCGAGCAACGGCCAGCGGTGGCGGGCCCCTCTAGGGTCGGTAAGCAGATTCGGATGCATGGCGACGACATGCCACGAGTTCGCCGAGAGATCGCTCGAGCTACGGGGACCGTCATCCTGAGTCAGCTGAAGGCTGATGATCTCCTGAAGCCGGCCGCAATGGAGTTGAGGGTGGAGGACATCATCCCGGCGCTGCTCGCCGAGGAGTCCACCTCCCCTTTGCGAGCATCCTCGCCGCCGTCCAGTGATGCCGAGTATGACGACTCTGAGGAGGATGAAGATGATGATGCTGATGATGGCGACGATGATGGGGGCGACGAGCTAGATGTAGATATTTTGGGCGAGGACGTCGCCTAGTCGCCTGGGCTCCCTTGTTGCTCGCCCGGCGACCTTTTGTAAACATCTTGAAGATTCTTTTGTAATATTCATCAAATATTTACATATGAAAAGGACAAATGTTTTGCTCGCCTGTCTCCTTGGTCCTTGCTTCTTTTTCTGAATGCCGCTTAGGCTCCTAGGCTCGAGGCGAGATTGAGTGCTCGCTAGGCTCTTAGGATTACGACGAGGTTGCGTGTACCTCTATACTCGTACTTATATACTCGCACCTCCATGCTCGCACATGTATACTCGCACCTCCATGCTCGCACATGTATACTCGCCTAGGTACTCGCACATGCATGCTCGCCTTCTGCAATGTTTCCCTTGAGGGAGTTGAACTGTGGAGGCTACTCAGAGGGTTTAGAGGGACACGTGCTCTCAAGGTCTTGCCTGGTACCTGGTGAAGAGTTTATCAGACTCGTTCAACAATAATGAATTTTTTAGGGAAAAGAGATAGGGAACGGCAGTTGGGGAGGCCTGGAGGGACACATCTTCCCGAGGCCTTCATCCTACTTGGATGCCGGAAGATCTCCTTTCTTTTAGTTGTTCAAATCGGTCCTGTCCTTTTCATCGTTGGAACGTCGGCTTCCAGGCTCTCCCCTGGCAATCTCTTCAGTCGGACGAGAAATGCAGTCGGTGGGAACCGCGGCCAACATGCAAGGGAGGAGCTGATCTCGGCCGTCATTGCAGAGGCTTGGTCTTAAGGGATCGCACACCCGAGGCACTGTCCCATCATCCGTTCTGAGTTTTTACGAGGGTTAAGCCGGAATATCGTGTTCCAACTCGCGATGGTGATTGTTGATGTAGGACGACGTCAAGCAGGGAGTGGCAGTCGGGGAGATCCAAGGGGACACACCATCCCGAGGCCTCCATCCTACTTGGATGCTGAATGTGGATCGTACCTGCTTCCTGTTGCTCAGGGAGTTTAGCAGGGAGTTAAGCACACTTTAGGCACAATAACTCATATGATCTAACACAGTAACTTAGAAAATGAAATGCTTTGCTGCGAGCTTTTCAGCTTTCGAGGGTACATGACGCCTTTTTTCAAGGGTCCCCTGAGTTAGTGAAATCGATCATCTCTTCGCCGAATCGGAAGGTCGGCGTCCAGACTTCTTCCCGGTAATCTCTACAGTCGGACGAGAAATGCAGTCGGTGGGAACCGCGGCCAACATGCAAGGGGGGAGCTGATCTCGGCCGTCATTGCAGAGGCTTGGTCTTAAGGGAACGCACACCCGAGGCACTGTCCCATCATCCGTTCTGAGTTTTTACGAGGGTTAAGTCGGAGGCCTGTTTCCCAACCTAGCGTGGAGATTGACTTCACCTGACTTCCTTATTTTGAGGTTTTGTTGATGCGAAGGAAGCTTCCTCGTCCCATGTTTCAGGGCGACGTAAATTTTATTCAAAAGGAATGAATTTACAAGGATGGGATATATACATCTCCCCTTAGGGATAAAACCTTTTTAGGTCATCGCCGTTCCAGGTGCTCCCAAGCAGTTCGCCTTCCTGGTTTTGCAAATGGTATCCTCCTGTCAGGAGCGCCTCCCGGATGATGAAAGGTCCTTCCCAATTCGGATTGAGCTTCCCGACGGCGGCGGACCTTCCTGCTGCGTCCACCTTCTTCAGGACTAGGTCACCTGCTTGGAAGTGCTTGAGGCGGACATTTTTGTCAAAATGTTTCGCCATTCGGCGCTTGATTTCCTCTTGCCTGACTGAAGCTAAATCTCGGAGTTCCTCGATGTAGTCGAGAGATAGCTTCTGAACCTCTTTGTTCTCTAGTCGCCATTCTTCGGTTCCGTCTTCCGCGGCTACCACCCTTGGGCTTCTGACTTCGAACTCTACTGGAATGAGAGCTTCCGACCCGTGAGAGAGTTTGAACGGCGTTTCCCCTGTGGCTGAGCTAGGAGTGGTCCTCAAAGCCCACAGGACCGAGGGGAGCTGGTCTGCCCAGTTACCTCTTAGGTTCTCCACCTTCTTCTTCAGTAGGTTGATGATCAGCTTGTTGGCGGCCTCTACCTGGCCATTGCTCCTTGGGTGATGTACGGAGGCGAATCGAAGATCGGTTCCTAGCTGCCTGCAAAAATCCTCTAGCTCCAAGCTGGCAAACTGGGGACCGTTGTCGGTGATGATGGCGAGAGGGATCCCGAATCTGTAGACGATCTCTCCCCAGATGAAGTTCTTCACGACTTGAGAGGTGGTCTTGGCCAAAGCTTTGGCTTCGATCCATTTGGAGAAGTAGTCGATCATGACGAGAACGAACTTTCTCTGACCGCTTGCTTGAGGGAAAGGGCCGATCAAGTCCATCCCCCAGATGGCGAACAGCCATGGGGAGATGATCGATCGGAGCTGCTGGGCTGGCTGCAACTGAAGGGGGGCGAAGAGCTGGCACTTTTGGCACTTTTTCGAGAAGATCTCAGCATCCTTTCGGATAGTAGGCCAGAAGTAACCATGCCTCAAGACCCTCTGCTCCAAAGTGCGAGTCCCAGAATGACTTCCACACTCTCCCGAGTGGATCTCTTCCAATACTCGGGGTACTTCGTCTTCAGAAACGCATCTGGCCAGGGGACCCGAGATGGTTTTACGGTACAGCTCTCCATCTTGCAGGAGGTAGTATGCCGCCTTGTACCGAAACCTTCTTTGATCCCTTTCGTCTGCTGGGAGCTGACCGCTGGCCAGGAATGCCACAAAGGAATCCATCCACGAGGGGCGTTGCTCGATCTCCATCATCTCTCCCTCCTCAATGGACGGGTGGAATAATTCGGTGATAGTTCCTCCGGCCCTCGGCCCATACTTGGCGAGGCGATCTGCTGCCGAGTTCTCCTCTCTTGGCACATGCTCGACGAAGAAGGACTGGAAGCCTCCAATCAGTCCTTTCACTTTTACCAAGTACTTCTGCAGGATGGTGTCGCGCACCTCGAACTCGCCTCGAATCTGCGACGCGACCACCATTGAGTCCGTGAAAGCCCGGACATCACGGATCCCCAGCTCCTTGGCAAGGCGCAAGCCTGCCACTATGGCCTCGTACTCTGCCTGGTTGTTTGTGACGGGGAAGAGGATCTCGACGGCTTGCTCGATCCTTGTTCCCTGTGGGCTGACGAGCACGATGCCCACCCCCACAGAACTTTTGCCCGAAGCTCCATCAACAAACATCTTCCAAGGGATTGGGTTGAGCACCTCTTCTCCGGGTTCCGCTTCCACCGAGAAGTCAGCCAGGAAGTCTGCTACTTGCCTGGGCCTTGATCGCCACTCGGGGGGAGAAGGAAATGTCGAACTCGCTGAGTTCTACCGACCATTTCGCCAACCTCCCCGAATGCTCCACTCCCTCCAGGACATTGCGGAGAGGATGATCAGTTACCACTCGGATGGAGTGAGCCTGAAAATAAGGCCGGAGCTTCCGCGCCGACACCACCAAGGCGAAGGCAAGCTTCTCCAGGATTGGATACTTTAGTTCCGCCTTCTTCAGCACCCGGCTGACATAGTAGATGGGTAGCTGCTTCCTCCCCTCTTCTCGGACCAAGATGGAGCTAACTGCCTCTGCTCCCACTCCCAGGTAGATGAGCAGGTCTTCGCCTTCCTTCGGGCTCTGAAGGAGAGGTGTCTGAGTCAACTGTTCCTTCAACCTTCCGAATGCTATCTCGCATCCCTCGGTCCATTCGAAGCTTTCTGTTTTGCGGAGCGTCTTGAAGAACGGAGAGCACTTCTCTCCGGCTTTTGAGAGGAAGCGGCTAAGTCCCGCCAGCCTTCCTGTCAACCTTTGGACTTCCTTCATCGTCTTCGGGGACGGCATTTCTAGGATCGCCTTAACCTTGTCGGGGTTAGGCTCTACTCCCATCGGGGTTAGGAGATGTCCCAGGAACTTTCCCTTTCCTGTTCCGAAGACGCACTTCGTCGGATTGAGCCTCATCTTGAACCTCCTCAATGTTTCAAAGGTCTCCACCAGATCGGCTATGTGTTCCTGGACGTTCTTGCTTTTGATCAAGAGGTCGTCCACGTACACTTCCAGGTTCCTCCCCTTTTGCCCCTTGAAGATGTGGTCCATCATCCGCTGGTAGGTGGCTCCCGCATTCTTCAAACCGAAGGGCATCATCTTGTAGCTGTAGCAGCCGTCGTCGGTGATGAAGGAGACATCGCGGCAATCGGGGGGATGCATCCGGATCTGTCGATATCCTGAAAACGCATCAAGGAAACTCATCACAGAAAAACCGACGGCTGAATCAACCAGCGCGTCGATTCGAGGCAAGGGATAACAATCCTTCGGGCAGCTTTTATTCATTAAGGAAAAATCCACACACATTCTCCAGCCTCCCCCCGCCTTTGTCACCATTACAACATTAGAGACCCAGCCTGGGTACTGGATCTCCGACACAAAACCTGCATCTAGCAGTTTTTTAACCTCCTCCCTGATTGGCTTGGCGAGGATGGTGGCGGTTCTTCTCTTCTTTTGGCGGACGGGCTGGACAGAGGGATCCAGGTTGAGGCGATGACACGCAACCTCAGGGTCGACTCCTGGCATCTCGGCGGCACTCCAAGCGAAGATGTCGACGTTCTTTTGCAGACACGCCGCCATCTCGATCTTCTCCTCGGTCTTCAGCGACCCGCCAATCTTCAGCAACCCAGGCACTCCTGCTGCGGAGAGTACCTCGATTTCTTCCACTTCCTCTGCCACCTCCAGCCTGGCCGGGCTCTCCAACACTCTCCCGAACTCCTCCGCGTCAGCCATCCAGCTGATGGTACTGACGGCGGTAAGATAGCATTCCCTGGCGGCTCTTGGATCGCTCCTGATCCTCACCTGGACGTCTCCTTTACAGTACTTCAAGCACTGATGGTAGGAGGATGGGACGGCCTTGAAGGTGTTGAGAATCGGCCTCCCAAAGATGGCTCTGTAGCAGCTCGGGGCGTCGACGATGATGAATCGACAGTTGATGGAGGTGCCACCGAGTGTTACCAGGAGATCTGCTCCTCCTTCCACTTCCTTCTTCTCTCCGGAGAAGCCGAAGAGGGGACCATCAGATGCTCGAACTCTGGCAGCTTCGACTCCCAGTCCGTCAAACGTCCCCTTGAAGATGACGTTTACAGAGCTACCGTTGTCGATCAGAATTCGATCAACGGTGAAGTCCTCCATCGCGGCCTGAATCACGAGGGCATCATTGAAGGGATTCTCGTTCCCTAGCATGTCCTCCTCGGAAAAAGTAATCTCCTCCATCGGGGGTGGTGCTTGCGAGGTCGAGGCGACACTCCTGCGGTAGATCTGATGAAGGCTCCCCTTGCGGGAAGCCTCCAGCCCTGCTCCCCCATGGATTACTCCAACTCGGCCTCCCTGGCCCAGGTCTCCCCGGCCTCCCTGGTCGACCCGATCCTCGTTCCTCCTGCGAACGACTGCGGCCTGACCTGCCTGTGGCTCGGCAGGGGCCTCTATCCTCCTCTGCTCTCCTCCAGCCTCTCCTGCTGCCAGCCTCCTCCGGGCTTCCCAAAAGTCTGGGCAGGCAGCCATGGCATGTCCCGCCACCTGGTGGAAGTCGCAGTAGAGGGGAACCTCTTCTGCCTGACGCCTCCTAGGCTTCTGCTTCTTCCTTCCTTGACGGCGGCCTCGCCCGGCTACCGCCATTGCTTCATCTCTTCTCCTCTCCTGACGCCTCTCTGGCTGGCGAAAGGGCCTTCTTTCCGGGGACCTCCCCCTTTGGTCTTGACGCTGGTGCCGTCCAGCCGGCCTCCAAGGTGGCCGGTTGACGGGGACCTGGTAGCGTCTTCCCTCCTCCTGACGCTCAGGGGACTCAACGGGCCTTCTCTCCACGATCCTCCCGGTTTCCTTCCTCCTGAGCTCCTCCTTCTTTTTCTCCTCTTGTCGCTCTGGCCACTTCCTTTCCTCCCTTCGGGGCTCCTCCCTCTTCCTTTTTCCAGGGATCTCATCCCTCTCTCCACGATCGCCCCTGGTCACCCGCGCCAACCTTGCCAAGAAGTCGGGGTTGGAGGCTTCTCCCCGGACAAATTTATTGGCCCTCTGAATGAGGTTGTCGTAGGAGTAGGGAGGATTCTCACTGAGTTCCAACTTGAAGAGGCCTTGACTGATGCCGATTGTCAGGGCCAGCAACAGGATGTTGCTATCTACCTCCTGGATTTGCAGAACCTCCTCCTGGAAGCGCTCGATGTAAGGGCCCAATGCCTCATCCGGCCCTTGCACGAGGTAGAACAGGGCCGTGGCCTCCTTCTTTAGCTTCCGTGCCGTGTCGAACCGGGTCGTCAGCCCACGACACAGGTCTTCGAAGCAGTAGATTGAGCCTGCGGGCAACTGATGGAACCAGTCCCAGGCCTTTGCGCGGAAGGTAATGGCAAACAACCTGCACTTGAAGGCGTCCGACATGGTTCGGATAGAGACTATATCCTCGAACCATTGGATGTGCCTGACGGGGTCCTCCTTCCCTGAATAGTAGTTCAAGGCAGGGTCCCTGAACCCCTCTGGCACTGGCGCGGCGAGAATCTCCTCGCAGAAGGGGCTCCTCCCTCCTGCCCGGCGACGATCCTCAACCTGGCGAGTATCACCACCATACTCGCCATATGGGCGAGCATCCGGGTACCTCCCCTGCTCGCACGGCTCGCGGAAGCGAATACCTTGCGAGGTTGGCTGGTAGAATTGCGACCTCCTTGGTCGCTCGGTTTCATCTTCCATGTGCTCCTTTCCTGCTCGCCGAGTGGGACTCCCTCCCTCGGACGGAACTGGGCGATGCGGCGAGGTCGCAGTGACCTCGGCGCGCGGCTGAAGCGCTGCTCGCATGGCTCCCTCCATGCGCTGTGCGAAGGCTTCGAAAACCTCCAGCGTCACGAACCTGCCAGCTCCCGTCGAGTTGCCGACCTCCTCCTCATGGTCGCCACCTACGACCATCTCGCCTTCTTGCCGAACTTTCTTCCAACGACTACGGTCCACGCTCACCGCACCAAAGTGTTGACGCCAGGAAAATCCTGACCTCAAGATTCGGACCAATGCAGTCGGAGGCTACTCGCCCAGAAATCCAACGAGATGACTTGGCTGGCAACGACGAAGAAGCTAGAAGAGCAACAAACAGGACCCCAGGTGCTGCGGCAGGGAGGTCCCACCACGTACCCAGAAGCTCCGAAGAGACTTCCCCTCCAAGACCAAAGAATGGCCGAGCAGGGTACGAGGAAGGCACCGACTTGGCTAGTACCGGGAGTAGCGGCCAAGTGCGACAGGTTCCAGAAAGCAAGAGCGAGGTTTTTTAAAAGCTCAAGTCCAGGTGCCAATCCAAGTACCCCTGGGGTCCTATTTATAGGAAAACCAAGGGGTAGGGGGGTTTTTATAGCCCTCCCCCCGACCCGGTGACTATGGGTTACTCGGCGAGTACCATGCCATAGTCGCTCATCTGGCGAGTATTGGGTGCTGCTCGCACACGCCGGGCCAATACTCGCTAGGTCTTCTGTTCCATGCTCGCCAGCCTGGCGAGTATTGGCTGTTTACTCGCCGAGGTCTTCTCCACTTCTGCCTTGAACTGCCGGTCTTTGTGTTGACCTCTTTGTCTTTGACTTCTGCCTACGTGGCTTTGGGGGGGTCCACCCTCGGAGAATGAGGGTTGTACAGAGCTGGCCTTGTGCGATCACTGCGAGAAGGTGGGGAAGTGGGTTGGCTCAAGTAACGAGGCATATCGCCGCGAAATTTTACTAATCGCACCAATGACGCCTCGATTCCACCCCCGCCGCCTTTATATTTCTATAAATATGCTTAGTCATCAGAGCTAACCACCACATTTATCGCTCTCGGCCTATGCTCCCTTCGTTCTTGTGAACTCGCACAATCTCTCTCGCATTCGCCTCTTCCTCTGAAAATATGGGTGGTTCAGGAGGTGATGCTGAGGGTCGGGCTAAGCGCGCCTGGACTTTTTGTGACCACTCCTTTTTCAACTGCTCGCTCACCGAGGGCGAGCACCACTCTGTGGTTGGGAACTACATCTCATCAGGCTTCTCGGCTCGTCACCCGGCGAAGACTGAGGCTATCAACAACCTCTACGCGGATGAGCTCGCCATCCCTGTGGCCCACTTCGATGTCGGCCTATGGCTCCCTCTCTGGCCGGTGATTAGCCATGTATTCGCTCTCTCTTTTGTTTCCTTTTTGCGCTCACATTAGATTTCTTTCTAATAACTTATTACAAACCCGTCAGATGTTCAAGTACTTCGGCGTGATCCAGGGTCAAATGACCCCCAACTCGATCGTCGTCATGGTGGCTTTTGCATGCTACATGTGGGAGGAGCGGATCGAGTTTAGCTTGCCAATCTTCCGCAAGCTCTTCTCCTTCCGGGACTATAAGGACGGGACTGCCTACTTTGCAAGCCAATATGTCATGGTTTGAGAGACAGTCAACAAAAGCCACTACTGTCCGCAGAAGTTCGTGTTCATGAAGGGGCCCTTCTGCAACATCCCCTTCTCGCCCGTCCGGCGCGATGAGTCAACCTACCGCCCCCTAAGCTCGGCGGCCACGAAGCCGAGCTCTTCAAGTGCATGGCGACGAACTTCAATGTCGCCTACCTCCGAAGGAATGTTGCCTCACTACTCCCCATGCCGCCCGGAGAAGGTTCGACTCGTGTTCGCTCCCTATCTCATATTTCGCCCTCCTTCCTTTTTCTAACCTATGACCATTGTCATTCGCAGGGGAGCGAGATCTTCCGCTCCCCCCTTACGTGAGGGTCGGGACTATCTCCCCTGACCTCTTGCTCGTTCCTCAGCTGCCATCGCGTGCCGAGGGATCTCCAGCACCTTCGCGCCTTCCAAGAAGCGGCCCGCACCCGCGAGTCGCGGATCATCCCTCCTGCCTCCACAGCCCAAGACGAAGAGGGCCTCCCTCCTGTCCAAAGGGAAAGGGGTCATCGACGACTTGACCGGGGCTGATCCCCCAGTGGTCCCGTCAGCCGATAAAGGGACCAGCGTGGTCGCCGAGGTGGCCACCGGCGAGTCGGGTGTACCCAGCCCGACAGGCCATCGATACTTCTGCCTCGGCACCAAAAAATCGAGATGAGGCTGGCGAGCCTCTGCTGGATTGGGATCAGGAGGCCAACATGGCTTCCATCTCAACCCTTCTCCCTTCCTGGGTGGAGCAGGAGACCATCGGAGGCCATGCCTTCGCTCTGTCCTTCAGGCTCTTTGGCCGCGAGGACGCCGCCGACTTCGACGCCCTCACGTCCCGGGCGCTCACACATGAAAGTGCGTGAGCGCAGCTTCGTGCGGTGGAGCTCGCCCATATGACAGGTCACCGATGCCTACAAGTGGTTAGGAACTTCGAGGAGCTCAGATGCGAGCTGAAGGCTGCGATTGAGGAGATCGCCGACCTTAAAGAGAAACAAGAGATCTTCTGTAAGATCCCCCCCCCCCCCCCCCCCCCGCACAGACACAAAACTGAACCCAGGTCAGGAGAGGAGGGATCTTACTGCCCAAGGTGGCCACTCAGTGCTCCCCGAATGGCAACTGTTGGGTATTGTATCCACAATTACCTGGATTTGAAGATGTCCCCTAGTGAACTAAATTGAATTGAGGATGTATTTGATGATTTCTGTTTAGATGTGTTATGACAGGTCTTAATGCTAAGTGCACACCAAAGTCAGGTTGCAATGGATCACCAAACACAGTTCCAGACAATGTAATCCCTCATTGAGTAGAACAAAGTGTTGGTCCATGTGTAATCTCTCTATTGGGGTGTACTTCATATACTCATAACTGAAGGTTTTCAAGTTTGAGGAGTGGAGCAGGTTTTCAGGAGAAAATAAATTTTTGCTAAGTCAATTCGTCGAAATGTCTCGTGAAGTTCCGATGAATCTCGACGAATCCAGACAGAAGCCAAATTTCTAGTTTAAAGAAGAAATTTCTGCGGCTAAGTCTATTCGTCGAATGTTCTCATGAACTCCCGACGAATATCGACGAACGCAGACATAAGTCAAAAAGGCAGACTTGTGAAGGAAAATGTGCGGCTAAGTCAATTCGTCGAATGTTCTCGAGAACTCCCGACGAATTCCGATGAATGAAAACAGAAGACAGTTTTCAAGCCTTGATCAGTATTTTTCAATGGCTAAGTCAATTCGTCGAATGTTCACGTAAAGTCTCGACGAATGACGGACAGACGGATTTCAAATTTATGTTTCGTTTTTGAAATTTAGGGTTGGCCGCCATGTACAGTACACGTGGTAATCCCTCCTTGTTTGTCGCCCGAGCCGTTGGAGGTCTCCCTATAAATAATCTTTTATTTTTAGGGCAAACTAAGAAGAAAAAGAAATCACCCGATTGTTAAAAAGAATCTTGCCGTTTCTTTCTCTCTTGCTGAACAAGTTTCTGAGATCTAAAGTGCGCCGCTCAAGATTCGTTCTTCAGTGTTGCTAGAGATTTCTCAGATAAGAAGACCTTTGATCTAGTTGCTGCTCTCTATATTGAAGATCTTTTCAAATTAATCAAAGGGCCTACTCAGATCAGGTTTGCCGATTCTTTATTCTTCCTAATCCTTGAAGATCCAAGCTTTCACTCTAAAGGAAGAAGAAGATTCAGTCTATCCAGATCTGAAGTTAATCTCTATTGAGATTCAAGAGAAGTTTCGTTTCAAACTTTATTTAATTCCTGTAGGAGTTTTTTTTCTCCGAGTTATTTTGTAGGAGTTGTTTACTCCGAGTTGTAGGAGTTGTTTACTCTGAGTTTGTAGGAGAGGTTGTTCTCCGAGTTTGTAGGAGTCGTTGTCTCCGAGTGTAGGATTTGTTGATTATTCTGAGTTTTGGTGAAGTTGCCGATGCTAGCCCGAAGAGCTAGATAGGCGGAGCGGGAGAGAGGAGTACCCACCTTTGGGGAACCTCTATAAATCTTGTGTCTCTGTGCTGTGATTTTTTTTTTGTGTTTGTGCAAAATTTTTATTCCGCAATCGCAGTAGAGATCACCTATTCACCCTCCTTTAGGTGATTTAGGCAGACAACGATTTCTTTAAATTGGTATCAGATAGAGGTTATCTTTAAGAGGTTAACACCTAGATTAAAGACCCTTCTACGTTGTCAAGATCTCTATCTATGGACAGAGGCATGGAAAGGTTTTCCTCCAAGCTCCCAGTTTGCACTAAGGAGAATTTCACCATGTGGAAAGAAAGAGTCATCTTCTACATGGAAGCAAATGATCCCCGAATCTCCCAGATAGTTAAGGAAGGTCCCCATACTCCCATGGTTGCTTCTACCATTGATGCCACCAAACAAGTGCCAAAGAAAATGATGGACATGACAAAGGATGAAATTGCACTCGTCACTCTGGACAAGAAAGCAAAGCACATCATAGCAGGTGCAATTGATGATTCAATGCTACAAAATCTGATTCACTGCAAGTCTGCAAAAGAGATGTGGGATTCTATTGTGGTTTTGATGGAAGGTACTGAAGAAGTTCGAGATGACAGGAAGTCTTTGCTGAACCAAGAATACGAAGCCTTCAAGCAACAAGGCAAAGACACAATTTCTGACACCTACGAGAAATTTTTCAAGATTGTAACTGGTCTGAGAAACTATGGAAGAGAATTCACCGTGGGTGAACTAAACGATAAATTCCTTAGATCCCTGTCTAAGGAATGGGACCCCAAGGTGATAGCTATCAGAGAATATGGTAAGTTGGCTACTACGGAGCCACAGATTCTATATGGGAAGCTGCTCTCCCATGAGCTGAAGTTGAATATCAGGAAGTCAGAAGAGGAAAGCAGTAGGAGCTCTAGCAAGGAGAAGACCATTTCTCTAAAGGCTGAAAGCTCCCGGAGAAGCAGGGCTCTGTCCCCTGTGAGGGATGAGTCTTCTGAGGATAAAGCTGAAAACACTTCTGAAGAATCAGAACTATCTGAAGGAGAATTTTCCCTCCTCTCCAAGCAATTCAAAAAGTTGCTTAGCAAGAGGAGACAAATGAGAAAAGGCTCATCTTCCTCAAGAGATCACAGGAGATCACACCGTGACAGAAATAACAGGTATGGTTCTAAGCCGAACAAACACGATTATACTGAACCCGTTTGTTATTGTTGTAAAAAGCCAGGGCACTTGATAGCTGATTGGCCACACAAGAAGAAGGAATCTTTAAGAAAAGAAGAAAAGAAGTCCTTCAAAGGAAAGAAGAAAGAGGAGAAGAGTTTTGTTGCCAAGAAGTCCAAGACTCTGAGTGATAGTGACTCAAATGAGTCTAACTCAGATGAAGAGGCATTCTTTGGATTGATGGCTCAACCTGATACAGAAGACCAATTTGGTCAATATAGAGGAAAAGGTCTCACAGAAGTCTGCTTCTACAGTCTAATGTCCATGTCAGATGATGACAAAGATATTGTTCCTTTCACCGGTCAGGTATTATCTTCTACACCTCTTTCATGTTCAGAAACGGCATCTGATGCTAATGAAAACTACTATTCGGAAGAGGATTCTGAGTTGACTGCTAAGTATGAGGAAATGTTGAAGGGGTTTAATAAGTGTCGAAAGCTTGTTAAAACTCAATCAAAGGAGATTCAATCCCCAAAGGATCAAGAATCAAACCTGAGAAAGGAGATTGAAGAATCTAACCTACTCAGGGAAGAAATCTTATCCTTGAAGATTGCACTCTCCGAGGCCACTTCAGCAGGCATTCAGAAGAGTGAAATTATCAATGATTTGACGAAACAACTTGAGGCTGAAAAGAAGACCATAATGAACTTCTCTAAGCCCAAGACAGTTTTGCCTATCATAGACAGTTTCACTGTTGTTTCTGGTAGTAGTGGATTGGGCCATGTTGCTGAAAAGAGCCTAAGTAAGTCAGCCAAAAGAAGAGCTGCTAAAGCAAAGAGTAAGGGTCCACAGTGTGCTCCAACTTTCAAGAAGGTGATTCTTCCTACGAACACCTATGATTTTGAGAGCATTTATGGTCACTTCAGCAGACCAACCCATGTTGAGCCTGCCAAGGTGAACTCAGTGTGGACCAGACCCAGAAACTTTGGATCTAGCTCCCTCAAGGCTCCTTATGAGGAAGTTCAATTGAAGCATCATGGACCATTCATTCATGGATCAAATGCTAAGAAGGCACCGCAGGTCAAGCCTATTGTGCCTAAGAATTGTGTATGTTGCACCAACGAGGCTTCTACCTCCAAGGTTGCTCCTCCTGCAAAGCCACCCGTTCAAAAGGCTCAGCAGAACACAAAGAGGAGATACAATAGATTTGAATGCTGTTGTTGTGGCAAAATTGGTCATTTTGCCATAGATTGTTGGTTCAATCATACTGTGCCAAGAACTCCACGAGTTAACAGTGCAAGACTGACCACTTGCAAAGTTAATGTTCCAAGTGGTGTTCCACTAACAAGGAACCAAGGCCCAAAAAGGTTTGGGCTCCTAAGGGGTATTGATCATGCTTGCAGGAATGTCCAAAGGCCGATGAAATTCCTATCTGGTATTTGGATAGTGGTTGCTCTCGGCATATGACCGGGAGAAGAAGATTACTTCAGGATTATGTTCCAGTTGAGAACGGGCCTAAAGTAAAGTTTGGCAGATCTGAACGAGGTATTATTATAGGCTATGGTTCAATAACTAACAGCTCAGTCATTTTCACACATGTAGCTCATGTGAAAGGATTGAAATACAATCTGATTAGCATAAGCCAACTGTGTGACAAAGGCTACACAGTTGAGTTCTTTAGAGATAAATGTCTGATAAAGATCTCCGTGTCTGCGGAAACTATTTTAACAGGCTCTAGGAGTAGTGGTATATACTGTTTGGATTTTATATGTTTACAGTCTTCTACCCCAGTGTGTTTTGTTGCCAAAGATAGTGCATCTCTTTGTGACCAATGGCACAAGAGACTAGCACATATTAATTTCAAAACTATATCTATGTTATTTTCTCACAACTTGGTAAGGGATGCCCTCAAAGTTAAATGCATTAAAGAAAGCTCTTGCCATGCTTGCCAAATGGGTAAGCAAACAAAGGCTAGATTTAAGAGCATAATTGGCAATAATTCTACCAGATGTCTTCATCTGCTGCATATGGATTTATTTGGTCCAATGTCAGTTAGAAGTTTAGGTGGGAAAGCTTACACCTTGGTTATTGTTGATGACTATTCCCGGTTTGCATGGGTGTTCTTTCTAAAACTTAAGTCAGAAACCTTTGGCATATTCACTACATTTGTCAAGCTTATTCAGAATGAACTTGACTGTTCAGTGGTCAAAATCAGAAGTGACCATGGAACAGAATTTCAGTCTGGGGCCATGACAGAGTTTTGTGAAAGTCAAGGTATCTCCCATGAGTTTTCCTCTCCACGTACTCCACAACAAAATGGAGTAGCCGAGAGAAAGAATAGAACCCTCATAGAAGCTGGCAGGTCTATGTTGAGTGATTCTGCTCTTCCAGAATATTTCTGGGCAGAAGTTATCAACACAGCTTGCCATGTGCAAAACAGAGCACTCATCAATAAGAACCATCGTAAGACCCCATATGAGATTCTAAAGGGCAGAAAACCAAAGATTTCATATTTTAGAATTTTTGGCAGTAAATGCTATGTACTTAACAATGGGAAACATTCTACAACCAAGTTTAGTGAAAAATGTTTTGAAGGTATTTTCGTAGGATATAGTAGCCATAGTAAGGCATATAGGATTTTTAATAAGAAAACTCTGGTGGTAGAAGAAACAGTCCATGTTGTATTTGATGAGACGAGCCTGCTGCATAGCAACTTGTCTAGTGTGTTCATTGAAGATGCAGGTGAAAAGCTAAAGGAACTCACTATGAAAGATGGAGTAAATATCACAGATGATGCACCAAAGTTGATAGAAGAGATCTCATATCACTCTGAAGATGAACAAGAAGTTCATGAAGAAGAAGATGTTCCAGAGGTTGCTGAACCTCAATTTGCTCCTGAAAAAGCAAGTAACCTGGGAGTCAGATATTCAAGAGATCATGATGGCGCGTCCCCTCCGACACTCCTTGATGATGATGACCCGGCTGCCGAGGCGCTGCGCCACAAAGATCTGAGGCGCCATGATGATGCTGATGGACGACCGCGTTATAATCTCCGCCCGCGGCGTGCCAAAACCGCCATGAACAATTAGTATTTTATTCATGCACTTTTATCTTATATTAAATAAATATAAAATTATTTCATGCTAGATGATAATTTTATATTTATTAAAATGGTTGTTATTTTTAACCATGCGGGTGGATGAGATTTCATCTCCATCATGGATGGTTATGATTTTGTGTAAACTCCTATTTAAGGGAGTCTTTATGAAGGAATAAAACATTGAAGATTTTAAAACCCTAAATCCCTCCTTGGAGATTTCGGCCAAGCAAGGAGCCTCCTTCTTGCCGCCCCCCCCCCCCCCCCCCCCCCCCCCCCCCTCTCTTGGTGTGACTCCAAGGACGCCTCCTTCCATCCTCTTCGGTGCGACTCCGGCGAGACATCCGCGGTGTGACGCCAAGGAAGAAAGGGTGCTACTCCGTTCTGTGCGACGCCGGTGGAATCGTGGAGAGAGAGATTCACCCACCATTATCTTGTGTGTTCATCTTCTTGGTTGGGTAACCCCTCTCTTTGCTAGTGATTCTTGCTACTCTTTAATTTGTGGAGGTTTTTGTCGAATCGTTTTATCCGCGGCTTTAATTTCTTCGCTTGCAAAAATCTGAGATCTAAGTGTTGTTATTGAATCTCTTGTTGTTCGGATTGGGTAGATCCGGTGCGGGAGCGAAACTCGGCCTAGCCTTGGTTTGCTCTCCAAGATTGGCGCACTTAGCGCTAACAAGGGAGTTAATCTCAACTAACGTTTTACCGCCGCTTGAAAGTTCACCACCGCTCCAAGAAAATTGCCGCTGCGTTTTGAAATGAATCGATTGATGGAATAGATGCTTGTGTAGGTGCGGTGAGTTGTGTGCTTGTTGGAGAGGTAGGTCTTAAGGACGTTGTATCGAGTCCGGCTTACGGCGAGTTGTGTGCTTGTTGGAGAGGTAGGTCCTAAGGACGTTGTATCGAGTCCCGCATATTTTTTTTCAATCGGATTTGGGAGCCAACCGACCCCTTTCGTTCGCTCTTGGTCGGAGCCCTCCTATGTTGTTTTACTTTTTTGTGATGAACATGTTTCCGTTAGCGTAACGTCCACGACGTCACGGTATCCCTACATCAATTTGGTATCAGAGGCGGTCGTTTCAACTCCCACGTTGCAAACATCCTCGTTGCGATCCTTGTTGGTCGTCCTAATCAATAGGAAAATCTGAAAATTTTCAGATTGGTCTGCGTTTAGCAAAATCTCAAAAAAAAAATAAAACTTGTCAGAAAATTCTGAAATTTTTTCTGTAGCTTCCTGCACGTATTTCCAGCAACATTAAAACTAAAACTTTTTCGATTCGTCCTCGTTAGGTCGGCCTAAAAATTGGAAGCGTCGTAATTCTGTCCAGGTGGTGTGCGAATAGCTGTCTGAAATCTGAATTTTTTGTCAAAATTCAAAATTTTTTTTTAACGAGCTACGTGTTACGCACATCAGGAATCTATAAAAAAAATTCTTATGTCAATCTATCAACGACCCTAGAAAAAAATCACCTTCCTAATTGTCCTGACCCTGAATGCTCACTAGGCTAGGAACGGAGTACACGTTACCATCTACGTCTAGGATGGCTGCGAATCAGCCCAATGATCCCAACACCGAGGCCATAGCAGGCCTACGCACCGAGCTGACTGACCTTAGGACGATGTTAGAACAAATCTTACGGAATCAAGGAGGACCACCACCACCACCCGGTGATGTTGAAGGGCCCAACCGGCACCAACCGGTCACTGATTCGAATTCTGATGGGGGCTATCCCCGAGCGCCTCCTCGAGAGCGCCGCCCCGAGCGTGGTTTCGATATCACTAAAGCCATCAAGATTGATGCCCCCACCTACGATGGCATGGGAGACCCCCAGGTCTTCCTTAGCTGGGTAGTTGACATGGAATGTTACTATCAATGACACAATCTCACGGACCTCCAAAAGGTGCAAGTCGCACGCATGAAGTTGACAGATCGAGCGAAAACCTTTTGGCTGAATGAGGAAAGGAGGTTGGGAGCCGGACAGGAAGTCCCACCTATCGGATGGGCGGTGATGAAAAATTTGCTCACCGATCAATACATTCCCGCTTACCACCGAACCCAAATGCTCGATGAACTAGCCACCCTGCGGCAAGGTTCAAAATCGGTGGCCGAGTATATGGGAGAGTTGAAGGATCGTATGGTGCGTTGCGAGCTTAGGGAACCCCCAGAGGTCACATTATCCAGGTTTCGCAAGGGGCTTCAACCCGATATCCAACGGAAGCTCTTGCGTTATGGGCACACAGATCTGAACACGACTTTCAATGCCGCTCTAGACATTGAAAAACACTTAGCCGCCAAGGCTCACTCTCGTTATTCCCACACGAGGAATAAGACCACCGTTGGAGCGTCTTCTTCCACCTATCCGGACAGGGGAAAGTCTAGAACCACCGAGTCTAAATCAGTCGTGATCACCGCTAGGAACACCCGGAACCCCACGAGTGAGCGTGTTCCCTTTGGGAAAGTTAGTAAAGCCAATACCAACTGTTATTCGTGCGGCGTTCAAGGCCACTATGCCTTTGAATGCCCAACTAAGACTAAGGTCGTTGCCCTCTTAGACATGGCCGCCGATTCTACTGATTATGTGTATGAGGCCGCTGAGGAGAGCGACCCCGAAGGGGTCCCAAGCGATTTGGAAGACGATCCCCCACTCATGGTGATGCGTTGTATTCTGACCACTCCACGTCCACTTGATGACTGGAGGAGGACGAGTATCTTTTCTCTGATCTTTAAGAGCGGTGACAAGCTGTGCAAACTCATTATAGATAGCGGTAGCTGTGTGAATGTTATCTCTGAGAACGTCGTTAAGCGTATGAATCTGACCACGGAACCACACCCCACACCCTACCAGGTAGCTTGGATTAGCAAGGTTACCGTCCCGGTTAGCAAGCGTTGCCTGGTCCCTCTTACCTTTAAATCTTACACGGATGAGGTCTGGTGTGACGTCCTTCCCATGGACGCGTGCCACGTGTTATTAGGCCGCCCTTGGCTTTATGACCGTGACGCCACACATTTCGGTCGAGCCAATACTTATGAATTCAAATTCAACGGTAAGACCATCACATTGAGACCGACCGTTCCGAAGGAGCCGATAGCTTTGGCTAAGGGCACTACTGTCCCGGCCGAGAGGAAGGCTTTGAGCCTAGTTAGTAGGAGAGAGTTCGTGAGAGATCCTTTTCTTGAGGGAGTTATGTACGCATTAGTTCTTATGAGTGCGAAGGGTGAATCGGAGGCGTTGAATGATTTGCCTAAGGAGTTACAGGTACTTTTAGACGAATATAAGGACGTGTACCCAGACGAGTTGCCTTCTGTGTTACCTCCATTGAGGAACATACAGCATGCGATAGATTTTGTTCCGGGTTCGTCCCTGCCAAACCAACCCCACTATAGGCTTCATCCCGCGGCCCACAAAGAGCTGCAGACTCAGATCGAGGATTTGATAAAAAAGGATTCATCAGGACTAGCATGAGTCCTTGTGCGGTGCCGGCCTTTCTTGCCCCCAAGAAGGATGGTACGTGGCGGATGTGTGTTGATAGCCGCGCTATCAACAAAATCACCATCAAGTACCGATTTCCTATACCGCGCTTAGATGACCTTCTAGATGTCTTGTCTGGCGCCACAATATTTTCTAAGTTAGATTTACGGAGCGGCTATCACCAGATAAGGATCCGCGAGGGAGATGAGTGGAAAACTGCGTTCAAATCTAAGGACGGGTTATACGAGTGGCTTGTGATGCCCTTCGGGCTATCCAATGCCCCCAGCACATTCTCCCGGATGATGACGCATGTCTTTCAGCCATTCATGGGGAAGTTCGTAGTTGTCTACTTCGATGACATCTTGGTTTACAGCACTACTACCACCGAGCACATCTCCCACATGAGAGTGGTTCTTTCCACCCTACGGAAGGAAACTTTATTTCTGAACCTCAAGAAATGCACTTTCCATGTTACGGAGGTGGAGTTTTTAGGCTACATCGTTGGAACGGAGGACATTAGAGTCGATCCTAGCAAGGTTAAGGTGATTAAGGACTGGCCCGTGCCGACCATGATACGTGAGGTGAGGAGCTTCCATGGGTTGGCAACTTTCTATCGTCGTTTCATCAAAGACTTTAGCAGTATCATGGCCCCCATTAGTGACTGCATGAAAAAGGGTGAGTTTACTTGGACGAAGTCCGCCACCTTCGCTTTCCAACGCATCAAAGAGCTTATGACTGAGGCACCCGTCCTACGTCTACCTGACTTCTCGAAAGTCTTTGAGCTTACTTGTGACGCTTTGGACGTGGGAATAGGAGGTGTCTTGAGCCAGGAAGGGCACCTAGTGAGTTTCTTTAGTGAAAAGCTGGCGGGCGCTAAATTGAATTATTCCAACTATGATAGGGAATTTTATGCGGTCATTAGATGCTTGCACCACTGGCGGCATTATCTCCTCTCTAAGGAGTTCGTGATCCTCTCCGATCATGAAGCTTTACGATTTATCAATGGCCAACATAAAATCAGCCCGCGTCACGCCAAGTGGGTATCCTTCCTACAGGGTTACACATTTAATCTCAAACATCTTAAGGGAGCGGACAATCGGGTTGCGGACGCTCTTAGTCGCCTAGCCCTTTTAGTCACCACTATGGAGGTTAACGTTGTCGGATTCGAGCGAATCAAAGATGAGTACGCTACATGCCCGGATTTTCAGGATTCTTACCTATCTGCCCAGGATAGTTCCCCCACCACTATTACTGCGTTCGTTATCAAGGATGGTTACCTCTTTAGGCATGGGAAATTATGTATTCCGCAGTCATCCCTACGTCTCCATATCATCTGGGAACTGCATAGTGGCGGGTTGAGTGGCCATTTCGGTAGAGATAAGACTATCACCCTGGTTGAGGAAAAATTTTATTGGCCAAAGTTGAAGGCAATGGTAGGACGAGTAGTGAGTAGTTGCCGTACTTGCCAAATTTCCAAAGGCACCAAAAACAACGTCGGGTTGTATACTCCGTTGCCTATCCCATCCGTACCTTGGGAGGATGTGAGCATGGACTTTGTCTTAGGCCTACCCACCACTTTTCGTCGTCACGATTCTATCTTCGTAGTTGTGGATAGGTTCTCTAAAATGGCCTATTTTATACCGTGTACTAGAACCGACGACGCATCTCATGTCGCAAAGCTTTATTTTAAGGAAGTTGTTAGTCACCGAGGAGTGCCGAAGACAATTGTCTCGGATAGGGATGTTAAGTATACAAGCTACTTCTGGAAGACACTTTGGATCCTAATGGGTACCAAACTATTGTTTTCCTCCGCCTATCATCCTCAAACCGATGGGCAAACTGAGGTGGTTAACCGGAGCCTAGGGAACCTTCTTAGATGTCTCGTGAATGATCATAAGGGCACATGGGATCTTATTCTTCCCCACGCTCAGTTAGCCTACAACAATTCCAAGAATCGGTCCACCGGTTTGTCGCCAAATGAGATTGTCCACGGGTACAAGGCCCCTGTGCCTCTTGACTTGGTTCCCTTGCCCCCAACATACAAGGCAAGTCAATTTGCACAATCCTTCGCCCAACATATTCACGACCTTCATGCACGTATACGAGCTACCTTGACTGCTCAGTATGATTCTTATCAGGCACACGCCAATATACATCGGAGAGTGTCACACTTCAAAGTTGGCGATTTGGTCTTAGTACGATTAGTTCCCGAACGATTGCCATCTGGCACCGTTAGAAAGTTAGCACCTAAGCGCGCCGGCCCTTTTCGGATCATCAAGAAAATAGGTGACAACGCTTTTGTTTTGGATTTGCCTGCCGAATGGGGAATCTCCCCTATTTTTAACATCTCGGATTTAACGATGTTCGTATCGCCTCCACATGAGTTGAGTTCTTTGACGTCTTCTCCTTCCACCAAATCTTCTTATGGGTTGGGGAGTGGTAGTACGGATGACCTCTCTCTATCGGTTCCCATAGGTATTTCACCGGATGGTAAGTCGCATACTTTTATTCCTACTGCTGATATGTTTCCCAGGTTTCCAAAGACTTTTCTCACTCCGGACATGATACTGTCTGCGGAGCCACTTAATACCTCGGAGGGTGCTACTTACCGCTTCCTCATCCGTTGGCGTGATCGCCCTCCTTCAGACGATTCTTGGGTCCTCGCGACAGAGCTTCAACGACTGGATGCTGATCTTCTCCGCCGCTACATTTCGGACCACGCATCGGAGATGCTTGATTTTGAGTGGGGGAGGATTGATAGCGCGTCCCCTCCGACACTCCTTGATGATGATGACCCGGCTGCCGAGGCGCTGCGCCACAAAGATCTGAGGCGCCAAGATGATGCTGATGGACGACCGCGTTATAATCTCCACCCGCGGCGTGCCAAAACCGCCATGAACAATTAGTATTTTATTCATGCACTTTTATCTTATATTAAATAAATATAAAATTATTTCATGCTAGATGATAATTTTATATTTATTAAAATGGTTGTTACTTTTAATTTTGAACTTTTAATTTCATTTGGTGTGTATTTAACCATGCGGGTGGATGAGATTTCATCTCCATCATGGATGGTTATGATTTTGTGTAAACTCCTATTTAAGGGAGTCTTTATGAAGGAATAAAACATTGAAGATTTTAAACTCTAAATCCCTCCTTGGAGATTTCGGACAAGCAAGGAGCCTCCTTCTTGCCGCCCCCCCCCCCCCCCCCCCCCCCCCCCCTCTCTTGGTGTGACTCCAAGGCCGCCTCCTTCCATCCTCTTCGGTGCGACTCCGGCGAGACTTCCGCGGTGTGACGCCAAGGAAGAAAGGGTGCTACTCCGTTCGGTGCGACGCCAGTGGAATCGTGGAGAGAGAGATTCTCCCACCATTATCTTGTGTGTTCATCTTCTTGGTTGGGTAACCCCTCTCTTTGCTAGTGATTCTTGCTACTCTTTAATTTGTGGAGGTTTTTGTCGAATCGTTTTATCCGTGGCTTTAATTTCTTCGCTTGCAAAAATCTGAGATCTAAGTGTTGTTATTGAATCTCTTGTTGTTCGGATCGGGTAGATCCGGTGCGGGAGCAAAACTCGGCCTAGCCTTGGTTTGCTCTCCAAGATTGGCGCACTTAGCGCTAACAAGGGAGTTAATCTCAACTAACGTTTTACCGCCGCTTGAAAGTTCACCACCGCTCCAAGAAAATTGCCGCTGCGTTTTGAAATGAATCGATTGATGGAATAGATGCTTGTGTAGGTGCGGTGAGTTGTGTGCTTGTTGGAGAGGTAGGTCTTAAGGACGTTGTATCGAGTCCGGCTTACGGCGAGTTGTGTGCTTGTTGGAGAGGTAGGTCCTAAGGACGTTGTATCGAGTCCCGCATATTTTTTTCAATCGGATTTGGGAGCCAACCGACCCCTTTCGTTCGCTCTTGGTCGGAGCCCTCCTATGTTGTTTTACTTTTTTGTAATGAACATGTTTCCGTTAGCGTAACGTCCACGACGTCACGGTATCCCTACATCAGATCATCCAGCTGATCAGATTATCAGAGATCCTTCAAGCAGAGTTCTAACGAGAAGAGGTACAACTAACGAAGTTTTACATTTAAGTTTTCTTTCACAGATTGAGCCGAAGAAGTTTGAAGAAGCAAACACCGATCCATCTTGGATCCTTGCTATGAAAGAAGAGCTCAATCAATTCAAGAGATGTAAAGTTTGGGAGTTTGTACCAAGACCCAAAGGACAAAATGTGATTGGAACCAAATGGGTCTACCGGAACAAGCTTGATGAAAAGGGCATCATTAAAAAGAACAAAGCAAGACTGGTTGCACAAGGATACAGGCAAGAAGAAGGGATTGATTTTGATCAGACCTTTGCACCAGTAGCAAGACTTGAAGCCATCAGATTATTTCTGGCCTATGCTGCATATAAGGGCTTTAAGGTTTTCCAGATGGATGTGAAGTCAGCCTTCCTGAATGGAGACCTTAAAGAGGAAGTATTTGTAGCCCAGCCTCCAGGTTTTGCAGATCCTAACTTTCCTGATCATGTATATTATTTACATAAAGCTTTGTATGGTCTCAAACAGGCACCCCGAGCCTGTATGAGACATTGTCTAAGTTCCTTCTTGAGAACAAATTCACAAGAGGAACAATAGATAAGACATTGTTTCTTAGGGAAGTGGAAGGCGAGATTTTGCTTGTGCAAATCTATGTCGATGATATTATTTTTGGCTGTACAGATGACAAACTTTACAAAAAGTTTTCTAACTTGATGCAAGGTAAGTTTGAAATGAGCAGTATGGGAGAGCTGAAATATTTCTTAGGACTCCAGGTGCACCAATCTGAAGATGGAATTTTCATCTCTCAGACGAAGTTCACCAAAGAGCTCCTTAAGAAATTTGGAATGGAGAGTGCAACCTCTATGAGGACTCAAATGGGCTCAAGCATGTCTCTGGACAAGGATGAGAAAGGGAAACCTTTTGACGAAACCAAGTACAGAAGCATAATTGGGTCCTTGCTCTACCTTACTGCTAGTAGGCCTGATATAATGTTTTCAACATGTGTTTGTGCCAGGTATCAGGTGAACTGTAAGGAATCTCATTATGCCGCTGCAAAGAGGATTTTGAGATACCTTAAGGGTACACCAAATCTCGGCTTATGGTACCCTAGAAGCAATGACTTTGAACTAATTGGTTTTTCAGATGCTGATTTTGCAGGTAGCAAAGATGATAGAAAGAGTACTTCAGGAACTTGCCAATTCTTGGGAAAAAGGCTTGTTTCATGGAGTAGCAAGAAGCAAAATTGTGTTGCAATATCAACTGCTGAATCAGAGTATATCTCTGCCGGCAGTTGCTGTGCACAACTCTTGTGGATAAAGAATCAGCTTGAGGACTATAATTTAAAGCTCACAGAAATCCCCATGTTCTGTGACTCGTCAAGTGCTATTGTCATAGCAAATAATCCAGTCTCTCACAGTAGAACAAAGCACATCGAGCTTCGCTACCACTTCATCCGGGAACATGTTGAGAGTAAGGATATAAATTTGTTATATGTTAATACTGACAAGCAAATTGCAGATATTTTTACAAAGCCTCTGGACGAGACCAAGTTCAATTTCTTCGAAATGGAACTTGGAATGCTTAACAAGGAATCTTGAAGACAGGACTGTTGCAATTTCACGAAATTGCATGGGATTTCACTGGATAAATCAGAAAATTTCATGAAATTTCACGGGATTTCACATGTCAAAATATTTCTCTTCTCAGACACGTCTCCCGTGAAATCTTATTATTAAATACAATTTATTGGATCCAAAGAGCCATCCGTGAAATCAGGTACGCGCCCAATTTTTATATATATATATATAAATATTGAAAACACGTGATTCCACGCGTCCCTTCCGTGAAAACCCTTCTCGGCTCTTCGTCTCCCTCGAGAAATCACTGTTCTTCTTCCCGATTTCGTCAAGCTCAATGGCGCCAAAAGCAGGTCTACATTCTGGTGGAGAGCTAGTGCGAGGTGCATTTAGAGCAGCCTCAGATGAGTTCAGAAACATCATCGTGATGCTTGATGTCGCCGGGCTCAGTTATGTTTTGGAGGAGCTGGCTAAAATTTTAGAACAAGATGTTCTTGAGTTCTACAGGAATGCAAAAATTTCCAGTCAAGGCAAGAAAATAAAGAGCTGCATCAAGTCGTGTAAAATAGTTTTGAAATCCAGTGGCATCAACAGGATCTTGAGGATGCCTGCAGTCGAATCAGAAGAAGTGTATGCTGAAGACATTCTCAGAGCCAAGAGATTTTGTGGTATCTTTGATGAAGGTTCTAAAATAAGAAGGAAATTCATGAATGATGGAGGTAAATTGTTATGTGATATTTTAGGAAAAGTTTTATTGTGCAAGGTAGGCTCTCATGACTACCTATCTGAAGAAGCTTTTAAGATTCACACTGCTATTATCTGTAGAAAAGATTTCAATTTTGGTGAAGTTATATTTGAAAAAATTAAAGAAAGTTTCCTAGCCCCAAATTTTGGTAGAATTCTTAGTCTGCTGCTGAATGGTAGTAATCCTGATATGTTTAATCTTGGAAGAGGCTCTCCACTCCATCATACAAAGAAAATTAACTCATCCATATTCTCCAAATGGGAAAGAGTCATCCCAAAAGGTGGAGTGAAGAGAGTTGCTGATGCTGATGAAGCAGGCTTGCAGAGGGATGCCAGATTTCTGGAAGAAGGTCAACCCTCAAGGGGACGTGGACCTAGTCCAGCTCCTGATCAGGGAAGAGGTGAACATGTTGAGGGGGAGTATCCAACCCCAAGAGACAATGTTGAAAGTGGTGCTGCTACAAAAGAAATTCCTCCCAGTGAAGCTGATCAAGTTCCTGTTGATCCAGTTAGTACTGTTGTCCCTGATGTTGTTCATGACCTGGAGGGTCAAGGGAAATTTGCTGATGTAGATGAAGCTGCTATGCTAGAAGAATCAAGGAGATCACCTGCAATGTTTGTTTCTAATTCAGAAGATAATGAAGACTTGCCAGATCCTGCATATGTTCATTCTGAGAAATCTGATTCAATGGAGAAGGGCAGTTTTGGTGATCAGTTGGAGTTTGCCAAGAGGATGTCTTTGGCTGAGGGGGAGAAAGAACAAGAAGATATATTCCTGGGAGAATCTGCAGTTCCTCAGGTTCTTCCTTCTGTTCTGCTCTTGCCCCCACCAGAAAGTCTTATTAGAAAATCTCCAAGAGTAATTGTGCTTGATAAGCAAGCACAGTCTACCAGTTTTGTAGCTGATAGAGCCTCTCCTGAAGATTTTGAAACTGGAGAGAGCTCTCAATCTTCTCTGCTGAAGTCTATTGCATGTTTGCTGCAAGCTCAGACTGAGCATTTTGATAAGTCTATCAAGAAAGTCTATCAGAAGATTGATACTGTTGATAGTGCTTTGAGGCAGGAAATGACTGAAATGAGGCATGAAATGGGCAAATTCAAAAGTGATCAAGAAGCCTGGATGACAAAGGCAGGAAAGGCATTGGACCACACCAACAAGGGAGTTGGGCATGTTCTAAATAACTTGCATCATGTTGCTGAATATGTTGTTCATCTGAATACTGCTCAAACAGCTCTCAGAATTTCTCATGATCAAGGGATTACTTTTCCGGATGATCAAGTTGAAAGGCAACTGGCCAAACTCTATACCCTCCTACATAAAGATGTCATAAAAGGGGAGGAGAGTATGGTGTCTAAGATAGAGGAGAGTGCTAGTAAAGTAAATGATTTGTATGGTAAAGTGAATGATTTGGATGGAAATGTATTTTCAAAAATGCAAGAGCTTCAGGAGAACATCTTGCAAAATGTTACATATGTCAATTGGTATACCCATGGATCAACAAGTTGGCTGTTCAAGGAAGTTGCAGGCATGCTTGGATTCATTATTGTGGACAAAATGCCAGATGCTCCTTCTTCAAGTGCTCTAGGTCCAAGTGCTCCAAGTTCCTCTCCAATTCCTGTTGAGGATTTTGATTTTGCTGAAGCAGATATCCCAGCCTCCTCCTACCAAGAGTTCTGGGATGATCCAGTGCTTGAAAGCTCCAAGGTTCCTGAATCTTCTGAAAAGTCTGTAAATAGGAAGATTTTTAGTGATAAACCTTCTGCTAAAAGGTCCAATCCTCATATGAAGATCAGAGAATTTTATGATAGGCCTCCTCCAAGAAATTTCCAAGAAAGATGGAGTCCTACTTCCAAAGGTATTGTTCTCACATCTTTCAACCTTGTCAGTAAGTACCATGAAAGTGTCAGTGATCATTACAGTCAGGATGAATGGGACAAGTTCAAAAAGAGAACAACTGAAAGGAGAATTCATTTCAAGATAGGTGGATCTAAAGAAACTGCTCCTGATAAATATTGGCCTAAGCCAAAGGCATTTTTTGAAAGAATGGAATCTGAACAGAAAAAGAGAGCTGAAGCAGTGGAAAGAATTTTTGGAAAGCAGAAAGGCAAGGATCAAGCATGAGCTGAGCTGTTCTGGAATCATGCTGTTTTCTTTGTTTATATATATATATATTGTGTTAAGATAAACATTGAGTTTTTCTTTAAATATTACTGCCTGATTAGTGCTCTTCTTATTCATTATATTTTCTGTACAGTTCAACTTAGTGCATAGGGTTATGACATCTTCAAATAGGGGGAGATTGTTGGGTATTGTATCCACAATTACCTGGATTTGAAGATGTCCCCTAGTGAACTAAATTGAATTGAGGATGTATTTGATGATTTCTGTTTAGATGAGTTATGACAGGTCTTAATGCTAAGTGCACACCAAAATTAGGTTGCAATGGATCACCAAATACAGTTCTAGACAATGTAATCCCTCATTGAGTAGAACAAAGTGTTGGTCCATGTGTAATCTCTCTATTGGGGTGTACTTCATATACTCATAACTGAAGGTTTTCAAGTTTGAGGAGCGGAGCAGGTTTTCAGGAGAAAAGGAATTTTTGCTAAGTCAATTCATCGAGATGTCTCGTGAAGTTCCGATGAATCTCGACGAATCCAGACAGAAGCCAAATTTCTAGTTTAAAGAAGAAATTTCTGCGGCTAAGTCTATTCGTCGAATGTTCTCATGAACTCCCGACGAATATCGATGAACGCAGACAGAAGTCAAAAAGGCAGACTTGTGAAGGAAAATGTGCGGCTAAGTCAATTCGTCGAATGTTCTCGAGAACTCCCGACGAATTCCGACGAATGAAAACAGAAGACAGTTTTCAATCCTTGATCAGTATTTTTCAATGGCTAAGTCAATTCGTCGAATGTTCACGTAAAGTCTCGAGGAATGACGGACAGACGGATTTCAAATTTATGTTTCGTTTTTGAAATTTAGGGTTGTCCGCCATGTACAGTACACGTGGTGATCCCTCCTTGTTTGTCGCCCGAGCCGTTGGAGGTCTCCCTATAAAGAATCATCTATTTTTAGGGCAAACTAAGAAGAAAAAGAAATCACCCGATTGTTAAAAAGAATCTTGCCGTTTCTTTCTCTCTTGCTGAACAAGTTTCTGAGATCTAAAGTGCGCCGCTCAAGATTCGTTCTTCAGTGTTGCTAGAGATTTCTCAGATAAGAAGGCCTTTGATCTAGTTGTTGCTCTCTATATTGAAGATCTTTTCAAATTAATCAAAGGGCCTACTCAGATCAGGTTTGCCGATTCTTTATTCTTCCTAATCCTTGAAGATCCAAGCTTTCACTCTTTATTCTTTATTCTTCCTAATCCTTGAAGATCCAAGCTTTCTCTATTGAGATTCAAGAGAAGTTTCGTTTCAAACTTTATTTAATTCCTGTAGGAGTTTTTTTTTCTCCGAGTTATTTTGTAGGAGTTGTTTACTCCGAGTTGTAGGAGTTGTTTACTCTGAGTTTGTAGGAG
Organism: Dactylorhiza incarnata; assembly: GCA_033032865.1. Classification (NCBI taxonomy): domain Eukaryota; kingdom Viridiplantae; phylum Streptophyta; class Magnoliopsida; order Asparagales; family Orchidaceae; genus Dactylorhiza; species Dactylorhiza incarnata. The sequence continues at coordinate 4,474,580 of JAWHQI010000105.1, forward strand.
AGGTTGTTCTCCGAGTTTGTAGGAGCCGTTGTCTCCGAGTGTAGGATTTGTTGATAAATCTGAGTTTTGGTGAAGTTGCCGATGCTAGCCCAAAGAGCTAGATAGGCGGAGCGGGAGAGAGGAGTATCCACCTTTGGGGAACCTCTATAAATCTTATGTCTCTGTGCTGTGATTTTGTTGTTGTTGTGTTTGTGCAAAATTTTTATTTCACAATCGCAGTAGAGATCACCTATTCACCCCCTCTAGGTGATTTAGGTAGACAACGATTTCTTTCAGCAACGACCCACCCTTTCGAGCACTGGGTGGTCGCCTTGTCAGGCAAGGGAATCATCATATCACATCAAAACCACCATGCGGAAGCAATCATAAGGAAGACTAGTAAGTCATACATATATACATAAGCAAAAGGACGTAGCCAACTATTTACATGGGTGGCCCTGTGGGCTAAGGATAACTACTACAACTCATACACTCCTTATTCACATCACGGAAGACGGGGGGGGGGGGGGGGGGGGGGGGGGGAGGCTGGTGTATCCGAACGGGCAATCTCGAGAGATGGTATGCCGTCAAGCGGTGCGGGGGCTTCGCACTGTCCCATCTCCTGTGAATGGTTATAACAACAACTGTTAGTCACATAGCTAAGTGGAAAACACACCTCCTCACCAGATCCGTATCCTGGGGACGAGCTTAAGCACCCAAACAGTAAATTGATAGCCGAAGCAAAAAGGGTTAGCATCATGTATATAACCGGAAAAACTAACAATATCAGTAGTTGTATATAGGAAATGCCCAGTTAGTAACAATAATAATGTTGATAATTACAATTTGCACACACGCGATAGATGATCAAAACCCGCTCACAAAACCCTGTGCCGACACAGTTTAGACCGCTGTCCTTCCAGCAGGGTAGCGAACCCCGCGTGCCTCACCGATGTGGCCTTCAGTAACAGTGGCCAGTCCTGCCACTTCTGAGTGTGGTCGTACCGCATCACCCAGGCCCTCCCGCATAACTCAGTGTACTACTTAGATGTGAGCGACATCCGGCGATTCCGAGATTTAGGATGACCAGTGGGGGAAAATCAACGGGTACGAATTTGTAATTACCCGCGGTGCACATCTCCCTGTCGCCATGAGTCGTCAATACTCCCGCACCAGTACGAACGGTCTACGGGCATGACCGACCCGTCACTTTTCCCGCAAGTGTTTTACAAACAGTTAATTAAAGAAAGAACATACACTTCGGGTCTGCTACGAGCGTGAGGGCACATTATTTGGGGCTAATCATGGAGGAGATACTCAACTCGCGGTTATCACCAACTAAGGCTTTACAAAACAGGAATGGCCGCTCGTTGGGGCAGAACCCGGGCTAGCGTTGTAGGGATGAAGTATTGCAGTAATTGAGCTCGGTGAAAAGCAGTGCAAATTAAGCTGCAGAAATGAGATGTTGAATAATAATAGTGCTCAAAGGAAGATCTAAAGTAAAAAGCTAAAATAACCGGACCAGTGCGCGACTAGAATAATACTGAAAAGAACAAAAAAAGTAATCGTTGGACCAGTACATGACTGGTGTATCGAAAAGAATTAAATAAAGAGCAGTAATTACTTGACCAGTACGGGACTGGAGTATCGCAAAGAAATTAAACAAAGAGTAGTAATTACTTGACCAGTACGAGACTGGAGTATAGAAAAGAACCAAATAAAGAGCATTAATTATTTGACCAGTACGGGACTAGAGTATCGAAAAGAACTAAATAAAGAGCAGTAATTACTTGACCAGTACAGGACTGGAGTATTGCAAAGAAATTAAATAAAGAGCAGTAATTATGGGACCAGTTCGAGACTAGAGTCAAAGGAGTTGCAATAAAATAAACATAAAGATTAGTAGTCCTTCACTTTACATTTAGGAGGCTTCGGTTCCATCTCCGTTCATAGGAGGAAAGTCCTGTTCTATCTTCGTTCGTGGGAGCCTCTTCCAAATTCTGCCTTTTTAATATTATAGTCCGATCTTAGATTTTAATTACGCCCTTTTAAACACGATTTTAAGTGGGTTTGAGCGACATTATTACAAGTTCCTTAGCTTCTACAAAAAGAGCGAATTCCAATGTCTGAGAATTATTCTATACGCAGCTCGAAGACTTATAAGACCCCACATCGCTTCGAGCCTATGTTTTTATTCACCGAGTCATTGAGTATAATATTACAACGCAATTGCGTGCCCTGAGCTCATCTTCCAAGCATTTGAAAATTCGATAACTTAAAAGCGCGTTCGTCCCACTTTGGAAATTTGGTGATTAAAAGACTTTCGTCCAAATGTCCCATAATTTTGATGGTACCTTCAAAATAGTCCGTTACGAGTCTATACATTTTCCCAAAAATGTTCCAACCTTTTTAGGGGGTTTATTTTACCCAAAGAAATCATATTGTACAACCCTGTATTCGCCGAGTGGGCCCCCAGATCCCATGAGGTATTTTTGACATCATTTTAGTATGTTCCAGGGCAGGGAGAGAGTAGGGCGAGCGGTGGAGGTAGAGACCTCCCGCTCACCCAGCTCGTGCAGGAGGCGAACAAGAGGGGGGAGAGCTCCTCTCTCCCCCGCTTCCAAAGAGGGGGGCGAGCTCCTCTCGCCCCGTGCTCCCAAGGAGGGGGCGAGCTCCTCTCGCCCCGCTCCCAGCAAGGGGGGGGGGGGGGGGCGAGCTCCTCTCGCTCCCGCTCCCAAAGAGGGGGGCGAGCTCCTCTCGCCCCCTCTCCCAAGGAGGGGGCGAGCTCCTCCCGCCCTGCTCCCAGCAAGGGGGGCGAGCTCCTCTCGCCCCCGCTCCCAAGGAGGGGGCGAGCTCCTCTCGCCCCGCTCCCAGCAAGGGGGGGCGAGCTCCTCTCGCCCCCGCTCCTCAGTAAAAGGGGGCGAGCTGAGGAGGGAGGCACCCTTCCAGCTCGCCTCGCCCCAGCCCCGAAGAGAGGGGGTGGTCTGCGTTTAGCACCTTGGAATGGCGGGATTTGGCTATTGGCAGGCCAATCTTGAGGGTATTTTGGTAATCTCGTAGGCCAGATGGTGGTTATTTGCACACCAAGTTCAAAATCCTATAAATAGGGCCAAGGGGCCGGGCCCCATTTGGAGGGACTTCTCTCTATCTCTCTTTTGGCTATCTCTCTCCCCAAATCTCTCTAGTGGGTGAGGAGAGCCTCCAAAAGGGTGTGCAAGCTTAGCATTGGCTTGGGAGGGGAAGCGCTCTAAGATCTTCCGGGTGTGTGGTGGGACCTCCTCGCTAAGCCCTTGGCCTTGTTCCTAGTTCCTTAGCCCCTTAGCCTAGAGCTCTCCCTTTGGGAGGAGTAAGTGTTGGTCACCCCTCAACTTGTTGAGGGCCCGAACTCCACAGAGACCAAGTTATTGGTTTCAACATTATGGTGCAGTGAGCGTGGAGAGTGACCAACTCAAGAAACTCTCAAGATGAGCTCCATGACTGGAGGTGGAGGATCTGACCCAGGCCACTCGCAGCCCCCGGTGGCTGGAGTGACGTTGGAGATGTTTGAAAATTTCAAGCGGGAGGTCCTGCAGACCCTGCAGCTAACTTTCGCCACGATATGCGAAGGCAGAAGAGGAAGTGGTCCGGAGGTCTCGCCTCAGCAGGTGGGCGAGAGCACTCTCGGCCAGCAATCCAAGCAGGAGGTGTCAGCGGGGGGGAGTGGGGAGGCATTCGGCCCCCACTCGCCCAGAACCCAAGGAGGGGGCGAGTGGGGAGGTCCCAGGCCCCCACTCGCCCAGCCTCAAGAGGGCGAGTGGGGAGGTCCCAGACCCCCACTAGCCTAGCCCCAAGGGGGCGAGTAGGGAGGCAACCAGCACCCACTCGCCCAGCCCCAAAGGGAGGCGAGCATAGGAAGTCCTTTGTGTGAGCTGATCCTCTCGGCCCCAGTTCCAGAGGGGTTCAGAAGGTTGGAGATGTCTCACTACTCCGACAAGGATGACCCAGTCCTACACCTGTAGTGGTTTGAGGACATGGTCTCCATCAGGCCCATGTCGGACGCTTTCAAGTGTCGACTCTTCGCGACAACTCTGAATGAGAAGGCTAGGGATTGGTTCCACCAGCTCCCTGCGGGATCCATCTATGCCTTCGAAGACTTGCGTCGAGTTTTCCTGCTACGCTTCTCGACGTCAAGGAATAGGAAGAAAGATGCCGAAGAACTTTTCAAGATCAAGCAAGAGCCAGGGGAGTCACTGGCTCACTATGTTGACCGATTCCAGGAAGAGGTTCTCCTCACCCAAGAGGTGCCAGGCTACACCCTCCAGCTCACTTTCATCGTGGGCCTGCAGGGGGGATTCTTCTAGATGGACCTAAAGAAGAGAGCTCCTTCATCTTTTGAGGAGTTGATGGAAAGGGTGGCAGAAGAAGTTGAGAGTGAGGAGGCCAACCCAGAGTTCGCAAGAAGGTTGGCCAAGCTGAGTGAGCCAGAGGCGTGGCAGCAAGGGAGGAGGGTAGAGGCTCCCAAGAGGAAGTTTGACCAAGAGGAGGACAACCTCCAGGGAGAGGGACCCAACCTCCCAGGGTGGAGGCAGGGACCGAAGGCACCCTCTCCACCACCCCAGCAAACCATGGCGATCGGCTACAGAAGAAGAAGAAATCGTAAGGGAGGAAGAGGGGGAGTCCGGGCAGAGTTACCTTACTGTGACTTCCACGATGAGGAGGGTCACACGACATCCACCTGCCCTGAGTTCTTAGAAATGAGGGAGGCAAGGCGTCCGAAGTCGCAGCGTCAGCAACCAGAGGAGGTCGAGGAGGACCATGCCTGGGAGTAGGAGTCTGAGCCCCGGTCTCCGTGCTTAGCTTTTTCTTTAAATCCATGTAGTATGATGGTTTATTTCCTTACTTAGTTTTTCTTGCATGTAACCGGATGACTGATGTAATGAAAGTTTTTCAAAGTTCTTTTTCCCTCGGACGGTTCCGCTGACCGGGCTCTCACTAGCCGGCAGGGCAGGTTGACCTCCCAGGGAGGCTATGTTCTTTTCCCCTCGGACGGTTCCGCTGACCGGGCTCTCACTAGCTGGCAGGGCATGTTGACCTCCCAGGGAGGCAATGTTATTTTCGCCTCGGACGGTTCAGCTGACCGAGCTCTCACTAGTCGGCAGGGCAGGTTGACCTCCCAGGGAGGCAATGTTCTTTTCCCCTCGGACGGTTCCGCTGACCGGGCTCTCACTAGCCGGCAGGGCAGGTTGACCTCCCAGGGAGGCTATGTTCTTTTCCCTCGTACGGTTCCACTGACCGGGCTCTCACTAGCCGGCAGGGCAGGTTGACCTCCCAGGGAGGCTATGTTCTTTTCCCCTCGGAAGGTTCCACTGACCGGGCTCTCTCTAGCCAGCAGGGCAGGTTGACCTACCAGGGAGGCTATGTTCTTTTCTCCTCAGACGGTTCCGCTGACCGGGCTCTCACTAGCTGGCAGGGCAGGTTGACCTCCCAGGGAGGCTATGTTCTTTTCCTCTCGGACGGTTCCGCTGACCAGGCTCTCACTAGCCGACAGGGCAGGTTGACCTCCCAGGGAGGCTATGTTCTTTTCCCCTCGGACGGTTCCGCTGACCGGGCTCTCACTAGCCGGCAGGGTAGGTTGACCTCCCAGGGAGGCAATGTTCTTTTCCCCTCGGACGGTTCCGCTGACCGGGCTCTCACTAGCCGGCAGGGCAGGTTGACCTCTCAGGGAGGCAATGTTCTTTTCCCCTCGGACGGTTCCGCTGACCGAGTTCTCACTAGTCGGCAGGGCAGGTTGACCTCCCATGGAGGCTATGTTCTTTTCCCCTCGGACGGTTCCTCTGACCGGGCTCTCACTAGCCGGCAGGGCAGGTTGACCTCCCAGGGAGGCTATGTTCTTTTCCCCTTGGATGGTTCCGCTGACCGGGCTCTCACTAGCCGACATGGTAGGTTGACCTCCCAGGGAGGCTATGTTCTTTTCCCCTCAGACGGTTCCTCTGACCGGGCTCTCACTAGCCGGCAGGGCAGGTTGACCTCCTAGGGAGGCTATGTTCTTTTCCCCTCGGACGATTCCGCTGATCGGGCTCTCACTAGCCGGCAGGGCAGGTTGACCTCCTAGGGAGGCTATATTCTTTTCCCCTCGGACGGTTCCGCTGACCAGCCTCTCACTAGCCGGCAGGGCAGGTTGACCTCCCAGGGAGGCTATGTTCTTTTCCCCTCGGACGGTTTCGCTGACCAGGCTCTCACTAGTCGACAGGGTAGGCTGACCTCCCAGGGAGGCTATGTTATTTTCCCGTCGGACAGTTCCACTGACCGGGCTTCACTAGCCGACAGGGCAGGTTGACCTCCCAGGGAGGCAAAGTTTTCTTCCCCTCGGATGGTCCCGCTAGCCGGGCTATCACCAGTCAGCAGGGTGGCCCCCTAGGAAAGCCTTAGTAAATTTTCACCAGGATGAAGCGGAGTCTTCCCAATTTCTTCTGGCGCCACTCGCCGAATGTGCAGGGTTGGACTTTTCTTTCCGAGCGTGTACCTCACTCGAAAAGAGCAGGGATTGTGTACAACCCTGTATTCGCCGAGTGGGCCCCCATATCCCATGAGGTATTTTTGACATCATTTTAGTATGTTCCAAGGCAGGGAGAGAGTAGGGCGAGCGGTGGAGGTAGAGACCTCCCGCTCACCCAGCTCGTGCAGGAGACGAACAAGAGGGGGCGAGCTCCTCTCGCCCCCGATCCCAAAGAGGGGGGCGAGCTCCTCTCGCCCCCACTCCCAAGGAGGGGGCGAGCTCCTCTCGCCCCGCTCCCAGCAAGGGGGGCGAGCTCCTCTCGCCCCCGCTCCCAAAGAGGGGGTGGGCGAGATCCTCTCGTCCCCGCTCCCAAAGAGGGGTGCGAGCTCCTCTCGCCCCCGCTCCCAAGGAGGGGGAGAGCTCCTCTCGCCCCTCTTCCAGCAAGGGGGGCGAGCTCCTCTAGCCCCCGCTCCCAAGGAGGGGGCGAGCTCCTCTCGCCCAGCTCTCAGCAAGGGGGGCGAGCTCCTCTCGCCCCCGCTCCCAAGGAGGGGGTGAGCTCCTCTCGCCCCGCTCCCAGCAAGGGGGCGAGCTCCTCTCGCCCCTGCTCCCGAGGGTGGGGGTGGGGGGGGGGGGGGGCGAGCTCCTCTCGCCCCCGCTCCTCAACAAAAGGGGGCGAGCTCAGGAGGGAGGCACCCTTTTAGCTTGCCTCGCCCCAGCCCCGAAGAGAGGGGGTGGTCTGCGTTTAGCGCCTTGGAATGATGGGATTTGGCTATTGGCAGGCCAATCTTGAGGGTAATTTGGTAATCTCGTAGGCCAGATTGTGGTTTTTTGCAGACCAAGTTCAAAATCCTATAAATAGGGCCAAGGGGGCACCATTTGGAGGGACTTCTCTCTATCTCTCTTTTGGTTATCTCTCTCCCGAAATCTCTCTAGTGGTTGAGGAGAACCTCCAAAGGGGTGCCCAAGATTAGCATTGGCTTGGGAGGGGAAGCGCTCTAAGATCTTCCAGGTGTGTGGTGATACCTCCTCGCTAAGTCCTTGGCCTTGTTCCTAGTTCCTTAGCCCCTTAGCTTAGAGCTCTCCCTTGGGAGGACTAAGTGTTGGTCACCCCTCAACTTGTTGAGGGCCCGAACTCCACAGAGACCAAGTTATTGGTTTCAACACATATGCAGGCTTTTTAAATTATCAAACCAATTTATAAAAATCCCAAACTCTGATTGTGTCTTCAGGTGGCCCTAAATATGCGCCTATAATTTTTCAAGAATTTTCCAAGGCTTTTAAGGTATTTAATTCATTCAAATAAATCTTGCAAAGGCCCTTAAAAATAGCAAGACCCATCAGAAAATTCCCAAAATATTACTGGAGTTAGCCCTCATAATAAGGGGCATTTTTCATGTTCAAAGATTTTTCCCTAGGAGCCTAGGCTGCCCTCAGGAAATTCAGCAAAATTCTGTGAAGGTGGTCTGCGGATACTGGGTTCTGGGAGAGGGAGAGGAGCTGGGCCGCGCTATGTTCTTTAGTCCCCACAGCGTAACTAGAGCTGATCCTTTATGGGGGGCATAATTTCATGCAGGGGGGGATTAAGAATAGCAGGGCCATCCGATCTCATTATGGAGATCGGACGTGTACAACCCCCGTATTCGCCGAGTGGGCCCAAGGGGCCCAGGGGGGGCCAGGAGGCAGGGCAAGGAGCAGAATAAGGAGTCCAAGAGGTCTTTGGGCGAGTTAGGCCCGCACTCGCGGACCACTCGCATAGGGAATCATGGCAGATAGGCGAGAGCGCCCAAGGTCTCGCCCCTCAAGCGAGTTGAACACATGGCGAGTGACGGCCTCCTAAATCATTCGCCCGACGAACCATGATGACAGGGAGCCTGGCGAGTGGTGCCTTCACAGACCACTCGCCCAGAGGGCTTTGAGGGGGAAATTACCTAGATACCCCTTGTGTGCTGCCAATAGCCCTTCAAAACAACGGAGTTCGGCTGTTAGCAGACCAATTTGGGGTGCGATTAATAAAACCAAAAGGCGGATTTACGCTATTTGCAGTCCAAGACTAGAAAATCTATAAATAGACCCTTAAGGGCACCTTGGAGGAGATCAGATCTTTTGAGCTCTCCTCCAGGCAATTTTCGGAGTCGGCTGCTAGTGCCCTCCAAGGTGCCCGGCTGAGCATTGGTTTGGGAGTGGAAGCTCTCTAAGATCTTCCGGGTGTGTGGCGGGACCTCCTCGCTGCATCCTTGGGTCTGTTCCAGATTTTTCATCTTCGGTCAGGAGAATTTAGTGAGGGAGAAGTAAGCGCGGGCTACACCCCCTGTGGGTCCGAACTCAGAGACCGGTTGACGGTTTCAACATTTTTGGTGCGGTGAGTGTGGACCGTAGCCAGTGCAAGAAAATCCCAAGTTGAGCTCGATGACAGGAAATGAAGAAAAAAGCTAATTAATTTGAGAAGCAACATAATATATAAGCAAGAATAACCCAGGAATATTTCCGGCCCTACGTGAGCGCAACGGCACGGGCCTCCGGCCCTACGTGAGTGTAACGGCAAGGGCCTCCGACCCTACATGACTGCATGTATTGAAATTTAGTGTTAGTTCATGTCGTAATGCAGATTTCTGACAACATGTATTGAAATGCAATCTACAACCATTTAACTATCCATAGCATCATCCTTGCAATTCATAATTCTTATTTGGTGAGCTCACAAATTCAGAGGTATGACGTAATATGTAAATTTTTCTGTACCTCATCATCCCTGCAATTCAGATTTCAATGCAATCTAAAATCATTTAGCTATGGACAGTCAAATGAACATGCAATCTAAAACCATTTTGCTATGGACAGCATCTTCCCTGCAATCCATATTTCTAATTCATAAGCTCACAAATACAGAGGTACATGACAATGGCGTATTCTTCCGAAGAAATATGTACATTCATTAATTTTGTGCTAACATTTGACTACCCTGAGCATGTCCTCTCAAAATACATGGTAAATTTAAAAAAGTGTCTATCAATTACGTACACTAATTAAGAAAGCAGCGCAATCAAATTAAAATTTGCGTGAACTGAACATGCCAAGTGTGAATGCAATGTCCAAGTGTGAATGTAGAAATACAACGCACTAACGTTAATCTAGATTTCTGCAATTACACCACATAAAATTTGAAAAATGATAAATAAAGATGAGTTAATCAAAATATACATGATATTTCCACAAACACTTTGTTGCGATCCCGCTGTCTGAACCTGTGGATGAAGGCCGAGAGCTGGCCGAGGGAAGAAGAATAGACGATAGAGGAAGGGAAGAGATGAACGGAGACTAAAAATACTTCTTACTTGCCTTCAAAAGGAAGATACAAAAGGCTTTTATAGCCCCGGTCAACGGACCGTTACATGCAGGAATTATAATAACGTTCATGTTGAACAGTTACCGATACAACAGTGCTTTATAAATATAAAACTATTAACTGGAGGGATGGCTTCTGCGGTGGGCGGCGATGGTATGATTGCTTCATTCTAATGGCTGGGATTCCGCCGGTCGATGATGAGATATGGTCTTGTGATCTGGATTATTGTTGTTGCCTGGATCTATGTTGGTTAGCCTGGAATGATCTCTGGCTGCTGGTATAACTTTTGAGCTGGCATATTTCGTACCGTTGGATGGTGCGCATATCTCTGAGACCATCGGATGAGCTGTAACACTACCCTCCTCCTGCGAGACGTTGTACCCAGCGTCTTTATTATTTTTTTGCTCTGGGTTAGTGGTGAGGTCTGATGGGGCGGGTATGGTTTTTTCTAGCGGTGGCTGTACTGGAGATTCTGGCGCTGTGTCCTGGCGGACCTTGGTAGGAACTGCAGAGTTGGCATCTGTGCTTGGGTAATCTTTGCCGCTTGTTGTTCGTGCTGAGGAGCGCGGGTTACAGGGTAGGTTGTCTCCAATGTGTCCTGGTTTTGTAGATTTGGATTGGTTCGTTCTTTTCTGCTTTCTTCCCCACTGCTCAGGTATTGGATTTGCTGGATGTGGTTGTCGTCGTGGGTTTCTAATCTGTTTTCTGGACCATGTTATTGTCGCGCCCTGGTGTCCGCTTTGCTGTGTTGCTTGTCTCTGTAAAAATTCGTCCAGTGTTTGCTTGTCTTCCCAGGTACTGTCGGTGGGAGGTAAACCCTCCCACTGGACCAAAGCTTGGTCGATATTCGTCCCCTGTCGAATGATGGTTCTTGTGCTGACGACCGCTAGAGGTGCGTGGAGGGGATTATTTTTCCATGTGAGAGCAGGTAAGTTAACGGGCTGTAATTTAGGATCACCAACATAGGGTTTGAGCATGGATGCGTGAAAGACGGGATGTATCCGAGATTCAGGGGGAAGGAGGAGGCGGAATGCTACCGCGCCGATGACTTCCGTGACTTAGAAGGGACCATAATACTTTAATCCCAATTTTCTCCCTCTGGGCCTTGTCATTGTGAGTTGTCTATACGGGTGGAGCTTGAGTAAGACCCAATCGCCTTGTTCTAAAATGAGGGATTTTCTCTTCTTATCTGCTTGAGTCTTCATCCGGTGTTGAGCTTTGAGCAAATTCTATTTCAGGCACTGCAGTAATGCATCGCGGGTTTGAAGTGTGTCTTCCACGGCCTCGTTGCTGGTGGTACCTGCAGTATAGGGAAGTAAACCAGGAGGGGGTCGGCCAAACATAACCTCAAAAGGGGTCATGTTGGTCGACGAATTATATTATGTGTTATAGTGAAATTCTGCAGAATTTAAAAAGTCGGACCATTTTTTTGGGTGATCATGAGAAAAAATGCGTAGGTATTGTTCGAGACATCGGTTGATCCGCTCCGTTAGTCCATCGGTTTGTGGGTGGTATGATGAGCTATATTTAAGGCGTGTCCCTTGTAATCTAAACAACTCTACCCAGAAATTGCTTAGAAATATTGCATCCCGATCAGAGATAATTGATTCAGGTAAGCCATGTAATTTGCCTACGCATCCCCAAAATTCCTTGGCTACACTTGGTCGAGAGATGGGGTGTTTAAGTGGTCCGGAGTGGGCAGCCTTGTAGAATCTATCCCCAAAATTCCTTGGCTACACAAGGTAATAAAGTCCATCGTGAGGTCTGCCCAAAGCTTGCTAGGGGTCGGCAGAGGTTGTAACAGGCCATAAGGGAAATGATTTGTGGCTTTGGCTTTTTGACATATGTCACATTGGTTGATGAAGTTTGTAATGTCCTGTTTCATCTTATACCAGAAAAATTGAGGTTGTATGCGTTGGGTTGTAACTCTGATCCCTGAATGCCCCCCTATCAAGCTGGAGTGAGCCTCTTCGAGTATTTTTCTTTTAATGGTGGAGTTTTTGGGGATATATATTCCGTTGTGATGCATTATGTAATCTCCTCTTTGCTGCCAATGAGGGTAGGCTTGTGGCTCAGTTTTGAATTTTTGTGCTGATTTATCCTGGTCGTAGTCCTCTTTCAATCCTTCCAGCAAGGGGGAATAGGGGATGGTCATCATGTTAAGGCTGCCTAAGCTCTGTTCTGTTGGGTCGGTGGGTAGCCTAGATAAGGCATCTGCAGCTTGATTTTTATTTCCTGCTTTGTACTTGATGATGAAGTCATATCCTAATAGTTTGGTGAGTAATGTTTGTTGCTCTGGAGTTTGTATTTGCTGCGTCAGCAAACGGTGCAGGCTTTGGTGGTCAGTCAGAATGGTGAATTGATGGCTTAGAAGGTATTGGCGCCATTTGCTGACGGCAGCCGTAACAGCAAACATTTCGCGGCTGTATGTAGATTTTTTTTTTGCATGGCCGGTGTTAACTTCTTACTGAAATATGCAATGGTGTGGTTGGCTTGTTTGAGGATGGCTCCTATGCCTGTGCCGGAGGCATCAGTTTCTAAAATGAATGGTTCGTGGAAGTTTGGTAGTGTTAGTATGGGGTATGTGATCAGTTTGATTTTTAATTGGGTGAAGGCTTCTTGTGTTTTATTGTTCCAGGAAAAGGCATGACGTTTAAGGAGTTCTGTTAGGGGAAAGACAATCCTTGCATAGTCTTGTATAAATTTACGGTAATATCCTGTAAGGCCTAAAAAGGCTCGCACGTCTCGTTGGTTTTTTGGTTCGGGAAAATTCTCAATGCTCGCAATATTAGCTTGTGTTGGTAATAGCTTCCCGGCCCTAATAGTGTGTCCTAGGAACTCTATTTCGGGAGAGGCAAAGTAACATTTTGATAGTTTGATAAACAAATTATTTTTTTCCAAAAGTTCAAGGGTTTTTCAAAGATGCTCTAGGTGGGCTGATTCGGTCGGGCTAAAGATGAGGATATCGTCGAAAAAAATCACAATGAACTTGCGTAGGTAGGGTTGGAATATCGAGTTCATTAATGATTGGAAGGTCGAGGGGGCGTTAGTGAGCCCAAAGGGCATGACGACAAAATTCGTAATGCCCTTGATGGGTCCTGAAAGCTGTTTTATTTATATCCCCCTTGGCTACCCGTATTTGATGGTACCCGGATCGAAGATCGACTTTGGAGAAGAACCGTGCGGTGTGTAGTTCGTCCAAGAGCTCGTCGATGGTGGGTATAGGAAACTTATCCTTAATTGTTATTTTGTTGAGCGCTCGGTAATCTACACAGAACCGCCACGTCCCGTCTTTTTTTTTAACTAATATAACGGGTGAGCTGAAGGCCGATGTCGAGGGTCGAATTTGTCCGGTGTGGAGCATCTCCTCTACCATTTTTTCGATTTCGTTCTTCTGGTGGTACGGGTATCGGAAGGGTCTTAAGTTGGGGGTTGCTGAATTTGGAAGGAAGTTGATTTGATGGTCAATCTTCCGTGTGGGAGGTAACCTTGCTGGTTCTTCAAATAATGGGGTGAAAGCCTTAAGTATTTTATAAACTGGTGGTGGTAGGTTGCTTTTTAGGTCTGTAAGTGTGCGGGTTTGAGTGGCAGTGATGTGTTTACTCAGTAAAATACACATTGCGGCTGGTTTAAGGGCTATCATTCTACGCAGTTGCGATGATGATGCTTGTCCTACATGGGTCCCCTTTTGATGACCCGTCAAGATCACTTGTCCTCTAGGGGTTGAATAAGTTAAGGTAAGTTTCTCATAGTCGGTGGTGACCGGTCCAAGTGTTCTCAGCTACCGTTGGCCGAGTATGAGGTCCGTGCCTTCGATGTCGAGGACATATAAGTGAGCTTTATAGTTGTTGGACTGGATGAGTAACTGTGTGTCCTTACACTTTACCGTACAGGTTTCGGTTGACCCATTTCCCATGAATACGGGAAAGTCAGTTATTCTAAGGATGGGAAGTTTCATATATTCCGCCATTCTGAGGGATATAAAATTATGTGTGCTCCCTCCATCGATGAAAATTTCCAAAGGTTGACCATTGATGAATCCTGTCATCCTTAACCCATTGTCCGGAATGGCTCCAGTTAGAGCTTGAAGGCATATGGGTGTGGTGGGGTCTCCCTCCTCTCCTCCTATATCGGGTGGTTCTTCTTGTTCCTCGTCTGATTCTTCCGTCCCTCCTAAGTGGAGAAGAGCACCCCTACCCTTACACTTATGATTGGCGTGATAACGTTCGTCGCAATTATAACACAGCCCCTTCTCTCGTCGAGCTTGGAACTCGGCTGGGGAAAGTCTTTTAATTGGTGGGAATTTTGGTCTGTTATCGTTAGCTTGGAAATGATTAGGTTTTGTTCCTAAACATGTGTTGTTGTTATAGGTGTTACGAGTTTTATAAGTTCCAGTTTGTTGGTCCTCGTACATTCCTGCGATGGCAAATGCGTCGTGGATTTCCATGGGTCGGGCTAACATGACCGGTCCTCTAATATTCTCCTTAAGTCCTGAGACAAACATATCCGTAATGAAATCAGTGGTTAGTCCGGGTATTTTGGTCATTAATTCTTCGAATTCTCTTTTGTATGCCAGCACGGTCGTAGTTTGATGTAGTTTGGTTAGCAAATCGGCTGGTTTCACATATGGTGAAGGACCGAACCTTTTGTGGACCGCGTCAACAAACATTTGGAAATTTAGTGCGGGGTGGTCCTGGAGGGTTGCTTGGTACCATTTGGAGGTTGGTTTGTCTAAGTGGAAGGCTGCTATTAATAAATAGTCCTGAGGCCTGATCTCATTATAGTCAAAATATCGTTTTAGTTCGTACAACCAATCTGTGGGATCCCCCTCAGAAAAACGTGGGCAAGTTATTTCGATATTACCGGGTCGGTTAGAGACTACCTGGGTGTGGAGGTTTGATGGGCCTGCTCCCAGGATGCCATGGGTTGATTGGGCCGGAGTATTGTCCGGTGGTCGTGGCTGACTACTCAGTGCCTCCTCGATGATGATTGGGGGGCCTTGTTTAATCAGATTTTCAAACTGCAGCATTATGTCTCGCCGCAGTAATGTCATTTGGTTGGTGATTTGATCAGCGGAGTTTTCTCTGGTTTCCAGGATCTGGCGTGCTAGCAAGTTCTCCTTTGTTTGTAACTCGGTGTTGAAATGTTGTCGCATTTGTTGTGCCTGTTGGTTGAGCTCTGCCATCATTTTTTGCTGTATTTCTTCCATTTGACTTGTACGGTTAGCTTGTTCTGTTTGTAGGGCGGCTTTGAAGTCGGAAATGGATCTTAGGCCTTCTCCCATGGTGATCCCAGCGAGGTCGCTGCCTTTCTCTCAACGAGAGCACCAAAGATGTTGCGATCCCGCTGTCGGAACCTGTGGATGAAGGCCGAGAGCTGGCCGAGGGAAGAGGAATAGACGATAGAGGAAGGGAAGAGATGAACGGAGACTAAAAATACTTCTTACTTGCCTTCAAAAGGAAGATACAAAAGGCTTTTATAGCCCCGGTCAACGGACCGTTACATGCAGGAATTATAATAACGTTCATGTTGAACAGTTACCGATACAACAGTGCTTTATAAATATAAAACTATTAACTGGAGGGATGGCTTCTGCGGTGGGCGGCGATGGTATGATTGCTTCATTCTAATGGCTGGGATTCCGCCGGTCGATGATGAGATATGGTCTTGTGATCTGGATTATTGTTGTTGCCTGGATCTATGTTGGTTAGCCTGGAATGATCTCTGGCCGCTGGTATAAATTTTGAGCTGGCATATTTCGTACCGTTGGATGGTGCGCATATCTCTGAGACCATCGGATGAGCCGTAACACACTTGATGTGCGTATCATAAATTCACCCAACAAAAATCACAAACGTAACTATTCAACAATGGGAGAATTAAAAAAATGGTAAATTAAATTTCAACTGATACCTTTGGAAAATCAATATCCAAATTCAATCTAGCCAATAGAAATAGTTGAAAAAAGTGTAGGTGAAGAGAATGCATGGGCATACCGAGGTCAAAGCTCAGAGAAGAACATGTTGATGTCGTGGATCTGGGATAGCAGAGAGGCAGTCCAGCGGGAATCCATACTTTCAACAGAAAGAACAATGTAGGTTTTCTACAATGCCACTGAAAAAAGTGACCAAATGTTCGATTGGTATCAACAATGTGTTTAGGATTTAATCCAATGAAAGCTTTCACTTGATATTGGAAAGGAGGTTAGATACCTGGAAGTAGATTGTTTTAGGAATTGGTGGAAGGAATCGCTGCAGGAATCGTCCTGAGGATTCAGTGGTCTTCGACGATTGAGATTCTTGCACAGGGAGGAGTTCGCCGATGTGGTTTCGTGCGGTGAGAGAGGAGACTGGCGAATTCCAGGCGAGGTCACCATTGAAGAGCGTAAGGGAGCATTCCAGCGAAAGGGATTGCGGAAGAGCAGGAGAGGCGTAGTCGGAGGAGGAAGAAATGTCGCGAGAGAAGAGGAGCGTGAGGGAGAAATGGTTGCGGGAGTTTTTAGGGTTGGGCAGCGGTAGAAAGCGGGATTTGCGTGAGAGGGTTCCGGGTATATAAAGTACTCGCCTATAATCGGGCGATCCCCAATTAGCAAACCGTAATTGACAGTGCAGATTTTTTCTATGAATTTTTATTTCAGGCTATTCGCATGCCACAATATTTCTTTTTAATATAGTATATATTGTTTTGATCGTATATTGCACCTGGGAATACTGTGAACTCTTGTTTGTATTTGTACTCAAACAAATGTTGAAATTTCCATAGCCTTTATGAATTTCATTGGAAAAAATACCATACAATTTTTCATTATATAATTCGCACGATAGATCTCCCGTGACAATGGTAATTAAACAGATCCCCTATGACAATCATATCAATCTCCAATAAAGTCGTGAGATGTTCCCATTTTTATGATCACGAGATAAAAAACTCCGTACATTATTATTATTATTATTATTATTATTATTATTATTATTATTTGGTCTATAAATTCTCAAGAACTAAATGTTGACGTGAAAAACCTCAATCATATTTGAGTAAAACATGTCATAATTCTCCTCTGTTCTTCATATCCTCATTAAAGTTTGTAAGCAGAGATGTGGTCTGTCACCCTCCAGAGAACTTCGACATTTGTAATAACAAAGGAACTAGTGGATTTTGGCCCGACAAAGATCCCATCACGTGATTTTTCGCTCTTTCCGGGTTTTCCACACTAAAAAGCCTCCGTGTCATTGTTGATTGGTTTTCATTTTACTGTTTGCACACGCCCAGTTCGACTTGGAGCTAAGCTGCTAAGGCGGTCCGATTCTCCGGACCGAATGAAAATCGGGCGACCAGCAACAACCTTCAATTCCAATTCCAGGAGCTCAATTACATCCAAACAAACTGACCCTTAGAGAAATGTAAAACAAAAATGAAGTACTTGAGATAAACTTATAATTTTATTTCTTCAAACATAAATCTCAGATTACAAGGGTAATTATATAAATCTCCACATGACAAACATATATATCAATCTCGAATAAAATCGTGACTTGTGCATGCCCATTTTTATGATCACCACATAAACAACTTCGCACATTATTATTATAATAATTATTATTTTTATTATTTGGAGTGCAAATTCTGAAGAACTAAATGTTGACGTGATAAACCTCGTTCATATTTGGGTAAAACAAGCCATAGTTCTGCTCTGTTCCAGCGGGCTTCATGTCCTCGTTAAACATGGCAAATAGGTAGACGTCCATGTCCTGTCCCGGAGACTTTGGAGTTCCGGCTTTACTGTACACATGCCCCACTAAATTGTTCATGTATGTTCTCGCATTATCGATGGTGGCCACGTTGGGACCTCCGGCCGACGGCCATCCGCTCTCTGACACCACCAGACCCACCCTGCCGCCGCCAATTCTGTCAAGTGCAGATCTCACTGTATCCACCATTGCATCAAATAAGTTCCAGTATCGGAGATTGCCGTCCTGCACGACCGTGCCTTTTGCTCTGAAGAGTGCGTAGTCGAGACTATTTGCCGCCGGGTTCCCAATGTAGGAGAAGTAGGGGTAGACATTGACCAACAACGGCGTGTTGCGTGATGCGAGCAAGGAAACAATGGGTCCCAAGTACTATATATTTATTCATCATAATAATTAAATAAATAAAAATTTTATTGATTAATTTGAGGCTATATAAAAAGGGTGTTGTTACTAGCAAACCTGTTTTGGCTTCTAGCAAACCCAAAATCCTCCTAAAACTTAATTTTTTTCATTATTTTGAAAGGCTCAATTCCGCTACTAGCAAACCACGCCCTAAATCGTTTCCGCCACCTTCAATATTCCCGTTCGTGACTCCCAGGCATTGCCCCGAAGAAACCCCTCCCTCTTTCGTTCGCAACTCGATCCCCTCGATATCTCGTTTACGATTCGAAGGGTGTTCGCCAGTACATATTTTCTGGATATTTCAACGCCATGGCCGTGTGGAGAAGCAGAGCGGCTGGGAACACTGGATGGATTCTATTTGGATTAGAGTGGATGGAGTCGACGACGTAGGCGCATGACGTTTTGTTGGTCATTATTTCATATAATATTCGGCCTATTAAATCCAAAATTTTAATTTAGATCCACCGTTCACGTATTGTAGTGGCTTATTTTGAATGAATGCATGTCTCTAAATACAAATATATTTTTTTTATGTTGATTTGCTAGTAACAAAAGGGTTTTTCAAATAGTCATTTTCAAATTTAAAGGTTTGCTAGTAGTAATGGTTTGCTAGAAGCAAAATTAAGTTTGCTAGTAACACCACCCATATAAAATTGAGGAAATTTTATGTGCTCTCAACATATATATGAGCATGGTGGGTGAGATGCATCCGCGCCGTCCATCAAGTTGAGTTTTTGTTTGATGGACGGCGCAGTGCATCTCGTGCACCATGCTCCATATACACTCTACGCACAAAAAATTTGTTCTATAAAATTTGATGATGAGACAGTTGATATTACCTGCAATGCTTGGTTGGAGAAAGCTCCCTGTGACGGCGGGAATTGTGTCCCGATCACCCCCATGGAGACGGCGGTGGTGACCGGAATGGAGATGCCAGCTCCTTGCAGGGAACCGACAACGTTGTTTATGGCGCGAAGGATGTAGCCAGCGAGGTTGCCGGGGATTTCCTCGTTGCCCATGACGATGTACTGGAAGTTTACGGAGCCAACATAGGGAACAATGTTTGCCTGAACCCAGCCGCGGGCTGCGGCGGGGTTCGTGGCGAGCTGCTAAAGATCCTGGTCGTCGGCATCAAGGATTAGGCTGATGCCAGAGTTTCGGAGGGCATCGAGGACGGCGGGACTCGGCCCATAAAGGTGGAGCTTGTGGATGTTCCGAGATTTGCATAGGGCGATGACCTGGGATGGGGAGGGGAGGTTGTTGGCTTGCATGCCATAGTTTACTCCAAGGCCCCCTTTTAAAATATTATCAATCACATAAATTAAATATTATTAGGAGTCTAATTAGAAATAGTAAACTGTTTATACTTATATTATATTTACTGCCGGTGGCTACCGCGAAGAATTGAATAAAAGAAGAAGATGAAGGCAAGGAGATCTATACCTTGAGCAACAGTCGCGAAAGCACAGAAAAAGAGAGCCAAGGCGGCGGCGAAATAGGGAAGAAGCCCACGCTCCATAGCTGCTTAATTATGAATGCTAGCTTGATTCTCTTATTTCCTAAAATCTGCTTTCATTTATAATGCAGGGATCAGAGTGGAACAAACATTCAAATATTATGCACGTTAATTTCGATTAATTAAATATAATTAAAATTTTAGGTGATTAATGATTTCTAACTATTCCAAATGTCTCACTTGCTGCATAATTATGATCTGTCGGAAATATATTAGTTGCCAGTTAGTTCTACACTTGAGCCATCTTGGTTGACGTATAAGAAAGTAGAATGAAGGTACAAGGAAGTGCATCACAACTTAGGCTTCGATTGGCGGGGCGGATCCGCACTGGTCGCGCGGACGAAACTGCCCCGCCACGGTTTCCGCCTGTTTGGAGTGGCTGCGGTTTGGCGGAGGGGCTCCGCCCCGCCGCGCGAAACCGCGTAGTTCCCACGGAAATCATCCGCCCCGTGAAACGAAGTCTTAGGCTCCGTTTGGGGGGACTTATTCTCACCGGTCAAGCGGTTATGACCGCATGAACCAGATCTTAATAAAGGTCCGGTTCATGCGGTCAAAACCGCTTGACCGGTGAAAATAAATCCCCCCAAACGGAGCCTTAGTTTGTTTGAGCGGTTAAAATAGAGTTTTGGCCTTCAACGCAGATGATGAAGTGGGAATGGTATTAGATTTGTTGGCTAAGTAAACCGGCCGGAGCCGGTTAAAATGTAATTAAATAATAAGAAAGTAACGCACGTGCTTTGTATTAAGGTTTGTAGAAAATATGCGCCCGGGCGAAATAAATGTGCCCGGACGAAAAAATTGCGCCCGGGCGAAAAAATCACGCCCCGGACGAAAAATCGCGCCGGGCGAAAAAATCGCGCCCGGGCGGAAATATCACGCCCGGGCGAAAAAATCACTCCCGTGCGAAAAAATCGCACACGGGCGAAAAACTCGTGCCCTGGCGAAAAAAAATCGCACCCGGGCGAAAAAATCGCGTCCGGGGGAAAAAATCGCGCCCGGGGGAAAAAATAGCACCCTAGGCGAAAAAATCGCGCCCGGGCGAAAAAATCGCGCCCGGGCAAAAAAATCGCGCCCGGACGAAAAAATCGCGCCCAGGAGAAATAAAACGCGACCGTGCGAAATAATCGCTCCCGGGCGAAAAAAAACGCACCCGGGCGAAAAAATCGCGCCCGGGCGAAAAAATCGCGCCCTGGCGAAAAAATCGCGCCCGGGCGAAAAAATCGCGCTCGGGCGAAGAACTCGCGCCGGGGCGAAAATATGCGTCCGGGTGAAATAACCGCGCCCGGACGAAAAACACACACTGCAGGAAAACGCACGCTCGGGCGAAAAACTCGCGCATAGGTTGAAAAACTTTAGTGTAAACATTTGATTATGCGGAAAACCTATGGGCGGAGGTAAGAATTGTTATTTGATTTTTTTAGTTCATAGTAAAAACCATGGGTATTCACATGGAAGCCAATATCCGCTTAAATTTCGTTGCGACGAACACTAGAATTGGATTTCTAATCTCCAATGCCAATTCCAGAAAGCCAATTCCGTCCAAACGAACGGACCCTTAAAGTATAAGCCGCTTAAAATGCAAGTTTATCTCAAGATGTATTAGTTATAAAAGGAGGGAAATAAAATAAGGGAATTGTTATCCGCAGATCGAAAATGGCTATTCTTTGATTATTACTATTTGCAGCTCCGAAGGAACTTTAATTTGGTATTCGCAGAGATTATTGTTATTCGCAGACGAACATAAAAAAAAATATGAATTCATGCTCCTGTATAGTTCATATGAACATAAGTAGTAAGTATTACAAGCACAAAATAAAGAGGTTACTACAAAATGATATATGTAATCCACATCAAAATAGGATTGAAGCCTACATCAAAAACAACCTTTAAAACCTACTGTTGAAACCAGAGTGCTGGAACCTTAGTTTTGATTTGAGTTAGGATTCACCTTTAGTGTCTAAGTTTATATCATAACATATCTTACAACTTAGATTAAATATCATTAAGAATATATATATATATATATATATATATATAATATACTAAGAAATAATATACTAAGAAATAAATATATATATTTAATAGGCAGAAAATAAGAGAAAGAATAAAATACATATGTTCTCTGCGTTCGACGAACGTCCATCTGCGTTCGACGAACGGCGTCCTGCGCTCAACGAAAAGGTTCAAAGCTGCGTTCGACGAAATCCAAGCAGCGCTCGACGATCCCGCCTCAGCTCAGCGGTCGACGAACAGATCCCAGCTCAGCGCTCGACACTTTTACTCAAGCTCAGCGCTCTACGCTTTTACTCAAGCTTAGCGGTCGACGCTTTTACTCAAGCTCGGTGGTCGACGAAATCCTGCATTCGACGAACTCAAGTCTGCGTTCGACGAACAGCTCAATATTCAGCGGTCGACGATCCAGCCCGTCTCAGCAGTCGACGAATCCTTCCGTTCGACGAACTCAAGTCCGCGTTCAACGAATATTCAGCAGAAGTTCAGAACAGTGAACTTATGTGCGACCCTATATGCTCATACCATGGAAATCATCCGCCCCGCGGAACTAAGCCTTAGGCTTCGTTTGGGGGGACTTATTTGCGGTCGTAACTGCTTGACCGGTGAAAATATGCCCTCCCAAACAAAGTCAGTTTGTTTGAGCGGTTAGAATAGAGTTTTTGGCCTTCCACGCAGATGATGAAGTGGGAATGGTATTAGTTTTGTTGGCTAATTAAACCGGCAGGAGCCGGTTAAAATGTAATTAAATAATAAGAAAGCAACGCACGTGCTTTGTATTAAGGTTTGTAGAAACCTTTAAAGTATAAGCCGCTTAAAATGCAAGTTTATCTCAAGATATATTAGTTATAAAAGGAGGAAAATAAAATAAGGGAATTGTTATCCGCAGACCGATAATTGCTATTCGCTGATTATTACTATTTGCAGCTCCGAAGGAACTTTAATTTGTTATTCGCAGAGATTATTGTTATTCGCAGACCAACATACAAAATAAAAAAAATATGAATTCATGCTCCTGTATAGTTCATATGAACATAAGTAGTAATTATTACAAGCTCAAAATAAAGAGATTACTACAAAAAGATATATGTAATCCACATCAAAATAAGATTGAATCCTACATCAAAAACAACCTTTAAAACCTACTGTTGAAACCAGAGAACTGGATTCGATGTTCGCAACGGGTATATATATAGTTGTCCCTTACGTCACCTGAGCTAGAACGTGTGACCGGTCGCTGAGAGTCGAAGGACCTTGCACCGAAGAAGACTTGAAGCCCAAAACAGACCCCTTGAGTTGCAGCGAGGAGGTCCCACCACAAACCTGGAATTTCAAAGAGAGCTTCCCTCCCAAGACAATGCTGAGCCTGGGCACCCTGGAGAGCACTAAGGAGCACCTGACAATCGACCTTAGCTGATAGAGGGCTGGAGTGCTTGCTCACAAGTAACACGCGAGGGAGAGAAGAAAAGAGGTCCTTCCCAAGGTGCCTATGTGGGTCTATTTATAGACTTCCTGAATTTGGGCTGCGGATAGCCATATTCCGCTATCCGCAGCTCAACTCCGAATCCAAACCAACGACTACGACCGAGATAGGAGGGGTGGGGCGAGTGGGACTCAAGATGTCCACTCCCCCCTTACTAGGGGCCAGGGGACTGGACTGAGTGGTCCACTACCTAGTCTGGGCGAGTGGACCACTCGGTCCACTCCCCATAGGGGTAAGTGGACCTGTGGTCCACTCGCCCGAATACCAGGGGCGAGTGGACCACAGGTCCACTCGTCCCTCACCCCGGGCGAGTGGACCATGGTCCACTCGCCACCCCCTGGGCGAGTGGACCATGGTCCACTCGCCCCCCCCCCCCTGGGCGAGTGGACCACTAGGTCCACTCGCCCAAGCAGGGAAGTGGACCTATGGTCCACTTCCTCTTCCCCCGGGCCTTATCACACTACTTCGGTCGGTTTCGGTTGTCTTCGATCGGTCAATTTGCTTGTCCTAGCCACTTTCGTTATCCACCCTGGTCTCGGCGAATTACGGGTTATACACAATACCCGCTTTTTTTGGGTTCGACACGAGCCCGGAAAAACAATGGATCACCCATGGTTCGGAGAGACGAGTGTTGAGAACGCAGTGGTTAAAATCTTAAAAGACGGTTCAATCTGAACTAAGCACAAGAATGGCAAACCTTTCTCCACTTAACAACCCTCCCGTGAATCGAGCTAAACTGGAGGTTGAGAAAGGACAACAGCTCTAGTCGAGCTGAACTCAACCTGAGGTGGAGGGAATTCGACACCTCTAGTCGAGCCGAGCTCAACTTTAGGTGGAGGAAGCTCAACACCTCTAGTCGTGTCGAACTCAACCTGAGGTGGAGGGAACTCGACACCTCTAGTAGAGCCGAGCTCAACTTTAGGCGGAGGAAGCTCAACACCTCTAGTCGAGTTGAACTCAACCTGAGGTGGAGGGAACTCGACACATCTAGTCGAGCCGAGCTCAACTTTAGGTGGAGGAAGCTCAACACCTATAGTCGAGATGAACTCAACCTGAGGTGGAGGGAACTCGACACATCTAGTCGATCCGAGCTCAACTTTAAGTGGAGGAATCTCAACACCTCTAGTCGAGTCGAGCTCAACTTTAAGTGGAGGAAGCTCAACACCTCTAGTCGAGCTGAACTCAACCTGAGGTGGAGGGAACTCGACACCTCTAGTCGAGTTGAACTTAACTTTAGGTGGAGGAAGCTCAACACCTATAGTCGAGATGATCTCAACCTGAGGTGGAGGGAACTCGGCACCTCCAGTCGATCTGAAATCAACTTTAGGTGGAGGAAGCTCAACACCTCTAGTCGAGCTGAATTCAACCTGAGGTGGAGGGAACTCAACACTTCCTAAGAGATTAGACCAACTGGAAGTGGTGGACTTCGACACATCCTAAGAGCTTAGCTCACCCAGAGGTGGAGGAGCTCGACATTTCCTAAGAGCTTAGCTCACCCGGAGGTGGAGGAACTCGACACTTCCTAAGAGCTTGGACCAACTGGAGGTGGAGGAACTCGACACTTCCTAAAAGCTTGGACCAACTGGAGGTGGAGGACTTCGACACTTCCTGGGAGCTTAGCTCAGCCGGAGTTGGAGGAACTCGACACTTCCTATGAGCTTGGACCACCTGGAGGTGGAGGACTCCAACACTTCTTGGGAGCTTAGCTCACCCAGAGGTGAAGGAACTCGACACTTCCTAAGAGCTTGGACCAACTGGAGGTGGATGACTTCGACTCCTCCCTCCACTTCCTTCCTTTCTCCAGAGAATCCGAAGAGCGGTCCATCCGAGGCTAACACTCACATCGCCTCCACCTTTATCTCGTTGAAGGACTTATTTAAGACCACGTTCACCGAGCTCCCATTGTCGACCAGGATCCGGGAGACCGTGAAGTTCTCGATCGCTGCCTGGATGAAGGGCGCGTCGCAGAACAGATCTTCATGGGCCGGCATGCCTTTGGCCGAGAAGGTGATCTTCTCGCCTGGGGCGGGGCTTGGGTGGTCAAAGCGACGCTTTGATGGTAGATGGTATGGAGGCCCCCCTTCCGGGTGGCCTCTATGCCCACTCCTCCGTGGATCATCCCGATCCCACCCAGGGTCCCCAAGTCAGCACTTTCCTCGCACGGGTCTTCTTCTTCTTTCCTTCTTCCTCCTCCTCTTTAATTTCTTCTCCTCCTCCGTCCACTTGGCCAACCTTGCAATGAACTCTTGGTTGGTGGCCTCGCTCTCGATCTCTCGAGCATCCCGCTCCATCAGTCCATCGAAAGACAGAGGAGGGTCTCAAGCCAGGCCCATCCTGAACAGCCCCTGCTGTAGCCCGATGGTAAAGGCCAGCTACAGGGTGTGCCCGGGCACCTCGTGGATGAGGACTTATTCCTGGAATCGATCCACGTAGCTCCCCAGCATATCCCCCGACTTCTGTTGAATCAAGAGCAGAGCCTCCACCCCCTTCTTCCTCTTTTTCGAGGTGGATAACCTCAGCAAGAAGCTCCGACGCAGGTCCTCGAAGCCGTAGATGGTACCTAATGGGAGCTGGTAGAACCAGTTCCTTTCCTTTCCCTTGAAAGAGATGGAGAAGAGTTTGCACTTGAAGGCATCCGTCATCTGCCTGATCGAGACGACGTCTTCAAACCACTGGAGATGCTGGATAGGGTCATCCTTACCAGTGTAGTAAGACATGGCGGGTTCACTGAACCTGTCTGTTGGGAATATTTCCCTTCAATGTTCCCTAGATTTGAAGATGCATCACATACAATGCTAAGTACATATTGTATTTGATAAGCTCTATCTATATCATGTTTATGTAGGCTTAGGTTAAGTCAAGTCGACGCAACGTCGAAATGAACTCGACACAATGTCGAAATGAACTCGACGCAACGTCAAAATGAACTCGATGTGGTTTCTTAGCCGTTGAGAAGGAGTGTGTCTCAGCTGAGCTGCATATAGAGGAAAACTGCTGAGAAGGTTATCTGTCTCAGTGGATCCGCTGAGACGAAGTCTATTCTGCCGCTGAGACTGGATCCTGTCTGAGCCCATCTGCTGTGACAATTTCAAATATGAATGTCTCTCCGGCGAGATCCATTTTTGGCGCAAGTTACAAGAAAGCTAGATAATATTTTATATTCTTGTTTATGTTGTGACTAAGCATGTATAAGAGCCGTTGCAGATTGCAGGGAGGATAAAAGAAGATGTCATGTCAAAAGAAGAACTACTGTTTTATCGGGCATAACATTGTTGTGAGCTAAAGAACAGTCTTCATCTTCTTCCTGAAAAGTGATCTCTCTCTCAAGCTGAAGGCAGACAAATCCAAGAGAGAAAGTTAGTTCCAGCTGATTTGATTCAGCAGAACAAGAAGATCTTCTTCCATCTACTAAAGAAGAATATCAGAGGAAGGAAGGACAGAAGTTGTTGCTATCCAGTCCTGTTTCGAGACAGCATCTGTTGTGCTCAACAACAGAAGAACAAGCTGAAAGGTTTATCTTATTGTCTTCTGTTGTAAATAATACAATCTTAAATCTCTGTAGGAACTTTATTGTTCTGAGTGTGTAGGGCCTGTGTGCCAGAGCTGTAAGGCTTGTATGCCTGAGTTGTCGGGCTGAGTGCCTGAGTTATAAGGTCTTGTGCTTGAGTTTGTAGGGTTGTACTCCCAGCCTGAGCTGTAGGATTTCTGTGGAGATCCGAGGTAAGGCTTCTTGATAGGCCTGAGGTAGGAAACCAGTATGGTTTCTGAGCTGTAGGAGTTGGAGAACTCTGAGTGGTAGGGTTGTTGTCCTGAGGTAGTGTTTTGGAGAAAACCTAGGAGATCTTGAGGGATCTGTGTTGTAAACTCTTGGAGCTGAGTTTGGAGGAGTTTGCCTTGTCTAATACCTTGTTAGAAAGGTGTAGAGGGAAAGTGGACTACCCATAGACACACTGTTTTGGGGAACCAATATAAACAAATGTGTGTTTTCTGTGTGCATTCTTCTACCTTGCCAAAACATCTAAAACAGTCTAATACAAGTAGAAAAAGCAAATGAACCTATTCACTCCCACCCTCTAGGTGAGTTAGACTACTACCAATTAAACTATCAAGTGGTATCAGAGGGAGGTTGGTTAAAAAGGACTTAACAGTCTGACCAAATCCTACTAGGAGTAGTCTATTCTGAATCCAATGTCTGCCACTGGAGGTCAGAAGGAGATGAGATCTATGAAGCTACCTATATGCAAAAAGGGGACCTTTGGCATATGAAAGCAAAGGGTAAGGCTGTTTATGGAAGCCTCAGACCCTAGGATTTACATCACAGTAAAGGAAGACCCTTTTGTCTTCCTAGAGGACACCACCACAGATCCACCCCAGCAAGTGCCCAAGACCTATGCTAAAATGACCAAGGATGAAATTGCACTTGCTACTATGGATAAGAGAGCACAAAATATTATAGTTAATGCAATTGATGATTCTACCTTCCAGAACTTGGTGCACTGTGAGATAGCCAAGGAAATGTGGGATACACTTATAGTGTATATGGAAGGTACTGCTGAAGTGAGGGATGCTAGGAAATCCCTCCTTAACCAGGAATATGAAGCCTTCAGGCAACACAGCTTGGAAAGCATAACTAATTGCTTTGAAAGATTTTTCAGGGTGATCAATGAGTCGAGGATCTATGGGAGGGTCTTCAGCAATTATGAGTTGAATGATAAGTTCCTAATATCTCTAACTAGAGACTGGGATGCCAAAATCTGTGCCATCAGGGAAGGGGCAATGCTGGGTGAGACTCCTCCCCACACACTATTTGGGAAGCTGATCTCTTATGAGATGCAGCTATCTACAAGAAAGGAGGAGGAAACCACTTTCAGGTCTCATGCAAAGGAGAGATCTGTGGCTCTCAAAGATGAGAGCTCTAAGAAGAGCAAGGAGAGAATTCCCTCTCCACCAAAAAGGGCTGCTGACTCAGAAAACACTGAGCCCATCACATCTTACAGTAATTCCACAAATAAGGATTTTTTTGCCTTCTCCGGGCACTTTAAGAAGTTGATGAAGAGGAAGTAGTGGAAGCACACACCATCCTCCTCTTCACATCCTAAGGTGACAGGTATGCGTCTAAACCTATTAAACATAATTCAAGTAATGTAATTTGTTATTGCTGCAGCAAGCCTGGACATGTCATAGCAGACTGTCCAGTCAAGAAAAAGGAAAAAGATGATAAGAAGCAACATCACCACAAGGTTAGGAAAGGTGAAAAATCCTTCCTGACAAAGAAGGAAAGGAGGTGGAGTGAATCATCATCTTCATCTTCAGATTCTGATGAAGAAGAAGAAACTTATATAGGGATGTTTGCATATGCTGAGGATGAAGATTATCCAGCTGCTAAGATAGGCATCAGGGCCCCTCTTTCACATTCAGACAGTGACATTGAGGTGGATGAAGATGTCCTAGAAGGCTATGGATTAATGTCCATATCTAATGGTGAAGACAGTCAGGATCATTCTGATCCTAAACAAGTATTAACTCTTTTCATTTCCTCTTCTGATTATGAGTCAATTCCAGAATCTGAAACAGCTTCATCTAATGATGAAAGTGGTTCAGAATCTGAAGTGGATGTCAATCAATTGATTGACAAGTATGATGTTATTGGATTTGTAGGCGCCCTTAGAGGGGGGTGAATAAGGGTTTTACAAACTTGTGTTATATTTTGATTTTCTTGAAAAGCTTAGAGATCAAAATAGAGAAAAACAAAACAAATCAAGTGAAACAAAATAGAGACGTGATTTTATTAACTTGAAATATACGATTACAAAACTTGATTTCTTATGACACTAGAAATCAAAGGTGAATAGTAAAAAAGTCTTTTCGTTTTCTATCCCGACTTGTATCCCAATGAACTGGTGTCTTTATCCTATCCTTCCCTGGATACAGCCTCAAGCCGCTCTAGCCAATCCTACTGGATCGGTAGGCGCCCTTAAAGGGGGGGTGAATAAGGGTTTTCAAAAACTTATATTATATTTTGTAATACTTGAAATAATAAGAGATCAAAATAGTGATTTTGAATAAAGATCTAATTGTTTTATAACAAAAGAGATGACAATAAACAATTTAGAGAACTGAAGAACAAATCATTTTTATTACAAAAGGAGAGACATGATTACTATTAATAAAAATGATTACAAAATTTTGAATTCAATGACGCTAGAAATCAAAGCGAAATATGAAAGACTCTTTTTGTTTTCTATACCGACTCGTATCCCCACGAACCGGTTGGCTTTAGCCGATCCTTCCCCGGATACGGCCTCAAGACGCTCTAGCTAACCCTTCCCAGGATATGGCCTCGAGCACCCCCTAGACCTACACCCGAGACCTAGTCGCCAACAAGAGGCGAATTGCTTCCCTAAGTCCTACCCAGACCTAGTCGCCAACACGAGGCGAGTTTACTAAATGATTACAAGAAAGGATGTGAAATAAAAAGACAATAATATAAAAACTCCCTCAATATGGATCTCTTGGAGAAGTAGACGAAGATGCAGAGTATGATCGTAGTTTATGTGGTCTTTCATCACGATGATGACGCGTGTTGAAATCTTCTCCACGGATCTCCTTTAGCCTTTATAGATTTGTGAGAGTATCTCTCTGAAACTTCCTCTCTATGCTGTGGCACGAAGCTCTGGAATTCTGGATCTCTAGAGGATGAAGAAGACAGAGCCAAGATGTCCTTTTTATAGACTTAGCGCTAGCGCCTACGCTAGTGCTACCGCCAACGCTATCCCATATTAGGACATATTCTGCGCGGCAGAATCTTCAATCGGAGGAAACAATTCTCTCTTGCCTACTGTGCTCCTCACTATCGCCTGCGCTATCGGATATCGCCTGGCGCTATCTCCTTCTATAAGTACTCCCGGCATTTGTGCTTAAGCCAACATTTCGTCGAACGCAGCAAAGAGTTTGTCGAGCGAATTTTCGTCGAATGCCGTTACGAGCATTTCGTCGAGCGCCGCTAACAGTTCGTCGAACGACAGCTAGCGCCTGCGCTAGTACTACCGCCAGCGCTAGTATGTGTTTTGGATTTGTTGGCTCAACTTTGGGGGCAACCTTCTTATGTAATCCTTGAGTCATGTGGACTTTGTTATCCTGCATACTTAAACACACAAGATCAAATACACATAGGATTTATTATTCTCAAACCTAGGAGATGCGAAAGACCATGTTCCAACAAACTCCCCCTTTTGATAATAACAAATCCATTAATGATAAATCAGAGCATTAATATATAAGCATGAAGAAACATACTTAGTGTGTGTGTGAGAGTGATGACTTAGGATAATTTACGATTTTAGCATTTAGAATTTCTCCCCCTAAATACATGCTCCCCCTAAGTGAATGCTCCCCTAATATGTAAGCTATCATCTTAATTAAGCATTATATTTTGATAGCAGATTATATTTATCATGTTAGTCCCCCTTTTGTTATTAGCAAAAGCAGGTAAGGAGACACCACTTAAAAATTGATAATAAGATAAAAGCATGATCGAGCTTGTAGAGAAGTAAATGATAAGGAGTTTTAGAATACTTTTCATTTAAATAGATCAGAGTTTGAGTATTACAACATTTTCATAAATCAGAGTTTGTAGCATAAACAAAATGTAATGATTTCCAAGTAAATAAACTACCCATACAATATGTCTACACCCTAGCCCCGTACTAAGTGACGGATGGGCATGAGGAGCTGCATACATGTCGTAGGTTGGGGTGTTAGTTCCATATGCAAACACTAGACACAACTCAACCTAGCACTCTTTTCCCCCAGTGCCTCGCAAGGCCCCACTGGAACCCTCCCCGGTTAAGGACAAGACATGACTAGAGATAAAGGTTATCTAATGTCTACAACCCTACGCCCCCACTATGGTGAGAAATGAAGTCATGGATAATAATTATTGGAAACATTTAAGAGTTTTAAATCAAAGTATAATTTCATAGCCAATGAATTTTTATATTTGAATTTATGAAAACACTCACATAGCTATTTTGAAATCCATTAATGAATCAGAGTTAACAATATTTTCATAGAAATGAATCAGAGTTTTTAATAAAAAAATATTCATGTTTAGAGTAACCAATATAAAGTTTACCAAACAAGTCTACCACTTGTTGAAAGAAAGGAATTTTAAGATTCAAGTGATGATGCACACAAAAATAAAAGACTTTAAGTAAGCATGAAAGCGCAAAGTAAAACAATTATATGGTTATGATGCGGAAGACTTATAGAAATACAAGTAACATCTTATTGTAATTAATGATGATCCATAAAAAGATATATGAGTTAAATTTCAAAAAGAAGATGTTTTTGTAAATCATTTTTCAATTAAAATCTTTAAGTTTGACAATAAAGTAACCAAGCTTGAAATAATGTTATCAAAAAGAGATTACTACAATGTTATTTTAATTCACAATTTCAAAAATATACCAAACATTGTAGAGAGCATGCTAGGTTATCTAGTGCATTTCATAAATAAAGAGTAGTATAGAATTTGCATTAAGATTCAATACTCATGAGAAGAAGTGTTATGGAAGATAATGATGTGCACATAAGTGTATTTTGAATAGAGTAAACAAATGTTTTAATCAAAAATACAAGAGATATGTAAAGTGAAGAGCACAATAAAATACAAATAATTTTACTTCCGCACACTTCAATGCACAAACAAAAATGTACAACTACCAAGGTGCTTTGCACACACAATGCTCATTAAGACTTATCAGGGTGCAAAGTAGTGCTTGGGGGATCACATATTTTATTTTTAATGTTGAGATTAGTGATCCGATGTACTTTAAGAGTAAGTGGTTTTTATTTTGAAAGAAAGATTTGATTTGCACAAGATACTTTACTATTCTTTCCAAGGTGCTCAACCTCACAACGCTTATTAAGACTTATCAGGAGGTTCAAGTAGTGCTTGGTGGAGTTATCTTTGTCACTTGATTTTATGATTTTTGTTTTGTACAAAGTTCTCCGAATACACTTGTTTTGCAAACTAATATAATTTATGAAAAACATAACCACTTTTCTTAACTTTTAAAAGTGCAAGTAAAGGAGTGTAGGTAAGATACTTGTGCAATTTTAATTCATTGTACTAATACATAACATACACAAGCATTCTTAGATTAAACACATATGTAGACAATGCCAAAATAAGTGAGTGAATAAAGATCATTATCAAACATAAAACATTTTTTCATACTTAGAGGCATGCTAAGCAAAGTTCTACACAACTTTTAAACGATACTTGATGCACATATTAATAGATATATCAAAGCATGATGAAAATAATGTTCAAAGTAGTTTGAAAAGATAAATTGCAACATTATAGAAGTTCTAAAGAATAGATTAAATCATGCTTGAACTTCAATGAAGTCCATATAGTATTTTTTGATATTTTGAAGAAAGATTTGATTTAAAGTTTGAACTCATAATATTGATATTGGACTTCCCGAGGGCTACCTTGTGAGAGGTTCGCCCGGTACTAGGTGATGTGATGGGATGATAGCCCAAATCACCCTTTCGCAAGATACATGTAAATAGAAAAGTTAAGTTCAAAATAATAATTTTTGATACTTATTTTTGTATTTGATTTTTGCTTTTTAGAAATAGAATTTAAACAAATAACAAAAGAACCAAAAAGGCAAAACATAATTTTGTTGTAATTTGGCTTTTGTATTTTTGTATTTGATTTTTCAAAAATGAAATAAAAGCAGAAGTGCAAAAATAAATAGTACACATAGATTAATATATTTTTAAGAATTTTTCAGAATTTTAAAATTACAGAAAAGCAAACAGGTGCACTAGCACCGGCGTTAGCGCTAGCGCGGGAAACAGTACACGATTTTTAATGATTTTGAAATTTTTAATTGTTGATCTTGATTAAGTGTCCTAATAGTAGTTTCATGCTGAAATTTTAGATTTTTTGGAGATGTCTAGATAGTGCAAATTTCATGAAACATTAGCGATTTTGTATATGACTTTACCAAATAAACTTTGCATGAGATGACATGAATGAACAAATCAAATATGCATGATTTTAGTGATTAATGTTATACCAAGGTTTGATAGTGTTTCAACTTATAGACCTAGAGTGGAGTGAAGATTTATTTAATTTGATATCAAGATGATTCAAAGGTCTAAACTTGAAATAAATCACAATAACACATAATACACCAACCATGGTATGTAATTATAATATCAATTGTCATCAATTAATATATCAACTATAATTCACATAATTGTGATAGAAATAATAATTTTTTAGAAGACTTTTGATATGACTTATGATATATGATGTTAGAGAATTTTAGCAAAGGACATCAATAGATCATGGTGGTGCATGTGAATTCAATATTCATTATGACGGTAAATTCTTTCAATACATTTTAGTGATTTTCTTTTAATTAAGAATTTTGAATATATATATATATGTGATTTTTGATAGGTGAACAATAGTGATGGTTTAGATCATGTTTGACATCAAGGAGTGAACACAATATAATTTTTTTTGTTGTGAACAAAGACAACCATATTGAAAGTTGAGCTTTTATTTATAACTTGAATTTTCTTTAAGATCAAGTTATTTCACTAAACCACTTGTTGGTAAAGGCTAAGAATCTTAATTGCCTAATAACCGGATTTAATTTGAAATATCTTATAGCAAATTTCGAGTTTGATTCATATGGATAATATAAGATATTTAGAAGCAATGAATATAAGAATAAAAGATAGGTCATCAAAATAAAATATGATTTTGAATTTTGATCAATTTGATTTTATAAACATATTAAGCTTTTAAGAGATAAAATCATATTTTTAATACTGTATAGGATGACCATGACATGATAGTTCAAAAGAAATAAGAAAATAAGAAAAATTAAAAGACATGAAAGCATATCATGAAGTAGAACTTTGTATATTTCATTTTGAAAGGATTCTACTTCATGCAATTGATGATACCTAATGAATAAGAGTTTTAGGTATCCAAAGGGGACCATGTTGGATGGTTCCTTTGGGTACCCAAATATAGTGAGATGGCTTTTGGGGAGACAAGTACGAATGGACCCTTTCAAGTGGAGTTAATGTTTCATCTTTAATTTTGGGTCTCCACTCATACTTAGGTTTAATATTATAATTTTGCATTTAATTTCCATATTCATTAAACTTAGGCTTAAAATAATGATGACATTTGAAATCATTTTTCATAGGAAATTTTTGCATATTTGATTTTACTTTAGGAGATACATAATTTTGTAAATAATGGTGATTTTGATTTAGATTAACAAATCCTTTATGTTCCTTACTCCCATTATTAAACTTAGTTAAGATGTTCATATTCATATTCAACTTGTTTTTAGATATAGTTTGATATTGTGAATTTGTATTTACAATTTTCATAAGCAATTTGATTTTTTTATTTTAATTCATCATTCCTAATCTTTAAATTATGTCTAGCTTTATTATAAGCGATTGTGCTTTTTTTAAGAGTGGAAACAATTGAATCAATATGATCTTAATAGTTGTTTCTATATTCATCAAATGTTTCATCCTTCTCTTTAATTTCAATTTTATATTCTTTACACTTAGCACAATCATTTTCCAAAGATGAATTTTCTAAACATAATTTTTTATTTTGTTCTTTTATAGAAAGAAGTTCCTTTTCAAGTTCCTTGCATTTTTCTTTCAAATCATTAAATTCTGTACAAGGTGTAATGTTTTTAACTAAGGAGCCTTGGGTAGAACTAGCTAAATTAGAATTTGATTCTTCTTTAATTTTTGCCTTTAAATTTTTATTTTCTACGCGCAGATGTTTATTAGCATTCCTTAATTTCTTAATTTTACCCTTTGTAGTTTGAAGCAATTGTAATGTAGAAATAGAAGTACAAAAGATGGGATTTGATTTCCTTACATTGCTTTCGGAAGAGGCATGATTTGAACATATGGTTTCTTTTACATCTTGTTGGGGAAATGATTTATCTTAACCCCTAGAATTGAGTAGAATATAAATTCTAAGGATGAAAAGTTAGGCTAAGTAAATATGCGTCGAATAGTATTCGACGCAATGTCGAAATGTAGTCGACGTTTCTCTCAGAATGAGTCGAAGTAACTCTAAGACGAAATCGCCGTAATCTTTGTCGACGTACCTCTGACTTCTAGTCGGCGCATTTAATCAAGTCGACGCACCTTCCTTATTCTCCTCTCAACGTCCAGCCAGGATGAAATCGACGTTTACGTCGAATAGTAATTGACGCACGTCGATTTCTATAAGAAATTCAAAAACACGCCAGATCTCTTTCCTTCTTTCTGTAAATCTGATTTTTATGGAATGATATAATTCTTTTATAGCCGTTCTGAATCAGTCTTTCCTTCTATTTGATTCTTGACTAATTTGATTAAGATTATTATGGATATTATTTGAAATCAGAATGAATTCTTTCCTTCTACAGATTTAATTATTATGGAAACTTTTTCTCTCTAATTGCTGATTGATTATTCCCCTTTAGCAACATCTTTTAAACAGAGCTATAAATAAAGAGGAGGTCGGCAGAGAATGATGACAAGTGATCCACCATATAAATTTGAAAAAGAGGAAGAGCTCCCAAGTGAAGAGTGAGAAACCTGAGAAAAGAGATAGTGTGCTGCAGCAAAGAAAAAAGCCTTCATCTTCTCCTCCTTCTGAAGCCATTCTGCTGCAAATTTTGAAAGCTCTCACAAAAGAGAGAAAAGCTTACAATCTCCTTCTCACTATAGAAGAGAGATTACATTCACTATTCTTGTGCTTCTAATCTTCTTGCTAGGAAGAAGATTCTTTCTTGTTTAAATTAATTCTTCTACTTCTTCTTATCTTCATTTCATTTTCAAACAGTGTAAAAGAGTTTTTAGAATCTCTCTTCAAAAAATTCAGTTGTACTGGTTCTATGAGTCTCCTTGTCAAAAGACTCAGGCTGGTTCTAAGAGTCTCCTTATCAAAAGACTCAGTGCAAGATAGTGAATTCCTACCAAGGGGGTCGAAGAGTGGACTACCCAAAGTTTGGGGAACCACTATATTTCTTTGTGTTGTGCTGTGATTTTCTTCTTGCTATTTTCCTTCTTTACTTGCTTAATTCTTGTTGGTGTGTGGGAAGCTTAAATCTGTGATTATTACACATATATATATATATAATTGCACAAAGTATTTTTAAATCTCTATTCACCCCCCCTCTAGAGAATTCTAGTGAGGTTAACTGTGCACTTTCAATTGGTATCAGAGGGAGGTTGATCTAAAAAGGTTAACTCCTTGATCAAAAAGATCTTACCTCTTATATATATATATTTCTAAAAATTATTTTTCACATGGCACAAATCAAAGATTATGCTTCCACCAGACCACCAATTTGCAACCTTGAAAAGTTTGCACTTTGGAAAACAAGAATTAAAATTTATCTAAACTCTATTGATGGGGAATTATTTGATGTTATTATGACAGGTCCTCCCAAGCCATTCAGAAAGGACTCAAGTGGAAAGGTCACACAAACACTTGTTCCAAAGGCTGAATGGACAGATGAAGAAAAGAAAGCCCAAGCATGTGATGTCAAGGCTATGAATATCTTAGTCTCAACCCTTTCAGATGAAATCTTCCAAAATATTGTTGAATATGAGCCAGCTAAGGAAATATGGGAGGCTCTCAATAAAATGGTAGAAGGGAGTGCTGATGAGAGGAAGGACAGAAAGGCATTACTCATCTCTCAATATGAAAACTTCCAGAAGAAAGAAAGTGAAAGTGTTGCAGACATGTATGCCAGATTCAGCCTCATAGTAAATGAGTTAAGGACACTTGAGAAGGACATATCTCTCACTGAGATAAATGACAAATTGCTAACTTGCTTCCCTAGCTCTTGGGATTCAAGAATCTGGCCAATGAAAGACTCCAGAAGTCAAAAAGAAATCTCAACAGATGTCCCGTTGGGTAAATTAAGATCTTATGAACAGTTGTTGAAAACAAGAGCTGAGAAAGAAGAGAAAGAAAAGGCTCCTCCACTCTCAAAAGAAAAGAGCATTGCTTTGAAGGCTACTGAAGGTGAACCCTCTACAAGTGATGAAGAGATGATCAGTCTGCTGGCCAGAAGGTTCAAGAAGTGGATCAAAACAGAAGGATCCAGAAGGAGAGACTCAAAAACCAGGTATGACAAAACTCCTAATAAAGAGATTATATATTACTCTTGCAGGAAACCTGGACACATTGCACTTGAATGTCCTAAAGAGATCAGCAATAAGAAAGATCTGAAAAGAACAGATCTAAAGAAGAAGAAAAAGAAAGAGAAAGGGTTCATTGCTCAATCATGGAGTGATTCAGAATCTGAAGGAAGTACTTCATCTGAAGATGATCAGGAAAAGGCTAAGCAAGAGGAAACTTGTTTGATGGCTACTAAAAAGCCTGAAGATACATCTCTGGTAAATATATTTGATAATATAGATTTCTCTTCCACTGATTTCAAAAATAGTTTCAAAGAATTCTGTTTAGATCTAGTCAAATCTGAGAAAGAAGTAAAGGAACTAAGAAATAAACTAAACAATCTCAAACAAATAAATACACAACATACAAACTATGAGCTCAGTCTAGGACTCTCAGAGGAGCAACTAGATAAAATCAATACTGAAAATCAAGCACTAAGAAATAAGCTAGCAAAGGCAAAAGCCTTTGAAGACTCTTTAAATGCCAGAAGTCAGAAGCTCAAGAATATCTCTAACAATCTCACTGATAGATTTAGATAACTAGAATATAACACTGACTTAGAACCGAAACCTCAATCACCCAGCAAATCTGTCTGGAGACATCCAATTCACTTCACTAGGGAGAATCATTTGACAGGAGAAAGATCACAAGAAAATCCAGAAACAACCACTGTTTTTAACAAAAATAATCTCACTATGCATGAAGGAATCCTAGGTAAATATCCTCAGAAAAGAAACAAACTTGCGTCGAATCATTATCGACGTGCGTCGAATTCTACTCAATGCAACTCAAATAATGCATCGATTTCTAATCAACGCAGACACCAAAATACGTCGACTCCCAATCGACGCAATCTCTCCTATGCTTCGACTAAAAGTAACCACGGAATGAAGGAAGCGTCGACTTCCACTCGACGCAACTTTAAACATACGTCGAATTCATTTCGACGCAACCAATCTAACAGAAATGTCTCCTTTTCCAAAAAGTCTTCTCAATCCATTTCCTTTTATTATGAACACTATTTCTACAACATTACCAAAGACAATTGGTATGATAAGCCAATACCCCTAAAGTAGGAAGGATATTCTGAAAAACCCACTTATTCTTTCATTAAACCTTTCACTGTTGAGAGGAAGGGACCCCAGCTTAGGAGGGTCCAAACTAATGTTTAAAATTTTATGTGCAGATATATCACATCTCCAGGCTGGTGTGGTACTTGGACAGTGGATGCTCCATGCACATAACTGGGTACAAAAACCTATTAATCAATTTTGAGGATAGACTTGGACCACCAGTGACTTTTGGAGACTCTAGCTGTGGCCAAACCAGGGGCTTTGGAGATTTCAAAGAAGGGAAAGTTACCTTCAAGAATGTGGCAGTAGTCAAAGGACTGAAGCACAATCTGATAAGTATAAGTCAGATATGTGACAGTGGTAAGTGTGAGGTAAAATTCACCACACTATTTTTCCATATTATTGATATCAAGACTGGTGTCATAGTACTCAATGGAATTAGAAAAGGGAAGGTATATATAGTAGACTTTAGCTCCTGACCCACAAAAGTCTATTTGTTCAACAATATTGTTAATAAAAGTGAATTATGGCGTAGGAGACTGGGTCATCTAAACTACAAAACCATTAGTAAACTATCAAAGAATAACCTAGTCAGAGGCCTACCAAAGGGTAGATTCTCTAAGGACTCTCCATATAGACCTTGCCAACTAGGAAAACAGACCAAGTCATCCTTCAAACCAATTGGTAAGGATGACTCCCCTAGGATCCTCTACTTACTGCACATGGATCTCTTTGGTCCCATATCCACTCAAAGCTTAGGTGGAAAGTCTTATACCTTAGTCATTGTAGATGACTATTCTAGGTTTAGTTGGGTATTCTTTCTAAGGGTTAAGTCTGAAACCCATAAGATTCTCTCAAGATTCATAAGACAGATTCAATCTGAGTTCAATACTCATGTTTCAATTATCAGGAGTGATCAGGGGACTGAATTTGAAAATCAGTCAATTTGTAGTTTCTGTGAGGATATATGTATTAAACAAAGTTTTTCAGCCCCTAGAACTCCTCAACAAAATGGAGTTGCTGAAAGAAAGAATAGAACTTTAATTGAATCAGGAAGGACCTTACTTGCAGAATCAGGATTACCAAAAACCTTCTGGGTTGAAGCAGTCAACACTGCAAACTATGTTCTAAATAGAAGCCTCATTTACAAAACTAAGGCAAAAACTCCATATGAGCTTCTGAAGGGAAAAACACCCATTGTTAAATACTTTAAAATTTTTGGATGTGCTTGCTTTATTCTAAATAATGGGAAAGATCATCTTGCCAAGTTTGACAAGAAGTCTGATGATGGAATATTTCTGGGGTACTCATCATCTAGTAAAGCTTATAGATGCTATAACAGGAGAACTCTCAGAATTGAAGAATCTATGCACATTATATTTGATGAAACTAACATGTTGTTTAAGGGGGAGGAAACTTCCACCAATCCTTTTCCACGGGAAAATAGCAGCACAGAGACTCAGCTTGAACAACTGACTCTAGAGAACAGAGACACTGGGAAAGAAAACCAGCTACAGGAACCAAGTGAGGAGTCTGAACAAGAGCATGAAGAAGGTTCAGAGAAGAGCAATCAAAACCAACTCCCACAAGAGAACATGGTTCGGGAAGAACAGTTGGGCAATGATCCCATTGTTAATGAGGAAGAAGAGAATCTGACAAATCCAAGCAGGATAGGGATCAATATGAAAAATCATCCACAATCCCAAGTAATTGGAGACCCCAATACTGGAGTAAGAACAAGACACCAAGTCCCCAATGGGATGATGTTCCAATGCTTCTTATCTCAAGTTGAACCAAAGAAGTTTGAGGAAGCAAATTGTGATCCTCACTGGATTATAGCCATGCAAGAAGAACTAAGCCAATTTGAGAGAAACAAAGTGTGGAACCTAGTTGAGAGACCAAGAAACTTCCCAGTTATTGGTACAAAGTGGGTATACAGAAACAAACTAGATTCCACTGAAGTAATTGTCAGGAACAAGGCAAGTCTTGTAGCACAAGGATACAGACAAGAAGAAGGAATAGACTACAATCAAACCTTTGCTCCAGTAGCCAGATTGGAAGCAATCAGACTCTTTCTTGCCTATGCAGCCTTCATGAAGATGAAAGTCTACCAGATGGATGTCAAGAGTGCCTTTTTAAATGGTGACCTTCAAGAAGAGGTGTATGTAGAGCAGCCACCAGGTTTTGTCAATCCCTCCTCACCTAACTTTGTTTATAGACTTAACAAAGCACTTTATGGTCTTAAGCAAGCACCTAGAGCCTGGTATGAAACTCTCTCCAACTTCCTTTTAGAAAATTCTTTTGAAAGAGGAAAAGTAGATAAAACACTTTTTACTAGAACCCATAAAAATCAACTCCTTCTTGTTCAAATCTATGTAGATGACATCATCTTTAGCTCAACTCATCCCAAACTTTGTAAAAGATTTGCTAATCTAATGTAATCAAAGTTTGAAATGAGTAGTATGGGAGAACTCTCTTATTTCTTAGGGCTACAAGTGAAACAAAGCAGTGAGGGAATCTTTATCTCACAATCTAAATACACTAAAGAATTAATCAAAAAGTTTGGTATGGAATCAGCCTCTACCATGAAAACACCTATGGCAACTAATGCCATTATAGAAAAGGATGATAAGGGAAAATCAGTAGATCAAAAGACATATAGGGCAATCATAGGATCCCTTCTCTATCTAACAGCTAGCAGACCTGACATTATGTTTGCAACCTGCATATGTGCTAGATTTCAGGTTGATCCAAAAGAATCCCATCTCACCTCTGTAAAAAGGATTCTTAGATACCTAAAGGGAACACCTGAACTAGGTCTGTGGTACTCAGCAGAAACAAATTTTGAATTAATAGGATTCTCAGATGCAGACTATGTTGGATGTAGGGTTGATAGAAAAAGCACATCTGGTACTTGCCAATTCCTAGGTGACAGATTAATATCATGGTTCAGTAAGAAACAAACTTCAGTCTCAACCTCAACAGCTGAAGCTGAATATATAGCTGCTGGGAGCTGTTGTTCACAAATCCTCTGGATGCAAAATCAGCTTCTTGACTATAAATTGGAAGTCAATAACTCTAAAATTTATTGTGATAGCTCTAGTGCTATATCCATAGCATCCAACCCAGTTCTTCATAGTAGAACCAAACATATAGAGATCAGACATCACTTTCTTAGAGACAATGTAGAAAAAGGTAAGATAACCTTAGAATATATTCCTACAGATAGTCAAAGAGCAGACATTTTTACCAAACCCTTAGATGAAACTAAGCATACTTACTTTATCAACACCTTGGGAATGCTTGATGGAAGCTTGTAAACACCATTGTTGGGGAAATCTAAAAGAGATCAGAAAAACTAAGCAAGTACATAAAGACACGTCGATTACCTATCGACGCACCGTCGATAGGAACTCGACGCTAGCTTTAAGACAAAGATACGTTGATCCCTTATCGACGCACCGTCGATCTAATCTCGACGCAAGTCTGCGACCACGTCGGTAGGACATTAGGCTGACAATGTTTCGACGGAGCGTCGACTCCATATTGACACATACGTCGACATCAATGACCAACATCACAGATGCTCCGACACATCGACCATGCGTCGACTCCAATTCGACGTAACGTCGACTTCATAATTAAAATGGAAACAAATCTTCCCTTCTTCTTTTGACGATTGGTTACCTAATATACCTTGATTTCTGTTTCCTTTTCGACGTTTCACCTCCTTTAAATAACACCTCTTATTTCATAACTCATACTCTCCCAAACCGCCAAAATCTTCGTCTTCTACCTCTCTCTCTCTGCATCAATGGAGCCAACCCCTGCTCAATCTGCTCTCATCAAAACAATAAATGATGCTCTGGAACAACTTCTGAATGACTTCCAGACACGTCTGACCAACTTCTCAAATGAGTGTGCCGACATGCTCACCACCTGTGAAGCCAAATTGGCCAACCTCTCTGCTTCTCTTCCTGAGCTTCATGTTCTTCTTCAAGAACAACCTCTGTCGCCAAAAGGGTTTACATCCTTTCTGAAGGATATAAACCAGGGGGGAGAGTTGCTTCAGAAACCCCCCATATTCAGGTTCTATATTTTCTTAAAGCTCAGGGCTAACTCTTCTCCAATCTCTAAATACTATCTCTAAGTATTAAACCAACTTCATTCTTTCTTTTACCATAGGCTCAAGTCTTCTCCAATCACTCTGATTACACCTTCAACAAACACTTTGGTGAATCCTCCTCCTACCATACAGAAGGAGACCATGCTGTGGATTCAGCATTCAGAGTAGATGCCCCATATATTCAGGGGGAGATTGTTGTAGTACAAAATATAGAAGTCCAGGGGGAGGAAGAAACAGCTTTTTCTGATGACCTAAAAGGGCAAGTCTGGATTGAGGCACCCTTGTGTGTGGAAGAATATCAGCATCACTCTCCTGGCTTCTCTGCTAGCTATATCAAACTCAAGACACCCTTACTTGAGGATATTCCTCTAGAGGACATTTTGCCTCCTGTTACAGAACAAATTCCCTCTCCTACAAAAGTTCCTTCTCCACCTTCTCCTTCTAAAGAGAAAACTACATCTCCACCTCTGCCTCTTCCACCACTTCAACCTCCATCTCTACCTCCTCTACTACCTTTACCTCCACAAATGCTATCTAGGGAAAAACCAAGAGGACAAATGAAAAGAAGAAGAGAAGCCATCCCTCATTGGTAAAAATTCTCCAAAGAGGAAAGAAAACACTATGCAAAGGAAAAGAAATATAGAAAGGCTGTTAAGGAGATAAAAAGGTTTGAAAGAATGCCTAATATCACTCCTAACAGTCATGTAAAGGAGTGTCATGATCCTGACATGGAAAATAGGCATGAAGAAATAAGAGAAAGAGAGTTATATGAATATGAAGCAGCTAGGAAAGAAGTAGAAAATAAAAGGAATATCTGGTTGGAAAAGATCAAGAAGGGGATGACTAAAAAACAGATTCTTGTTGAATCTTCCATCAAACTTCCAAAGAAATTGTTTGATGTTGAAGCTTATCAAAAGAAAAATCCTCAGGCAGGGCTCATCCTAGAAAAAGGACAAAAGCACAAGAGGGGCGTAGGGTGTGCAGACGATATCTATATTCCCTATAAGAATCCTAAAAGACCTGCAAGATT
Organism: Dactylorhiza incarnata; assembly: GCA_033032865.1. Classification (NCBI taxonomy): domain Eukaryota; kingdom Viridiplantae; phylum Streptophyta; class Magnoliopsida; order Asparagales; family Orchidaceae; genus Dactylorhiza; species Dactylorhiza incarnata. Next base: position 4,518,019 of record JAWHQI010000105.1, read on the forward strand.
AGACAAATGGCATGACTCACCCTGGAAAGGGAAAGGAAAAATGTCTGAGATCCCTGAGAAGCAGGAATCAGAGAAGAAAATAAACTATAGGCCCAAGGTTGATAACAAGGGACCATCTGAGCCCAAGTCTACACAAAATAAACCTCAAAGCATTACAATTGAAATGATTGATGAAAAGGCAGTAATTATCATCAGCAAGGGCTATTCCATAAATGACACCCTCCCTGATGTTGACAAGATCCTGGAAAAACTACACATAATTATCAGGAATATCCAGGAGCATCTTGATAGAGGCAGGGGCTATATTTTTGATGCTATTGAAAATTTATCTAGAAAACTTTATTCCGCCTTTGTCAACTTCATGTATAACAAGAAGTTTCTAGTTTAAATCTTGTGAAAGACAATTACTTGCTATATGATTTCTCCCTTCTTCTGATTACTTAGCATATTTCTTCTCTATATAAATGCTTTGCTGTGTTGATTAAAAGCTGATACAATTTCTCTCTAAATAGGGTTAAGACAAATAGGGGGAGATTGTTGGGGAAATGATTTATCTTAACCCCTAGAATTGAGTAGAATATAAATTCTAAGGATGAAAAGTTAGGCTAAGTAAATATGCGTCAAATAGTATTCGACGCAACGTCGAAATGTAGTCGACGTTTCTCTCAGAATGAGTCGAAGTAACACTAAGAAGAATTCGACGTAATCTTTGTCGACGTACCTCTGACTTCTAGTCGACGCATTTAATCAAGTCGACGCACCTTAGTCGACGCACCTTCCTTATTCTCCTCTCGACGTCCAGCTAGGATGAAATCGACGTTTACATCGAATAGTAATCAACGCACATCGATTTCTATAAGAAATTCAAAAACACGCCAGATCTCTTTCCTTCTTTCTGTAAATCTAATTTTTATGGAATGATATTATTCTTTTATAGCCGTTCTGAATCAGACTTTCCCTCTATTTGATTCTTGGCTAATTTGATTAAGATTATTATGGATATTATTTGAAATCAGAATGAATTCTTTCCTTCTACAGATTTAATTATTATGGAAACTTTTTCTCTCTATTTGTTGATTGATTATTCTCCTTTAGCAACATCTTTTAAACAGAGCTATAAATAAAGAGGAGGTCGGCAGAGAATGATGACAAGTGATCCACCATATATATTTGAAAAAGAGGAAGAGCTCCCAAGTGAAGAGTGAGAAACCTGAGAAAAGAGATAGTGTGCTGCAGCAAAGAAAAAATCCTTCATCTTCTCCTCCTTCTGAAGCCATTCTGCTGCAAATTCTGAAAGCTCTCACAAAAGAGAGAAAAACTTACAATCTCCTTCTCACTATAGAAGAGAGATTACATTCACTATTCTTGTCCTTCTAATCTTCTTGCTAGGAAGAAGATTCTTTCTTATTTAAATTACTTCTTCTACTTCTTCTTCTTATCTTCATTTCATTTTCAAACAGTGTAAAAGAGTTTTTAGAATCTCTCTTCAAAAAATTTAGTTGTACTGGTTCTAAGAGTCTCCTTGTCAAAAGACTCAGGCTGGTTCTAAGAGTCTCCTTATCAAAAGACTCAGTGCAAGATAGTGAATTCCTACCAAGGGGGTAGAAGAGTGGACTACCCAAAGTTTGGGGAACCACTATATTTCTTTGTGTTGTGCTGTGATTTTCTTCTTGCTATTTTCCTTCTTTACTTGCTTAATTCTTGTTGGTGTGTGAGAAGCTTAAATCTGTAATTACTAGACACATATATATATAATTGCACAAAGTATTTTTAAATCTCTATTCACCCTCCCCCCCCTCTAGAGAATTCTAGTGAGGTTAACTGTGCACTTTCACATCTTTTTGGCACTCCTCTTCCGAAGACAGTACTTCTTCTTCTTTTCATTTGACGTGTGCTCCATTGAACCGTCATGAGAGGAGCATTCTTGAAGACTTGTGCAAGCTTGCACATTCTCCGGTTCTTGTGATTGTTCCATACCTGTAGAAGGAGAATCATACATTTCTTCAAGAAATTTCCATACTTTGTATGCAATAGAAAAATAGTATATTAATTTTGAAATGTCGTGAGATAAAGCACAAAAAATACTATTTAAAGCTTTTGCATTAGGTGACGTTCCTTTTTATTTGTTTCATCTGCTGGTCTTACTATTGCTATATTCCATGCTTCGATATCTAAATTTTTAATAAAATTTTCCATTAAAAATTTCCACCCTTTATAATTTCTTCCTTCGAATAAAGGTGGTTTAAGAGATTTTTCTTCTTCAAAAAAATTTACCCCACTAATAGAAGCCATTATTCCTGGTTGTTAAGCCGATTGGAATAAAACCTCGCTTTGATACCACTAGTTGGATCGGTAGGCGCCCTTAGAGGGGGGTGTGAATAAGGGTTTTCAAAAACTTATATTATATTTTGTAATACTTGAAATAATAAGAGATCAAAATAGTGATTTTGAATAAAGATCTAATTGTTTTATAATAAAAGAGATGACAATAAACAATTTAGAGAAATGAAGAACAAATCATTTTTATTACAAAAGGAGAGTCATGATTACTATTAATAAAAATGATTACAAAATTTTGATTTCAATGACGCTAAAAATCAAAGCGAAATATGAAAGACTCTTTTTGTTTTCTATACCGACTCGTATCCCCACGAACCGGTTGGCTTTAGCCGATCCTTCCCCGGATACGGCCTCAAGCCGCTCTAGCCAACCCTTCCCCGGATATGGCCTCGAGCACCCCCTAGACCTACACCCGAGACCTAGTCGCCAACACGAGGCAAATTTCTGCCCTAAGTCCTACCCAGATCTAGTCGCCAACACGAGGCGAGTTTACTAAACGATTATAAGAAAGGATGTGAAATAAAAAGACAATAATATAAAAACTCCCTCAATGTGGATCTCTTGGAGAAGTAGACGAAGACGCAGAGTATGATCGTAGTTGATGCGGTCTTTCATCACAATGATGACGCGTGTTGAAATCTTCTCCACGGATTTCCTTCAGCCCTTATAGATTTATGGGAGTATCTCTCTGAAACTTCCTCTCTATGCTGTGGCACGAAGCTCTGGAATTCTGGATCTCTAGAGGATGAAGAAGACGGAGCCAAGATGTCCTTTTTATAGACTTAGCGCTAGCACCTGCGCTAGTGCTACCGCCGGCGCTATCCCATATTAGGACATTCTGCGTGGCAGAATCTTCAATCAGAGGAAGCAATTCTCTCTTGCCTACTGTGCTCCTCGCTATCGCCTGCGCTATCGGATATCGCCTGGCGCTATATCCTTCTATAAGTACTCCCGGCATTTGTGCTTAAGCCAACATTTCGTCGTGCGAAATTTCGTCGAACGCAACAAAGAGTTCGTCGAGCAAATTTTCATCGAACGCCGTTATGAGCATTTCGTCGAGCGCCGCTAACAGTTCGTCGAACGACAGCTAGCGCCTGCGCTAGTACTATCGCCAGCGCTAGTAGGTGTTTTGGATTTGTTGGCTCAACTTTGGGGGCAACCTTCTTATGTAATCCTTGAGCCATGTGGACTTTGTTATCCTGCACACTTAAACACACAAGATCAAATACACATAGGATTTGTTATTCTCAAACCTAGGAGATGCGGAAGACCATGTTCCAACAAATCCTTCCCCAGATATGGCATCGAGCACCCCCTAGATCTACACCCTAAACCTAGTCGCCAACACGAGGCAAATTTCTACCCTAAGTCCTACCGAGACCTAGTCGCCAACACGAGGCAAATTTGCTACACGATTACAATAAAAAAGAGATAAAAATAACAACAATAATATTGAAACTCCATCTTGAAGGACTTCTGAAGTTGGAGACGAATGACCATTGTAGAATAAGTGTGTTTGAAGCGATCATCGGTCGGATGCGGCGTGAAGAAATCCTCCTTCAAAAACTTATGGAACTTTTGGTGGGAGATCAATTCTCGGCAGAATAAGGCTCTAGAATTTAGGCACTCAACCTCTCTCTAGCATGTATATTGAAAACGAGAGAAGAGGGGTCCTTATATAGGAGAGAGAGTTAGCGCCAGCGGTATCGCTACCGCCAGCGCTATCCTAAATTAGGAAATATTCTTCGTGTGCGTATCTTCATTCCAAGGAAACCCTGCCGCAATTCCTCTTGTGCTTCGAGATAATGCCTTCGCGCGCCTTCTAAAGGTGCCTCCAGAAATTGTTCTATTCAAATTTAGCGTCGGCGCTAGTGGGCATGCTGGAATTTTGGCTTCAAACTTGGGGGCAACCTTCTTATGTTATCCTTGAGTCATATGGCATTGTTTCCTGCACACTTAAACACACAAGATCAAATACACATAGGATTTATTTTTCTCAAACCTAGGAGATGCGGAAGACCATGTTCCAACAAACTCCCCCTTTTGATAATAACAAATCCATTAATGATAAATCAGAGCATTAATACATAAAGCATGATGAAACCTACGTGTGTGTGTGTGTGAGTGATGACTTAGGATAATTGTCGAATTTGGTATTTAGAATTGCTCCCCCTAAATACATGCTCCCCCTATGTGAATGCTCCCCTTAAATGTAGGCTATCATCTCAAGACTTAATCATGTTGGTTCTTCCCCATTTGATAGCGGTTTTTATTTATCATGTTAGTTCTCCTCCTTTTGTTATTAGCATAAGTGGGTTAAGGTAGCAAAAGATATAAAAAGAGGTTTTTTGAGTAAAAGATAAGCCATGGTCGAGCTTTTAGAGAAAATGAAATGATAAAGAGTTTTTAGCATAAAAATTTTCATAGAAATAAATCAGAGTTTTTAGCATAAAGATTTTCATAGAAATAAATCAGAGTTTTTAGCATAAAAATGATATGCGTGTTAGAACAACCAATATAGATTTTACCAAGCAAGTCTACCACTTATTGAAGGAAAGGAATTTTGAGATTCAAGTGATGATACACACAAAAGAAAAGACTTTAAATAGGCATGAAAGTGCAAGGTAAAAAATTATATGGTGATGATGCGGAAGAGTTAGAGAAATACAAGAAACATCTTTTTTGTAATCATGACTAATCATAAAAAGAAATATGAGTTAAATTCCAAAATGAGAAGATGTTTTTGTAAATCATTTTTCTTTTAAAATCTTTAAGGTTGACAATAAAGTAACCAAGCATGAAATAAATATATCAAAAAGAGACTACTACAATGTTATTGTAATTCACAAATTCAAGACATAACAAACATTGTAGAAAGCATACTAGGTTATCTAGTGCATTTATATATAAAGAGTAGTATAGAATTAGCATTAAGATCCAATACTCATGATAAGAAGTGTTATGGAAGATAATGATGTGCACATGTGTATTTTAAAGAGAGTAAGCAAATGATTTAATCAAAATTACAAGACTTATGTAGAGTAAAGTGCACACTAAAATACAAATAATTTTACTTCCACACACTTCAATGCAAACAAAAAATGTACAACTACCAAGGTGCTTTGCACACATAATGCTCATTAAGTCTTATCAGGGTGCAAAGTAGTGCTTGGAGGATCACATACTTTATTTTCAATATTGATATTTTTGTGATCCGGTGTACTTAAGAATAAGTGGTTTTTTAAAAAAAATTGAAGGTTTGCACAAGACACTTTACTATTCTTTCCAAGGTGATCAACCTCACAATGCTTATTTAGACTTATCGAGAGGTTCAAGTAGTGCTTGGTGGAGTTATCTTTGTCAAATTATTTCATAATTTTTTTGTTTTGTAAAAAGATCTCAGAATACACTTGTTTTGCAAACCAATTTAATTTTGAAAGCACAACCACTTTTCTTAAATTTTAAGAGTGCAAATAAAAGTAGTGTAGGTAAGATACTTGTGCAATTTTAATTCATTGTACAATTACAATACACAAGCAAGCATTCTTAGATTAAAAGCACATGTAGACTTTACTAAAATAAGTGAGTGAATAAATATCATTATCAATCATAAAACATTTACTCATACTTAGAGGCATGCTAAGCTTGGTTCTACACAATCTTTTCATTATCATTGATGCACATGTGATTAGATATATCAAAGCATGATTAAAAATAATGTTCAAGGTAGTTTGAAAAGATGAATTTCAACATTGTAGAAAGTCTAAATGATAGATTAAACCACGCTTGATATTAACAACAAAGGCTTTGAAGTTTTTTTTTTTATAATTTGAAAAGTAATTTTGTTTTTTATTTTTCATAAATCACACATTGGCATAAAGATAAAAATAGGTAGTACATATAAAAAAATATATTTTTATTGATTTTGAAAACAATACAATACACTATTTTTTAAGATTTTGAAAATTCTGATTATTGATCTTGATTAAGTGTCCCAAAAGTAGTTTCATGCAGAAATTTTAGAATTTTTGGAGATGTCGAGGTAGTGCAAATTGCATGAAATGTTAGCGATTTCTTATGTAAGACCCCATTTTTTTCTTTTGAAAACACCGGGTCTTAGGCCCAGAACCGCCGCTTTGCAGTGACACCTTCACTCGGGAAGGTCACCACTACAAAACACCAATCCTGTCGGCCAAATCGATCACAAAGAAAAGTGCATTAAAGAAGACAAGTCCACTGAATCAACATGAAATATAAAACCATAAAGGTAAATGTCCACAGATAATAACTGAATAAAAGATTGTTACAATAATAAAGGGCACATGCCCTGTACATCATGTCCTCACTACAAGATCACTCGCGGAAGCTAACTACTAATCACTCACTGATCCTGATCTGGTGCTCCTATAATAGGCTGGCCTGCCTCCGCCTGCACCGGCCTCTGGTGCTGCTGCGTCTCCTCGATCTCCTAAAATGATATGGTCCACCGACCGTTAGTCAAAAAGACTAAGCCTTATGTTGCCCACACCACCCCCAATGGCTCCTAGGCACCGTGCGGGAGGATGAAGCGGAGGACAGCAAGGGATATAACAAAGAGCAGGTGACAGTGGTACAGGAAATGTTTCTACACTACACATGTGTATATATATAACTGAAGCAGTAAAGGGGCATAGTAAGAGCAGGTAAAGAATAAGTAAAGTGCAGTAAGTAAAGACAAAAGTAATAGAAAAGTAAACCATTGATTTATAGGAATGCTCATGCAAACCTATAAACCAAGGGGTCGTTTAGCAAGGCCTATCGTATAAGAAGTCCCATAACCGACTTATACGATAGGGGTAGGGGTTGAAATGCAATGTTTATGCTATGACAGGAAAGGTATGCAGTTATGCTATGTTCATACAAGTGCAACTCACCCACTTCGACTCTATGCGCATAGACCTTTAGTTCCCCCTTTTTGGAGCTAGCAAGACTCCCAGGATACTCCCGTAGTGGCAAACAGAAGCGGTGGGTTGGGCCTCGCCCACCTTTAGGTTGGTATTCACACTACCCTACCTAGACCTATCGTACGCCTCAACGCAAAATCGCGGAGCATCTGCGTACTCTTACTGGCTGGACCACCAGACTTTCAAGGCTAAGTGCAAATTCGACACTTTCCGAGTCAACGTATTGACGTCGGTGTGAATGACCGTCCAATACCGGAGACCCACCACCTTCATGCACATGCAACATGTTCTACTATCTATCTACAAACTCCAAACACAAACCACCTGGGCTTAACTTGCCCAACCAAGAACCAAACTGAGTCACAACTCACCGGATCCATAATCCGCACCAACCACCACCGAGCCTACAACTCGGGGAACCAAACCAACTAAACTCCTGTGACAATGGAGTGTGAGTGAATGTATTATTAGTTAGTCTTGAGCATCTTCTGAACTCCTACGACTTATGGTTAATCTTGGGCTTCCCGAGGGCTACCCTGTAAGGGGCTCGCTACGGTACTAGGAACTGTAATGGGTTGACACCCCAAAGTTCCCTTTCTCAAGATACTTACTGTTATTGGTATCTGCCCATAGGAACACCCCTCTTATCATTTCACTTGAGTTAAACATAAGTGCTTTATGACACGCTAGGGAAAAGACGATCCTTCGTCAATCCCAAGCACTACCTTACCCTTAACTCATCGAGCACTCTTAATATATAACTCCTTTTTGGTGACCTAAATCTCTTCATCATGACCATGTACACCAACTACATGCCATTCCCACTTAGTAGGCCATTAGTTACCCAAGTTCCACAATTTTACTAAACGCAGACCAAACTATCTATATGAAGCTTACAACTAGAGGTACTCCAAATATACATCCAACTGACTCAAGATATTTACTGGAGGTCTATTATGATGTTATAAGACTAAATCCAGAGAATGATATTTTTCCTAAGTTATTTAGCATTTATTTTAATTTCTCCAAACATTTGCCAAGTATGAAAATGAGCATGAAGTATAAGGAATTCTTATGATATGGCTCTCCAAAAATTATGATAAATCTATGATGACTAAATAACATCAGAAACGGAATATTATATTTGTACAGTAAGAAATTGTCCTCTAATTTAATTATTTAACATCTGTCCAAAATTGTAGTTTTATAAAGGAACCACCAAAAAACTAACACTAAAATTCTGGGAAAATTATCAAACTCTTGTATTTACCAGAAAAGGCTACTGACTAAGTTTCAGGATTTAAGAAAATCATTTTCTCACCAAAATAAATACTTTAAGAAAACCTCAAATTAAATGAATTGTGAAGCAGCCTACTGATTTAAGTCTTCAAAAATTCTATAAAAATTCACAGAGCTTCCTAATGTTCTGAAATGTCCTATCACCAATTTGCACTATTTAACAATGAGTATTGGACCCTCAATTATTTTTCTTAAGTCTAAATCAAAATAGGTGCCTTGTGAATGAAGTACTGGTTAAATCATTTAATAAAATACACAAAAATTACCAGAGGTCCAAAATATGATTATAAAGGCACTACCAAGGTTTCATCTCCATCCAAGACATTTTGAGCATGTAAATAATGGTAATAAGAATTTTCCTTAAAGGGTTATGTCCTAATTTAGTGGGAATAAATTCTCCTAAAATTCTCTCAAAATTCCCTAGGGCATAAATACACCCCATGAACATATCTCCTAAGTTACATGACCATAAAAGGACTTTTGACCACATGGCCTTCATAAGGTTCTAAATGCACACCTAGGAATAAAACTAGTGTTCTAGGGCTTAATCACCTCTACACCACCCCAAACCACTCATGGGGATACTTTAGGTGATCCTAAACCAGTGGACAAGGTTCCATCTCATGGTGAGGAGATTTGACCACAAAATTCCAAGATAAACACCATGCCCTAACTTTGTCCCAACTTGACCTAACTTGGGTTTACAAATTACCCAACCAAAACAGTCCCAACTGGGCTGATATTTTTACCTAGGTCAAACATAACCCTAAGGAGCATCCACCAAAATTTGGAGGGTATTGGAGGTATTTTGACCCACTAATTAATTAATATATTATTTATGAAATTATCTCAAAAACCTTAGAAAAAGGTTCTCCTAAAAATCCCATCTTTTAGTATGTTGTGTGGGTGCATGAGACTAGCCTAGGTTTTAAATATCAAGGCTATAGCATCTACCAATAAAAAGATATGAAGGAAAGAGTGACTGCCCTACCCTAGGGACCAGTCCCACCATTTTGTCTCTACAGGGAGCTACAATACTCCTTTTGGGCTGAAATAAATTTTAAACTAAAGTAGACCTTAAGGGCTACAACTTTGGCGTTGGACACTTTCTAATCAGAGGTGATCTAGTATTTTTAACAATTAAATTAATCTACAGCAAAAAGGGTGTGACAGAAATCATATAAACATTTAATTATATAACTGTTTCTGCGTTCGACGAAATTTTATCTGCGCTCGACGAAAGCAGAGCCAACTGCGTTCGACGAAAGATATACAACGCTCGACGAAAGCTGAACACCTCCCGTTCGACGAATTATTCATTCGACAAATTATTTCCTGCGGTCGACTAAGTTGACATCTAACTGTGTTCGACTAAGTTAACGAATAACAGCGCACGACGAACGCTGAACACATCAGCGTTCGACGAAATATTCACTCGACTAAATCAGAGCATAACAGCGCTCGACTAATCTAACAGATATCAGCGCTCGATGAAAGCAGAGCAAATTTTCGTTCGACGGAATATTTCGTTCGACTAATTAAATGAAATAACGTAAACAGTATAACATTTAATATAAGATCTTGCACAGATCTTGAAGCACCTTTGGACGGTATCAGGCCGTCTTCTTCCTCCAGTCAACAGCTGGGATCAACCGCGCCTGGGCTGCCTTCCTCCTTGTTTTCCCGGCCACCTAAGCGCCGCCCCGGCCGGCCAATGCCACCACCACCTTCGTCGAGGTGGTGGCCGGCGATTAACGGTGGTTGGTCGGCCGGAGGTGGCCGGAACATGGATTTTAGGTCGGGATTTAAGCTCCAAAAACGGAGCTCTCGGCCTACCAGATTGGGGGCCAATTGGCCCCAATCCTTGCGGTCAACTTGATAAGATCTATCCACTGAGAGAGAGGAGAAGAACCAGACCTTCAATCGGGCTTGATGGTGGTTGCTTCCCGAATTTGCCATGGCCACCCCCTTCAAGTTGTGCTCCTTGCCGATCTGAGCCTCCACTGAACGATTTCCTCTGGAAGGTTGGGGGTTTCACTCCTCTCAGTCTTTTGAAGATGATAGAGATCTTAATCGAGGGAGAGGGGTGGTTATACCTTGAATGCCATTAATGGCCATCAAAGGAGAATTTCGGCCATGGCTAAAACCGCCAAAATCAGCCCCCATGTGGGCTGGAAAACCTCCTAAACTTCTTATAACTGATAGAGGGAGTGAATCCAATCAATTGGGGAGGGATTTGAAGGATCAATTGCATTTAATCCCATGAATGTTCTCTTTCTCTCTCTCTGATTTGGGGGAAACTTCCCTTTTCTCTCTCCTACTCATCAATTATAGATTTTTAAGAGGTAAAATTCAGAAAACAGCAGGCCCACTAGATGATGGTTCTCTTAATTGGGGCTATCCCAAATGGATTGGGCTAGATTAGGTTATATTGGGGTATTTTGACCTAAATTAAGCTTGAGTTTGACTTTGGTCAAATTGACCAATTGGGTTGACCCCAAAGGGTGGCTTGGGCTCCATTGACTTCCCTTAAAGGTTAGGAAGGTCTAGGTAGGGTCAATTTGACGAGGTGAGGGTGAATTGCCCCTTATTAGGGCACTTTGACCAATTTAGGGTTAATGTTGACTTTAGTCAAATTGGCCTCTTAGGTTGACCCCAATGGGTCACTGGTGCTTCAAGGAGACCTCTAATGGGTTAGGGATGATATTGTGGGGTCAAGGTTCAAGGTGGGGTCCTAAAGTCCAACCCTAGGCTTGGTATCTGAAAATTGCTATTTGTAGACCACTTGGGTTTTCTCCTTCTCACCTATGTTCACAAGGTCTTGAGCTCTTCCTATGGTTTTGTCATGACCTAGTCATGACAAAACCAACTTAGGGGTCTAGCTGTTTGGGGGATGTTACATCTTATATGACTTTACAAAATAAACATCACATGGGATATATTTTCTTATGTCTTCATTTTGATTTTTTCTAAGACTTGTTTTTATCAAAATAATGTAAACGAAAAAAGATATGAAATATAAACACAAGATATCATGTTCGAATAAGCCAAATAAGCATGATTTAAATGATTATAGCGTGAAGTGATGTTCATGCAAAGAATAGGTATGCCCTAGATAAAAATACCCAGACTATATGTCTACACTCAAGCCCCGTACTAAGTGATGGATGGGCATGAGGAGCTGCACACATGCAGTAGGTTGTGTTATTACTCCCATATGCACACACTAAAGAATGCTCAACCTAGCACTCTTTCCCCCCAATGCCTCGCAAGGCCCCACTGGACCCCCCCCCCCCCCCCCCCCGATTAAGGACAAGTCATGACTTAGAGGTTAGGTCTCTAATGCATCCAATCCTACGCCCCCGCTATTGTGAGACATACAATATTAGTATATGATCATGGTCATACAAAGCGTTCTAAGTTTAAGAGTGATTAATAATCTATGAGTTTGTTTGAATTTTAGAATGATAATATAAAACCTCATTGATATTATGAATTCTAAGTTCCAAATTTTATATTTGTATATTAAACATATGATAACTAACATTGCATGAGATTAGCACGATAACTGATAATATTTATTAGGATACAATGTTAGTATGGTAATACATTTGTTCAATATAACTTTTATGATTTAATTTTTAATCACGAATTATGAATATATATATTTTTCTAAAATATAATTATAGTTTTCTTTTTCGATTATTGCAAGAGTACACATGAGTTTATAATTTGATCTTTGCTAGACTTTATTTGGATTTAGCAATTTAGAGTGGAACTTTGACTTACCGAGGTCTACCCTATGAAGGGTTCGCACCGGTACTAGGAGATGTGATGGGCTGACATCCCAAATCTCCCTTTTCTCAAGATATTTAATTATTATTGGTTGCTACCCATACTTAATATTTAAATTTATAGACTAAAAATTTCCGAAAGAGAAAATTGGAGTTCATGATTTAATTAATTTAGATAAATATCTCATAACAAATTTAGAATTTGATTTATATGGATAATATAAGATATTTATTGGCAATAAATATAAGAAAGGTAGATTGGTCATCAAAATAAAATATGACTTTGAATTTTGATCAATTTGATTTATTAACTTATTAAGCTTTAAGAAATAAAATCATATTTCCAATATTATATAAGATGACCATGTCATGATAGCTTAAAAAAGAAAACAAAAAATAAAAACAAAAAGACATTAAAGCATATCATGAAGATATTTCATTTTGAAAAGATTCTACTTCATGCATTTGATGATACCTAATGAATTAGAGATTTAGGTATCCAAAGGGGACCAAGTGTGGTGGTTCCTTTGGGTACCGAAATATAACGAGATGATTTCTGAGGAGATGAGTACGAATGAACCCTTTCAAGCAGAGTTAACATTTCATTTTTAATTTTGGGTCTCCACTCATACCTTGGTTTAATGTGCATCAAATTTCCATTGTGATTATCTCTATCTTGAAGATTATGATTGTAGTGATTATTGAAAATATCGTTCATAGGAAATTTGTGTAGTTTTAATTTTAAATTGGGAGAAATATGATTTTGTAAATAATAGTGATTTGGATTTTGATTTACAAATACTTTGTGTTTCTCACTCCCATTATTAGGCTTAGTTAAGACATTCATATTCATATTCAACTTGCTTTTAGATATTGTTCGATATTGTGAATTTGTGTTTTGTGAATTTTTATTTATAATTTTTATAAGAAAGTTGATTTTTGATTTTAATTCATCATTCTTGATCATAAGATTATGCCAAGCTTTAATATAAGCTATTGTGCTATTTTTAAGAGTGGAAACAATAGAGTCAATATGAGTTTGATAGTTATTTCTAAATTCCTCAAATGTTTCGTCCATCTCCTTGATTTCAATTTTATAACTTTGGCACGTAGCACAATCACTTTTCAAAGATGATTTTTCTAAATATAATTTTTCATTATGTTCTTTTACAAAAATAAGTTCCTTGTATTTTTCTTTAATATAATTACAATCAAAACAAGGCTTTAAGATTTCAATTAGAGAGCAAGATGGAGAAGCCACACTACTTTTAGATTCTGAATTAGCTTTTAACCTTTTATTTTCTAAACAAAATATTTTATTAGAAATTTTCAATTTCTTGATTTTACGTTTAGCCATTTTTATTATATAGAAAGTAGAGATAGAAGGTATCAGACAAGAAGAAGAATTAGACTTTCTTACAGCGCTATCGGAAGAGGCAAGATGTGAACATGAAGTTCCTTTGTCGTCTTCTAGGCCTTCCTCCTTTAGAGATGAATTTTCATCTTCATTTCTCTTGATGAACCACTCAATTTGTCTAAGTCAATTTCCATGATTTCCATGGTTTTGCTACGAGAGGGATCTCCTTGAATAATGGTAGATGCTTGTATGTCCTTCTCCTCATGTGTTTGTTACATACCTGTGAGAGGAAGATCATACATTTCTTCAAGAAATTTCCATACTTTGTATGTACTAGAAAAATGATATATTAATTTGAAAATATCTTAAGATAAAGCATAAAAAATACTATTCAATGCTTTTGCATTTAGGTTGCGTTCCTTTTAATTTGATTCATTTGCTGGTCTTATTATTGCTATATTACATGCTTTGATATCTAAATTTTCAATAAACTTTTCCATTAAAAATTTCCACCCTTTATAATTTCTTCCTTCGAATAAAGGTGGTGCAAGAGAAATTTTTTCATCATAAAAAATTTCCCCACTAGTAGAAGCCAGATCATGCGACGCCATTATTCCTGGTTGTTAGACCGTTTGGAATAAATCGCTCTGATGCCACTTGTTGGATCTGTATATGCCCTTAGAGGGGAGGGGGTGAATAAGGTTTTAAAAACTTGTGTTATATTTTGATTTTCTTGAAAAGCTTAGAGATCAAAATAGAGAAAAACAAAACAAATCAAGTGAAATAAAATAGAGACATGATTTTATTAACTTGAAATATACGATTACGAAACTTGATTTCTTATGATGCTACAAATCAAAGGCGAATAGTAAAAAAAAGTGTTTTCATTTTCTATCCCGACTCGTATCCCAACGAACTGGTGGCTTTAGACTATCCTTCACCAGATACGGCCTCAAGCCGCTCTAGCCAATCATTTCCCGATATGGCCTCGAGCACCCCCTAGATCTACACGCTAGACCTAGTCATCAATACGAGGCGAATTTCTGCCCTAAGTCCTACCCAGACCTAGTCGCCAACACGAGACAAATTTACTATACGATTACAATAAAAAAGAGATAAAAATAACAACAACGATATTGAGACTCCCTCTTGAAGAACTTCTGAAGTTGGAGATGAATGACCGCTGTAAAATAAGCGTGTTTGAAGCAATCGTCGGTCAGATGCGGCGTGAAGAAATCCTCCCTCAAAAACTCATGAAACTTTTGGTGGGAGATCAATTCTCGGCAGAATAAGGCTCTGGAATTTAGGCACTCTACCTCTCTCTAGCATATGTATTGAAAATGAGAGAAGAGGGGTCCTTATGTAGGAGAGAGAGCTAGCGCATGCGCTATCTCTACTGCCGACGCTATCCTGAATTAGGAAATATTCTCTGTGTGCGTATCTTCATTGCAAGAAAACCCTGTCGCAATTGCTCTTGTGCTCCGAGATAGCGCCTTCTAAAAGTGCCTCCCAAAATTGCTCTAATTAGAGCTAGCGCCGATGCTAGTGGGCATGCTAGAATTTTGGCTACAAACTTGGGGGCAACCTTCTTATATTATCCTTGAGTCATATGACATTGTTTCCTGCACACTTAAATACACAAGATCAAATACACATAGGATTTGTTATTCTCAAACCTAGGAGATGTGAAAGACCATGTTCAAACAGATGCCCTTTTGGAAGCTCTGGAAAAGAGCAAGAAGCTAGCCAAGAGGCAAGCTCTAGAAATTGCTTCCCTTCAGCTGGCAAAGCCTGAATGCACTGAGTCTGCTACCCAGTTGGCTTAGATGAGTAGAGAAATTAACCAGTTGAAGGGAATTAAAATTATCCAACTGAGCACCATAAGCCAAAAGAACAAGATCATTAAGGATCTTAATGAGAAGCTTCTCAAGGAGAAAAGCTTAGTGGCTCAATTCTTTATGCCTAAATCAGTACTGCCCATCATTGACACCTTCTCCTCCCAAAACAATAGCAGGGGATTGGGGTTCAATAAAGGGGCAGTAGGTGCTGGGAATGGAGGAAAGAGCAAGGCTAATGCTAAGACTCATACCACCATTCAAAAGGTGTTGCTTTCCTCTAACAGGAATGATCATGACAGCATGTATGGTCACTGGAAGAATGGAAGCTCCTATAGTAAGGGGAATGATCCTAACTATGGTAGTAGAAAAGGCATGGGGATGAGTGCTTTGAAAGCTGCCCATGAGGAAGTTCAAATGACCCATCTTGGACCATTTATATTTGATACCTCAACCCTCACATCCAAGGGTAAGGAAGCTGGTTCTCTTAAATTCCTTCCAGCAAAACCCAGAACTATTGTCAAACTTATAATCAAGTCTAACAATGCAGTATCTGATGCCAACAACTCATGCTTAGCTGCCAAACTAAGACCAGTTGATGTCAATCAGATAAAGCCAGCAAAGACCAATTATAGATAGTCAACAAGCCATGAATGCAGCTATAGGAAGAATGCATCTATCATCTTCACTGAACATAAGCATTCTGATGCTCCTTCCACCTCAAGAAATGTTCAGAAAAGAAGATAAATATCCATGAATGTTGGTGCTGTGGTAAGTGGGACATTTTACCATTGATTGTTGGCACAACCCTAATGTGTCTAATGCAAAGAAGAGCTTTCCTGCAAAAGCTGCAATGGGTAGAAGTATGACTTTTTGTGCTAACAATAACCTAGGACCCAAAGTCAATTGGACTCCTAAGGGAAAATGAATTACATTATGCAGGATAGTTCAAGTACCAATATAAGGCAAATATGGTACTTGGATAGTGGGTGCTCAAGGCACATGACTGGAACCAAGAGTCTACTACAGGACTATACTCCTGTGAAGAATGGACCAAAAGTTATCTTTGGGGGTTTTGAAAAAGGAGTCACCAAGGGATATGGTATGATTACCAATGGCATATTATCAATAACAAGGGTAGATTATGTTGAAGGGTTGCATCACAACCTTGTAAGCATAAGTTAACTATGTGACTTGGGCTATGTCATTGAATTCCACAATGACAAGTGCTTGATCAAAAAGTCAATTGACTTAGAGGTCATTCTCTCAGGCACTAGAAGTGGGAATGTTTATTGTTTATATTTTATTTGCAATAGTTCTTTATATCATGTGTGTCTTGTAGCTAATGATAGTGAGTCTCTTTGTGTTCAATGACACAAGGGACTTGCCCACATTAACTACAAGACAATGTATAGACTATTCTCTACAAACATTGTTAGGAATAGTCCAAATTTAAAATGTGTTAAAAGTGGTCCTTGTCATGCATTCAAAATGGGTAAGAAAACTAGGGACACCTTTAAAATTATTGGCTCCAAAGACACTAAAAGATGTCTATATCTGTTGCATGTGGACTTGTTTGGTCCTTTGCCCATTCAGAGCCTGGGTGGGAAGTTGTATACTTTAGTGATTGTTGATGATCACTCAAAGTATACATGGGTATTCTTCCTTAAGAAGAAATCTGATACTTTAGATATCTTTATAAACTATGTCAAGGCAATTCAGAATGAACTACAATGTACTGTGGTCAAAACTAGAACTGACCATGATACAAAATTTCAATCTGGAGCCAAGAAAAGGTTTTGTCAAGAATTTGGTATCACCCAGGAGTTTTCCTCCCCAAGGACTCCACAATAAAATGGTGTGGCTGAGAGGAGGAATAGGACCTTGATAGAAGCTGGCAGAACATTGCTTAGTGACTCCTCACTCCTAGAATATTTCTGGGCTAAGGGAGTCAATACTGCTTGTTAATTTCTGAATAGAGCTTCCATCAATAAGGCCCATGGAAAAAACCCCTATGAGATTCTGAAAGGAAATCAACCAACAATTTCATATTTTAGAATTTTTGGTTACAAATGCTACATTTTAAATAATGGAAAATCCCAACTGACAAAGTTTGCTAAAAACTGCAATATTGGTGTTCTTGTTGGATATTGCTCTCATAGTAGAGCTGTTGGATATTGTATCCACAATAACCATGATTTGTGGGAAGTCATCCTTGAACCAAGATTGAATTGCTAGTGTATTTGATATTGTCTTTTAGTTGTGTGTTTGCAGGTTGTAAATGGCTAAGTACAAACCAATGTCAGGTTTCAACGAGTCATAAAACACAGGCCTACTCAATGTAATTCCTCATTATGTAGATCAAAGTGTTTCATGTGGAATCTCTCTATTAGGGTGTACTTCTTATTCAAACACAAAGGAAGAGCTAAGAGAAAGTTGATGTTGTTCTTATGATCTGGAAGAAACATTTTTCCTAAGTATTCAGTATGTTTTTCGTTCGACGAATCTTGTGATTTCGTCGAGCTCCGTTCGACGAATTGAAGTGGTTTCGTCGATTGCTGTTATATTGAAATTGAAGTGGTTTCGTCGATCGATGTTATATTGAAATTGAAGTGGTTTCGTCGATCGTCGTTCGACGAATTGAAGTGGTTTCGTCGATCGCTGTTATATTGAAATTGAAGTGGTTTTGTTGATCGTCGTTCGTCGATCGTTGTTCGAAGATTTGAAGTGATTTCTTCGAGCTCCGTTCGACGAATTTTCCTCGGCCGACAAATTGGCTCTGCACTGTTTTGTTTTTTCAAATTCCTTTCTCGAGAAATCAAAACAGTCTCTCGAGAAATATATCTGTCTCTCGGAAAGTCTTTCTCGTCTGCCAGTAAAGTTTTTCTAAAGGTTGTTTTTCTTGAGAAGTCAATTGTTCTCGAGAAGTCCATCCATCTCTCGAGAAATCCTTTATCTCTCGAGAAGTTTATCTCTATCGCCCGAAAATCCTTCTATGTATTTTCTCGAGTAGAAGCTGCTATTTCTCGAGAAGTTCTTTGTTCTCGAGAAATTATTTTTCCGTTCTTTAAGTGATTTTCAGTCCGTTTGTCGGGACGTTAATTTCTTCTGTCTGATGTGACGGCTCATCTGATTTCGTTTAAGGTTAATCCTACCTTAATCCTTGTCGTTAAATCCTTGGCTATATAAGGCTCTTTTTTAAGGATTAATCAAGCAATCATTCATTCTAATCATTAACCCTAATTTCTGTTCGATCCGTAAGAATGAGAAAGTGTTGCCGCCTGTCGCCATAGCTGGAGATCGATCATGTGTTCTGAATTTATTGTCTCCAGTGGAAGAAAAGGTTCGATTGATCATTGCTCCATCCTCTACTGTATCTATTGGATCTAGTCGAATCGTAAAAGGTCAGATCTGAGTTATTTTCAATTCTTCCTCATCGATAACAAGTCAAAGCTATTCAAGTCTCAAGAAGGAAGAAGATATCTCAGCGTTTTCAGATCTGTTATTGTACTGATAAGTATTGTATCAATCTCAATTTACATTAGTAATAGGAGAGGTTTTTTCTCCGAGTTGTAGGAGAGGTTTGTCTCCGAGTTGTAGGAGAGGTTTTTCTCCGAGTTGTAAGAGAGATTTTCTCTGAGTTTGTAGGAGATTTGTTTTCGAGTTGTAGGAGTGTTGACTCTGAGATTGTAGGGTCATTCTTGATCCAAGTTTTAGTGAAGTAGTCAAGTCTAGCTATGGTGCTAGATTGGCGAGGCCGGCAAGTGGAGTACCCAAGAACGGGGAACCACTATAAATTTCTTGTGTCATCTGTGATTGTGATTTGCTTTCTGTGCATTATATTTCATCAAGTTGTTAATTCCACAAAAGACGCAGTTATCACCTATTCACCCCCCCTCTAGGTGATTTAGGTTGGCAACTAGATACTTCAATTGGTATCAGAGGGTCGTTATTCGTTTTCTAGGTTAACACCTTGAACAGGATCTATCCATTCTAGTTGCTAGCAAATCATGGAAAGAAGAAAGGAATCTTCCTCGTTGAAGCTGCCAATCTGCACAAAGGCAAATTTTCCCATGTGGAAAGAAAGAGTCAGATTTTACATGGAAGCCGCAGATCCGAGAATTTTTCAAGTTGTAGAAGAAGGCCCTCATGTGCCTATGACTGCCTCTACAATTGACCATACTGTTCAAGTGCCGAAGAAAATGATGGATTTAACCAAGGATGAAATCCCCCTCGTTGCCTTAGATAAAAAGGCGAATAACATAATTGCCAGTGCAGTGGATGACTCAATGCTTCAGAACTTGATCCACTGCAAATCTGCTAAAGAGATGTGGACGTCCTTGATTGTCCTCATGAAAGGCACCGAAGAGGTTAGGGACGATAGAAGATCTCTACTCAACCAAGAGTATGAGGCCTTCAAGCAGAGCAAGAAGGAGTGCATCGCCGATGCTTATGAAAGATTCTTCAAAATTGTTAACGGCCTAAGAAACTATGGCCGGGAATTCACAAACGGTGAACTCAATGACAAGTTCCTGCGATCCTTGATGAAAGAATGGGATAGCAAGATCGTTGTCATTAGGGAGTTTGGAAAGCTTCCAAATATTGATCCACAGAATCTGTTTGGGAAGCTATTATCCCATGAGCTGCAGATGAATATTCGTAAAACAGAAGAAGATGGGAACCGGAATTCTAGCAAGAAAAGGACCTTATCTCTGAAGGCAGAAGGCTCCAGGAAAAGCATAACCGTGTCTCCAATTAGGGCACAAGAATCTGATGAAGAAGAAGAATCAGAAGCAGGCTCCTCCTGCTTAGAAATGTCAGATGGGGAATTTTCTTTGATTTCCCGTCAGTTCAAGAAACTGCTAAACAAGAGAAGGCATATGAAGAACAATCCCTCCTCCTCAGATTATAGGCATTCTTGTCGTGATGGTGATCATCATAAAAAAGGCTCTGTTGGAACAACCCTATTACTGATTTGGGCTAGGATCACTATCTATTGACTAGGACTATGTTGACCCCAATGTATAGTCTAAGGGTCAAGGTTTTAAGCTGTCTGAGTTAGCTAGAACTTAGGAAAAACTTACGAAATTACTTTAATTCGTCGAACGGCGATCGACGAACTCAACCAAGTTCGTCGAACAAAAAATATACTGCATATCAGAAGAATTCTTATTCTCAACATACTAAAAATCTTTTTACTGAATGGATTATTCCTCCTAGGAAATATCATCCACAAGGTTATAAAGATCAACCTGAGATTTCTTATATTTCAGAATTTTGTGGAAAGATAAAAGGATCCAAGGTAGTCTGGGTCAAAAACAACTAGTTTATTTTCTGTCTTGCAGGTACAAGGCTATCCAAACATAAAAGAACAGTGGTATTCAGATAGTGGGTGCTCAAAGCATATGACAGGAAACAAGGCCAACTTAAGCAATTACAAGGCAAAGCTTGGACCCAAAGTGATTTTTGGAGACTCCAACTGTGGACAAACCAAAGGATATGGAAGAATCAAGGTTGGAGCTGTTACCTTCAAAGAGGTAGCTTATGTCAAGGTGATGCAGGACGTCGGGGCCCTGACCGCACCCCGTGGCATCACACCAGCTAGCAGACTACGGCCAAACATGCCTGCCAGGAGGACTGCAGTCCAGGCACCCCAACCCATCTCCGTGCCTGTTCTCAGCGCGGCGGGTTGTTGAGGCTGGGGCTCGATCCCCAGACCTCCTTGATAAGAACCACTCCTAACAGGCACGGAGATGGGTTGAGGTGCCTGGACTGCAGTCCTTATGGCAGGCGTGTTTGGCTGTGGTCCGCTAGCTGGTGTAATGCCACGGGGTGCGGTCGGGGCCCCGATGTCCTGCATCAGAAAAGTGCACTTATTAGGAGTGGTTCTTATCAAGGAGGTCTGGGGATCGATCCCCAGCCTCAACAACCCGCCGCGATGAGAACAGACATGGAGATGGGTTAGGGTGCCTGGACTGCAGTCCTTCTGGCAGGCGTGTTTGGCCGTGGTCCGCTAGCTGGTGTGATGCCACGGGGTGCGGTCGGGGCCCCGGCGTCCTGCATCACAAGGGACTCAAGCATAACCTCATCAGCATAAGCCAGTTATGTGAAGGTTATCAGGTAACTTTTAACCATTCCTTATGTGTTATTACCAATAATAAAAACATTAATTTGTTATCTGATATTAGACATGGAAATATTTATTTAGTCAATTTTGACTCTGCCAATTCAGATATTTGTTTATTTAATTCTATAAGTAAAACAAATGAATTATGACATAAAAGGCTAGGACATATTAACCTTAGAACTATCTCTATGCTCTCCAAGGACAGTCTAGTAAGAGGACTGCCTTCTGGTTCATACAAGAAGGAAGTACTCTACAGGGCTTGTCAACTAGGAAAGCAAACCAAGAGTAGTTTTAAATCTTTATCCAAGAGTGATTCACCTATGATTCTATACTTACTGCATTTGGATCTCTTTTGGCCCACTACAATACAGAGCTTAGGAGGGAAGCATTACACTTTAATTAGTTATTGTAGATGACTTCTCAAGATTCACTTGGGTGTTCTTTCTTAGGAACAAGTATGACACCTTCAGTGTTCTGACAGACTTTCTCACGTCCATCAAGATTGAGTACTCTACTCTAGTTGCATTGATTAGAAGTGATCATGGCACTGAGTTTGAATTTCTTCTGATGAGAGAATTTTGTGGAAAAGAAGGGATCAGACAATGTTTCTCTGCTCCTAGAACACCTCAACAAAATGGGGTAGCTGATAGGAAAAATAGAACACTAATTGAATCAGCAACTACATTGCTTGCTGATGCTCACTTGTCAATCTCTTTTTGGGCAGAGTCAGTGAACACAGCAAATTATGTGTTAAACAGGAGTTTGATACATAAACTTAAAGGTAAAACTCCCTATGAATTACTTAAGAATAAAAAGCCTAAGGTTAAATATTTTAAGATTTTTAGCTGTAAATGCTATGTGCATAACAATGATAAGAAATATCTAAGAAAATTTGAAGCAAAATCTGTTGAAGGTATATTCCTTGGATACTCTCTTTCAGGTAAAGCATATAGAGTTTACAACAAATCAACTCTTAAGATAGAAGAGTCCGTGCATGTATCTTTTGATGAAACTAATATGTTAAATGAGGAGAGGAATACCACCTCTACCAAAGATATTTTGCAGGTACCAGCTTTATTTGAAGATCTCAATGGATTAGATCTACAGAGTAAAGATTCTCTACTTCCATCAAATGAAATTATTGAAGACAGTGAAGAAGAGGATAATCTAGATCTTGCTGATAATTCAAATCAAGTTACAGCTGAACAAGTCCCTCAAGAGGAAACTCTTGTTGAACCCACTTCAACTGTTGATCACATCACAGTTAGAGATCATCCAATATCCCAAGTTATTGAACATATCTCAGCAGGTGTTCAAACAAGGCATCAACTACACCAAAATCAGATGCACACTTGTTTACTATCACAAGTTGAACCTCAATCCATTAAAGATGCAGAACAAGATCCAAACTGGATTCTTGCAATGCAAGAGGAACTCAACCAATTTGAAAGGAACAAGGTTAGGGATTTGGTTCCAAGACCAAAGGGTCATCCAGTCATTGGCACCAAATGGGGGTCTTCAGGAACAATCTAGATGATCAAGGCATAATAATCAGAAATAAAGCAAGATTGGTAGCCCAAGGATACTCTTAGGAAGAAGGAATTGATTATGATCAAACCCTTGCTCCTATTGCTAGACTTGAAGCTATAAGGATATTTCTTGCCTTTGCTGCATTCAAGAAGTTCAAAGTTAATCAGATGGATGTGAAGAGTGCTTTTCTTAATGGAGACATCAAAGAAAAAGTTTATGTGGAACAACCACCAGGTTTTATCTCTCCAACTCACTCTTCTTATGTCTTTAAGCTTAATAAAGCTCTCTATGGTCTCAAGCAAGCTCCCAGAGTATGGTATGAGACCCTAGCTAATTTTCTTTTGGAGAACAAATTCTGTAGAGGCAATGTTGATAAAACTTTATTTTTTAGGATACATAAAAATCAAACATTACTAGTTCAAATTTATGTAGATGATATTATATTTGGCTCTACTGATTCAAATCTATGCAAAAGGTTTTCTGACCTAATGCAATCTAAATTTGAAATGAGTAGTATGGGTGAGTTATCATACTTCCTTGGCCTGCAAGTGAAGCAAACTCCAAATGGCCTCTTTATCACAATCCAAGTATGCTAAGGAATTAGTGAAAAGATTTGGTATGTCTGATGCTTCCACTATGACACCACACCATATCATGCATATGGTAACACTTAATTTGTAGCGGTTAAGTAAAAGCTGCCAAAAGATATTTATGGTAGCGTTTATAACTGCAACTGTAGATAAATAAACGCTACTATACACTTACGGATTAAGTTTGCCTTTGGCGTGACCTGTGGGTTAAACCCTTCCAGAGTTCCAGGTTAATTGATTTATTTATTGCTAAAAGAAAGTTTGATCTTCTTCTTGTTTGTTTGGATTCATTCCCAGATACAATCTTCACAACCAATCTTTGTCATCATGATTTTTTAAAGAGTTGATTATTTTTCAGTTTAAGGAACTACCTGCATATTATGAGTCAGCCAACTACTGTCCCTTGTTTCTTTCATGTTAAGAAGCTTTGTTTTTTCTCCTTTTAATTTCACATAGACTTTCTAGCATGTATGACTCATCATGTTTTTGGCTTGTGCGAACTGTGCAGGTGATCGTGGGCAACTTTATTTATGGCGGAAGCAAATCAAAGAGCAAGGCCAAGATGAATAAACAAGGGGTGGAGGCCGAGCAAGCCGAGGGTGACGAGCAGCAGCTCGCGGCGTCGATCAGTATCCCGAGCCAAGGCCACACTTCATCGATGATGGGGGGATGGATGAGCGCCCGCAATGCTCACATGGATATCGACTTGATGCGCGGATAAATGATATCTATCTACAGCGTCATCATCACTGGGAGAGAGAGAGAGAGAGATAGAGAGAGAGAGAAATGGTTGGTGCTTGTATGTGTTGTGATGGGGGAGGAAGATCATATTAATTGGCACAACTCCCCTTGGGTCATGCAGAAACCCTCAAAATTAAGTGAGATTTATATATTGATTGTATTCATGAAGGGTTTGGGCAATCTCCCACCTTTTTATTATTAATAAATAAAATTTATTTGAATTCTTTTACAAATAGATATTATCTCCATTATTATTCAATTTAATATGTTTATTTTTATTCAATTTAATAGGAAATAATTGAATTTATTAAACGTCTGGCGATGAAGAATAAACGTTGCCAAATACAAGAATAAATGCCAGGCGATGAAGAATAGTAGTCATTGCTGTAGAATGGCAGTGCTCAATAATCGCTACCATTGAAAACCATAAATGCTACAATAGATGTACCTATGGTAGCGGTTTCAAGCACGCCACAATACATTGCGTAACCGCTACCATACCCTACGACCACGGCGGCAGAAGCAACACACGCTCAACCTCTACCGTAGCCCTACAGTAGCAGTTCTTTCATATACAGTAGCGGTTTTTGAGCGCTACCATATGCATGATATGGTGTAGTGTGAAAACACACATGCCCTCCAATGCTGTTGTAGACAATGATGAAATAGGGAAACCTGTTGATCAGAAAGTATATAGAGCAATTGTTGGCTCATTACTGTACTTAACAGCTAGTAGGCCTGACATAATGTTTGCTACATGTATTTGTGCTAGGTTCCAAGTTAACCCCAAAGAATCTCACCTTATTTCACTAAAAAGAATTTTGAGATATATAAAGGGTTGTCCAAATCTAGGACTCTGGTATCCAACTGCATCATAATTTGAATTAACTGGATTCTCAGATTTTGATTATGCTGGATGCAGAGTAGATCAGAAAAGCACATCAGGAACTTGTTGGATCCTTGGTGATAGGCTAGTGTCTTGGTTTTGTAAGAATCAAACATATGTGTATACATCAACAGCCGAAGCAGAATATATTGTTGTTGGCAGTTGCTGCTCACAGATATTGTGGATATAAAATCAACTTCTAGACTATGGTATCAATCTAAATAAATCAATTATATTTTGTGAGAATACTAGTGCAATATCTATAGCACAAAATCCAGTACTCCATAGTTGGACTAAACACATAGAGATTAGACACCACTTTATCAGAGATAATGTGGATAAAAATAAAATTTGCCTACAATTTATTCCTACTGACTTACAAAGAGCTGATATTTTCACCAAACCATTGGATGAAAAGAAGCATATTTTCTTTATAAATCAGCTAGGAATGATAGATGGAGATTCAATCAATTAAAAAAAATTTATATCTTTTATTTATCCCTCAATGTTCCCTTGATTTGAAGAAGCTTCACACTCAATACTAAGTACAAGTCGTATTTGATAAA
This sequence comes from Dactylorhiza incarnata, assembly GCA_033032865.1. Classification (NCBI taxonomy): domain Eukaryota; kingdom Viridiplantae; phylum Streptophyta; class Magnoliopsida; order Asparagales; family Orchidaceae; genus Dactylorhiza; species Dactylorhiza incarnata. The sequence continues at coordinate 4,544,027 of JAWHQI010000105.1, forward strand.
TTCCATTTTATATCATGACCACCAGGGTTAGGTCATACCAATGTATGAAGTAAGTTGAGTAGGTTTGCTGTCAAAACCGTTGAGACCAGCTCTCAGTCTCAGCTGAAACGTTGAGACAAGGCCTAGGGCCGCTTAGAAGTTGTCTGAGTTAGTTGAGCTGCAGATAGAAGAAAACCACTGAAACAACTGTCTGTCTCAGCGGATCCGCTGGGACGGGACAGAAGAATCCGTTGAGATAGATTCAAAAGGAATGGAGGGTTTTGCTTTTGGCGCAAGCTGCAAAAAAAAAGCAGAGTCAACTAGATCGTCGAACTTGGATCGACGAAAATTTAATTTTTTGTCGAACGCAGTTTGATGAAGCCTATGACTCTGATCTCTTCTCTTATAATCAAACTTTGATTTCCTTTTGACTTTGTGCCTACAGAAATTGCTTCTCCTTCCAGTTCCTTTGCACTTGATCTCTCTTTTTCTTTTGCAGGAACAATGGCAAACTTTCTTCTAAACTTGCATCTTTCCCAGCCTCCTCATCCTATGTCCCTTCTCTAGGGGCCTAGCTTCAGGTCTCCCTGAAACTAGGCAGGGGGAGATGCTTTATGAAGAAGCTCCAATTTTAGGGGGAGATGCTTTATGAAGAAGCTCCTTTTTGATGCAGTGAATGATGATTCAATGATGATTGATACTGTTTCAGATTTGGTTTTGATAGAAGCAGTTTTCAGTTCTTGATGAAGAAGTTCCAGATCATGCAGATCCAGATTCAGTTATAGTGTTTGATATAGCAGATATAGTTTTTGATAAAGAAGATTCAGATATGACAGATTCAGCTCAGATCAACAAAGCAAAAGTAGAAAGCAAGGATTTCTCTCAGTATTCTATAATGTCTAGTTTTTGAAAGTGTAAAGTTTTCCAAACCTAGAGTACTATATTTCTTATCTGCTGAAATGAAATTTATTTCTGTCAGATATATATGCTCTATGTTTGTTTGTTTTAATTTTGTCAAATAGTGTCCTAACCCAAATATGGGGAGATTGTTGGAACAACCCTATTACTGATTTGGGCTAGGATCACTATCTGTTGATTAGGACTATGTTGACTCAAATGTATAGTCTAAGGGTCAAGTTTTTAGGCTGTCTTAGTTAGCTAGAACTTAGGAAAAACTCTAAGTTTCTGCGTTCGACGAACTCCATCCTGCGTTCGACGAACTCCATCCTGGGTTCGACGAACGTCATGCTCCAGTCTGCGTTCGACGAAATCCATTCTGCGTTCGACGAACGTCATGCTTCAGTTCGACGAAATTGCTCTCCAGCTCGACGCACTCAGTTCTCCAGCCAGTCCAGCAGTTTATCTTTCAGTTCGACGAACTCCAGTTTGAGATCGACGAACTCAGCTCTGCGCTCGACGAATAAGTATCAAGATGTTCAGTTCGACGAAAGTGCTTCTCAGATCGACGAACTCAGTTCTTCCAGCCAGATTCAGCAGATTATCTCTCAGTTCGACGAACTCCAGTTTGAGATCGACGAACTCCAGATTGTGTTCGACAAATTAATTCAGTTCGACGAACTAAGTTTTCAGCTCGACGATTTTCTTCTCCAGCTTAACAAATATCAGAAAGATCAGTTATATTATTCTCTGAACTCAGATCGACTAATCAGCAACGGATCTATTCATTTATTTGGACTTATTCATTATCAGATAAGTCAAGATATGATCCTTCCTTTTATTATTTCCTTTCCATTCTCTTCTCTCGAGAAAGTAGCCGTTTGACATTTTGGAAAAGGACACTTTCATGAAAAAGGAAAAGGCATTAATGTTTATTGCTGAATCAGATTGCAGTTCCAAGGAATAATCTTTTCAGAATATTTTATTCCTTATTCAGAAAATTTGAATTTCAAATCAGTCATATATTCAGAAAGGAAAGAGGATGAAGTAGAATCAGACAGCATTACAGCAAGATAGAAAGAATAGAGAAGAAATAATCGACCAGAGAAGATTCATTCTAAAGAAATACAGGAAGTCAAAAAGCTTTTCAGAGTTCATCTTCTATAGTAGCATTTTTCATTCTCTGAGAACATCAACAAAAATCTTCTCTCAGTTTTCAGCTGCAAGTTTCTAATCTTCAAAGAGCAACAACAATCTGAGAAACTTTTGTCTCTCAGATTCATCAGCCATCAAGGAAGATATTTTTCATTCAAGAGGAAGCTCCATCCATTATCTGTCAAGAATTTCTATCAGACAGGGAGAGCTTTACAACAACAAATCCACTAGTTTCTCTCAGCTTGTTGACAGAGAATAACTTCATAAACCCTCTTTATCCCATCCTGTACAGAGTTCTAACCCCCTTCAATAGTTAAACCTTTGGTGTTAAGGCACCTGATCAAAAACCTGTGATTGGTTTGAGCACCTGATCAACAGCTCAGTGGTGTTTGGGCAACTGATCAAAACTCCATTGGTGATAGGGCACCTGATCAAAAACCTAGTGGATTCCTACCAAGGGTGGTAGAAGAGTAGATGTACCCAGTTTGATTGGGAAACTACTATAGATCCTTGTGTCTTCTATGTTTGTGTTTATTTTCTGTACTGTGATTTGATGTGATCTTTATTTTGTTTTTACACTCACTCTGTACACATATATATATATATATCACTATTTTAATTCTGCTATAAAATAAGTTAAAAACTTTTAATACTCTATTCACCCGCCCCCTCTAGAGTAAATCTAAGATCTAACCTCACTTTCTGGCTCAAGTAACAATGAAAGGTACAAATCTAAAGCGAATAAACATGTTTCTTCTAACATTATTTGTTATTGTTGTAATAAGCCAGGGCATATGATCGCTGAATGCCCTTACAAAAAGAAAGAGGGTGGAAGAAAAGAAGAAAAAAAATCCACCCATGGGAAAAAGAAAAACGAGAAAAGCTTCATCGCCAAGAAGTCCAAACCTCTCAGTGATAGTGACTCAAACGAATCTAGTGATGAACAAGAAGCCTACTTTGGGCTAATGGCAATGACTGATGACGAAGAAGAACTTCCAAATACCGGGAAGGTAAATGCCCACACCTTACTATCTGATTCAGATTATGCCTCAGCTGAGCAAAAGGATTACCCCTCAGATGATGACTCAGAACTCATGACCCAATATACTGAAATGCTCAAAAGCTTTGACAAATGTCGAAAGGTTTCAAAACCCAGGCCAAGGAGATCATGTCACTCAAGGAAGTGGAATCTAATCTGAGAAAAGAAGTTGAACAACTTATTTCTCTCAGAGAGGAAATCCAAGTCTTGATAGATAAGGTCAAAAGCTCGGATGAGCTCCTTGCCCTGAGAGGGAATTCCATCAAAGTACTGGAAGAACAGCTTGTTGCTGAGAAAAAGTTAGTTGAAACATTTTCTCAACCGAAAACTGTTCTACCAATCATTGGTAGATTCTCTGCTAAAGTAGGTAGCAGTGGATTAGGTTATGTAACCGATCCTAGTAATTCTTCTAAGGGCACATATGCCAAGAAGAAAGATAAGAATGCTAAGAAAGCTACCACCGAAGAGAAAGGGAATGCCCATCAAGATCAAGTGGCATTTAAGAAAGTTATCTTTCCTACAAATATCTATGATATGGAGAGCACTTGTGGTTACTTGACACGACCAATTAATTTTGCACCTGTCAATGACTATAAGGGGTGGACTCGTCCCCAAAACTTTGGTGGATGTGAGCTAAATCTGAGAGATTTTTGTCCTTATGCTCATGGTCCGAGTGCTAAGAGAGCACCAATTGTGAAGGTTGTTGCACCTAAGCCTAAGGAGACAGTTCAACCATGTGTGTGATGTACTCATGAAGCATCCTCATCTAAAAGAATTTCCCCTGCTAAAACTAACATTCAAAAAGTGAAGCAGGAGAATACTAAGAGAAGGTACAACAGGTTTGATTGTTGGTGCTGCGGCAAAATAGGTCACTTTGCCGTAGATTGCTGGTTTAATACAATTCGTGATAATAGACCACAAGTAAACATTGCAAGAAGGACCACTCACAATGTTAACGTTCCTCGTGGGGCTCAACTAACAAGGGACCAAGGACCCAAATTTGTTTGGGCTCCTAAAGCAAAGTAATCTATTTTTGCAGGTATGTCCAAAGGCCAACAAAAATCCTATCTGGTATTTGGACAGCAGTTGTTCTCGGCACATGACCAGGAAAAGAAGCCTCTTACAAAATTTTATTCCAGTTGTGAACGGTCCAAAAGTTATTTTTGGTCGATCCGACAGAGGAATAACAAAAACCTATGGTATGATCTTTAATGGTAATGTATCCTTTTCAGATGTAGCTTATGTGGAAGGACTAGAATACAATCTAATAAGCATAAGTCAACTCTGTGATAAAGGATACATAGTTGATTTCCATAAAGATCAGTGTTTCATAAAGTCGGCAGAAAATTCTAAAACGGTTTTATCAGGCACTCGTTGTAGAAATATTTTCTGTTTGAATTTTCTTTGTTTATCTTCTTCTACACCAGTGTGCTTTTTAGCAAAAAATAGTGCATCCCTTGTCGACCAATGGCACAAGAGATTAGCACATATTAATTTCAAAACTATAAATAAATTGTTTTCTCAAAACTTAGTGCGTGATGCGCCAAATGTTAAGTGCATTAAAGATAGACCTTGTCATGCATGTGTAAAAGGCAAGCAAACAAGAGCTACCTTTAAGAGCTTTATTGGCAAAGACTCTACCAGGTGTTTATACTTGCTTCATATGGACCTATTTGGTCCTTTGCAAATTAGAAGTTTAGGAGGAAAGTCTTACACATTGGTTATTGTAGATGATTACTCACATTTTGCATGGGTATTCTTTCTAAAACACAAGTCAGATACCTTTGATATTTTCACTAGATTTGTCAAGCAAATTCAAAATGAATTAGATTGTTCGGTGGTCAAAATCAGAAGTGACCATGGAACAGAATTTGAATCTGGAACCATGACAGATTTTTGTGAAAGCCTTGGTATCTTTTATGAGTTTTCCTCTCCTCGAACTCTACAACAAAATGGTGTAGCTGAGAGAAGGAACAGAACACTTATTGAGGCTTGCAGAATAATGTTGAGTGACTCTTCACTTCCGGAATACTTCTGGGCTGAAGCCGTCAATACTGCATGCCACGTGCAAAACAGAGCACTCATAAATAAAAACTATGAAAAGACTCCTTATGAACTACTAAAAGGCAAGAGACCAACCATCTCTTATTTTAGAATCTTTGGTAGCAAATGCTTTGTACTTAATAATGGAAAGCATTACAAAACCAAGTTTAGTGAAAAGAGCTTTGAAGGTATATTCATAGGCTATAGTAGCCATAACAAAGCTTATAGAGTTTTTAATAAGAAAACTCTAGTTGTAGAAGAATCTATTAACATTGTATTTGATGAGATGAGCTTGCTACATAGCAGCTCTTCTAGTGCTTCTGTTGAAGTTGCAGGTTCAAAGTTGCAAGATACAAACTTGGATGAGCCAGTTAAAGACAATGCCCAAACCTTCGTCAAGATCTCTCCCCAACATCAACTGAAGTGGAAGATCATCTTGATGAAGAGCCAATTCAAGTGGAAGAAGACATTCCAATGGTAGAATATGTTCCTAATGTCCAAATTGATGCAAGGAATCTTGAGTTCAGACATATAAGGGATCATCCTGTTGATCAGATCATAGGAAATCCTCAAGTCGGTATAAGAACGAGAAGAGGTACTACTAATGAAAATATGCATTTAAGTTCCCTATCGCAGGTTGAACCAAAGAAGTTCCAAGAAGCAAATAAAGACCACAATTGGATAATTGCAATGGAAGAAGAATTGAATCAATTCAAGCGATGCAAAGTGTGGACACTTGTTCCAAAACCTAAGGATACGAATATCTTTGGAACAATGTGGGTGTACAGAAATAAAATGGATGAAGACGGAACAATAATCAAGAACAAAGCCAGACTTGTAGCAAAAAGGATACAGACAAGAAGAAGGGATCAACTTTGATCAGACTTATGCTCATGTAGCAAGACTCGAAGAGGTCAGGCTGTTTCTAGCTTATGCTGCATTCAAAGGATTCACCGTATACCAAATGGACGTCAAGTCAGCTTTTCTCAATGGTGTTTCTCTGGTGAAAAAGGCTAAATGATAGAATTTTAGTACTTCTCAAAAATTATATTATACTTCTCGAGAAATGGAATTATCCCTTGAGAATTGACCTTGCGAAGCTGAGTCTGCTGAATAATTTGATTTCTCGAGATATCATTTGACTTCTCGAGAAATGACATTTATTTTTGAACTTCAGAAATTTTTATTTTTGGGAATATGAAAGGGCAGGTATGCAGCTGTTATTTAAATGTTAAATAAAATTCATTTAAATGTCAAATCAAATCAAAACTATAAATAGAAAATCTCGAATGAATTAATGTTCACGCAAACCCCTTCCCTTTCTTCTCGGAATTCCTTCGACTATTCATCTTATTCTCGCATCATCCGGCATCTGGTTCGCTTCTTCTCGCGATTTCTCCCTGTCAGCACAAGATTTCTGATTCGTTTCGATGGCTCCGTGTTCAAGAGCTAAGATTGGCGTCGGCTGTGAGCTTGAAAGGTTAGGTCTGAGCGGTCTTTCAGATAATTTTCAAAACTTATTCTATCTCCTAGATGCAGTCAGGTTGTCCTTCATTTTGGAACATCCATGTTGAATTCTGTTCAGAGAAGTTGAAGAGTTCTTTATCAATGTGAAAGTGGTAAAGGAAGAAAAAATGTTGATATCCTTTGTGGACAATCTGAAGATCAAGATTTCAACCAAATCTCTAACCAAATATCTGAGGCTACCAGTAATAGATTCTGAAGATGATCTTGATTGGGCTAGAACTATGACATTTTGTGATTTAGATAAGGCTGATACATCTGTTATAAGACAGAGGATGAATGGTGTTGGAAAGCTGTTGGTAGACATTATTTCTAAGGTCCTTCTTTGCAAAACACGAAGTTTAAGATATGTCTCTGAAGATGTCTTCTGTCTGATGATTGCAGTGGTGACTGGGAAGAAATGTGATTGGGCCACACTTCTTCTTTCTAAAATTAAAGCAAGTCTACTTTCTCCAAACTATGCAAGGATACTTACTTTATATTTGAATCAGTTTAACCCTACAATGTTTGACATGTCCAAGGGTGTGGTTATTCATCATCTAAAGAAGCTAAATGTCTCCACAATTCAGAGGTGGGAAATCAGGATAACAAAGCCAGTAAATGCAGGTGCAAATTCCTAGGGGGAGCCTCTTCCCTCTATCACTTCTGAGGATCAGAATGTGACTCCAGCTCAGCCACTAGTTCAACATCAAGCTCTAGTTCTACCACAGTTGTCAGTTCCTCAAGAACCTCTTCAATCTGCAGAACCAGCTCAACCTCCTATCTCAGCTCAAGCTTCAACTGATCCAGTTGTTCCTGATGCTCAAGATGTTCTGAATGCTCAAGAGGAGGATACTCTCCCTCTCACACAAGATGATGTTGTTCCATCTCCTCCTCCTCCTCCAGATGTTGATATTGAGAATGTTCAGGCAGATTCTGTAGCTACCACAATTGCAGATATAGTTAGTGATATTCAAAAGGATGATATGCCAGCGCACAGTTCCAGTGGTCAAATGGCAGGATCTAGTGCATATTTTGGCTTCACCAATGAAGCTGATGATGTGTCAGTTCATGGGTTATCTCCTCCCCCAACACATTTTGAGGGGGAGAAAGAGTTCTGTGGGGAAGCACACAAGCAGAGATAATTTGTGAGGAAGATTCTATTCTTGGTAAGATTGAGATGTTGCTCAAGAAGCAGAGTGCAAAGTTTGAAAATTCAATTCAGGAAGTTCATACTAGAATCTCAGTTGTTGAAAAAGAAATGAGTAGAAGCCTAGCTGAAATTAAAGTCAATACAGACAAAATCAAAGAGCTTGTAATTCAAGGTGGACAAGTTATAGACCATACAATTGAGGGTGTGGCAAGGGTATTGGAGGAAAGTTTTCAAGTGAGGCAGATTGAAGAATCTATAGAATCAAAAGTTGAAGAAAATACTTTCAAAATCATTGATGAGGTTGGTTTGTTCAAAGAATATGTAATCCAAACCCTTACTGTAGAAGTCAGAAAGGGGGAGGATAAGATGACAGAGCTTTTGGATCCTTCATTGTCTCAACTTCAATGAAGTTTGGGAAATCAGCATGAACAATTTTCTTCTGGTGTCCAAAGGCAGATTGCAGATATCAATGCTCACACTACAAAGACTGCTGTGTGGATTCATAATGAGATTTTTCCTGAGTTTGCCATTCAACCTCAATTTTCACCTAGACCTGAAGGGCAACCTTAATATGAAGCTCCTGCTGACTATTCCCAGGTTTTTCCTGCAAAATAATCTGAAATTCAGTCTAAGGTGCCTGGTTCAAGAAAAAGGAAGTATGGTGAAGGACCATCTGCTAGTAGGTCTGTCCATGGGTCAAGCTCTGGAAAGGCAGTTGCTACTGAAGATGTTCCAGAGGTGTGGAGTTCAGTTTCTAAAATAATTATTCTTGACTCATTCAAGCTAGTGGATGAAGGTGGTATGAAAGTTTCAGACTATTTCAGTACAACGGAATGGAAAAAGTATGAGACAAGCATGACAAAGAGAAGAATACATTTCAAGACTTATGGTTATAACAATCATGTAGCTCCAACCCCTCCTCCAAGATACTATCCTAAGCCATATGCTTATTTTGCAAGACAAGAACAGAAGAAAAGAAACAATGCCTGAAGAAAAGATTTTGAGACCCATCAAAACTTTTACTCAATCTGATTGTGTGAACATTAATTCATGAAGACAATCTTAAATATATATATATAGTTGTTGATTTTGATGAAGACAATCTTTTATATATAAATAGTCATTGATTTTGATGCTCTCTCTGCTTTCATATCTTTTTCTCTATGGTGTGTTTTGTTTGTGTTTTATATTGATGCAATTCATCTTGGTGAATAGGGTTCTGACTTTTACAAATAGGGGGAGATTGTTGGGTATTGTATCAACAATAACCTTGATTTGCGGGAATTCATCCTTGAACCAAGATTGAATTGCTAGTGTATTTGATATTGTCTTTTAGTTGTGCATTTGCAGGTTGTAAATGGCTAAGTACAAACCAATGTCAGGTTTCAATGAGTCATAAAACACAGGCCAACGTAATGTAATTCCTCATTGTGTAGATCAAGGTGTTTACCCATGTGGAATCTCTCTATTGGGGTGTACTTCTTATTCAAACACAAAGAAAGAGCTAAGAGAAAGTTGCTGATGTTCTTATGATCTGGAAGAAACATTTTTCCTAAGTATTCAGTATGTTTTTCGTTCGACGAATCTTGTGATTTCGTCGAGCTCCGTTCGACGAAATGAAGTGGTTTCGTCGATCGATGTTATATTGAAATTGAAGTGGTTTCGTCGATCGTTGTTATATTGAAATTGAAGTGGTTTCGTCGATCGTCGTTTGTCGATCGTCGTTCGACAAATTGAAGTGGTTTCGTTGATCGTTGTTATATTGAAATTGAAGTGGTTTCGTTGGTCGCCTTTCATCGATCGTCGTTCGCCGAATTGAAGTGATTTCTTCGAGCTCCGTTCGACGAATTTTCCTCGGCCGACAAATTGGCTCTGCACTGTTTTGTTTTTTCAAATTCCTTTCTCGAGAAATCAAAACAGTCTCTCGAGAAATATATATGTCTCTCGAAAAGTCTTTCTCGTTTGACAGTAAAGTTTGTCTAAAGGTTGTTTTTCTTGAGAAGCCAATTGTTCTCGAGAAATCCATCCATCTCTCGAGAAATCCTTTATCTCTCGAGAAATCCTTTATCTCTCGAGAATTTTATCTCTATCTCCCGAAAATCCTTCTATGTATTTTCTCGAGTAGAAGCTGCTATTTCTCGAGAAATTCTTTGTTCTCGAGAAATTGTTTTCCGTTCTTTAAGTGATTTTCAGTCCGTTTGTCGGGACGTTAATTTCTTCTGTTTGATGTGACGGCTCATCTGATTTCATTTAAGGTTAATCCTACCTTAATCCTTGTCGCTAAGTCCTTGGCTATATAAGGCTCTCTTTTAAGGATTAATTAAGCAATCATTCATTCTAACATTAACCCTAATTTCTGTTTGATCCGTATGAACGAGAAAGTGCCGCCGCCTGTCGCCATTGCTGGAGATCGATCTTGTGTTCTGAATCTATTGTCTCCAGTGGAAGAAAAGGTTTGATTGATCATTGCTCCATCCTCTATTGTATCTATTGGATCAAGTCGAATCGTAAAAGGTCAGATCTGAGTTATTTTCAATTCTTCCTCATAGACAACAAGTCAAAGCTATTCAAGTCTTAAGTAGGAAGAAGATCTCTGAGGGTTTTCAGATTTGTTATTGTACTGATAAGTATTGTATCAATCTCAATTTACATTAGATGTAGGAGAGGTTTTTTCTCCGGGTTGTAGGAGAGGTTTATCTCCGAGTTGTAGGAGAGGTTTTTCTCCGAGTTGTAAGAGCGATTTTCTCTGAGTTTGTAGGAGATTTGTCTCTGAGTTGTATGAGTGTTGACTCCGAGATGGTAGGGTCATTCTTGATCCGAGTTTTAGTGAAGTAGTCAAGTCTAGCTGTGGTGCTAGATTGGCGAGGTCGGCAAGTGGAGTACCCAAGAACAGGGAACCGCTATAAATTTATTATGTCGTCTGTGATTGTGATTTGCTTTCTGTGCATTCTATTTCATCAAGTTGTTAATTCCGCAAAAGACGCAGTTATCACCTATTCACCCCCCTCTCTGTGATTTAGGTTGGCAACTAGATACTTCGAGAGCTTATAGAGTATTCAAAAAGAAGACACATGTTGTTGAAGAATCTATGCATGTTGTGTTTGATGAGACTAGCCTACTTTATAAGGGCTGGTCCAACACTTCTTCCCTTACAGGAAAAGATCAAAAGATGCAAGAGCTGTCTACACAAGACAGTCCCAGCTCTAGCAGGATAAATTCAGAGATTGAACCACTACAAGATGAAGAAGATCAGATTGATGAAGAACCTGCTGCTGTAGAAGAAATCTAGCAGAGTGCTGACAGATTGCCTGCAGCAACCAGGTATCTGAGGGATCATCCAAGGAACCTGATTATTGGAGATGAGAACCAAGTTGTGATCACCAGAAGCAGGGCTCACAATGAAGCTCAATTCCTGAGCTTCCTATCTCAGGTTGAGCCCAAGAAGTTTGAGGAAGCCAACCAAGACACCGTTTGGATTCTGAAAGTGAGGTTAGATCTTAGATTAACTCTAGAGGGGGGGAGGTGAATAGAGTATTAAAAGTTTTTCACTTATTTTTATAGCGGAATTAAAATAGTGATACTTATATGTGTATTGAGTGAGTTATAAAAACAAACACAAACAGAGCACACAACACAATACAGAAAAATAAACACAACACAGAGGACACAAGGATTTTATAGTAGTTCCCCAATAAAGCTGGGTACATCTACTCTTCTACCACCCATGGTAGGATTCCACTAGGTTTTTGATCAGGTGCCCTATCACCAATGGGGTTTTGATCAGGTGCCCAAAACACCAACTGAGCTTTTGATCAGGTGCTCTAACCAAACTACAGGTTTTTGTTCAGGTGCCATGCCACTAAGGGGTTAACTTTTGAAGGGAGTTAGAACCCTGTATAAGAGGGGATAAAGAGGGTTTAGATGTTCTTCTCTGTCAATAATCTGAGAGAAGACTCTAGTGGAATGTGTTGTTGTAAAGCTCCCCCTGTCTGATTGAAATTTGTTGACAGTTGAGGATGGAGCTTTCACTTGAATGAAGTATCTTCCTGTATCTTCCTGATAGCTGATGAATCTGAGAGACAAAATGTTTCTCATATTGTTTGTTGCTCTTTTGAAGATCTAAAACTTGCAGCAGAAAAACTGAGAGAATATTTGTTGATGTTGTTCTCAGAGATTGAGGTGCTGCTTGAGGAAGATGAAGATCTGAAATTTTCTTTCTCTTCCTGTATCACTTTTTCCCAACTGTTTCTTCCTCTGTAACTTTCTCACAAGAATGATATTCTTCTCTGTCGACTCTTCTGCTGTTATCCTCTTCTTCCTTTTTCCTTTTAGAATATGTCTCTGATTTGAAATTCAAATCATCTGAATAAGGAATAAAATAATCTGGAGGATTGTTTCTTGGAACTGCAAACCAAGACTTTAATTCCTTTTCCTTTTTAATTAATGATATCCTTTTCCGCCAAGCGGCTATTTTCTCGGGAAGAGATGGAAAGGAATAAAAAAAAGGAAAGATAATAATCCTTGACTTATCTAGAATAAATAGAGCCGTTGCTGATAAATCTGAATTCAGAGAATAATATAACTGATCTTCTGAAATAAATCTGCTGAAGAGAATTTTCGTCGATCTGAACAAATTCGTCGAATAGAATGATTAGTTCGTCGACTTCAACTGAATCTGGCTGGAAGAATTGAATTAGTCGATCTGAATGATATTTCGTCGAACGCAGAGATTTGACAAATTTGTCGACCGCTGAACTGAGCAAATTCGTCGACCGCTGAACTGAGTAAAATCGTCGACCGCTGAGACTGAAGTTCATCTACCGCTGAGACGAGCTTTCGTCGACCGCTGAGAGAATTTTGTCGAACGCAGAGAGGAGTTCGTCGAACGCAGAATGAGTCCGTCGAATGCAGAACCTTGGTAAGTTTGTCGAACGCAGGAGCATGCCATTCGTCGAACGCAGGATAGAGTTCGTCGAACGCAGTGAGGAGTTCGTCAAACGCAGAAAACTTATCTTTTCCTTAGTTCTAACAGCCTAAACCTTGACCCTTTAGACTATACATTGGGGTCAACTTAGTCCTAATAAACAGATAGTGATCCTAGCCCAAATCAGTAATAGGGTTGTTCCAACAATCTCCCCCTATTTGGGTTAGGATACTATTTGACAAAAATTAAAACAAACAAAACACAGAGTATATATATCTGACAGATTATAAACATTTCAGCAGATATATAAGAAATATGATACTCTGAGTTTATAAATATTACATTTGAAAACAGAAATAATAATAACAAACAATCAGAACCTTTTGTCTTTCTGAATTCTTGCTTTCTGACTTTCTGAATTCTGATATTGTCTTTTTCTGAGTTTTGGGTTTGATTAACTGAGCTGTAGCAATAACTGATTATCTAAATCTATATATGTTGCTTCTTTTATATCAAAAGCTGTATCTGAATCTGCATTAAGCTAGAGCAAACATTGCATCTGAAATTGCAACATATGTAGCTTCTTCATGCATCATCTCCCTCTTTCATAAAACATCTCCCCCTGAGAGCATCTCCCCCTGATACTGGAGCTTCTTCAGCTTTCTCCCCTTGCCTAGTTTATAGAACATCTCCCCCTAAGCAAAAACTGCATCATATGGAGCTTCTTCATAGAACTTCTCCCCTTCCTAGTTTCAGAAAGACCTGAAGCTAGGCCACTAGAAGAAGGGACATTTGATGGAGGTAGGGAAGGATGCAATCTTTTTGAAGAAATATTGTTAATGTTCCTGCAAAAGAAAATAAAGATCAAGTGCAAAGGAACTGGAAAGAGAAGCAATATCTGTAGGCAAACAGTTAAAATGAAAAAGATTTGATTAAAAGGAAAGATTCAGAAAAATAAGCTTCATCAAAACTGGGTTCGACGAAAAATAAATTTTCGACGATCTCAGTTCGACGATCTTGATGACTTCGTCGATCTCCGTTCGACGAACAACTAGATTTCGTCGATCTCAGTTCGATGAAGAGATGGGATAAGTAGAATATTTAATTTTTAGCAGATTGAATCTCCATCTATCATTCCTAGCTGATTTATAAGGAAAATATGTTTCTTTTCATCCAATGGCTTGGTGAAAATATCAGCTCTTTGTAAGTCAGTAGGAATAAATTGTAGGCAAATTTTATTTTTATCCACATTATCTCTGATAAAGTGATTCCTAATTTCTATGTGTTTAGTCCTACTATGGAGTACTGGATTTTGTGCTATAGATATTGCACTAGTATTGTCACAAAATATAATTGAATTATTTAGATTGATACCATAGTCTAGGAGCTGATTTTGTATCCACAATATCTGTGAGCAGCAACTGCCTGCAGCTATGTATTCAGCTTCAGCTGTTGATGTAGACACAGATGTTTGTTTCTTACAAAACCAAGACACAAGCCTATCACCAAGAAACTGACAAGTTCCTGATGTGCTTTTCCTGTCTACTCTGCATCCAGCATAGCCAGAATTTGAGAATCCAGTTAATTCAAATTCTGAAGCTGTTGGATACCAGAATCCTAGATTTGGACAACCCTTTATATATCTCAAAATTCTTTTTAGTAAAATTAGGTGAGATTCTTTGGGGTTAACTTGGAACCTAGCACAAATACAGGTAGCAAACATTATATCAGACTTACTTGCTGTTAAATAAAGTAATGAGCCAACAATTGCTCTATATACTTTCTGATCAATAGGTTTCCCTGATTCATCAGTGTCAACAACAGCATTGGAGGGCATGGGTTTTTTCATGGTGGAAGCATCAGACATACCAAATCTTTTCACTAATTCCTTAGCATACTTGGATTGTGATATGAATATGCCATTTGGAGTTTGCTTCACATGAAGACCAAGGAAGTAAGATAACTCATCCATACTACTCTTTTCAAATTTAGATTGCATTAGGTTAGAAAACCTTTTGCATAAATTTGAATCAGTAGAGCCAAATATGATATCATCTACATATATTTGAACTAGTAAAGTTTGATTTTTATGTATCCTGAAAAATAGGGTTTTATCAACAATGCCTCTACAGAAATTGTTCTCCAAAAGAAAATTAGCTAAGGTCTCATACCATGCTCCGGGAGCTTGCTTGAGACCATAGAGAGATTTATTAAGCTTAAATACATAAGAGGAGTGAGTTGGAGAGATGAAACCTGGTGGTTGTTCCACATAGACTTCTTCTTTGATGTCTCCATTCAAGAATGCACTCTTCACATCCATCTGGTATACTTTGAATTTCTTGAATGCAGCAAAGGCCAGAAAAATCATGATAGCTTCAAGCCTTGCAACAGGAGCAAAGGTCTGAACATAGTCAATTCCTTCTTCCTGTGAATATCCTTGGGCTACCAATCTTGCTTTGTTTCTGACTATGTTGCCTTGATCATCTAGCTTATTCCTGAAGACCCACTTGGTGCCAATGACTGGATGGCCTTTTGGTCTTGGAAACAAATCTCATACCTTGTTCCTTTCAAATTGATTGAGCTCCTCTTGCATTGCAAGAATCCAATTTGGATCTTGTTCTGCATCTTTTATGGATTGAGGTTCAATCTGGGATAGGAAACAAGTGTGCATCTGATTTTGGTGTAGTTGATGCCTTGTTTGAACACCTGCTGAAATATCTCCAATGATTTGCGATATTGGATGATCTCTAACTGTGATGTGATCAACAGTTGGAGTTGGTTCAACAACGGTTTCCACTTAAGGGACTTGTTCAGCTGTCACTTGATTTGACTTGTCAGCAAGATCTGGATTATCCTCTTCTTCATTGTCTTCAATTATTTCATTTGATGGATGTAGTGATTCTTCATTCTGTAGATTCAATCCATTAAGCTCTTCACATAGAGTTGGTACCTGCAAAGTATGTTTGGTAGAGGTGGTGTTCCTCTCCTCAATTAACATGTTAGTCTCATCAAAAGATACATGCATGGACTCCTCTATCTTAAGAGTAGATTTGTTGTAAACTCTATATGCTTTACTAGAATGAGAATATCCAAGGAATATACCTTCAGCAGATTTTGCTTCAAATTTCCTGAGATACTTCTTATCATTGTTATGCACATAGCATTTACAGCCAAATATCTTAAAATAGTTAACCTTAGGCTTTTTATTCTTGAGTAATTCATAGGGAGTTTTACCCTTAAGCTTATGTATCAGGCGTCTGTTCAACACATAATTTGTTGTGTTCACTGCCTCTGCCCAAAAAGAGAGTGGCAAGTGAGCATCAGCAAGCAATGTAGTTGCTGATTCAATTAGGGTTCTATTTTTCCTTTCAGCTACCCCATTTTGTTGAGGAGTTCTAGGAGCAGAGAAACATTGTATGATCCCTTCTTTTCCACAGAATTCTCTCATCAGAAGAGATTCAAACTCAGTGCCATGATCACTTCTGATCAATGCAACTAGAGTACAGTACTCAATCTTGATGGACCTGAGAAAGTCTGTCAGAACACTGAAGGTGTCAGACTTGTTCCTAAGAAAGAACACCCAAGTGAATCTTGAGAAGTCATCTACAATAACTAGAGAGTAATGTTTCCCTCCTAGACTTTGTATTGCAGTAGGTCCAAAAAGGTCCAAATGCAGTAAATACAAAATCCTAGGTGAATCACTCTTGGATAAAGATTTAAAACTACTCTTAGTTTGCTTACCTAATTGACAAGCCCTGCAGAGTCCTTCCTTCTTGTATGAACCAGAAGGCAGTCCTCTAACAAGATTGTCCTTAGAAAACTTAGATATAGTTCTAAGGTTAATGTGTCCTAGCCTTTTATGCCATAATTCATTTGTTTTACTTACAGAATTGAATAAGCAAATATCTGAGTTGGCAGAGTCAAAATTGACTAAATAAATATTTCCATGTTTAATACCAGATAACACATTAATGTTTTTATTATTGGTAATAAGACATAAGAAATTATTAAAAGTTACCTGATAACCTTCATCACATAACTGGCTTATGCTGATGAGGTTGGGCTTCAGACCCTTGACATAAGCTACCTCTTTGAAGGTGACTGCTCCAACTTTGATCT
This sequence comes from Dactylorhiza incarnata, assembly GCA_033032865.1. Lineage (NCBI taxonomy): Eukaryota > Viridiplantae > Streptophyta > Magnoliopsida > Asparagales > Orchidaceae > Dactylorhiza > Dactylorhiza incarnata. The sequence continues at coordinate 4,560,839 of JAWHQI010000105.1, forward strand.
ATCCATAGCCTTTGGTTTGTCCACAGTTGGAGTCTCCAAAGATCACTTTGGGTCCAAGCTTTGCCTTATAGTTTGTTAGATTGGCCTTGTTTCCTGTTATGTGCTTTGAACAGCCACTATCCAGATACCAATATTATTTTATGTTTGGATAGCTGTGTACCTGCAAAAGTAGAAAACAGTCTAGTTGTTCTTGACCAAATATCAAATTAAAATGTGCGTGAACTGAACATGCAAAGTGTGAATGCAATGTCCAAATGTGAATGAAGAAATACAACGCACTGACGTTAACCCAGATTTCTGCAATTACACCACATAAAATTTGAAAAATGATAAATAAAGATGAGTTAATCAAAATATACATGATATTTCCACAAACACTTGATGTGCGTATCATAAATTCACCCAACAAAAACCACAAACGTAAGTATTCAACAATGGGAGAATTAAAAAACGGTAAATTAAATTTCAGCTGATACCTTTGGAAAATCAATATCCAAATTCAATCTAGCCAATAGAAATAGTTGAAAAAAGTGTAGGTGAAGAGAATGCATGGGCATGCCGAGGTCAAAGCTCAGAGAAGAACATGTTGATGTCGTGGATCTGGGATAGCAGAGAGGCAGTCCAGCGGGAATCCATACTTTCAACGGAAAGAACAATGTAGGTTTTCTACAATGCCACTGAAAAAAGGGACCAAATGTTCGATTGGTATCAACAATGTGTTTAGGATTTAATCCAATGAAAGCTTTCACTTGATATTGGAAAGGAGGTTCGATACCTGGAAGTAGATTGTTTTAGGAATTGGTGGAAGGAATCGCTGCAGAAATCGTCCTGACGATTCAGTGGTCTTCGACGATGGAGATTCTTGCACAGGGAGGAGTTCGCCGATGTGGTTTCGTGCGGTGAGAGAGGAGACTGGCGAATTCCAGGCGAGGTCGCCATTGAAGAGCGTAAGGGAGCATTCCAGCGAAAGGGATTGCGGAAGAGCAGGAGAGGCGTAGTCGGAGGAGGAAGAAATGTCGCGAAAGAAGAGGAGCGTGAGGGAGAAATGGTTGCGGGAGTTTTTAGGGTTGGGCAGCGGTAGAAAGCGGGATTTGCGTGAGAGGGTTCCGGGTATATAAAGTACTCGCCTATAATCGGGCGATCCCCAATTAGCAAACCGCAATTGACAGTGCAGATTTTTTCTATGAATTTTTATTTCAGGCTATTCGCAGGCCACAATATTTCTTTTTAATATAGTATATATTGTTTTGATCGTATATTGCACCTGGGAATACTGTGAACTCTTGTTTGTATTTGTACTCAAACAAATGTTGAAATTTCCATAGCCTTTATGAATTTCAGTGGAAAAAATACCATACAATTTTTCATTATATAATTCGCACGATAGATCTCCCGTGACAATGGTAATTAAACAGATCCCCTATGACAATCATATCAATCTCCAATAAAGTCGTGAGATGTTCCCATTTTTATGATCACGTGATAAAAAACTTCGTACATTATTATTATTATTATTATTATTATTATTATTATTATTATTTGGTCTATAAATTCTCAAGAACTAAATGTTGACGTGAAAAACCTCAATCATATTTGAGTAAAACATGTCATAATTCTCCTCTGTTCTTCATATCCTCATTAAAGTTTGTAAGCAGAGATGTGGTCTGTCACCCTCCAGAGAACTTCGACATTTGTAATAACAAAGGAACTAGTGGATTTTGGCCCGACAAAGATCCCATCACGTGATTTTTCGCTCTTTCCGGGTTTTCCACACTAAAAAGCCTCCGTGTCATTGTTGATTGGTTTTCATTTTACTGTTTGCACACGCCCAGTTCGACTTGGAGCTAAGCTGCTAAGGCGGTCCGATTCTCCGGACCGAATGAAAATCGGGCGACCAGCAACAACCTTCAATTCCAATTCCAGGAGCTCAATTACATCCAAACAAACTGACCCTTAGAGAAATGTAAAACAAAAATGAAGTACTTGAGATAAACTTATAATTTTATTTCTTCAAACATAAATCTCAGATTACAAGGGTAATTATATAAATCTCCACATGACAAACATATATATCAATCTCCAATAAAATCGTGACTTGTGCATGCCCATTTTTATGATCACCACATAAACAACTTCGCATATTATTATTATAATTATTATTATTTTTATTATTTGGAGTGCAAATTCTGAAGAACTAAATGTTGACGTGATAAACCTCGTTCATATTTGGGTAAAACAAGCCATAGTTCTGCTCTGTTCCAGCGGGCTTCATGTCCTCGTTAAACATGGCAAATAGGTAGACGTCCATGTCCTGTCCCGGAGACTTTGGAGTTCCGGCTTTACTGTACACATGCCCCACTAAATTGTTCATGTATGTTCTCGCATTATCGATGGTGGCCACGTTGGGACCTCCGGCCGACGGCCATCCGCTCTCTGACACCACCAGACCCACCCTGCCGCCGCCAATTCTGTCAAGTGCAGATCTCACTGTATCCACCATTGCATCAAATAAGTTCCAGTATCGGAGATTGCCGTCCTGCACGACCGTGCCTTTTGCTCTGAAGAGTGCGTAGTCGAGACTATTTGCCGCCGGGTTCCCAATGTAGGAGAAGTAGGGGTAGACATTGACCAACAACGGCGTGTTGCGTGATGCGAGCAAGGAAACAATGGGTCCCAAGTACTATATATTTATTCATCATAATAATTAAATAAATAAAATTTTTATTGATTAATTTGAGGCTATATAAAAAGGGTGTTGTTACTAGCAAACCTGATTTGGCTTCTAGCAAACCCAAAATCCTCCTAAAACTTAATTTTTTTCATTATTTTGAAAGGCTCAATTGCGCTACTAGCAAACCACGCCCTAAATCGTTTCCGCCACCTTCAATATTCCCGTTCGTGACTCCCAGGCATTGCCCCGAAGAAACCCCTCCCTCTTTCGTTCGCAACTCGATCCCCTCGATATCTCGTTTACGATTCGAAGGGTGTTCGCCAGTACATATTTTCTGGATATTTCAACGCCATGGCCGTGTGGAGAAGCAGAGTGGCTGGGAACACTGGATGGATTCTATTTGGATTAGAGTGGATGGAGTCGACGACGTAGGCGCATGACGTTTTGTTGGTCATTATTTCATATAATATTCGGCCTATTAAATCCAAAATTTTAATTTAGATCCACCGTTCACGTATGTAGTTGCTTATTTTGAATGAATGCATGTCTCTAAATACAAATATAATTTTTTTTTATGTTGGTTTGATAGTAACAAAAGGGTTTTCAAATAGTCATTTTCAAATTTAAAGGTTTGCTAGTAGTAATGGTTTGCTAGAAGCCAAATTAAGTTTGCTAGTAACACCACCCATATAAAATTGAGGAAATTTTATGTGCTCTCAACATATATATGAGCATGGTGGGTGAGATGCATCCGTGCCGTCCATCAAGTTGAGTTTTTGTTTGATGGACGGCGCAGATGCATCTCGTGCACCATGCTCCATATACACTCTACGCACAAAAAATTTGTTCTATAAAATTTGATGATGAGGCAGTTGATATTACCTGCAATGCTTGGTTGGAGAAAGCTCCCTGTGACGGCGGGAATTGTGTCCCGATCACCCCCATGGAGACGGCGGTGGTGACCGGAATGGAGATGCCAGCTCCTTGCAGGGAACCGACAACGTTGTTTATGGCGCGAAGGATGTAGCCAGCGAGGTTGCCGGGGATTTCCTCGTTGCCCATGACGATGTACTGGAAGTTTACGGAGCCAACATAGGGAACAATGTTTGCCTGAACCCAGCCGCGGGCTGCGGCGGGGTTCGTGGCGAGCTGCTGAAGATCCTGATCATCGGCATCAAGGATTAGGCTGATGCCAGAGTTTCGGAGGGCATCGAGGACGGCGGGACTCGGCCCATAAAGGTGGAGCTTGTGGATGTTCCGAGATTTGCATAGGGCGATGACCTGGGATGGGGAGGGGAGGTTGTTGGCTTGCATGCCATAGTTTACTCCAAGGCCCCCTTTTGAAATATTATCAATCACATAAATTAAATATTATTAGGAGTCTAATTAGAAATAGTAAACGGTTTATACTTATATTATATTTACGGCCGCCGGCTACCGCGAAGAATTGAATAAAAGAAGAAGATGACGGCCAGGAGATCTATACCTTGAGCAACAGTCACGAAAGCACAGAAAAAGAGAGCCACGGCGGCGGCGAAATAGGGAAGAAGCCCACGCTCCATAGCTGCTTAATTATAAATGCTAGCTTGATTCTCTTATTTCCTAAAATCTGCTTTCATTTATAATGCAGGGATCAGAGTGGAACAAACATTCAAATATTAGGCACGTTAATTTTGATTAATTAAATATAATTAAAATTTTAGGTGATTAATGATTTCTAACTATTCCAAATGTCTCACTTGCTGCATAATTATGATCTGTCGGAAATATATTAGTTGCCAGTTAGTTCTACACTTGAGCCATCTTGGTTGACGTATAAGAAAGTAGAATGAAGGTACAAGGAAGTGCATCACAACTTAGGCTTCGATTGGCGGGGCGGATCCGCACTGGTCGCGCGGACGAAACTGCCCCGCCACGGTTTCCGCCTGTTTGGAGTGGCTGCGGTTTGGCGGAGGGGCTCCGCCCCGCCGCGCGAAACCGCGTAGTTCCCACGGAAATCATCCGTCCCGCGAAACGAATCCCCCCAAACGGAGCCTAAAGTTTGTTTGAGCGGTTAAAATAGAGTTTTGGCCTTCAACGCAGATGATGAAGTGGGAATGGAATTAGATTTGTTGGCTAAGTAAACCGGCCGGAGCCGGTTAACATGTAATTAAATAATAAGAAAGTAACGCACGTGCTTTGTATTAAGGTTTGTCGAAACCTTTAAAGTATAAGCCGCTTAAAATGCAAGTTTATCTCAAGATGTATTAGTTATAAAAGGAGGAAAATAAAATAAGGGAATTGTTATCCGCAGATCGAAAATGGCTATTCTCTGATTATTACTATTTGCAGCTCCGAAGGAACTTTAATTTGTTATTCGCAGAGATTATTGTTATTCGCAGACCAACATAGAAAAAAATATGAATTCATGCTCCTGTATAGTTCATATGAACATAAGTACTAAGTATTACAAGCACAAAATAAAGAGGTTACTACAAAAAGATATATGTAATCCACATCAAAATAGGATTGAAGCCTACATCAAAAACAACCTTTAAAACCTACTGTTGAAACCAGAGAACTGGATTCGATGTTCGCAACGGGTATATATGTAGTTGTCCCTTACTTCACCTGAGCTAGAACGTGTGACCGGTCGCTGAGAGTCGAAGGACCTTGCACCGAAGAAGACTTCAAGCCCAAAACAGACCCCTTGAGCTGCAGCAAGGAGGTCCCACCACAAACCTGGAATTTCAAAGAGAGCTTCCCTCCCAAGACAATGCTGAGCCTGGGCACCCTGGAGAGCACTAAGGAGCACCTGACAATCGACCTTAGCTGATAGAGGGCTGGAGTGCTTGCTCACAAGTAACACGCGAGGGAGAGAAGAAAAGAGGTCTTTCCCAAGGTGCCTATGTGGGTTTATTTATAGACTTCCTGAATTTAGGCTGCGGATAGCCATATTCCGCTATCCGCAGCTCAACTCCGAATCCAAACCAACGACTACGACCGAGATATGAGGGGTGGGGCGAGTGGGACTCAAGATATCCACTCCCCCCTTACTAGGGGCCAGGGGACTGGACTGAGTGGTCCACTACCTAGTCTGGGCGAGTGGACCACTCGGTCCACTCCCCATAGGGGTAAGTGGACCTGTGGTCCACTCGCCCGAATACCAGGGGCGAGTGGACCACAGGTCCACTCGTCCCTCACCCCGGGCGAGTGGACCATGGTCCACTCGCCACCCCCTGGGTGAGTGGACCATGGTCCACTCGCCCCCCCCCCCTGGGCGAGTGGACCACTAGGTCCACTCGCCCAAGCAGGGAAGTGGACCTATGGTCCACTTCCTCTTCCCCCGGGCCTTATCACACTACTTCGGTCGGTTTCGGTTGTCTTAGATCGGTCAATTTGCTTGTCCTAGCCACTTTCGTTATCCACCCTGGTCTCGGCGAATTACGGGTTATACACAATACCCGCTTTTTTTGGGTTCGACACGAGCCCGGAAAAACAATGGATCACCCATGGTTCGGAGAGACGAGTGTTGAGAACGCAGTGGTTAAACTCTTAAAAGACGGTTCAATCTGAACTAAGCACAAGAATGGCAAACCTTTCTCCACTTAACAACCCTCCCGTGAATCGAGCTCAACTGGAGGTTGAGAAAGGACAACACCTCTAGTCGAGATGAACTCAACCTGAGGTGGAGGGAATTCGACAACTCTAGTCGAGCCGAGCTCAACTTTAGGTGGAGGAAGCTCAACACCTCTAGTCGTGCTGAACTCAACCTGAGGTGGAGGGAACTCGACACCTCTAGTAGAGCCGAGCTTAACTTTAGGTGGAGGAAGCTCAACACCTCTAGTCGAGTTGAACTCAACCTGAGGTGGAGGGAACTCGACACTTTTAGTCGAGCCGAGCTCAACTTTAGGTGGAGGAAGCTCAACACCTATAGTCGAGATGAACTCAACCTGAGGTGGAGGGAACTCGACACATCTAGTCGAGATGAGCTCAACTTTAAGTGGAGGAATCTCAACACCTCTAGTTGAGCCGAGCTCAACTTTAAGTGGAGGAAGCTCAACACCTCTAGTAGAGCTGAACTCAACCTGAGGTGGAGGGAACTCGCGACACCTCTAGTCGAGTTGAGCTTAACTTTAGGCGGAGGAAGCTCAACACCTATAGTCGAGATGATCTCAACCTGAGGTGGAGGGAACTCGGCACCTCCAGTCGATCTGAAATCAACTTTAGGTGGAGGAAGCTCAACACCTCCAGTCGAGCTGAATTCAACCTGAGGTGGAGGGAACTCAACACTTCCTAAGAGATTAGACCAACTGGAGGTGGAGGACTTCGACACATCCTAAGAGCTTAGCTTGAAAGTGGAGGTTTTAGTTCTTATTTATCTTATTAAAAAATCTTGTTTAAGTTTGTTTACAGAGTAAGTAATAAATCTATTTATATATATATATGTTAGTTTGATGATTTCTGATTTCTGTATGAGTAATAAGATCAGACAGTTAAAGTGCATCTATATAAATGCAGTACACAAGGTAAAACAGAAAGATAAAAACAAGCAATCCACAGATGACTCAAAATATATAGTAGTTCCCCTCAACTGGGTACATCTACTCTTCTACCCACTGGTAGGAATCCACTAGGAGGTTGTTGATAAGGTGCCCTCAAACCAGGTGAGCTGTTGATAAGGTGCTCTAACCAAACTGCAGGTTTTTGCTAAGGTGCCCTGTCACCGGGATTAACTTTTGAAGGGAGTTATAACCCTGTACAGGATGGGGTATGGAAGTAAAAATGAAAAGCAGAAATTATATTGTTCTTCTCTGTATAAGAAGACTCTTGAAGATCCTGATTTGAAGTTGAATGGATCTGAATATGATGTTGAAGAGGGCTCCCCCTGTCTGATTGGAGTTGTCGACAGCTTTGTGGATGGAGCTTCTCCTTTTAACCACTTCTTCCTTCTCTTGCAGTGATGATCCTGAGCAAGTAATTGTGATTTGTGTCTCAGGATGTTTTGAATCTGCAGGAAGATGTTAGCAATGAAGAACAAAATGAGTTTTCTGTCGTGTGTTCTGCTTCTTGCTTTCTCGGTAACTATCCTTTTATAATCTGAGAACCTTTTCTCTTATTTTGAATTCTTCTCTTGGGAAGAAGGAAAGAGCTGAGGTCTCCATCAATGATTTGACTCCTCGAGAGGATAACCTGCCGTTTTTTTTATTAAAGCTAGTTTGCAACGGCTAATAGTATTGATTGATCTGCAACGGCTAAAAGACAGCGAAAAGAATATTAAAACAATTCAGAAAGGAATTCGTCGATCCCAGCTCTACATTTGTGAGGCTGGGCTCGCCGTCTGATGTGCTGAGCAATTGTCTCTATCTTAGAATTCGTAGACCGCTGAGATGTCTGAGTTAAATTTGTCGAGCGCCGTTCAGGGGATGTCTGGCCGCTGAGATTTCTCTGACTGAATTCGTCGAGCGCATTTCACCATTTGTCGAACATTGTTCTGATGAGTATTTGTCGAGTGCTGGCTGACTGGAATTTGTCGAGCGTCGTTCGCCATTTGTCGAACACAGAGAGCTTGTATTATTTTCTTATGTAAATTCTTCGATTCGATCGCATCATATTTAATTAATATTTTCTTAGATTTCTAAGTTATTTAGATGACTTAATGAAACGAGGATGGATCCTAACTCAAATCAAAAGCTAAGGTTCCAACATAGCTCACCCAGAGGTGGAGGCGCTCGACATTGTCTAAGAGCTTAGCTCACCCGGGGGTGGAGGAACTCGACACTTCCTAAAAGCTTGGACTAACTGGAGGTGGAGGAACTCGACACTTCCTAAAAGCTTGGACCAACTGGAGGTGGAGGACTTCGACACTTCCTGGGAGCTTAGCTCACCCGGAGTTGGAGGAACTCGACACTTCCTATGAGCTTGGACCAACTGGAGGTGGAGGACTTTGACACTTCTTGGGAGCTTAGCTCACCCGGAGGTGAAGGAACTCGATACTTCCTAAGAGCTTGGACCAACTGGAGGTGGATGACTTCGACACTTCCTGGGAGCTTAGGTCACCCGGAGGTGGAGGAACTCGACACTTCCTAAGAGCTTGGACCAACTGGAGTTGGAGGACTTCGATACTTCCTGGGAGCTTAGCTCACCCGGAGGTGGAGGAACTCGACACTTCCTAAGAGCTTGGACCAATTGGAGGTGGAGGACTTCAACACTTCCTGGGAGCTTTGATCACCTAGAGGTGGAGGAACTCGACACTTCCTAAGATCTTGGACCAACTGGAGGTGGAGGACTTCGACACTTCCTGGGAGCTTAGCTCACCCGGAGGTGGAGGAACTCGACACTTCCTAAGAGCTTGGACCAACTGGAGGTGGAGGACTTCGAAACTTCCTGGGAGCTTAGCTCACCCGGTGGTGGAGGAACTCGACATATCCTAAGAGCTTGGACCAACTGGAGGTGGAGGAATTAGACACTTCCTGGGAGCTTAGCTCACCCGGAGGTGGAGGAACTCGACACTTTCGCGAGGTGGTCTCTCTTCTCAAAGCCTTAACAGCAATGAGGTGACTCGATGGGCTTCTCAGCTGCTGGCATCATCAAGCCTGGTTAATTAGCGGTCTCTAGTTGGGACCGTACCAACCTCATCCTCTGATGAGCCTTCTAGCTGCCGGCAGTACCAAGCAGGGTCAGCGATCTCTAGTCGGGGCCTTAACTAAGGTGCTACCTCTAGATATTTTTCATCCATCCTAAATAGGTTACATATCTATTACAACATGCCTTCTTGCGCCTACTCGGCCATCTATTTCATCACTTCCTCCACTTCCTCTGCCTTCTTCTTCCATGCGATCGTGTTGACTGCCGTAACATAGCACTACCCGCGCCACCTTGAGGTCTCCCCTGGCCCAGATCTGGACTCCTCCAGTGTTATATTTCAAGCACTGGTGGTAGGAGGGGGGTACGCATTTGAAGGAGCTGATGAGGGAATGCTCGAAAAATGGCATTGCAGCTGCTCGGCGTGTCCACGATGATGAACAGACATTTTTTTGACGTGCCCCCCCCCCCCTAAAAGTGATGAGGAGCTCGACTCCTCCCTCCACTTCCTTCCTTTCTCCGGAAAATCTGAAGAGCGGTCCATCCGAGGCTAACACTCACATCGCCTCCACCTTTATCTCATTGAAGGCCTTCTTTAAGACCACGTTCACCGAGCTCCCATTGTCGACCAGGATCCGGGAGACCGTGAAGTTCTCGATCGCTGCCTGGATGACAAGCGAGTCGCAGAACGGATGTTCATGGGCCGACATGCCTTTGGCCGAGAAGGTGATCTTCTCGCCTGGGGCGGGGCTTGGGTGGTCAAAGCGACGCTTTGATGGTAGATGGTATGGAGGCCCCCCTTCTGGGTGGCCTCTATGCCCACTCCTTCTTGGATCATCCCGATCCTACCCAGGGTCCCCAAGTCAGCACTTTCCTCGCACGGGTCTTCTTCTTCTTTCCTTCTTCCTCCTCCTCTTTAATTTCTTCTCCTCCTCCGTCCACTTGGCCAACCTTGCAATGAACTCCTGGTTGGTGGCCTCGCTCTCGATCTCTCAAGCAGCCCGCTCCATCAGTCCCTCGAATGACAGAGGAGGGTCTCGAGCCAGGCCCATCCTGAACAGCCCCTGTTGTAGCTCGATGGTAAAGGCCAGCTGCAGGGTGTTCCCGGGCACCTCGTGGATGAGGACTTATTCCTGAAATCGATCCACGTAGCTCCCCAGCATATCCCTCGACTTCTGTTGAATCAAGAGCAGAGCCTCCGCCTGCTTCTTCCTCTTTTTCGAGGTGGATAACCTCAGCAAGAAGCTCCGGCACAGGTCCTCGAAGCCGTAGATGGCACCTAATGGGAGCTGGTAGAACCAGTTCCTTTCCTTTCCCTTGAAAGAGATGGAGAAGAGTCTGAACTTGAAGGCATCCGTCATCTGCCTGATCGAGACGACGTCTTCAAACCACTGGAGATGCTGGATAGGGTCATCCTTACCAGTGTAGTAAGACATGGCGGGTTCACTGAACTTGTCTGTTGGGAATATTGCCCTTCAATGTTCCCTAGATTTGAAGATGCATCACATACAATCCTAAGTACATATTGTATTTGATAAGCTCTATCTATATCATGTTTGTGTAGGCTTAGGTTAAGTCAAGTCGACGCAACGTCGAAATGAACTCGACACAATGTCGAAATGAACTCGACGCAACGTCAAAATGAACTCAATGTGGTTTCTTAGCCGCTGAGAAGGAGTCTGTCTTAGCTGAGCTGCATATAGAGGAAAACTGCTGAGAAGATTATCTGTCTCAGCGGATCCGCTGAGACGAAGTCTACTCTGCCGCTGAGACTGGATCCTGTCTGAGCCCATCTGCTGTGACAATTTCAAATATGAATGTCTCTCTGGCGGGATCCATTTTTGGCGCAAGTGACAAGAAAGCTAGATAATATTTTCTATTCTTGTTTATGTTGTGACTAAGCATGTATAAGAGCCGTTGTAGATTGCAGGGAGTATAAAAGAAGATGTTATGTCAAAAGAAGAACTACTGTTTATCGGGCATAACATTGCTGTGAGCTAAAGAACAGTCTTCATCTTCTTCCTGAAAAGTGATCTCTCTCTCTCAAGCTGAAGGCAGACAAATCCAAGAGAGAAAGTTAGTTCCAGCTGATTTGATTCAGCATAACAAGAAGATCTTCTTCCATCTACTAAAGAAGAATATCAGAAGAAGGAAGGACAGAAGTTGTTGCTATCCAGTCCTGTTTCAAGACAGCATCTGTTGTGCTCAACAACAGAAGAACAAGCTGAAAGGTTTTTCAATATTGTTTTCTGTTGTAAATAACGCAATCTTAAATCTCTGTAGGATCTTTATTGTTCTGAGTGTATAGGGCCTGTGTGCCAGAGCTGTAAGGCTTTTATGCCTGAGTGGTCAGGCTGAGTGCCTGAGTTATAAGGTCTTGTGCTTGAGTTTGTAGGGTTGTACTCCCAGCCCGAGCTGTAGGATTTCAGTGGAGATCTGAGGTAAGGCTTCTTGATAGGCCTGAGGTAGGAAACCAGTAGGGTTTCTGAGCTGTAGAAGTTGGAGAACTCTGAGTGGTAGGGTTGTTGGCCTGAGGTAGGGTTTTGGAGAAAACCTAAGAGATCTTGAAGGATATGTGTTGTAAGCTCTTGGAGCTGAGTTTGGAGGAGTTTGTCTTGTCTAACACAATGTTAGAAAGATGTCGAGGGAAAGTGGATTACCCATAGACACACTATTTTGGGGAATCAATATAAACAACTGTGTGTTTTCTGTGTGCATTCTTCTACCTTGCTAAAACATCTAAAACAGTCTAATACAAGGCCGGGGAATTAAGCGATGGTCCCCACCCTGTTCGCCATGGTCTCTAGTCGCGAGTATCGCTGGGTAGGGTATATACTGTCTTCCAGATCTTCAGAGCTTTGGGACCTTTTCCCACAGACGGCGTTAAACTATTGCGGCTCACCGGAGGCTCCTAAAACCGGTTGAGACTGGACCGTCTTAGCCCGAGAGTGGTTGAGCATGCAATCAGTCACAGATGAAAGAGAAGGCTGGCATGAGAACCTTTTACCATGGAAAACCCCGGAAAGGGGTACTGAAAAACCACGTGGTCAGAGCATGTGCCGACAAACTTCACTATTTGTTGATTGTACAGAGCTTTTTAAGAGAAGGCGAGGGAGACAAACGGCTTCTCGTTACAATTATTGGGGCATAGAGATGTGCATTCGGAGGGTGACAGGTCATCACTCTCGAAGCTAAGTCTTTTTCCTAGCCACGGGGGGTGGGGGGAGCATCGCGCTCTGGGACCTGGATGGCGTTTTGCTTTTGCTTGAGATCTTGAGCGGCGCGATCTACGCGTTTGTGTGTTTTTGAAGTGTATCTCATAGTCCGTGGAGGTGACTGGAGCGCGGAGTTTGTCGTTGTCTTGATGGTGATGAGCACTGAGCGTTTTGTGCTTTGAGGGAAGCTTGTAGGCGGATGGAGATCTTCGAACGGTCTTAAAAGGTGCTTGAAGATTCTTCAAGGGCGTCTTCGAAGGAGATTGAGGTTCTCAAGGAGCTCTCTTGCACGTAGGAGGAGAAGGCCCTGGAGAAAAGATGGAAAAGAAGGAGAGACTTGATCCTATTTATAGGCCCACAGGGTGATTACGGTAGTTATGCGGTTATTCACAGGCCGTAACCACCATAATAGTTATTTGCAGACCGATTTTATATAGTTTAGGATGCGTATTATTTAAGTATTTTTCTATGCGCAAATCGATATATTTTCGGATATCTACACCCAACCATGATGGGTGGTTACGACGGTGGTTACGCGGTGGTTACGTACCCGCTTATCGGAGGGTGGAGATAGCGCGGAGGTGATCGGCCAGCGGCGGTTGAGGGTCCAGCCGACGACGGTTGATGGTCCGGCCGGCGGCGGGAGGACCGGTCGGCGGCGAGGAAGCCGACCGACGGAGAAATCCGGTCGGAAAGGGTCATAACCCCCTACTAAAGTAGTGGGGGTCATGAAATTCCGGCTAATCACAACCCACAATTCCTATGTAATGAGGGTGACCCCATCAGAACTTAATTATGACAACTAAAGTGGAATTATCTTATGGACTGTTTGACATTCTTACATACCATTTTTAGAGAAGAACATCACAAAGGGTTACGAGTAAAACTACTATGAGAAGATTTTAGAATAATTAGGAAACTAATAAGATTGATTATTTATAATTAATTAATTATAATCGGAGTTAATATCTAAGCCTGTCCCTTAATTAATTATTTGTAACTGTTTCTAAGGCTGCAAAATTATGATCAATGGGAAATAAAATGATATTAATATTAGTTACCAGTTAGTTCTACACTTAAGACATCTTGTTTGATGTATATCTATCCTATGTTAAAATCAAATTAGCTTATCTACGGTACCCAGTCTAAAGCGCCTACCTGTTTTTATTTTTTAAAAAATTAAAATGTATATCTTTTAAATTAAATTCAAATTAATACTATAACTTTTTTAATCCGAAGTCGGATCCTAGCATTCTTTTTTACGGATATTGATCGACTCGATAAGATCTATACAACGACATATTGATCTCTAAGAACCGACGGTGGATAAACATGTACGAACTAAAACATTAAATTGAATTAACATATCTGGGTCCCATCGTGCCCAGCGCAACAGTACCCCGGCCACGACGGTACTTCCGCCCGTGCTCACATGCTTTCGGGCCCACGGCTTCGCATGAAGACACTCCCGCCGCTCGCAACCCCTAGACCCTAGTGCATTATGTCGGTTGTTTGATTTCCTAACACGCTTGGGGGCTGCGAGGGGGGCGGGGGGGGGGGGGGGGGGGGGGGGGGGGGGGGGGGGGGGGGGGGAAGGGGGTGCAGTGACGGATCCAGAATTTTCGTCTGACCTAAGCACCAAGTTAAAAATTTAGATTTTTGATAATTTTTAAAATAAAAAATAAAAAATAAAAAAAATAGTATTGCATGTGAGAAAAAATAAAAGAAAATAACAAAAATTTAAATACAAGCTAATAAGAAACTACTTTCATCATTAATGACTTTTTTCTACTTCTAATAGAGAAACTAACTTAAAATTTTTGAGCGGCGAATAAAAGAAAATTGTTACAATTTTTGATAGAGATAGCATAATCAGTTTCTTATAGTTCTCGAGATTATCCTCCAAGTCTTAAATTCAAGCCGAAAAGTGCAGCAAAAACAGCATAACCAATCTCTTCTACTCATGGCCAGTACATCGATATCTATTCGGCGTAACGTCGACTTAATCTACTCCGACAGAAAGAGTGTGTTGCTTGGACTTCTTGTCAGAGTAGCGTCGACAATAACTCGATGTTGCGTCGATTTTCATTCGACACAACTATTAACTTTGCCCAAATTGTGCTTCTCTTGATATGGTCTTGACACCCTAGGTTGAGTGTGACATCCTAACACATCTAATGACCAGATTATCCTTAATATACAATGAGTAATACAACCTAAGGGATAAAATCACCTTTTAGGTAATTTGTTAAGTTAAATCAAAAGAGTTTTTCTCAACATATCGGAGGGTGGAGATCGCGCGGAGGTGATCGGTCAGCGGCGGTTGAGGGTCCAACCGGCGGTTGAGGGTCCAGCCGACGGCGGTTGATGATCCGGCCGGCGGCGAGGAAGCCGACCGGCGGAGAAATCCGGCCAATAAGAAACTACTTTCATCATTAATACATGCCAATAAGAAACTACTTTCATCATTAATGACTTTCTTCTACTTGACTACTTCTAATAGAGAAACTACTTAAAAATTTTTGAGTGGCTAATAAAAGAAAATTGTTACTATTTTTGATAGAGATAGCATAATCAGTTTCTTATACTTCTCCAAATTATCCTCCAAGTCTTAAATTCAAGCCGAGAAGTGCAGCAAAAACAGCATAACCAATCTCTTCTACTTCTATCCAAAATTAACATACAGCTACAACAACTTCTAATAGAGATTAATGCTCCTGACTGCTTGGTTTGAACCTAGATTTCCCAAATTGAAATTATGCGCTGAAATAAATGAATGAGAATTCCACAAAATTTCCCATCTGAAGTCTGACATAAACATAGCAAAAACATTTTACTGATCCTTTGATTCTAGAATTACTGATCAGTAAAATGTTTGGATCCACCTGAAATCATTTGACTATCCGTAAATTATTTGGATCAGTAAAGTACAAAAAGGTTAATTGGTAAAATGTTTGGATCGGTAAAATCAAGGTTTTGAGAATCGACTGGAGAACGAATCGGTGAGTTCAAAAGTTCAAGGTCGAACCGGTTGGACCGTGATGTTAGATAATATAATAAATATTAAAATTATCTACTATAATTTAGGCGATTGTTATTAGCACCGCACTTTTGGCTATCCACAACTATTTGATATCCGCAAACCATTGTTTTTCAAAATGGCTATCCGCAAACATAATTGTTATCCGCAATCCAAATTTTTTGAAAAATAAAAATGTGAAGAATTGCAAACCTAATTGTTATCCCTTTAATGAGTTGTCAAGGGACCCATCTTTTTTACCATGTTAGAATGAAGTTAATAGTTTATTCAGCCCAAAGTGAGATATATATATTCTAGATACTAAAGAAGACATTTTAACAAATTCTGGGGTTCTCTTTGCATCGTTTAAGATGAGATTAGTTTGAAGTATGCTGATACTCATGCATTAAAGGGAGACCTAATAAGGTGCACAATGTCAGAGCTACTTGGCAAGGAAATCATTGAATTCACACTGTAGCAAATAGGGGGTAATTTCTTCAAATTACTTTGTAACTATATAAGCCGATGTAGATGAATCGTTTAAGATGAGATTAGTTTTGCTTGCCAGTTATAGATGAATCGCTTATAGATTTATGTTTTGCTTGCCAGTTGAACTTACAGAATCATGAAGAGGAAACATCATACCTCCCTAGCGTCAGGACGAGATGGCGAGAATAATAGGAATAAAATTATATAAAATATTTTCATAAATAGTAATATATTTTGCTATCATCTAAAATTTCAATATTAGTATTTTATCACATATATAATAAGCTATCAAATCTATTATGAAAATTAAATTTTAAACTTTTAATTAAGTAGACGCGCAAATCTCGAATATTCAAATAATTTTTTTGGCTAAATATGATATATATTAATTAAAAATAAAAACGGTACATGTTAATTACAAATAATTTCGATATATCTTATATATATATATATATATATATTAAGAAGAATACATTTATTAAATTAACAATAATAATAAAATTATAGGTTAATCAATACAAATATTATTTGTATATTTATAATATAATTCAAAGAAAACAAATAAAATGCGCTAGTGTTGTGGTTAGGAATTTTGTATCTTGTTGGAGGTTATCGATTCAAAACCTAGTATTGACGGGGTGTGTTTGAAAGTTGAAGAAGAAGCCACTGACTTTCTTTGGAGCAAAAACATGAGTACAAAAATTGAGAGGATACCTGATAGAGAAGATGAGAGCATACCTAAAATCAGAGTATCGAACTGCAAAAATTGAGAAAGGCGGAACTAAGAAACCAACGCCTCAAGCTGCCGTCGGCGGGGAGGTTCTGCCATTGCCAGTCTGCCCAATCACGTCGTCAGGAGGCAAAATCATCGTTGGGAGGAGCAGTGAAGGCGTGGAGCACCAGAGATTCAAGCCGCCGCACTGTCGATGAGAGGATTCCAGATCGTCTTCTGCCACGGTTGCGTGACTCACGTCGTCTAGAAAACAAGGGCAAGCGAAAAGTGAAAAAGTGAGGAAACGAGCCCGCCTGATGTATTTCGCAAAAATTTCGACCCGGGCACGTGCCCGGGTGTGCCTCCACGTGGGTCCGCTCCTGGGCGGGGGTGCCGTCTTGCGAAGCTCGTGCGCCCGAGAGCAGGTGAGCATGGTGGGGCTACCATCATGATCAAGGTACTGTCGCGCGAGGCACAGAGGACCCTCGTGCACTGTCACTCATATGTGTACACGTTAATTGTACAAACAAAGTACTCTAATTAAAATGTAGATTGATAAATACCTGTTGCGAGTCGCTTAGGACTCTTGGTAGACCGGTTTACTTGAACCACTTTAGCTCGGGAGCGAACCAAGCGCGCAAACAGTCAATTTGAGATTCGTTGATTACACTGGGACTTTTTAGCGTGGAAAACCCGGAAAGGGTAAAAAACCACGTGGCCGGAGCTGTGCCGACCAAACTTCCACTATCTTCTGGGGGGTTACAATTAGAGACTTAGAAGCCGAGCGCGACAGGCCGCTGCTCGTTACAATAATAGAGAGAAAGAGAGAGAGAGAGAGTTCCGAAGGTGACAGACCACCTCCAAAAAAACTAAGTCTTTCTCCTTCTGAGAAAGGTGGAGAACAAAAGTGAGAACGCCCTGGAGAACAAAAGTGAGCGCGCTGAGTCGGCTTTCGGGAAGAAGGAAATCTTCGAGTCCGAAGGAGAATTCCGCGAAAGTCTGCAAGAAGCTCTCCCGGCTCCAGAAGGCAAGGTCCCTTCAAATGGAGCCCTGAGGCTCCTTTTATAGCTTTGGCCGGGGGTAGCCCGGTAATTTCGCCGTTGTAACCACCTGGCGGACGAATCATATTTTCCGGTTCGGAGCACACGGATCACCATTTTTCGTAAATGATCATCTTGCCCCTCGGGCAATTCGGGCAGTTTGGGCAGTTTCGTTGGAGGCGAAAAAGGCGACGGATGGTTCCTGAAATCTGAGAAGCTAGAAAGACAAAATGTGAGCATGTCAGAAATGCGGAAGTGTTCCGGGTGCGCAAGCGCGCTCAGAAGTATTCTGAGCGCGCGCGCTTAGAAGCGTTCTGAGCGCATAACGATCATGGAAGTGTTCCGGGCGCGCGAGCACGCTCAGAAGCGTTCTGAGCGCGCAACGAGCACGAAAGCGTTCCGGAAGCGCTTAGAGGCGTTCTGAGCGAGCGGTGAATGTGAAGACGTTCAGCGTGCGGCTGTGAGAAGACCGTGAGGCCGAGGCGGCCGGGAGCACTCCCCAATTGGGGAGTTACTCATATTCATGTAACTCCCCTTTTGGGAGTTACTATTCACATAACTCCCCAAGGGGAGTTACTGTTCACGTAACTCCCCAAGGGGAGTTACGTGAATCCCCAATTGGGGAGTGCATATGCAGTAATTGGGGAGTTATGCACTCCCCAATTGAGGAATGCCACATGGGCGTTGACCAAGTGGTCAACGCCCATTTGTGGCAATTGGGGGGGTGCGGTAATGCCACACCCCCCAGTATAGCTGGGGGTGCGGCAACCCCCCAAAACAAATGGGGGTGCGGTAATGCCGCACCCCCATTAATTGGGGGTGCGGCAGTGCCGCACCCCCATTAATTGGGGGTGCGGCAGTGCCGCACCCCCATTAATTGGGGGTGCGGCAGTGCCGCACCACCACTGCGGCGCGGCGAGCGCCGCGCCATTCCGGCGCGGCGAGCGCCGCGCCATTCCGGCGCGGCGAGGGCCGCGCCATTCCGGCGCGGAGAGCGCCGCGCCCTCTTGGCGCCGTAATTGGCACGCCTATTGGCGCGACGATTGATATGTGTTGCTTGCCGCGCAGCACCTTTTAATTTTCACGCCACGCGTGGCGCTTGCGCGCTCGGCGGTACCCATCCGGATACGTTTCGCGAGACCGCATCTCATATTATTTTTACGGGTGCACATCAATACCCAATAGTCATTTGTCCGCTGAATTGATGATTACCATTATTAATTCCTAGCTATAATGTGTGTGCGTGAGAGACAAATTAATCCTACACAAATCATGGCTGGCATGCATTCGGCTGTATATATTTATTTATACACGTGAACCTCTCGTGGGAGTTTGCCTGTATAATTACAAGTTGCGTCCCTCTGTCTTTCGAAATTGCATTTACCTCCTCTCTAAGTTTCCCCAGTTTACAAATTGCCTCTTCGATTAGAAATATGGATGGAGAGTGATAAAATCTGACAAATTGCCAGTTTCTTTAGTAATATGCGTCCGAGCAAAAAAATTCGCGCCCTGACAAAAAATTATGACAGAACGAAATTATCCAATTCTTATATAAATTGGAAAGAATTGACTTCAGTTTAAAATAAATTACATAGAATTTATTAAAATTCAAATTTCAACGTTCAATCGCGCAAACGAATAACAAAATTAGAATTAATCTTTCAATTTCATTTCCAGGATCTCAATTCCGTCGAAACGAGCGGACCCTAAAAAATATGTTTTAAAGATTAGAGACAATGATAATGCGGAAGAGAGGTTATATAGAGAAGGTAACAAGGTTCAGACGCTATGCCCATGTATGTTATGAAGAATAGAAATATTTCTGATTCCAGCAAACATCATGTCTAAATGTCGAAATTTTTGGCTCCGTGTCCCGTTTAAATATTTGTGTCCGGAAGAAGTGTCGTGCACAACATCAAATTTGATTTCCGCGGAAATCAAAGTTGTGATGAAAATTTGATCTCCGTGGAGATCAATTGATCTTCAGAGACTAATATTCTAGCAAGAAAAAAAAATTATCTCTCTAAGTTCTCTCTTAATTTCGGCATCGTCGTCATTTTCGTTTCCGATGATTATTGCTTCCACATCGTAGCCGCATTCATGGAGTACATCGCTGTGAATTTTAGTCTCCGATCTTTACTCCCACGAGGCCATAAAAGACATTAAAGTTTGCAACAAGAAAAAAAAAGACTTTCACTTTCTAACTTCTCTTGATTTCGGCCTCGTTGCCGTCGCCGTTTCCGACGATTGTTGCTTTCACGACGTAGCAGCATCCAAGCGTTGAGTGATTTTCGTCTCCAATCTTCGCTCACACGAGGCCGTAAAAAGCGTCAAAGTTTGCCACATGTTGAAGGTGTTGTTTTCTCATGTTAGTTTTGACTTGCTTTGTTCTGGATGATTTTCTTCAGAATTTTTATCCATGATAAGGTGTAATGAATCAGGCTTCAACAAAAGTGGATTTTGGTTCATCTTTCTTGTATATAATTCAGTACTGCAGTGTTTGATATATATATCTTTTTTTAATTTTCGGCCATTTTGATGTTGACTTTTTGCTGCAGTTTATTTGATGAGTGCTCTTATTTACCACTTTGTTTGTTCATTTCATAAATAACAATGAAAAATTTCGATATCTAATTAGAATATGGAGAAATGTAAACATTATATTCCACAATGACTAGGGCTTCGTTTGGTCGGGTGGTGGCGGTCGTGAATGCTCTGGTCATGAACTGTCGTTCGTGAACACCTGTCCTAATATTAAAAAATTCATGCATTTTATGCTCAAAACTAGTTTGTTTTCTTGGTAGCGGTCATAACCTTTGTCTTGCCAAACATACATTCTATGATAATAGCGCTTTTGACCAAACTCACCGGAGTAAATAAGCCACGCCAAATGAAGCCTAAGTTTTTTTTTAATATTGTTATTTGTTTGGGACGCGGGCTATCTCAGGTCCCATTTGTATCTTTTTATATATAGAATTCAAGGGCGCTTCTATTAATTAAACAATAAGTTAAGATTATTGATAAAAACAATAATCTAAGAATAAGACATTTTCTTAAATAGTGTTGAGATTTCAAGTCACGAATGGAACTATTTTGAGCGCTAACGAAACTAATTCGGAGGTGAACGGAGCTAATTCGGGCGAGAACGGAGTGATACTAATATAATATAGTCAATTTTATATGTATGCCGAATTTTTATTAATTTTAATAATGCATTAAATTAACCCCTAATTATTATATGTTAAGTAACTTAAGATTATTGCATATATTTAAAATAAAGTTATTTTAATGATGACATGTTAAATACATTTTTTAAAGAATTAGAATTTAAGACTAATTATGATAATAGGTTTTACGGATTAATTAAAGAGAGTAGCACAAACAGAGTGATATTAATATAATACAATCATCTTTTATCATATTTGTCAATTTTTCTTTTAATAGCTTAGAGTTTCACTAACACAGAGAAATAGTCCTGCATCCGCCTCACATGAAAAAAATACCATGCAATTTTTAATTCCAATTATAGTGTTCGCTCAATAAACAAAATTAAAGAATATTGTGAAATTAATTAATTTTGTTATTAGTTTGCTAGATAAAATTCATTCTTAAAATTACTCGCGCCAGAGCGGAAAACGTGCAACTGAGCGAAAAAAGTGTGCCCGTGTGCAAATGCAAAAAGCGTGCCGGGGCAAAAAGCGCGCGACCGGTCAGAAATGCACGCGCACGGGCGAAACAACACGTGTCTGGGCAAAAAACGTGGGCCCAGGCGGAAAACGCGGGCACGGGCGGAATATTTGCGCCCGGGCGGAATACGTGCTCCGGGCGGAACACGCGCGCCCGGGCCGAATATGCGCGTCCAGGCACAAAATGAGCGCCATGGCGAAAAAAGCGCACTCGGTGGAAAAATGCGTACCATGGTGAAAACGCGCGCCCAAGAGAAAAATGTGTGTCTAGGAGAAAAATAGCAAGTTAAGGCGAAGATCACGCACATGTGAAAAAATGTGCGCCCGAGCGAATAAATGCGCACCCAGGCAAAAAACATGCACAAACAAAAAACGCGCGCCCGAATGGAATACGCGCACTCTGGTGGAATATGTGCGCCTGGGCGAAAAAGAGCTCGCCCGGGCGAAAAATGAGTGTTGTGGCGAAAAAACTCGTGCCCGACCCAATGAAAATACGCGCACCTGGGATCAGCGGCGGAACTAGGATTTCGAAGTCGCACGGGCACAATTAAAGTATTATCAATTCGGGGGGTTCGGGGGGCAGTGTCCCCTGATGTGGGGGTTCAGGGGCAGCGCCCCCGAAATTTTTTTTTGATGATATATTTATGTAAGAAAAATATTGAACAAAATATTACACAACAAAGTATAGAAGATCTAAAAATTGTTTGTCAAATACTAAAAACTTACAGTTCAACAAGATACTTTCCGCTGGCACATGCTCTGAAAACGAGAAATAATAGTTTCTGTTGTAATAGTTTCTGCAACATCTTTTTCAATGTACGCATCCAAGCAATCATTCATCCATTCATCCTCCATTCTATTTCGCAACCGATTCTTTATGATCTTCATTGCAGAAAACGTTCTTTCAACAGTAGCTGTAGCAACTGGTAGGAGGCAAGCCAATTTCAATAATCTAAAAACTAACTGATAGTGATCTTATTTTTTTAATTCCACAAATTTTTTCAGAAGATCACTAATTCCTTTAACATCAGAAAAGGTGTCTGTTGATGTAGATTGCATATCAAAAATATATATGTCAAGTTGTCCTTCAAGTAACTGCAACTCTATTGGCGTAAAATCATACGGATATAATGCAGCAAGGTGAAGTAATTTTTGTTTATCATATGAACTAAAATGCCGAGCGGTTCCCGGCCCTGCCAGCTTGGTGGGAGCCGGGTCAGCGGGCCAGCATCGGGGCTAAGTAACTTGAGAACTTCCAGCCAGCGAGCGGTTCCCGGCCCTGGTCAACGGGCCAGCATCGGGGCTAAGTAACTTGAGAACTTTCGACCACCGAGCGGTTCCCGGCCCTGCCATCTTGGTGGGAGCCTGGTCAACGGGCCAGCATCGGGGCTAAGTACTTTCCTTCCTGCCACCGAGCGGTTCCTGGCCCTGCCAGCTAGGTGGGAGCCTGGTCAGCGGGCCAGCATCGGGGCTAAGTACCTTGAGAAACTTTCATTGTGATAATCATCGTAATACATGCGAGAAAAACTAAACATGGAAGTGAAACATCACAATACATGGACTTAAGGGTAGAAAAAACTAAGTATGGAAACCAAAACTTGGTCTCCTACTCCCAGGCCTGGTCTTCCTTGACCCCCTCCGGTTGTTGCTGTTGCTGCATCGGACCCCTTGCCTCCCTCATTTCCAAAAACTCGGGGCAGGTGGACGTCGCGTGACCTTCCTCATCGTGGAAGTCACGGTAGGGTAACCCAACCCTATCCTCTCTTCTTCCTCTCCTTTCTCCTTTCCTGGCTCTCCTCCTTCTTCCCCCGCCAATTACCAAGGCTTGCTGAGGTGGGGGAGGGGTGTCTTCGGCCCCTTCCTCCACCCTGGGGGGTCGGGTATCTCCCCTTGGAAGTTGTCCTCTCCTTGGTCACACTTCCCTCGGGATCTTCCGCACCCCCTCCATGCTGCCTTGCCTCCGGCTCACTCAGCCTAGCCAACCTTTGTGCGAACTCCGGGTTGGCCTCCTCTCCTTCGATTTCTTCCGCCGCCCTCTCCATCAATTCTTCAAAGGAAAGGGAGACTTCCGCTTCAAGCTCATCTTGAAGAACCCCTCCCGCAGCCCCACTATGAAGGCGTGCTGGAGGGTGAACCCTGGTACCTCCTAGACTTGCAAGACCTCTTCCTGGAACCTGTCCACGTAATGAGCCAGCGACTCCCTTGGCTCTTGCCTAATCTTGAAAAGTGCCTCGGCATCCTTCTTCCTCCTTTTCGACGTCGAGAGGCGTAACAGGAAACCTCGACGCAAATCCTCAAAGGCCCAGATAGAACCCACGGGGAGCTGGTGGAACCAATCTCTTGCCTTCTCATTCAGGGTGATAGCAAAGAGCCGACACTGAAAGACATCTGACATAGGCCTGATAGAGACCATGTCCTCGAACCACTGCAGGTGCTGAACTGGGTCATCCTTGCCGGAGTAGTAAGACATCTCTGACCCCCTGAACCCCCCAGGAACCGGGGCTGATAGGATCAACACACAAAAGGGACTTCCTCCCCTGGCTCGTCCACCCGCATCTGTTTGACCTCTTTTGGGGTGGGGCGAATGGGGGTCGGATGCCTCCCCGCTCGCCCTCCTTGGGGCTAGGCGAGTGGGGGAATGTCACCTACCCACTCGCCCCTAGGGGCTGGGCGAGTGGGGGAATGACATCTCCCTACTCGCCCCCTAGGGGTTGGGTGAGTGGGGGACTGACACCTCCCCACTCGCTCCCTCTTTGGAGGCTGGGCGTATTCTCGCCCATCCGCTGGGTCGGGACCTTCAGGCTGCCTCATCTCTCACCTCCGCCTCCTCTCTCGGCTCCGCCTCTCATGGAGAAAGCTAGCTTCAAGGTCTGCAGGACCTCCCGCTTGAAATCATCAAACATTTCCATCGTCACCACCATCGACGACTCCAAGTTGCTCAGGTCGGAACCATCTCCTCCACCTCCAGGCATAGAGCTCAGCTTAAGATTTTCTGTGCTGGTCACTCTCCACACTCACCGCACCATAGTGTTGAAACCAATAACTTGGCTTCTTGTGGAGTTCGGGCCCTCAACAAGTTGGGGGGTGACCTCACACTTACTTCTCCCAAGGGAGAGAACTAGGTTGGACTCTTAGGAACTAGGAACAAGACCAAGGGCTTAGAGAGGAGGTCCCACCACACACTCGAAAGATCTTAGAGCGCTTCCCCTCCCAAGTCAATGCTAAGCTTGGGCACCTTTGGAGGCTCTCTCAACCCACCAAAGAAACATGGGGAGAGAGTGGCCAAAAGAGAAGTCCATCCAAAGGTGCCCCCTTGGTCATATTTATAGATTTCTGAACTTGGTCTGCCATAGCCACATTCTGGCCAATGAGATTACGAAAATACTCACAGATTTGGCCTGCCAACAGCCAAATCCCGTTATTCTGAGACGCTAAACGTAGACCGCCCCCTCTCCTCGGGGCTGGGCGAGAAGGGGCAGACCACCTCCCTTGCTCTCCCCCCCCAATACTGGGGCGGGGCGAGCCCGGGAGGTCGGCCACCTCCGGCTCGCCCCCTAGCTGGGGCGGGGGGGGGGGGGGGGGGGGGGGGGCGAGACCAGGGGGTCGGCCACCTCCGGATCGCCCCCTAGCTGGGTCGGGGGTGAGACCAGAGGGTCATCCACCTCCGGCTCGCCCCCTAGCTGGGGCGGGGGCGAAACCGCGAGGCCACCTGCCTCGGCTCGCCCCCTAGCTGGGGCGAGGACGAGACCGCGAGGCCACCTGCCTCGGCTCGCCCCCCTGCTGGGGCGGGGGCGAGACCGCGAGGTCTCCCGCCTCGGCTCGCCTCCCTGCTGGGGCGGGGGAGAGACCGCGAGGCCACCTGTCTCGGCTTGCCCCCCGGCTGGGGAGGGGGCGAGACCGCGAGGCCACCTGCCTCGGCTCTCCCCCTGGCTCGCCCCCTTATAAGGCTGGGCGAGCGGGAGACCGCCTGCCTCCACCGCTCACCTCCCTCTTATCGGGTACGCCCAAAAAACTCTCCTGCCCCCCCCCCCCCCCCCCCTCTTTGCCTGGGGCAGTGCTAAAAACACCCTGGGCCCCGGGGACCTACTCGGCGAATACAGGGTTGTACAGTTTGCATAAACTCTCTGAATTGATATGAAGGGTTATTAATTTGAAGAAAATAATGAGAGCATTTTAATAAAAAAACTTATTAAAATAAAATGTATTTTGAAATGTAGTACTAATTATCTTTGCTTAATTCTTGTAGAATATTCATGGCAGGTAATACATTTCACATCTTATCCTCGTGATCTGTTCTTGAGAAGGACGAGCTCAATAGGACATACTTCATGGACTGTTATAGATATTTAAGGATTGTCGTCAAATAAGACTGTAAGTGTACAACTCATATTATCCAAGGGTAGGACCCATTCAAGGCCATATAGACAAATGTCAAAGTCAAAGGTTAAAGCAGAAGCCAGGAGTCAAAGACCCAAGACAACTCAGCCAGCAGAAATAGTAGAAGGCCTAGGCGAGTATTGTGCGAGCATTCCCCAGTACTCGCTAGGTGGGAGACTAGAGGCAATACTCGCCAAAGCCTGCGAGATCCCCTTGAATGTCACATAGTCACTGGGTTGGGCGGGGCTATAAATAAGACCCCCTCTCCCCTTCAGTTTTTCTATAAATAGGACCTAAATGGTACTTGGATTGACATATTTGGCTGAGATTTCAGAACCCAATTTTCGAATTCTTGGACCCGTCATCCATGCTTGTCACTCTTGATACTCGCCAAGTCGGTGCCTTCCTCGTACCCTGCTCGACCATCTTTGGTTGTGAAGGGGAAGTCTCTTTTGAGCTTCTTGGTACGTGGTGGGACCTCCCTGCCGCATCACCTGAGGTCCTATTGTTGCTGTTCTAGCCCTTTTGTCGTTGCCACTCAAGCCGTCTAGTTGGATTGCTGGGTGTGTAGCCTCCGACTGCACTGATGTGAATTTTGGAGTCGAGATTTTCTTGGCTTCAACACTTTGGTGCGGTGAGCGTGGATCGTAGCCAGAGGAAGAAAGTCTAGTGAGAAGGTGATATGGTTGAAGTTGGCGACCATGAGGGAGTTGTTGGTAACTCGGCAGTGAGAAGCGAGTTCGTGAAGCGAGCAGATTTCGAAGTGTTCGTGCGGCGTTTGGAGGAGACCATGCGAGCAGTGGTTCTTCCTGGAATGCAGTGCATTGGGACTTTGCCTCATCGCGTGAATCCATCTGAGGATGGTGGTACCGCTCAGCGAGCAGGGAAGGAGCATGTGGAGGAATAGAAGGAGCGACCAAGGAGGTTGCAATTCTATCATCATAGATCGCAGGGAATTCGATTCCGCGAGGTGGAGGACCAGGCGAGATCCCTTGATACTCGACGAGTATGTAGGATCTGCTCACCAGTCAGGTGGGAGGAGCCCGTGATGGCTTACTATTCTGGGAGGGATGATCCTATCCGACATCTCCAGTGGTTCGAGGATGTAGTCTCCATCCGAACCATGTCGGACTCCTTCAAGTGTAGGCTTTTCTCCATCACTCTCCGTGGAAAGGTCAGAGACTGGTTCCACCAACTGGAGGCATGTTCAATTTACTGTGTCGAATGCCCCGAGGTGTGATGATGCGATTCACCACGACCAAGAAGAGGAAGAAGGAGGCCACGACCCTCTTCTATCTGGTGCAAGGAGTGTGAGAGACGTTAGGGAACTACATCGACCGCTTCCAAGAAGAAGTGCTGGACACCCAGGAGGTGGATGGCTTCACCCTGCAACTTGCCCTAACATTCGGCCTGAGGGAAGGTCTCTTCAAGCTAGAGATCAGTCGGGATCCTCCCATGTCCTATGAGGAACTTATTGAGAGGGCCAATAAGTTTGTTCAAGTGGAGACCTCGAATCGTGGCTTCCTGGCAAAACTCACCAAGCTGACTAGGGAGGAGGAAGAAGAGGAGAAAGTCCCCATGCCCGGGAAGACGGAGGAGCCCCGAAGGCAGGAGAGGAGGAAGCCAGAAGAGAGGAGGATAGAAGAGACTCGAAGGGAGGAGCCAAGGAGGCAAGAAGGGAGGAGGCCCGCAGCGAATCCAAAGCGTAGGGAGGAAGAAAGATGCTATTAGGTCCCCGTCAATAGGCACCGTGGAGGCCAGTGGGTAGGCCCCAGGGTCAAGGTCTGGGAAGAAGGTTCTCTCCAGAGAGAAGGAACTTTAACCATCCAGAGAGGCGTCGAGAGAGAGGAAGAGAGGAAGCAATGGTCGTTGCCCGACAGGGTAACAGGCCGGCTCAAAAGAACCAGCAGAGGAGGCCATAGGCGGAAGAGATCTCCCTCTGCTGTGAGCTGCATCAAGTGGCAGGGCATGGGACGATGGCCTGCCCAGACTTTTGGGAAGCCAGGAGAAGGCTAGCTACCATAGAAGCTGGAGGAGAGCCGCGAAGGCTGGAAGCCCCTATCGAGCAGCCAACGGTGCAAGCCGTCACTTGAAGGAGGAATGAGTATAGAGTCGACCAAGGGGGTCGAGGAGTTGTCCAAGGAGGAGGAGGAGTAGGAGTGATCTATGGGGGAGCCGGGCCAGGAGCTTCCCGCAAGGGGAGTCTCCATCAGATTTACCGGAAGAGCGTCGCCTCGACCTCGCAGGCATCACCCCCGTTGGAGGAGATCACTTTCTCAAAGGAGGACATGCTAGGGAATGAGAATCCCTTCCATGATGCCCTCGTGATTCAAGCGGTCGTGGAGGACTTCACCGTCGATCAGATTCTGATGGATAACGGGAGCTCCGTGAATGTTATCTTCAAGAAAATGTTTGACGAGTTGGGTGTCGAGGTAGGAAGGGTGATGGCGCCAGATGGTCCTCTCTTTGGCTTCTCGAAAGAGAGGAAAGAGGTGGAAGGAGGGGTGGATCTGCTGATAACCCTCGGTGGTACCTCACTCAATTGTCGATTCATCATCGTCGACGCCCCGAGCTGCTACAAGGTGATCTTTGGGAGGTCGCTCATCAACTTCTTCAAGGACGTCCCATCTTCCTACCATCAGTGCTTAAAGTACTGCCAGGTAGATGTTTTGGTGAGGATCATGAGCAATCCAAGAGCTGCCCGTGAGTGCTACCTCAGTGCGGTCAACACCATTAGCTGGATGGTGAACGCCAAGGAGCTGGAGAAAGCGCTGAAAGGCGCAACCATGCTGGAAGTAGCGGAGGAGGTGGAAGAGATCAAGGTACTCTCTAAGGTCAGAGTACCTGGACTGTTGAAGATAGGAGCGTCTCTGAAGATCGAAGAGAAGATCGAGATGGCAGCAGGCCTGCAAGAGAATGTCGACATCTTTGCCTGGAGTACTGCTGAAATGCCTGGGATTGACGCGGAGGTTGCTTGTCATCGCCTCAATCTAGACCCCGCAGTCAAGCCCATACGACAAAAGAAGAGGTAGAGTGCCGTCGCTTTGGCCGGACCTATCAGGGAGGAAGTGGGAAAGCTGCTAGAAGCAGGCTTTGTGTCGGAGATCCAGTATCCAGGCTGGGTCTCAAATGTTGTAATGATGAAGAAGGCTGGGGGAAGTTAGAGAATGTGTGTAGATTTCTCATTGTTGAATAAAGCTTGCCCGAAGGATTGTTATACTCGATCTCAAATCGACGTGATGGTTGGTTCAGCCATCAGTTTTTCTGTGATGAGTTTTCTTGATGTGTTTTTAGGATACCACCAGATCCGAATGCACCCCCCCCCCCCCCCCCCCCCCCGATTGTCACATTGTCTCCATCATCCTTTTCCATGGCTGCTATTGCTATAAGATGAAGCCCTTCAGGTTGAAGAACACAGGGGCTACTTACCAGCGAATGATGGATCATATTTTCAATGAGCAAAAGGGGAGGAATCTGGAAGTGTATGTGGACGACCTCTTAAACGAAAGCAAGAGCATACATGAGCATGTTGTCGATCTTGTGGATACCTTCGCGACGCTTAGAAAGTTCAAGATGAGGCTCAATCCGATGAAGTGCGTGTTCGGGGCCGGCAGGGGAAAGTTCTTGGGGAATCTCCCCACAACGAAGAGAGAGGAGCCCAATCCTGACAAGGTCAAGGCCATCCTGGAGATGACCTCGCCTAAGAGCACCAAAGAAGTCCAGAGGTTGACTGGAAGGCTAACCGTCCTTAGCCGCTTCTTGTCAAAGGCGGGAGAGAAGTGCTCTTCATTCTTCAAGACACTTTGAAAGAATGAAGATTTTGAGTGGTTCGAAGTGTGCGAGAAGGCGTTTGAGAGGTTAAAGTAGAAGCTAACCCAGACACCTCTCCTCCAAGGTCCGAAAGAAGGCGAAGACCTGCTCCTTTACCTGGGAGTAGGGGTGGAAGCGATAAGCTTGGTGCTTGTCAGGGAAGAAGGAAGAAAGCAACTACCAATCTACTATGTTAGCCGGGTGCTAAAGAAGGCGGAGTTGCGATATCCTATCCTAGAGAATCTTGCCTTCGCCTTGGTGGTGTCGGCATGAAAGCTCTGCCTGTACTTTCAAGCTCACTCCATCCGGGTCGTCACCGTTCATCCCCTCTGAAGTATCCTAGAATGAGTGGAGCATTCAGGAAAATTGGTCGGTAGAACTCAGTGAGTTCGACATTCCTTCTCTCCCTGGGTGGCAATCAAAGCGTAGGCAGTGACAAATTTCTTAGCCGACTTCTTAGAATAAGCGGATCCGAGTGAGGGACCTTCCAATCTGGTTTCCTGGAAGATGTTTGTGGATGGAGCTGGAGCTTCGAGCAAAAGCTCTGTGGGAGTAGACATCGAGCTTGTTAGCCCACAAGGAACTAGGATCGAACAAGCAGTCGAGATCCTCTTCCCCGTCACGAACAATCAAGCAGAGTACGAGACTATAGTGGCAGGCTTACGTCTGGCCAAGGAGTTGGGCATCCAGGATATCCGAGCTTTCACAGATTCGATGGTGGTCGTGTCACAGATTTGGGGAGAGTTCGAAGTACGCGACACCATCCTACATAAGTACCTTCTCATGGTAAAAAGGGTTGATTGAGGGCTTTCAATCCTTCTTCGTCGAACACATACCGAGGGAGGAGAACTCAGGGGTAGACCGTTTGGCCAAGTATGGGCCGAGGGCAAGAGGAACTATCACCGAGTTGTTTCAACCGTCCATTGAAGAAGGGGAGATGATGGAGATCGAGCAACGCCCTTCCTGGACGGATCTGTTCGTGTCATTCCTGACTACCGGTCAACTCTCGGCAGATGATGGGGATCTGAGGAAGTTTCAGTTTGCATGACGGGGAGCCATATCGCAAGACCATCTCGGACCCCTTGGCCAGATGCGTCTCGATGGTCGAAGTGCCTCGAGTTCTTGAGGAGACCCACTCAGGAGAGTGCGGAAGTCATTCCGGGACTCGCACTCTGGAGCAAAGAATCCTAAGACATGGTTACTTTTAGCCAACCATTTAGAAGGATGCAGAAGTTTTCTCAAAGAAGTGACAGAAGTGCCAGTTGTTCGCTCCTCTTCAGTTACAGCCGGCCCGTTAGCTTCGTTCTATTACAACCCCGTGGTCGTTCTCCATCTGGGGAATGGATCCGATAGGCCCTTTCCCCCAAGATAGCGACCAGAGAAAGTTCGTTCTCGTCATGATCGACTACTTATCCAAGTGGATCGAGGTCAAAGCTTTGGCCAAGACCACCTCTCAAGTCGTGAAGAAATTCATATGGGGAGAAATCTCCTGCAGATTCGGGATCCCTCTCGCCATCGTCACAGACAATGGTCCATAATTTGCTAGCTTAGAGCTAAAAGACTTCTGCAAGTAGCTAGGGACTGATCTTCGGTTTGCCTCGGTGCACCACCCTAGGAGCAATGGGCAATGGAGCCACCAACAAGCTTTCATCAACCTCCTAAAGAAGAAGGTCGATAACCTAAGAGGGAACTGGGCGGAGCAGCTCCCTTCGGTTCTATGGGCTCTGAAGACCACTCCTAACTTGGCCACGTGAGAAACTCCTTTCAAGTTCTCTCATGGGTCCGAAGCTCTCATCCTCGTGGAGTTCGAAGTCAGAAGTCCTAGAGTGGTTGCGACGGAAGAGGGAGATAAAGAATGACAGTTAGAGAATGAAGAATTTTAGAGGCTCTCCCTCGACTACATTGAAAAGCTCCGAGACCTAGCCTCGGCTCGACTGGAAGAGATCAAGAGGCGAATGGCGAAGTACTTCGACAAACATGTCCGCCTCAAGCACTTCCAAGCAGATGACCTCGTCCTGAAGAAGGTGGATGTGGCAGAAAGATCGACCGCCATTGAGAAGCTTAACCCAAATTGGGAAGGGCCTTTTGTCGTCCACGAGTCGTTGACAACTGGCGGGTATCATCTACAAAATCACGAAGGGGCTGCTTGGGAATACTTGGAGCGGTGATGACCTGAAAGGGTTCTACCCCTAGCGGGAATGTGTATGTCTCTCTTCTGTAAAGTTATTTCACTTCAATAAATTCCTCATTTCCATGAAACATGGGATATTGTGAGTCTTTTATCTCCTCCAGCAAGCGTTTTCAAAAAAGAGTGAAGAAAGTAGGTAAAATCAATCTCCACGACAGGTTGGGAAATGAGCCTCCGACTTGATTCTCATAAAACCCAGAACGGATGATGGGACAACGCCTTGGGTGTGAGTTCTCCTAAGACCAAGCCTCTGCATTGACGGTCGAGATCAGCTCCCCCTTGCATGTTGGCCGAAGTTACCCTCCCTCCCCCTCGATTACACTTCTAATCCGACTGGAGAGATTATCAGGAAAAAGTCTGGACGCCGACCTCCCTAACTCGACGAAGAGATGATCGATTTGACTAAATGAGGGACCCTTGAATAAAGGCGCTGTGTACCCTCAAAGAGCCAAAAGCTCGCGACAAGACATAATGTTTTTTTATCCCGTCCAATCATGAGTTGGTGTGCTTAATCCCCTCTGATTGTTTAGTAACTAGAGAAAAGATCTTCATCAACATTCATCATCCAGCATCGCAGTAGGATAGAGGCCTCAGGATGGTGTGTCCCCTTTGACCTCCCCGGCTGTCATTCCCTACTGGTCAGCATTCATCATCGTAGTAGGATGGAGGCATCGGGATGGTGTGTCCCCTTGAACCTCCCCGACTGTCATTCCCTACTGGTCAATATTCAACATCGCAGTAGGATGGAGGTCTCGGGATGGTGTGTCCCATTGGACCTCCTCCATTGTCATTCCCTACTGGTCAACATTCATCATCCAAGTAGGATGGAGACCTCGGGATGGTGTGTCCACTTAGACCTCCCTGACTGTCATTCCCTACTCGTCGATCCTCTCAGCATCAACATCCAAGTAGGATGGACGTCTCAGGATGGTGTGTCCCCTTGGACCTCCCCGACTGTCATTCCCTACTTATTCTTCTTTTTTTATTATTACTATTACGATGTCTTAAAAACTCTTATCTGGTAAAAGTAGAAGACTTCAGAGTGTGCGTCCTACGGGACCCCCCTCAAGTGTCCTTCACAGCTCAAGCATCATCAAAAACTATGAAGCGGGAGAGAATGCATATAGGCGAGCATCTACAGTGCGAGCATGCAGGTGCGAGCATATCATATGCGAGTAAGGTATGATTGTCAATCGCATCGAGTACCTCCCAAGGTCACACAAATCGTGGTGGCGATCACTCAATCTTGCTTCGAGCATATGAGCCTAGCGAGCACTCATTGCGTTCGAACCTAAGCGCCTAATCGATATACAGGAAAGTATGCGAGTATAAGAAGAGCAGACGAGCAAAAAATCTCTTTCTTTCATTTGTATATTCTGAAGTATTATATAATCAAAACATTTACATGCCCATGAGTAATCAAAAAGGTGCCATGGCGATTAGGCCTCATCCTTGCCTCCATTATCCTCGACATCATCATCATCATCATCATCATCATCCTCGCCGTCGACGTTGACATCCTCATCCTCATAATCCTCATCCTTGACATCATTGGTTCTCGGAGAGGGTGCTCGCAGGGGAGAGGTAGACTCCTCGACGAGAAGCGCTGGGATGACATCCATCACAGTCAAATCCATCGCCTCCGACACCAGATGGCCTTCAGCTCGCAACCTGCTCAGGATGACCTTCCCGGTTGCTCGCGCGATCTCCCGACGAATAAACGGCATGTCGTCATCGTGCATTCTGATCTTCTTTCCCCTAGAGTGGCCCATCTTCGAAGGCTGTTGCTCGGCAACGCAAGTTTCCAGCTCGGCAATCCGGATTTGGGCGGCCTTCAAGACTTGTCGAGTATTCTCAAACTCCTCCATCCGCGACATCTTCTTCGCAGTTTCAACCTCGGCAGCCTGCAAACATAAAAGGTAAAGGTTAGGTGAATAGTCAGTAAAACGACGAGTATCATTGAGATGGAAGTACGAATAAGCAGTGCACAAATTTTTCACGCTCCTTGTACTTGGCGGCTTGTGACCCCAAGGTGAGGATGGTTGATGAGTCCCTATTATATATATATTTTCGGACTCATTTAGGCTAGTTTTCTTGCTTTTATGCTTCAGTTTTGTTCATATTTCCCTTATTCATGCTTTTTATTGTAGTACATAGTATGCATGTTTTTGTGTGCAATTGCGCACTTTGTTGTTGGGGGTAAGCACTGCGTGCTCCCCATTGTATCCTCTTTATCTCTGTGCTGCTGGTAGTACTTTCCCAGCTTGTGTCTCTTGTATGCAGGTGACCTGATCGTCCCGTTCTCCCCAAAGTAATTTCTGGGCATATCGCACGGTCGTGCGTTTCCTTGACGCACGGTCGGTGGCGGTCGTGCGTTTGTAACTGGGCAGAAAATGGAGCGTCGGAATTTACTCGTGCGTTTTGACGCATGGGCAGATTCGCCCGTGCGAGAGTAAAACGCACGGTCGACCTGTGTCTTGATGATTTCAGAGCGTCGGAATTTACCCGTGCGTTTGAACGCACAGGCGGTGTGGGTCGTGCGTGAGCAAAACGCACGGGCGCTGGCCTTCTTCCCCTGCACGCCTGCTGAGCTTAAGTATCGCACGGTCCACGCACGGTCGTGCGTTCGACCGTGCGTGACCAAATTTCTATCATTTTCCTATAAAAGCTGCAGATTCGACCTAAAATGGGAGAGTTCCGTACGCATTGTACAGCTGCGCCGATTTCGCCATCTCCACCAGGTTTTCATCCCTTTGGCCTCCTCCTTCATCCTAGAGCTTCAAGGGAGATCTAACCACCATTTCCTTCAAGCAAGAGGAAGTTTGCAACCTCCACCGGATCGGGAGACGAAGAAGACGGGTCCATTGGAGAGTAGTGACAGCTCTCTCTACCCCAGATGCAGTTGCTGACCGAGCTTGGACGCCGACTGACAACCCAGTGATTCCAACCGTGAATCTCCAACGAGCCTTCGGATTCGGTCGATTTCTTGCCTTGTTCTTCTCTTATTGAAGTGTATATGTGTAGATCTTTGTATTTTGATGAAGTAGAGCACTTAAACTAGTTTGTATTTATATATATTTCATGTCTATGTGAAATGCTTTGTGGTTTATGTTGCTTGAGGTGCGCCCCATTCCATCCTCCATCCCGCCATCACGTTCGTCGCCGCACTAGTAATTGCTAGTGGCGTGCTTGTCGAAGAGGTGCTTACGACCCTCACTCCGTTTGCCTACTCGTCCATCCGCCCTTGCGACGTAGTGCGCTCAAGACCTGCCTAGTCTCCATCCCTCCAAGCGAAGCATTGCATAGAGACATTGCATAGGAATAGTGTAATATTGTCTCTTTATTTTCCACAAACCAAATCCCCTGTTCCGCATCCATCCGACGCAAAGGACTTCAATCTCAAGTCCTTCCTCGAACGTTAACTCCACCTTACTGTGTTCCTTGAGAGATTCGATACTCAGGGATTACTCCTCGTTTTATATTACTTGAACGATCGGTACACTGCCGTTTCGTGTCGCAGTCTTACTACCGCCTTTAGCGGTGTGCTAAGATATGTGCATCAAGTTTTTGGCGCCGTTGCTGGGGAACACAGTCGTGTGAGTTTTCTGGAGAGGGAGAATCTGAGATTTAAGCCCATTTCATTTGTAAATTGCATCTTTTATTTTATTTCAGTTCTTCTTATTTTATTTTCCTATTTTTATTAGGTTGCTTAGTAATTTATTGTTAGGTGTTGTATTTTGCACAATAGTGTTTTCTGTTTGAATCATTTTATCTTCACACCATGTGGTCATCATTTAATATTCGTTGCCGTTTTTGTGGAGATATCTCTCATGCCAGTGATAGATGTCCCAAGGGAGATAGTAGCCCTAGCACTCCCAGCCCAGCATATGGAGCACCGACTTCGTCTGGTACTCCATATGGTGCGCGAAAGTCTTATGGCTATTCTGCCACGCCTTTACCGTCAATCTTCTTTTCGGCATCAGCACCTGCTGTGCCAAAGAAGCCTGCAAGGCAGTGCTTGTTTTGTCAGAGCACAGATCATGCTTTGAAGGATTGTGCTGATTATCTTCGCCAATTGGACGAGGATGACGAGCCGGATATCCAGATCGTCCCGACTCCTACTTCTGGCAGCACACCTTCAACATCTGGTTATGTGGCCATATTACCTTCATCTTATGAAGGGTATGATGTGGACACGGTCACCAAATGTGCGGCTGATCTGGGCACTGACATGACCGAGCCCATCCCCCTTGTACATCCATTGCCTAGCGTAGATTTGATTCTTTGTGAGGAACCAGTGCTTGACTTTCATCCAAGCACTACACTTCCCCCTATTGTGCATACTACTATACTCGTCTCTGACGACATTGTTGAGGATGTGTCGCAGGATGAGGTTGGCGATCTAAGTGTGCCTGCTCCTATGGAGGAGGACAACCTTATAGGTGAAGAGGAGCTTTCCTCAGCACTGGTGGAGGAAGTCCAAATCCTTAGCTTGGCCACTGTCGATCCCGCCGAATCTTGTGGCATTGATGACAATGCCAACATTATTTTACTTTCCCAACCTGATGGGAGTAAGTCCGGGACCACTCCCCCGCCTGATTTTTATTTATGTTCTTCTTCTCTTTTATTTCTTGACCCCCCTTCTGCTATATCTGAGCCTGTGCAGGTTGAGTCTCCACAGGTACATCAGGAGGACTTGGAGCTTCCAGCTCAGGTCAATGATGATAGCATCCTCATGTGCGAGGAGGTTGATCCCTCCTCCAATGAGGAAACTCCACCATTGATCTCTTTCTCCTGCTACCTTCCTGGAGATGACACCTTGCTAGGCAAGGATTTATTTTGTGGTGAGATGAGTGAGGACCAGGCCTCCTCCTCTTCTTACTTCCTATTCCCGCTACCTGTGTTCAACATGTATCGTTATTTAGGTAGGGGAATAACTGTTTTATCGCCGTATCGGTACCCGCTACCGACACGCATATTAGAACAACTGCCTGTTCACTTTTCTTTTCATAGGCCCATTAGCTAGAACTGTACAAAAGCCAAATAAGTCGTGCTGGGAGGACAATAACCCCAGTAGTTATCTTAATTTTTCTTGTCTTTTAATTTATCCCCTGTAAAAACTAGCTTATTTTGTGCTATTTTAGTTTTCGTGTGTGGAGACCACCATTTGCAGGTATTTTCTATTTGTGAAGGCGGTGGTCGTGATTCTTCGTAGAGCTTCACTACAGGCTTCCGGAATGCTTACTTGCTGAGCATTGGGTACCCTCGTCCCCTAAAACTTTGTTTTAGAATATCTTAATACATAGTTTAAGTTTGGGGGAGACCTGTTTGTGTACCCACTCATGTGCACAGTTATTTAGCATGCTAGAAGCTTCTTTATCTAAGAATCATTTTTATTCATTTTGTCTGCACACTTAGCACCCACTTGAGCGTGTACTTTACCTTTAGCGCGTCACGAGTATAACTCATCCCTTTGTGCATATGAGAAAATGTTTGTGCTAGCTTTTAAATTATGTAGTGGAATAAAATGTTGGCTCCGGTGTTTCTAGTCAAGTACTCATGCAAGTATAGTAATTCATGTAGATTAGATTTCTCCTTATACTATTAACTTTATGCATTTTTACTAGTATAAATATTGTTTACTATACTCAAATGATGAATCCGGTGTGAATCAAATGGTAGCGTAGGGACGTGTGTAGACGTTTGTTAGATTCGTATTGCTCGAGTAGGGAGAAAGGAGAATCTTTCTCGGTGGCTAGAACTTGCCCCAAGCGATTCTCGAAGCATTGACATAAGATAGTTTGAGTGCGTGAGAATGACGTAGGCCATCATTTTGGCCAGGTTGAGCTTTGTGTACCATTCCTATCATTTATTCCTTTTCTAGCCCATTTTGTGCCTACCCCTTCATTTGATTCAGCTCCACATATTTTTCACCAAAGCCTAAAAGCCCAACCTAGTTGCACAACCAAAACCGAGCTTAAATTTGATTATTATTTTCATGTTGGGGGTGTGACTGTGTTGCTTATTATGTGAAGTTGTGGTTATGTTAATTAGAAAATATGCTGAAAAAAAGAAAGAAAATAAAAGAAGAATGAAGAAGAAAAAGAAAAGAAAAAAAAAAGAGAAAAATGATTTTAATGAAAAATCTTTGTATAAATTTATGATTGGGAGTAGGGAGTGCACACACCTATGTTGCAAAAGTCCAAGTCTGGGGGTGTGATGCACTTGTATGCTTATAGTTGTGCGGGTATCTTTACTTAAAGCTCATGTTGGGTTAGGTGTGCTTAGCCTCCAGGCTTACCTTTGTTTTCCTCACCATAACCCAAGCCCCATTCAAAACCTGAAAGTCCTATTGACTCACGCCTTGAGCCAATCTAGCGTCGTGGAGAGAATGTGACCAGGCAAGCCTATGGTCACCGACACCGATGGATTTCGGTGGAGTTTTTCCGGCACCCCGATCTTTGGCAATGCTCACCTCAGCGTTCAGTTTACTTTCGCCATATGCGTGACCGGATGATTCACCGTAATTCTCATTTTGAGTAAAAGTAACAATTATTTATGTTTTTAAAATTCATAAACTCTGTGTATACTTAAAAATCTTCTCTAGTTTTCTTATACGAACATGAGCATGCGACTTCGCATGGTATTCCATTTTGTAATTTTTAGTTAGCTATTTCATATTCCCGGTTGCGTAGGAATTGTTTGCTCGGGACGCGCAAACAGGTAAGTCTGGGGGTGTGATTAGTCCCTATTATATATATATATTTTCTGACTCATTTAGGCTAGTTTTCTTGCTTTTATGCTTCAGTTTTGTTCATATTTCCCTTATTCATGCTTTTTATTGTAATACATAGTATGCCTGTTTTTGTGTGCAATTGCGCACTTTGTTGTTGGGGGTAAGCACTGCGTGCTCCCCATTGTATCCTCTTTATCTCTGTGCTGCTGGTAGTTCTTTCCCAGCTTGTGTCTCTTGTATGCAGGTGACCTGATCGTCCCGTTCTCCCCAAAGTAATTTCTGCGCATATCGCATGGTCGTGCATTTCCTTGACGCACGGTCGGTGGCGGTCGTGCGTTTGTGTCTGGGCAGAAAATGGAGCGTCGGAGTTTACTCGTGCGTTTTGACGCACAGGCAGATTCGCCCGTGCGAGAGTAAAACGCATGGTCGACCCGTGTCTTGATGATTTCAGAGCGTCGGAATTTACCCGTGCATTTGAACACACGGGCGGTGTGGGTCGTGCGTGAGCAAAACGCACGGGCGCTGGCCTTCTTCCCCTGCACGCCTGCTGAGCTTAAGTATCTCACGGTCCACACACGGTCGTGCGTTCGACTGTGCGTGACCAAATTTCTATCATTTTCCTATAAAAGCTGCAGATTCGACCTAAAACGGGAGAGTTCCGTACGCATTGTACAGCTGCGCCGATTTCGCCATCTCCACCAGGGTTTCATCCCTTTGGCCTCCTCCTTCATCCTAGAGCTTCAAGGGAGATCTAGCCACCATTTCCTCCAAGCAAGAGGAAGTTTGCAACCTCCACCGGATCGTGAGACGAAGAAGACGGGTCCATTGGAGAGTAGTGACAGCTCTCTCTACCCCGGACGCAGTTGCTGACCGAGCTTGGACGCGGACTGACAACCCAGCGATTTCAACCGTGAATCTCCAACGAGCCTTCAGATTCGGTCGATTTCTTGCCTTGTTCTTCTCTTATTGAAGTGTATATGTGTAGATCTTTGTATTTTGATGAAGTAGAGCACTTAAACTAGTTTGTATTTATATATATTTCATGTCTATGTGAAATGCTTTGTGGTTTATGTTGCTTGAGGTGCGCCCCATTCCATCCTCCATCCCGCCATCACGTTCGTCGCCGCACTAGCAATTGCTAGTGGCGTGCTTATCGAAGAGGTGCTTACGACCCTCACTCCGTTTGCCTACTCGTCCATCCTCCCTGGCGACGCAGTGCGCTCAAGGCCTGCCTAGTCTCCATCCCGCCAAGCGAAGCATTGCATAGCGGCATTGCATAAGAATAGTGTAATATTTTCTCTTTATTTTCCACAAACCAAATCCCCCGTTCCGCATCCATCCGACACAAAGGACTTCAATCTCAAGTCCTTCCTCGAACGTTAACTCTACCTTACTGTGTTCCTTGAGAGATTCGATACTCGGGGATTACTCCTCGTTTTATATTACTTGAACGATCGGTACACTTCCGTTTCGTGCCGCAGTCTTACTACCGCCTTTAGCGGTGTGCTAAGATATGTGCATCAAGTTTTTGGCGCCGTTGCCGGGGAACACAGTCGTGTGAGTCAAAAGGGGATGTCGGCAACCCCCTATCCTCGCACGACGGGATCTCCATGCCCCTTGAGGAGGAACCGCCTCCTTTGCCATGGGGAGAGGCTCGCGCGGTAGAATGGGAGTAGCTACAGAAGACAGAAGACAAAGATTAGTCGCCATTTGAAGACAGAGTTGCGAGTATAGTGGATACTCGCTCAGTAATTCACCTTCACCTGGGAAGACCTATATAAGCACGTATACTCTCCTCCGCCAGTAGACCACATCAAAGCGGCGACCTCGGAAGGTGTCGAGGAGCTTCTCCCGAGGTCCCTACAGGTAGGGAGTCATAAAGATGTGCTCAGGTGGCTGAAAGGAAGTGCGATGAATGGACTCGAAGTCGCAGCCAATGACGACCAGCTGCTCGCCCCAACGATGATTCTTGTTCGCTGTGCCGATGAAGGTGCAGACGTGACTACACAAGAAGATGATGCCCTCACCGGTCTCCATAAAGTGGAAGATCCTCCTGAAGACAGAAAGATCAAAGGCGATCTTCTCTTCTCGCAAGAAGTAGAGGAACCCTATGATCATCGTCATGCCATTCAGATTGATATGGGCAGGGACTATCCCAAAGTAGTGCAGAATTTGACATAATTCTGGCCATAATGGTAGTCACAAGCCTACATCGAAGTGGAGAATAGGGCAGACTATCTCACACTCCACGAAACTATTCAAGCGCTCGTCCTAGCAAGGAAGCCTGACCGAGTAACCTGGGGGTAAGTACTTCTCCGAAAATTAGTCCAAGTCTTTTTGACGTGAGATGGACTTCTTGAACGATGCCGCCACAAAGTTCCTCGCGTGACTAGCATGCCGAATAGTGGCTTCGTCAGACATCTCGATCGATGGAGAGAAGAGAAGATTGGCGAGTATCGAAGGCGAGAGAGATGAAATCAAAGATACTCGCGCGAAGAAGGGGAAGGTCGCTGACAGCGTAATAAATACCTACCCACCCCCTATTTATATGCAAAGGCAAGGTATGGGGGATTGGCTACCCCGCCGCGACTAGAAATAAGGGGGTATAGAGTAACAAGAAAAGTCGTCGTGTCCACGATGCGCGTCAAATCCGCCGACCTTCAGCACGTGAGGAACTTCATTAGAATACAAAGCCGCTCGCCAAATATACGCAACATTCCAGCAACAAATACACTCAGAAATAAAGAAGAAAGGAAACAAAGGCATCATCGCAGAAAATAAAGCAATAAATCAAAGGCGAGATTAAATGCTCGCCAAACAATATTACAAAATCAAATGTTTATTTTACAAAGTCGCTAGAGGCGTTCCACTCAGCATACAAGCGATAAAAGAAAGAAGAAGAAAGCTACTGAGGTCCTTGGTTATTCGCCTGAGGATCAAGAGTTTGAGCATATCGCCCGATCCAACCCATCCTGCGCGCTTGAAATGCTTGAGGGCCAATAACATCGCATCCTCACCTTGGCGCAATTGATCTTTAATTCTCACCAGCCTGCCCACCGAGCCCATGCTCGCTCGCACACCGACCAGCTCATCATGATGAAGCTGCTGACGATGCTCGATCCTC
The DNA here is from genome assembly GCA_033032865.1 of Dactylorhiza incarnata. NCBI lineage: Eukaryota > Viridiplantae > Streptophyta > Magnoliopsida > Asparagales > Orchidaceae > Dactylorhiza > Dactylorhiza incarnata. The sequence continues at coordinate 4,602,470 of JAWHQI010000105.1, forward strand.
GCAATCTGGCTCTCCAAATCATGGATGGATTGGAAGAGGGACTCCGCGCCAGCTAGCCGAGTCTCAAACTCTTCAAGCTTCGTGACTCGCACCTCCATCTCGGTAAGGCGCCGATGAGGTTCGCTGATCGCCAGGCGGTCGACCTTCGCCTCAAGCTCAAGGTACGAGCGAGCGACCTTCACTTGATACTCGTGGGGCGGGAGTCTGATAGCGTCGATCAAAGCCCCTCCGGCGTAGTAGCGCGAGATGCAGTTAAAGATAGACACAACAAAGAATCAGCGACAATTCCAGCAACGAAGGAATGCCGACTATAAAGGAAGCGACCAATTCCCAGGCCGAGAAGCTTCACTCCTCGTATCGCGACGAGGGCTGCAAGATTGCCCCAAACGAGGACTCCTAACTCGGCGCGGAGAAGGACTACGATGAGCAGTATCCCGCCGGCCTGAATAAGATTCACCGGGATAATCCCTTCTCGGAGACACATTTCCCCGATCGCGACCATCCAATGGTCTCCCTCCTCCCCTCGGGGCGAAGAAGTTTGAAGAACTTCTAATCTTGACGCGCCGCGAGGTCTCCACCGGATGGACCGAAGGAGCGGTTGACGAGTAAGGGCGATGATCGCCGGGAGTATTGGAGGGAGGCGCCAAAGGAGGCGGTGGCGGAAGACCGCCCGCGGGCAGCTGTGAAGCACTCGCCAGTGCTGGTCGCAAAGAAACCGGCGACGGTGGAGGTATACTGCTCGCCGAAGGACCCCGATGATCGCTCGTCGGAGGCCGCAAGGTCTCATCTACATGAGGCCTCTTGCCAGCAGGCGCCGAAGGAGAGTTGTAGAGGATCTGCACCGAGCGACCAGTTCGTGACCCCGTCTGGGATTCCGGTGCGACCATCGACGATGATCGTAGAGGAGGAACAACTAGATGCTCATCTGGAGCTCTAGTGGTCGGCAGGTCTGCGAATAGAGAAAAAGCATCAAAACCTCGCCCGCAACACCATGATAGCGACAGATCTAGTAAGGCAAGAAAGTGTCTTCTACCTCGCAAAGGGGCGAGATCAAGTTGTGTCTGGGTCTGGGACCTACTAGTGCTCGCCCCAGGGGCGACTTTCAATGCAAAAGGCCGGGAAGCAGGTTGCTCTTCATCGTCAGATAAGCCCAGATCACTGCGCATCTGTGGGATGCTTGCGGGGACCTCCTATTGATCGGTGGGAGGATCGATGACATCCTCCACGGGAGCAAGCAGTTTCTTCTTCTTCTTCTTCTTCTTCTTCTTCTTCTTGGCGAGCTTCTTCCTCCTTTTGGCTGCGAGGAAGTCATCAAGCTCATCTTGATCATGAGTGCATTCCGAGGAGGCGTCAGCAAACCCAGAAGCTCGGCCATGTCCGCTTCAGCCTCTTCGGCAGCATTGCGCGACATCTTGTGTGAGTTCAGAAAAGCAATCCAATAAAAGACTCCCCTATATATAGAGTCTAGAGCCAGCCAGGCGGATGTCGAATAGACCTGATACTCGCACAGAGTAGCTCGTCGAATAGGGGTTGGATGATTCTTTCTGAGCTACTTCGTTGCGGCAAAGAGCGGGGATTGTGTACAACTAATATTCTTTGAGGGTAAGACTCATTCAAGGCCACGTAGACAGAAGTCAAAGTCAAAGGTCAAAGCAGAAGCCATGAGTCAAACACCCAAGACAACTCAACCAGCATAAATAGTAGAAGGCCTAGGCGTGTATTGTGCGTGCATTCCCCAATACTCGCTAGGTGGGCGACTAGAGGCAATACTCGCCGAAGCCAGGTGAGATTCCCTTGAATGTCGCATAGTCGCCGGGTTGGGCTGGGCTATAAATAAGACCCTCCTCCTCTTTGGTTTTCCTATAAATATGACCCCATGGGTACTTGGATTGACACCTTTGGCTAAGCTTTCGAAACCCAACTTTCAAATTCTTGGACCCGTCATCCTTGGCCGTCATTCTTGATACTCGCCAAGTCGGTGCCTTCCTTGTACCCTGCTCGGCCATCTTTGGTTGTGGAGGGGAAGTCTCTTTCGAGCTTCTGGGTACATGGTGGGACCTCCCTGCCACAACACCTGAGGTCATTTTGTTGCTGTTCTAGCCCTTTCGTCGTTGCCAGTCAAGCCGTCTAGTTGGATTGCTGGGCGAGTAGCCTCCGGCTGAATTAGCTCAGTTGGTGATGAGGCTCGGTTGAAGGAGTCCTTATCTAGGAGGTCAGGGGTCGAAACCTGACCTCAACAACGCGCTGCGCCTGAGAAACAGGGCCAGACGGATGCGTTGGTGTGTATGGGCTGCAGCCCTTGTAAAAAAGCGGGCGGAGATGGACCGGCCTGTGAGCCGGGTTGCCAGCCGGCCCGTCAACCGCGGCAGCCGGCCCACCAGGGATGGGGCTTGGCCGTAGGCCTCTGGTGTTTTGGAGTTAAGATTTTCTCGGCTTCAACAGTAAGCTTTATGTCTTAGAAGAAGATCTCCCCCAAAGATCGAGCACATGGCTCGACCCAATCTTGAAAGCTGGATATCATAATTATCTCATTCTTCAATTCAGGATTCAGCCGAGCGTAATTACCAACGTATCACTTTAAGAAATCAATAAAAAGACCTTCAGGTCTTCATTTGAAGACAAGCAACTTGAGAGACTAGAGAGAACTCGAAGGTTTTCTAGCGAAGACATGGAACATAGATCGGTACGTTCCTTCGCTCAGAATTCACTTTGCTCACTTTCTAGTCCGTTCACGCTCAACGGTCTCGCGGACGCAGGAGCGGTCACAGGAAAGGACTTAGAAGAACCGCTCGTGGATGCTCCTGGGACCGCTCTCTTCAAAGCACATATGACTTATCCTTATTTTCCCTTCTTTTGTACTTAAAGCTTGTAAACATAGAGGTGGCTCCAGAGAACTCAGACACTTGTAGTAACAAAGGAACTAGTGGATTTCGGCTCGACACAGATCCGACCACGTGATTTTCACCATTTTCGGGTATTCCACGCTAAAAAACTTCAGTGTCATTGTTACTTGGTTTTCATTTTACTGTTTGCACGCCCGGTCCAACTTGGAGCTAAGCTGCTAAGGTGGTCCGATTCTTCGGACCGAATGAAAATCGGGTGACCCGCAACAACCTTCAATTCCAATTTCAGGAGCTCAATTCCATCCAAACGAACGGAACCTTAGAAAAATGTAAAACAAAAATGAAGTACTTAGATAAACTTATAATTTTATTTCTTCAAACGATAAATCTCATATTACAAGGGTAATTATACAGATCCCACATAACAAACATATATATGAATCTCCAATAAAGTCGTGACTTGTTTCCATTTTTATGATCACCACATAAACAACAACTTCGCACATAATAATAATAATAATTATTTGGTGTGCAAATTTTGAAGAACTAAATGTTGACGTGATAAACCTCGTTCATATTTGCGTAAAACATGCCATAGTTCTGCTCTATTCCAGCGGGCTTCATGTCCTCGTTAAACATGGAAAATAGGTAGACGTCCATGTCCTGTCCCGGAGACTTTGGAGTTCCGGTTTTACTGTACACATGCCCCACTAAATTGTTCATGTATGTTCTCGCATTATCGATGGTGGCCACGTTGGGACCTCCGGCCGATGGCCATCCGCTCTCCAACACCACCAGACCCACCCCGCTGCCGCCAATTCTGTCAAGTGCAGATCTCACCGTATCCACCATTGCATCAAATAAGTTCCAGTACCCGAGATTGCCGTCCTGCACGACCGTGCCTTTTGCATTGAAGAGTGCGTAGTCGAGACTAATTGCGGCCGGGTTCCCGATGTAAGAGAAGTAGGGGTAGACATTGACCAACAACGGTGTGTTGTGTGATGCGAGGAAAGAAACAATGGGTCCCAAGTCCTACATATTTATTCATCATAATAAATAAATAAATAAATAAAATGTTTGTTGATTAGGCGGGATGCATCTGCACCGTTCATCAAGTTGTGTTTTTGTGTGATGGACGACGCAGATGCATCCGGTGCACCATGCTCTATATACGCTCTAGGCACAAAAATTTTGTTCTATAAAATTTGATGATGAGACATTCGATATTACCGATAATGCTTGGTCGGAGAAAGCTCCCTGTGATGGCGGAAATTGTGTCCCGATCACCCCCATGGAGACGGCGGTGGTGACCGGAATGGAGATGCCAGCTCCTTGCAGGGAACCGACAACGTTGTATATGGCGGGAAGGATGTAGCCAGCGAGGTTGCCGGGGATTTTCTCGTTGCCCATGACGATATACTGGAAGTTTACAGAGCCAACATAGGGAACGATGTTCTCCTGAACCCAGGCGCCGACTGCGGTGCGGTTCGTGGCGAGCTTGTGAATATCCTGATCGTTGACATCAAGGATTAGGCTGATGCCAGAGTTTCGGAGGGCATCGAGGACGGCGGGATTCGTCCCATAAAGGTGGAGCTTGTGGATGTTCCGAGATTTGCATAGGGCGATGACCTGGGATGGGGAGGGGAGGTTGTTGGCTTGCATGCCATAGTTTACTCCAAGGCCCCCTTTTGAAATATTATCAATCACATAAATTAAATATTATTAGGAGTCTAATTAGAAATAGTAAACGGTTTATACTTATATTATATTTACGGCCGCCGGCTACCGCGAAGAAGAAAAGAAGAAGACAGACGACGATGTGGAGATCTATACCTTGAGCAACAATGGCGAAAGCAGAGAAAAAGAGAGCTACGACGGCAGCGAAATAGGGAAGAAGCCCACGCTCCATAGCTGCTTAATTATGAATGCTAGCTTGATTCTGTTATTTCCTAAAATCTGCTTTTATTTATAGTGCAAGGATCAGAGTGGAACAAACATTCAAATATTATGCACGTTAATTTCGATTAATTAAATATAATTAAAATTTTAGGTGATTAATGATTTCTAACTATTCCAAATGTCTCACTTGCTGCATAATTATGATCTGTCGAAAATATATTAGTTGTCAGTTAGTACTACAAAAAAACTTCATTTAGCAAGAAAAATTATTAATGCTAAATAATATCTTGCTAATTAACATCAAATTTTGCTAGGTAAATGAATTTTTAGTTTAGCTACAAAATTAGTAAGGAATTTTTTTGTTCCAAAAATAGCAAAATATTTTGTTGCAAATTTTTTGATGCAAAATAGCAATGGATTTTTTTGTTGCAAAATATTTGTGAAGTGAAAATTATTTTCTTCAAAAAAATTTAATCTCTATTTCTTAAAAAATATATTTTATTTATTTCTTTATCCTCTTCTCGCCCATACCCCCAATGATTGGGGACTATATGGGTTCTGTTGTTGTTGTTGTATCCTCTTCTCATAAAATAATATTGTTGTTTAAATATATTTATAAATTAAAATAAATTAATTATATTTAACAAAATAATTAATAATATATTCAATTCTTTATATAAATATATATATTATTTAAACATTTATATATTTTTATAAATTTAATATTAATTATTATTATTCAAGTACTAATGAAATAATATATAAAGATATATATATAAATTATGTACAGAAATATATATATATATATAAATTATTAAAAGAAATATTATATACAGATATATATTTATACTATATTAAAAAGGTATATCACGGTCTGCGATTAGCGCGAAATAAAATTAATAGAAAAAAACTGCACCGTCGAATTTGGTTCGGTTATTGGGGAACGTCCGATTATACACTGATCACTTTATATGCCGCTTGAATTCCGGTTGAATTCCGCTTAAACTCGCTATCCCTCTGCCCTAACTCACGCCACGCCGCACGAACCTCGACCCCGCTCCCTCTCACGCCTCCGCCTTCTCCCGGTACACGCTTCCTTCTCCGTCGCTCCCTCTCATCTTCGTCACTCCCTCTCATCTCCTCAAGCCACATCAAGCCGCAACATCTCCTGGACTCCTCCTACGACATTGCTCCCTCTCACGTCTTCTCCCGCGATTTCGGTCTCCCCCGAAGACATCAACACCGACCATCAGGTACCCTTCTCCCTCGACATTTCTCATCTCCCATTTCTACAGATCTATAGATCTATAAAACCTCTGACTCTCACGCCTTCTCCCGCGATTCCACTCTCCCTGGAAGACATCAACACCGGCCATCAGGTACCTTTCTCCCTCGACATTTCTCATCTCCCATTTCTACAGATCTATAGATCTATAAAACCTCAACACTTCTTCTTCTAATGCGGGGTTCCGAACACCTCTGCCTCTCCTTCTCATCTCCTATGCATATCGACTCACCTCTGCCCTTTCTCATTTCTACAGGTGGCTGATTTACCCGCGGGGTGCTCATCGAAATACCTCACTCAAGAGCTCGGTAAGATTCTCCATTCACCTCGCCTCTCACATTCATTCCTCCGTGAACGATTCTGCACTCCCTGTTTAACACCTCAGTACTAATCTGTTTAACATCTCCAGGATAGATCTTCAATGCTTTTTTATTGTTCTGTTATAGGAGTGCTTTATGTTCTGCATGATATGGTAGATGGTTTGGATTGTGAATTCAATCTAAGGCTGCTTTTGGCGCGGCTTATTTGCTCCGGTGAGGTTGGACAAAAACGTCATTGTCATAACAAAATCTTATGCCCAAAACTAGTTTCTTTTTGGTAACGGTTGTAACATTTGTCATACCAAACATACATTCTATGACAATGACATTTTTGTCCAACCTCACCGGAGCAAATAAGCCACGCCAAACACAACCTAAATCATGTTCAGAATCTTTCTTCAATTTTCTGTATGTGAATAGAGGATTTAACTACAAAAAAAATAAACAAATAATATTACAGTTTTTTTTTTCAATTTTCTGTATGTGAATATGAATGAATTAGCTTATAAATATGAATGAATTAGCTTCTCCTGTGAATAGAGGATCTTTCTTCAATTTTCTACTGCAGTTTTTTCTTGGTTATTGCTATAATATTTTAATTTTACAAATTACATTGCATTATAATATAACAAATAAAAATCAGGGTCCGTTCGGCGCGCAGGAAATGGCTTTCTGGAATTGGCTTTGCCCAAAAAATCAATATCTGCAGGAATTGGTTTGTGCATAAAACCAATTCTGCTGTTCGGTTACAGGATGGAATTCAGTGAACAGAATTGGAATTGACATCTGTAAGTTGTTCGGCTGCACGATGGAATTGCCTTTCTGGAATTAAAATTTTTAAAATTAAAATTTTTAAAAGCGCGCGCCCGAGCGAAAAGCACGCGCCCAGGCAAAAAACGCGCGCCCCGGCTAAAATATCGCGCCAGGGCAAAAAAAATCAAGGCCAGCGAAAAAATCGCGCACGAGCGAAAAAATTGAGCCCAACCGAAATAAATGCGCTTGGGCGAAATAAACGCGCCCGGGCGAAATAAGCGCACCCGGGCGAAAAAATCGCGCCCCGGCGAAAAAATCGCGCCCGAGCGAAAAAATCGCACCCGGGAGAAAAAATTGCGCCCGAGCGAAAAAATCGCTCCCGGGCGAAAAATTCGCGCCCGACCGAAATAAACGTGCCCGGGAGAAATAAAACGCGCCCGAGCGAAATAAACGCGCCCGTGCAAAAAAATCGCGCGCGGGAGAAAAAATTGCGCCCGGGCAAAAAAATCGCGCCCGGGCGAAAAAATCGCGCGCGGGCAAAAAAATCGCGCGCGGGCAAAAAAATCGCGCGCGGGCAAAAAAATCGCGCCCAGTCGAAATAAATGTGCCCGGTAGAAATAAAACGCGCCCGTGCAAAATAAACGCGCCCGGGCGAAAAAATCGCGCCAGGGCGAAAATATGCGCCCCGGTGAAATAAACGCGCTCGGACGAAAAAATCGCGCCTGGGCGAAAAAATAGCGCCCCGAGCGAAAAAATCCCGCACCCGGGAGAAAAAATTGCGCTCGGGCGAAAAAATCGCGCCCGACCGAAATAAACGTGCCTGGGAGAAATAAAACGCGCCCGACTGAAATAAACGTGCCCGTGCGAAAAAATCGCGCGCGGGCGAAAATATACGCCCGGGTGAAATAATCGCGCCCGAGCGAAAAAATTGCGCCCGGGCAAAAAATTCGCGCCCGGGCGAAAAAATCGCGTACGGCCAAAAAAATCGCGCCCGGCCGAAATAAATGTCCCCGGTAGAAATAAAACGCGCCCAAGCGAAATAAACGCGACCGGGCGAAAAAATTGCTCTCGGGCGAAAAAATCGCGCCCGGGCGAAAATATGCGCCTCGGTGAAATAAACGCGCTCGGACGAAAAAATCGCGCCCGGGCGAAAAAATAGCGCCCCGGGCGAAAAAATCCCGCACGAGCGAAAAAATCGCGCCCGGGCAAAAAAATCGCGCCCGACCGAAATAAACGCGCCCGGGAGAAATAAAACACGCCCGGGTAAAATAAACGCTCCCGGGCGAAAAAAATCGCTCCCGGGTGAAAAAATCGCGCCCGGGCGAAATAAACGCGCCCGGGCGAAAAAATCGCGCCCGGGAGAAAAAATTGCCCCCGGGCGAAAAAATTGAGCCCGGGCAAAAAAATTGCGCCCGGGCGAAAAAATCGCGCCCGGGCGAAAAATTGAGCCCGGGTGACAAAATCGAGCCCGGCGAAAAAATCGAGCCCAGGCAAAAAAAAACGCGCCCGGGCGAAAAACGTGCGCTCGACCGAAAAACGCGCTGGTCAAAAAACGCGTGCCCTGGTCGAAAAACGCGTGCCCGACCGAAAAAACGCGCGTCTGAGCGAAAAAAGAGCGTCCGGGGGAAAAATGTCTGACAGGTCGAAAAACACCCGGTCGGCCGAAAAAACGCCCGCCCGGGAGAAAAATACGTGCCCGGCTGAAAAATGCGCGCTCGAGCGAAAAATCGCGCTCCCGGGCAAAAAAACGGCAGCCTGGGAGAAAAATGAACGTCCGGTCGAAAAGCACGCGCCCGACCGAAAAACTCGTGCCCGACTGATAAACAACCCTGCAGGAAAACGCACGCTCGGGCGAAAAACCCGCGCGTAGGTTGAAAAACTCTAGCGTAAATATTTGATTATGCGGAAAACTTATGGGCGGAGGTAAGAATTGCTATTTGATTTTTTAGTTCATAGTAAAAGCCATGAGTTTTCACATGAAAGTCAATATCCGCTTAAATTTCGTTGCGCCGAACACTAGAATTGAATTTCTAATCTCAAATGCCAATTCCAGAAAGCCAATTCCGTCCAAACGAACGGACCCTCAATGATCTTCTAATAGTACAAGATGGATTTCAATATTCTCCAAAGTACTTTTTTTTCAGTTTTAAAAATAATGTTTTATGTTTGTCCACTTCTTATTGTAGGACTCCGAATTGTCCATAGGACAGAAATCCCAGAATAATGGAATACTTCGACACTGTAGATTGCTAACACTAAAAGTTTAGTCTACTGCCCTGAATACTGCTAATCAGATATACAACAATTAAATATTGCTCTCTGATTTTAACAAAGCTAGCATAGTGAATGTGTGTGCATGTGTGTGTGAGAGAGGGGCAGTTTGAAAAATACATTCCGTAACACTTCCAATTACATTATGCTGCAGTTTAATCCAATGATATTAAATCCACTGGTTTCGCTACTTCGATCAAGAAACTCTACCGGTTGAGCTTCGACAAACCACACAACCTCTGTTAGATCATTCAAGAGGTATGAAATTTTCACCACAAATTCTCCAGTATTTTGGTTTCCATTTCCATTTTTGTTTAAATTGAATTAATTCTTAAAATGTATCTTCCTCTACCTACATTTAAGGGTGCTTTGAGGTATTAGTCAATTAGTGGCTAAGCGAAGCATGTTAGTCTCTGTGATGAATGCTTATAGGGCTGCTCCGTAATATTGGCCGACAGAGGGTCAAGCGGAGTAGATAGATTTAATTGAATTCTTTTTAGGGCAAAGTCATTGAAATGAAACACATGTAATAATGCATCTGCTTGATCTTATGCAATTACAGGTTTATACTAATTGTCTTCTATTTAAAATTTGTGATTCAAGAATGTTAATTATAGGTTTATTTTCATTTATCAAATAAATGTCTTCTATTTGTAATTTGTGTGATCCAAGAATGTTAATTAATAGCCTATTTTTATTTATCGAATAATTGTCTTATATATTTCATCCAACGCATAATTGTCTGGCACAATATGGCGTGTGCCAGACAAAAGACACCCTACTTACAGTGAAATTAAACATGATACTTATTTATCGGCTATTTAAACACCACCAAGATTTCAATGACAAACCAACACAATGTGCTCAACGCAAGGGAAAATCAAGATCATCAACTACTTCCCATTAACCAACATGAACCTACGATGACAGATGAGAATATCGCCACAAATGAAAGCAACTTGCCAACCGAAACAACCCGCTGAAGAGGAAGGCCTCCTACATACGTATCAACTCTAGAGCGTCGCGAGGCATCTAATGTCCGAAGAAGGGGACTTCGTAGATTTCGGCAAAGCGTTGATGCGTACCCGTCCGGTAACATAAAATGTAACCTAATAATACATTATTCAACAAAAACAACCCAAATAACATAATATTCACTTTTCTTAGACACACTTCATAGTTCAGTTGAACAAAGACAGACTGCAGGGCTACGTACTTCACCCACTTCTTCCTCCAACCCATTGTCTCTTCTGGGTATTTCAGAGTCACTGGTGCCAAATGCAACTTCTATTGAGGAAATCAGAGCAACACGTACAAGTATAAACAACCCTAAACAATAATATATTGCTTCTTTTTGGTATTTCAATACATAAATTAACAATATGCCCACATGTCTGTCAAATCCATAAAAAAGTGCAAATCCCTAGCGTACCTAATGCAACCTACTTACCCCCGATAACATCTCGGCGAAGAGGGAGGCCGCAATTACATACATCGATTATTGATAGACATGGATCAACAACTACACGAGAAACAACCCCTGCAGCACCGCGACCATCTCGACCGAGAGGAAGACCACCAATATACACATCAGCTCAACAACGTCGTGCTGCAATCAATGCTCGGCAAAGGGAACACCGTCAACACCAACAACGCATTAATACCAACATCGAAATCCACAATCACACAAGTACAACAGTAACTACAAGCAACTTCAACGCGTCCATGTCAGGTAACCTACTATGAATCTAATGACTACATTAACTCAACCGCAAGCAACTACAACTGCTAAATCATAATCCAACTAATTTCTACTAACAACACTTAACTGCATGATTTTCAACCAACCAATATCCGGAGAACACCTCACCGCCAGTGGCAAAATGAAACTTACATGGCGGAGACCTTAGATCTACTTCCACCAGCAATTATTGAAGGTATTACATTGTCTAAACTTACACATGCAAGCAAATTCTTTAGAAAAATTAAATAAATTAGGTTACAACATTTTCAGCCAACCAAGATCCGGATAACACCTCATCACCAGTGGCAAATGAAACTTACATGGAGGAGGCCTCAGATCTACTTCCACCAACAATTATAGAAGGTATTACATTGTCTAAACTTGCGCATGCACTACTCCCACTGACAACAAATGTCGGGCAAAATAACAAGCCTCATACATACAGAAAATTGACAAAACAAAATCACTATGTAGAAAATGCAAACTACTTACCCCCGAGGACATCTCGGAGGAGAGGGAGACCACCAATACATACATCGACTGCTAACCGACATGATGCAACAACTACACGACAAACAACACCGGTAACAACACGACCATCTAGACCAAGATGTAGGCCACCAATATACACGTCAACTGAATACCGACGTGATGCAATTAATGTTAGACAGAGGGAAAACCGTCGGGCTCAACAACACATTCATACTTCCATCAAAAACCAAAATGACACTGCAAGTACAACAAACGACGATGAAGAGATGCCAATTGGGGATGAACCGCATACAATACACGGTAAGTCTACATCTACACACATGCAAACCAACGATACAAGTAAAACCAATGATTCATGTTAATCTCACAATCAACTATGTTTTATCACCCAGAAAATGCTCCTAATCAAGGTGCAACTCGCCATTTAAGTGCACGAAACTATTATCCAGCAGTAACTGTACCTTCAGTAACTCTATTTACCCGACTACTTGTCATCATTATCGCGCTAAGTTTTTTCACGATGAAACTACTACAATATGCTGCAAAGGGGGAATTGTCGATGTGTCAGATATTCCAGTTCCACTTGAGCTCCTAGAACTCTTCACATGACATACTACAGAAGGACGTAACTTCAGACAGAATATATGTTTGTACAACCATGTTTTCTCCTTCACCTCAATGTGAGTGACATTAGATGAAAGTATGCCGACATTCAATCAGGGTATCTATACTTTCAGAGCACACGATGCAATATACCATAGAATTGACTCTCTACTACCAGAATACGGTACTAGACCACGTTTTGTGCAAATGTTCATTTATGATACTGAACACGAAATGGAGAATAGGGTAAACGAAAATCCGGGCCTCGCTCTAGAAACGATTCAAAAGATCTCCAACATACTGGACGCAGTAAATCCATTCATCCAAACATTATGTCAGTTAGCAAGACACTCAGATCTCCACCAATGCAGACTTCTAATTAAAGAAAAGCCTCCAGTAGAGCGTCATTACTCCTTTCCAACGGCATCACAAGTAGCGGCTATATTAGTTAACACAGATGATTTCATTGAAGCAAATGACAGAGACATAATTGTCGAAACGTATTCCGGAGAACTACTACCTATAAAGGAATATTCTAGCTACTACGACCCTCTACAATATCCTTTGTTATTTCCTCATGGGTCATATGACTGCGTGGATATGAGTTATTAGATCGTGCAGACCGAACAAGCTGTTGCAACTAATACTGCTACCAATTATAGGTACTGTAAAAATTGTACTCATTCTGAGCCTAACAAAACATTACTACTGTATATTCACTACTTTAAACTATCTACATGTAGATCCGTGCAAACAGATCTTCAATACTACACTACGCAGTCTGTCTACTACAACAGTACATCGTCGATATGTACCTAAAAATTGAAACACAGAAATTACGGTGGATTAGGTCTCACCAAAGCGATGTCAGAGCCGAGTTATATCAAGGATTACGGGATTGCTTACAAAGCGGTGAAGACGATACATGTACATATAAATGTTATTCGAATATAAACAGAAATACCTTATTAATTTTTATGATGTTCAAATTACGTCACTACAGGTAACGTCGGTCGTAGAACAATTTTGTCGTCTTCTTTTATTGGAAGCCCAAGAGATTTGTTCCAATGATACCAAGACGCTATGACAGTTGTACGTAATTTCTGTAGGACAGATATTTTTTTAACAATGACTTGCAATCCTTCGTGTCCGGAGATAACAAACGAGCTTCATCCTGGACAAACTCCCCAAGATCGACCAGATTTAATCTCAAGAATATTCCATGCAAAGTTGTAATGTCTAAAGGCTGACATCTTCCATAAGGGTGTCCTTGGCAGAGTCGTTGCGCATGTCCACGCGGTAGAATTTCAAAAGAGAGTCCTTCCACACGCACATATGTTTTTTATTTTCAATGAACACGATAAGCTAAGTAGTCCAGACGATTATGATTGCGCCGACAGAGCCGAAATCCCAGTACAGTCAGAAGAACCTGAGTTATACAATGCAGTGCTTAGACATATGCTACACGGACCATGCAGACACTTCAGACCAAATGCACAGTGCATGAAAAATAATGCATGCAAGAAAGGTTTTCCAATACCTATCACGGAAGCAACAACACATGGTTTGAATTCATACCCATTATACCGCCGCTGTGACGACAATGGAGCAATTCCTCTTGGACGAGATGGAGAATTTATGGCTGACAATGGATGGGTTGTACCGTATAACCCTTGGCTCCTGCTTAAATAAGATTGCAACATTAATGTGGAAATATATAGCAGCATTAAGAGTATCAAATATATGTACAAGTACGTTTACAAGGGTCCTGACTGGGTTGCGTTTGAGGTGCGTCCTGGACCGAGCTAAGACGAAGTTAGTAAATATGTCGACGACCGTTGAATTTGTCCGCCTGAGGCATCTTGGAATCTTTTCAAGTGTCATATGTATCAAACATTTCCTTATGTAGTTCATTTACAAATACATCTACCAGATCAACATCAGGTTCAATTTCGAAACAATCAATCAATTTTCGATGTGCTAGCTAATGAAAGGAATTCACGAACAATGCTGACAGAGTTCTTCAAAATATACAACAACGGACTAGAAAACGTTCCTTATTTATACGTTGACTTTGCTAAACACTATAGGTGGCTAACACCTACAAGAAAATGGATAAGAAGAGTTCGAAATTGAATGGTAGTTGGACGTATATACGCTGTATCGCCAACCGAGGGTGAGCGCTTCTACCTACGACTTCTGCTTAATCATATTCCAGCGCCAACTTCATTTAATTCCCTGTATACTGTTCATGGTATTCGTTACATGAAATTTAAGGAAGCTGCTCAGAAATAAGCCCTACTTGAAGAAGACAATAGTACCAGAGAATGCCTAGCGGAAGCAAGAAATTTTAGAATGTCAGTGGCACTGCGAAGATTGTTTGCAACAATATTATTGTATTGTCAACCAACCGGAGTAAGAACTCTATGGGATGAAGATCAAGCTGCGATGATCGAAGATTATGCTAGCACCAGCACTACAAACAGTAATTTTTTAATAAACAGATTACTTTGTGAGTTAAATAACATCTTCGAGCAATATAACAGAAACACAAAAGATTTTGACTTGCCAAGGTTAAGCGAGGGCATACAATACTCAATAGACTTACCAGGTTTGATTGACAATGAACTATCAATTCCAATATCGAAAGTGGACCTAAATTCAATATCGCTACTGAAGCATGAACAACAAACAACGTACAACACTATATGCAGTTGCATAAGAGAAGGAAATGGAGGTATTTTCTTCGTTGACGATTCTGGTGGAACTGGTAAAACGTTTCTCTATCGGTATATTCTAGCAACCTTCTGCAACGAACGTCGTATTGTGATTGCAACAACAAATTTCGAGATAGCAACAAATTTACTCCCAGGCGGATGCACTGCTCACTCCAGATTCAAATTACCAATTAAACTCGAGAACGTACTAAATTGTGGCTTCAGTAAGCAGTCCGATTTGCGGAAATTGGTAGAAATTTCATCTGCAATTATTTGGGACGAGGCACCCATGGCTAACAGGAAAACTTTCGAAATTGTAGATCGTACATTGCAAGAATTACTCGAAATAAACAAGCCTTTTGGTGGGAAGGTTCTTATCATGGGAAAGATTTCAGACAGGTGACGCCAGTTGTGGTGAATGTTGAAACCAATACTTGGTCACTTGTGGAGTTCGGGGTCCCCAAAAAGGGGTGACCTCACACTTACTTCTCTCAAGGGAGAGCGATAGGTTGAAGACTCAGAGAACTAGGAACATGACCGAGGGCTCAGCGACGAGGTCCCACCACACACCCGGAAAATCTTAGAGCACTTCCCCTCCAAAGCCAAATGCTGAGCTTGGGCACCTTTGGAGGCACTCTCCTACCCCCCCCCCCCCCCCCACCAAAGAAACCTAGGGAGAGAGTAGCACAAAGAGAGTGATCCCCCAAAAGGTGCCCCCTTGGTCCTATTTATAGATTCATGGACCTGGTCTGCCAATAGCCAGATTCTAGCCTTAGAGATTACGAAAATACCCCCAGGTTTGGCCTGCCAACAGCCAAATCCCGCCGTTCCGAGAGGCTAAACGCAGACCCCCTCTAGGGCGGAGTGAGTGGGGGCTGGGCGAGCAAGGGGAAGGCCGCCTCCCTCGCTCGCCCCCTACTAGGGCTGGGCGAGCAGGGGCCAGGCCGCCTCCCTTGCTCGCCCCCTGCTCGGGCCGGGCGAGCAGTGGGCAGGCCGCCTCCCTCGCTCGCCCCCCTGCTGCGGCCGGGCGAGCAGGGGGCAGGTCACCTCCCTCGCTCGCCCCCTTGCTGGGGCTGGGAGAGCAGGCGGCAGGTCGCCTCCCTCGCTCGCCGCCTTGCTGGGGTCGGGCAAGCAGGGGGCAGACCGCCTCCCTCGTTCGCACCCTTGCTGGGGCCGAGCGAGCAGGGGGCATGCCGCCTCCCTCGCTCGCACCCTTGCTGGGGCCGGGCTAGCAGGGGTGATCCACCTCCCTCGCCCTCCCCCTTTACTAGGGCTGCGCGAGCAGGGGGCAGGCCTCCTCCCTCGCTCGCCCCCTTTAATGGGGAGGGCGAGCAGGGGGCAGGCCGCCTCCCTCGCTCGACCCCTTTACTAGGGCCGGGCGAGCAGGGGGCTGGCCGCCTCCCTCGCTCGACCCCTTTACTAGGGTCCGACGAGCAGGGGGCAGGCTGCCTCCCTCGCTCGCTCCCTTGCTGGGGATGGGCGAGCAGGGGGCAGGCCGCCTCCCTCGCTCGCCCCCTTGCTGGGGCCGGGAGAGCAGGGGGAAAGCTGTCTCCCTCGCTCGCCCCCTTGCTGGTGCCGGGCGAGTAGGGGCAGGCCACCTCCCTTGCTCGCCCCCTTGCAGGGGCCGGGTGAGCAGGGGGCAGGCTGCCTCCCTCGCTCGCCCCCTTTACTGGGGCTAGGCGAGTAGGGGGCAGGCCGCCTCCCTCGCTCGCCCCTTTACTGCGGCTGAGCGATCAGGGGGCAGGCCACCTCCCTCGCTCTCCCCATTTTTTGGGCTGGGCGAGCAGGGGGCAGGCCGCCTCCCTCGCTCGCCCCCTTTGCTGGGGCTGGGTGAGCAGGGGGCAGGCCGCCTCCCTTGCTCGCCCCCTCCCCTCCTGGGTCTTCCCAAAAACTCTCCCGCTCCTCTCCTTGCCTGGGGTGGTGCTAAAAAATACCGGGCCTAGAGACATCTTGGGTCCCAGGAGCCCACTCGACGAATATAGGGTTGTACACAATCCCCGCTCTTTGCGAGCTTGTTACTAGCACGGAAAGAACGTCCAAACCTGCATATTCTGCGAGTGCCGCTGAGTGGAGTTGAAAAGACTCCACACCATCCCGGAAAAAATTTACTTAGCCTCTCAGAGAGGTCCTCCTGCCCAGCCGACTAGTGAGAGCCCGGTTAGTGGAACCACCTCGGGGAAATTTTTTACTTAGCCTCCCTGAGAGATCCACCTGCCCTGCCGACTAGTGAGAGCCCGGTCAGCGGAATCATCCTGGGGCTAAGTACTTTGAAAAACTTCTGGCCACCGAGCGATCCTCGTCCCTGCTAGATTGGTGGGAGCCTGGTCAGCGGTCCAGCATCAGGGCTAAATACTTTTTTTGAAAACTTCGTGCCACAGAGCAATCCTCAGCCCTGCCAGCTTGGTGGGAGACTGGTCTGCGGGCCAGCGTCGGGGCTAAGTACTTTTTGAAAACTTCTTGCCACCGCGCGATCCTCGGCCCTGCCAGCTTGGCGGGAGCCTGGTCAGCGGGCCAGCATCGAGGCTAAGTACTTTTTGAAAAATTCTTGCCACTGAGCGATCCTCAGCCCTGCCAGCTTTGTGGGAGCCTGGTCAGTGGGCCAGCATCGGGGCTAAGTACTTTTTGAAAACTTCTTTCCACCGAGCGATCCTCGGCCCTGCCAGCTTGGTGGGAGCCTAGCCGGCGGGCCAGCATCGGGGCTAAGTACTTTTTGAAAACTTCATGCCACCGAGAGATCCTCGACCCTGCCATCTTGGTGGGAGCCTGATCAGCGGGCTAGCATCGGAGATGAGTACTTTTTGAAAATGTCTTGACACCGAGCGATCCTCGGCCCTGCCAGCCAGCGGGCCAGCATCGGGGATAACTACTTTTTGAAAACTTCTTGCCACTGAGCGATCCTCGGCCCTGCCAGCTTGGTGGGAGCCTGGTCAGCGGGCCAGCATCGAGGATGAGTACTTTTTGAAAACTTCTTGTCACCGAGCGATCCTCGACCCTGCAAGCTTGGTGGGAGCCTAGTCAGTGGGCCAGCATCGGGGCTAAGTACTTTTTGAAAACTTCTTGCCACTGAGCCATCCTCGGCCTAGGCAGCTTGGTGGGAGCCTGGTCAGCGGGCCAGCATCGGGGCTAAGTACTTTTTGAAAACTTCTTGCTACCGAGCGATCCTCAGCCCTGCCAGCTTGGTGGGAGCCTGGTCAGTGGGCCAGCATTGGGGCTAAGTACTTTTTGAAAACTTCTTTCCACCGAGCGATCCTCGGCCCTTCCAGCTTGGTGGGAGCCTGACCAGCAGGCCAACACTGGGGCTAAGTACTTTTTGAAAACTTCTTGCGACCGAGCGATCCTCGGCCCTACCAGCTTGGTGGGAGACTGGCCAGTGGGCCATCATCAGGGCTAAGTAATTTTTGAAAACTTCTTGCCACCAAGAGATCCTCGGCCCTGCCAGCTTGGTGGGAGCTTGGTCAGCGGGCCAGCATCGGGGCTAAGTACTTTTTGAAAACTTCTTGCACCGAGCGATCTTCGGCCCTGCCATCTTGGTGGGAGCCTAGCCTGTGGGCCAGCATCGGGGCTAAGTACTTTTTGAAAACTTCTTGCCACTGAATGATCCTCGGCCCTGCCAGCTTGGTGGGATCCTGGTCAGCGGGTCAGCATCGGGGCTAAGTACTTTTTGAAAAATTCTTGTCAACGAGCGATCCTCGGCCCTGCCAGATTGGTGGGAGCCTGGTCAATGGGCCAGCATTAGGGATAAGTACTTTTTGAAAACTTTCATCACATTAGTTATCATATTACATGCAAGAAAAAAACTAAGTTTGGAAGTAAACCATTGTACTACATGGACTTACAGGGTAGAAACGTTTTTGGTCGTCACCGCTTAGCTCAAGACATTCCTTCTTCGTCCCCAACATCCCAGACATGGTCCTCCTCGATCCCTATCGGTTGTCGTTGTTGATGCATCGGACCCCTTGTCCCCCTTATTTCCAAAAACTCAGGGTAGGTAGACGTCGTGTGACCTTCCTCCTGGTGGAATTCACAGTAGGGTAACGCCACCATATCCCCTCCTCTTCCTCTTCTTTTCGCTTTTCTGTCTCTCCTCCTTCCTCCCTAGCCAATCGCCATGGCGTGCTGAGGCGGGGGGAGGAGAGGTCTCGCGCCCTGCCTCCACCCCGGGTGGTCGGGTCTCTACCCTTGGAAGTTCCCCTCTCCTTGATCAAACTTTCTTTCGGGATCTTTCATGCTCCCTCTCTGTTGTCTTGCCTCTGGCTCACTCAGCGTGGCCAACCTGTTTGCGAAGTCCAGGTTGGCCTCCTCTCCCCCAATTTCTTCCGCTGCCCTTTCCATCAATTCTTCGAAGGATAGGGGAGTCTTCCGCTTTAAGCTCATCTTGAACAACCCCTCCCGCTGCCCCACTATGAAGGCAAGCTGGAGGGTGAACCCGGGCACTTCCTGGGTGAGTAGGACCTCTTGTTGGAACCTGTCAACGTAGCGAGCCAGTGATCTCTTGCTTAATCTTGAAGAGTGCATCGACATCCTTCTTCCTCTTCTTCGACGTAGAGAAGCGCAGCAGAAAACCTCGACGCAGATCCCCGAAGGCCCAGATAGACCCCACGGGGAGCTGGTGGAACCAGTCTCTCTCCTTCTCCTTCAGGGTGGTGGCAAAGAGCCGACACTGGAAGGCATCTGACATAGGACTGATAGAGATCATGTCCTCGAACCACTGCAGGTGCAGGACTGGGTCATCCTTGCCGGAGTAGTAAGACATCTCCGCCCCCTAAACCCCTCTAGAACCGGGGCCGGGAGGATCAACTCACAAAAGAAACTTCCCTCACCTGCTCGGCAAGTGGTTCGCTCTTGCGGAGTAAGCTCGCAGGCCTCTGCACTCGCTGGGCTACTGGAGAGCCGCCACCCGGGGGGGGGGGGGAGTCTTGCCCAGCCACATCTGCTCGACCCCCTTTGGGGTGGGGCGAATGGGGGCCGGATGCCTCCCCGCTCGCCCCCCTTTGGGGCTGGGCGAGTGGGGGCCAGATGCCTCCCCACGTCTCCTTGGGGCTGGTCGAGTGGGGGAAGGACGCCTCCCCACTCGCCCCCTTGGGGCTGAGCGAGTGGGGTAAGGCCGCCTCCCCACTCGCCCCCTTAAGGGCTGGGCGAGTGGTAGCAGGCCGCCTCCCCGCTCGCCTCCCTTGGAGGCCAAGCGAGTGGGGGAAGGATGCCTCCCCACTCGCCTCCATCGACACCTACTTCCGGATTGCTGGCCGGGAGTGTTCTCGCCCATCTGCTGGGGTGGGACCTCAGGACAACCTCCTCTCTCGCATTCGCCTATCGTGGCAAAAGCTAGCTGCAAGGTCTGAAGGACCTCCTGCTTGATGTTTTCGAACATCTCCATCGTCACCACATCCACTGGTGGCTGCGAGTGGCCTGGGTTGGGTCCATCTCTTCCATCTCCAGCCATAGAGCTCATCTTGAGATTTTTTGTGTTGGTCACTCTCCACGCTCACCGCACCATAAATGTTGAAACCAATACTTGGTCTCTTGTGGAGTTCGGGGTCCCAAAAAAGGGGTGACCTCACACTTACTTCTCTCAAGGGAGAGCGCTAGGCTGAAGACTCGGAGAACTTGGAACAGGATCGAGGGCTCAACGAGGAGATCCCACCACACACCCGAAAGATCTTAGAGCACTTCCCCTCCCAAGCCAAATGCTGAGCTTGGGCACCTATGGAGGCACTCCTCCCCCCCACCAAAGAAACCTACGGAGAGAGTAGCACAAAGAGAGTGATCCCCCAAAAGGTGCCCCCTTTGGTCCTATTTATAGATTCCTGAGCCTGGTCTGCCAATAGCCAGATTCTGGCCTTAGAGATTACAAAAATACCCCAAGGTTTGGCCTGCCAACAACCAAATCCCGCCGTTCTGAGATGCTAAACGCAGACCCCTCTGGGGCGGGGCGGGTGGGGGTCGGATTCCTCCCCGCTCTCCCCCTTGCTGGGGATGGGCGAGCAAGAGGCAGGCCGCCTCCCTCGCTCACCCCCCTACTGGGGCTGGGCGAGCAGGGTGCAGGCCGCCTCCCTTGCTCGCCTCCTGCTGGGGCCGGGCGAGCAGGGGGAAGACCGCCTCCCTCGCTCGCCCCCTGCTCGGGTTGGGCGAGCAGGGGGCAGGCCGCCTCCCTCGCTCGCCACCTTGCTGGGGCTGGGCGAGTAAGGGGTAGGCCGCCTCAATCACTCGCGCCCTTGCTGGGTCCGGGCGAGCAGGGGGCATGCCGCCTCCCTCGCTCGCCCCCTTGCTGGGGCCGAGCGAGCAGGGTGCAGGCCGCCTCCCTCTCTCGCCCCCTTTACTGGGGCTGGGCAAGCAGGGGCAGGCCGGCTCCCTTGCTCGCCTCCTTTACTGGGGCCGGGCGAGCAGGGGGCAGGCTGCCTCCCTCGCTCGCCCCCTTTACTGGGACGGGTGAGCAGGGGGCAGGCCGCCTCCCTCGCTCGCCCCCTTGCTGGGGCTGGGCGAGCAGGAGGCAGGCTGCCTCCCTCGCTCGCCCCCTTGCTAGGGCGGGGCGAGCAGGGGACAGGCCGCCTCCCTCACTTACCCCCTTGCTGGGGCCAAGCAAGCAGGGGGCAGGCCGCCTCCCTCGCTCGCCCCCTTGCTGGGGCCGGGCGAGCAGGGGGCAGGCCGCCTCCCTCGCTCGCCCCCTTGCTGGGGCCGGGCGAGCAGGGGGCAAGCCGCCTCCCTCGCTCGCCCCCTTTACTGGGGCTGGGCGAGCAGGGGGCAAGCCGCCTCCCTCGCTCGCCCCCTTTACTGGGGCTGGGCGAGCAGGGGGCAGGCCGCCTCCCTCGCTCTCCCCCTTACTGGGGCTGGGTGAGCAGGGGGCAGGTCGTCTCCCTCGCTCGCCCCTCCCCTCCTAGATCTGCCCAAAAACTCTCCCGTTCCTCTCCTTGCCTGGGGCGGTGCTAAAAAATACTGGGCCTAGAGACATCTTGTGTCCCAGGGGCCCACTCGACGAATACAGAGTTGTAAAGTGAATGGCACAAATTCTGAAATAATTCGGTCAAACATCGTTGAGTATTACTTATGTTTAGGTGTTAGGTTGCTTAGATTAAAAGAAAATTTGAGGGCACGCAATGACGTCGAATTTGCTGAATTCTTGCTTAGGGTCGGAGATGGAGAGGAGCAAACAATAGAAAGTGACATTATTCACGTTCTTGACTCAATTGTTGTGCCTTGTGATGGAGTGCAATCAATCGATGATTTGATCAAGTTTGTTTTTCCAAATATTAAAACTTACAATGTAAACAATACTGATGTTGAGTACATGAAGACAAGGGCCTTAATAACTCAATTAAATGAAGACGTTAACAAGTTGAACGAAAAATGCATGGACATGTTTCTAGGGGAGAGCACTGTAACGCCCCGACCCAATGGGCTTTCACCAGGTGTGCCCAGCACAGTACATTACTGGGCTATAACCCAAAAACCCCAACCCATCTGCACACCTGTTTCTCGGCCGCGTCGGGTTGCTGACGCTGGGGTTTGAACCCACGACCTCCTTGATAATGAGCCTTCAAGCCACTCCTCATCACCAATTAAGCTGCAGCTCAATTGGTGATGAGGAGTGGCTTGAAGGCTCCTTATCAAGGAGGTTGCGGTGTCAAACCCCAGCGTCAACAATCCGACGCAGCCGAGAAACAGGTGCGCATATGGGTTGGGGTGTTTGGGCTGCAGCCCGGTAACGTACTGTGCTGGGCACACCTGGTGAAAGCCCATTGGGCCGGGGCGTTACAATAAAAAGTGCAGCTTAATTGGTGGTGAGGAGTGGTTTGAAGGCTATTTATCAAGGAGGTTGCAGGTTCAAACCCCAGCGTCAACAACCCAGCGCGGCTGAGAAACAAGTGCGCAGATGGGTTGGGGTGTTTGGGCTGCAGCCCAGTAACGTACTATGCTGGGCACACCTGGTGAAAGCCCATTGGGCTGGGGCATTACAAGCACAACTTACCACACTTTCGACTCAGTATCAGATGATAACCACAACTTATATCTCCCAGAATTTTTGAACTCTATTAATCCTGGTAATCTACCAACACACAAACTAACATTGAAGCGTGGTTGTCCAATTATGCTTCTCTGAAATATAGATCCAAAAATTAGTTTATGCAATGACACGAGACTAATATGTCGTAGGTTTGGAAGAAATATCATTGAGGCAACTATATTAGTAGGGCATTTCAAGGGTCTTAGAGTTTTCATTCCACGCATACCACTTAAAAGCGCAGAAGATTACAAAATGCCGTTCGAACTGATAAGGAAATAATTTCCTGTCAGATTGGTTTTGCATTAACAATTAATAAATCCCATGGCAAGACAATTGGAAATGTCGGAATCTATCTTCTGAATCACGTCTTCAGTCATGGACAATTGTATGTTGCTTTATCAAGAGGAGTTTCAGCACAGACCACAAGAGTTTTAGTCAAAAACTACGCAATCGAGGGTCACGAGGGAGTGTACACAAAGAACGTAGTGTTCAAAGACATTTTTGTTCTGATCGATTCGACGACGACATGAAGTACGGTATGACATCGATTAAAACTGACTAACATTTTTAGCCCAGTCTTAATACTTTTACAATCATTTCACATAAATTATTTTTATCCTAACCAATATTAGTGATTTTTCAGGCTTGACATGCGTAACTCCTGAAAATATAGAGACAATCAGGTTCACAGATCTTCCTTTTAATGTAGTTAAAGGATTTAGAAGTATTATACCAGCGGTGCCAAAATGCATGACTGTACTAGCAGAATGGAGCTTTGTTTTCAATATGATTAGAAGGTAAACAATATTTACATTGATAAACATCTTTCTCAAAAAATTTGTAACACTTAATGCAACTCCCAATACTAAATATAAAAAAGTTTAAAATTTTGTAGATGCACAAAAAAAGGAAGACAGACGATACAAAGCCACGACAATGACGTCGGATCACTTCTATATGAGATTGGATGTTTTTATTTTAGTTCGTTAGTTCATGAGAAAATGATGTTATTTGATTGATGCGGATGTTTGGATGTTTTATTTGGATGTTTCATTTGATGTTTTATTAGCAGACCATAGTTTCTTTATCATTTCATTGTTGGAACACGGTTTTCCGCATCTCCTAGGTTTGAGAATAACAAATCCTATGTGTGTATTTAATCTTGTGTGATCTAACTGTGCAGGATAACAGGTCAAAATGACTCAAGGTTTACATATGGTGGTTGCCCCCGAAATTGAGCCATCAACTCCAAACTGATCACTAGCGCAGGTTATAGTGGATAGCGCCGGCGCTAGCTCGATGCACAGAAGGCATGCTGGAATTGTTGCCTCGGATTGAAGATTCTGCCGCGCAAAAAGTCTCCTAATATGGGATAGCGCCGATGTTAGTGGCTAGCGCAGGCGCTAGCGCTAGTCTATAAAAAGGACCACAATCCTCTCATTTCAGATATACATCAGAGAGATATATTGAGTGCCAGAATTCCAGAGGCTATCTTGGCCGAAAGTTGATGTGCTAGCAAAGCTCTGCAAAACTTCTGAAGGAGAATCTCGTCACGCCGGATCAGATCGAAGTCCGCTTCTACAACGCTTATTCAACGGCGGATCTTCGTCTCCAACTTCAGAAGTCCATCTTGAGGGAGTTCGTATTTCTTTTTTATTATTTCATATTCCACTTTGTAAACGATTAGTGAAATCGCCTCGTGTTGGCGACTAGGTCTGTGTAGGACTTAGGGGGAAAATCGCCTCGTGTTGGCGACTAGATCTAGGCTAGGTCTAGGGGGCTCGAGGCCACATACGGGGAGGGATTGGCTAGAGCGTCTTGAGGCCGAATCCGGGGTGGATAAGGCTAGGGCCACCGGTTCGTGGGGTAGCGAGTCGGGATAGAAAACCAAAAGGTTTCTTTTCTATTTAGCTTTGATTTCTAGCTTTCATAAGAGATCAAGTTTTTGTAATCATGTCTCTCAAGTTAATAAAATCATGTCTCTATTCTTACTTTACTTGATTAGTCTTGATCTTCTTTATTATCATATTTAAAGCTTTTTCTAAAATAACCAAAATAGTTTTAAAATCTTTAAAACCCTTATTCACCCCCCCCCCCCTCTAAGGGCGCCTACCGATCCAACAAGTGGTATCAGAGCCAGGTTTTATTCCAATCGGCTTAACAACCGGGAATAATGGCGTCTCATGATCTCGCTTCTATTAGTGGGGTAAATTTTTATGAAGAAGAAAAATCTCCTAAACCACCTTTATTCGAAGGGAAAAATTATAAAGGGTGGAAATTATTAATGGAAAAATTTATTAAAACTTTAGACATCGAAGTATGGAACTTAGCAATTATAAGGCGTGCGGATGAATCGAATAACAAAGAACGCCAGCTAAATGCCAAAGCCAAACACTATTTATTTTGTGCACTATCTAATGAAATCTTCAAATTCATATATTGCTTTTCTAGTGCATACAAAATATTGCGCTTTCTTGAAGAAATGTATGATCTTCCTCTCGCAGGTGTGGAACAAAAACAGGAGGAAAAGAACATACAAGCATCCATAATCATCCAAGAAGATCTCTCTCGGAGCGAAGCCATGGAGAATATTGAAATAGAAAAGGAGAACAATACACCAAGGGAAAGGGAAGATATAGATCCATCTATAATGGAGGAAGAACTAAAAGATGACGAAGGAATTTCATGTTCACAATCTGCCTCCTCCAATATCGCTGTAAGGAAGACTAAATCTTCTTCTTGTGTGATAACTTCCATTTCTAGTTTCAATATACTAAAAACTGCTAAACGTAAGATCAAGAAATTGAAAATCACTATTAAAAATTTACATTTAGAAAATAAGCGATTAAAAGCTAATGTTAATTTGGAATCAAATTGTGATGTGTTTTCACCATCTTGTCCTTTACTTGAAAACACAAAACCTTGTTTTGATTGTGATATTATTAAGGAAAGACTTAAGGAACTTGAAAAAGAAATTATTTTTATAAGAGAACAAAATGAAAAATTATGTTTAGAAAATTCATCTTTAAAAAGTAATTGTGCTAAGTGTAAGGACTATGAAATTGAAATAAAAGAGATGGATGAAACATTTGATGAATATATGGATGAATATGAAAAACATATTGAATCAATTGCTACCACTCTTAAAAATAGCACAATCGCGTATATTAAAGCTAGACATAATTTAAAAACTAAAAATGATGAATTAGAAACTAAAATTATCTTGCTTAAGAAAATCTTAAAGAAAAATTCTCAATATCAAGCAAACTCCAAAAACAAGTTAAATATGAATCCTCACAATATGTCTAAACCTAACAAAGAAGATGAAAAATATCAAAATAAAATTCCAAATCATTATCTTTTAAAAAACATCTTTCTCCCAACATAAACTTAAAATTGAAATTACACAAATTTCCTATAAACAATACTATCAATCACAATTTTCAAAATAAAGAAAATCTCAATAGAAATTTGATGTATAAGAATAATAAACCAAGGTCCGAATGGAAACCCAAAATTAAAGAATATAAAAAGTTTGTAAATGAAATTCCAAAACACTATCCTCATCATTTACAATATCAATCCTTTCCCAACTTAAATTTAAATGCAAATAAATTTCCGATAAATAATAAGAACAATATTTTTCCATGGTATGAATGGAGACCCATACCTAAGAATGACGCATTAATGTCAAATGAAAGGGTCCATTCATCCATGTCTCCCCAAAAGAAAACACGATGTATTTGGGTACCCAAAGGAACCGTCACTCCCGGTCCTCTTTGGATACCTAAATCTCTTATTCATTAGTATCCCACCACTTGCATGAAGTAGAAATCAATTAAAATGAAATATCATTTCTCTACTTCATGATATGCTTAAACTTTCTTTTTATTGTTTTTAAACTATCATGCTATGATCACTTTATATGACTTGTGATATGACTTTATCATAGTAAACCAAAATTCATAAATAAATCAAATTGAATAATATTGAATAAATAGTCATGTCATTGTTCAAGTAATCTACTCATCTTTTTTATTTCTATCCTTCTAAATCCATTTCCTAAAAGTCTTATAAAAATTGAAAAACTAAATTTGTTATATGATGTTATTAAGACTAAATAAAATAAATGTCAAAATGAATTTAAAAGGTGTATCTTTAGGGGTATTAGGCTAAATTTATAAAATGCACAAATTTTACTTAGGTAGTTAATATATTTGCATCATTTTCAATTACCCCAACTATGTTGAATCATAATTATGTTTAAATCGAAATTGAAAATTTGCATGAATATTATTTCACTTATTTATGATCATTTCCCTCATGCATATGTTGTGCAAAACTCAATAATCAAGGTTTAATACATATGAAACTCTAATGAAGATGAAACCCATGTACTAATTTTTAACATTCCCACATTTTTGCGATTTCTTCTCATCTCATCACTTCATTAGACAGGCCTTACATTACAAAAACATAATTAAGAAAAATTGGAAGCAAAATCAAAGAAAATCAAGGCTATACAATCAAAATAAGCACTCTCTGTGAGCTAGCGCAGGCGCTAATACCTAACGCCGGCGCTAGCTCGTGTCTCCGATTTTCTGAAATTTTAAAATTCTGAAAATTGCTTAAAAATATATTAATCAATATGTACTACTCATTTTTGCAATTCAGCCTATAATAGATTTTTGAAAAATCAAATAGAAAAATAGAAAAATCAAATTACAAAAAAATTTATATGTTTTGCCTTAGTGTTTTTGTCATTTGTTTAAATTCTATTTCTAAAAGCAAAAATCAAATACAAAAATATAAAAACAAAATTCTCAATATTTGAACTAAACTTTTCTATTTACATATATCTTGTGAAAGGGTGATTTGGGCTATCATCCCATCATATCACCTAGTACCGGGCGAACCTCTCACAGGGTAGTCCTCGGGAAGTCCAAGATCAAATTATAAGAGTCCGAACTTTAATTTAAATTTTTTTTTTCAAAAATATATCAAAAATACTGTATGGACTTATTGTGAAATCAAGCATGATTTAATCTATTATTTTGAACTTCTAAAATGTTACAATCTACTCTTTCAAATTACATAGAACATTGTCTTTATCATGCTTTGATAAATCTATTACTATGTGCATCAATAATAATTAGAAAAGTTTGTGTAGGACTAAGCTTAGCATGCTTCTAAGTATGAGAAATGTTTTATGTTTGATAATGATAGATATTCACTCACTTTTTGGCATTGTCTACATAGGGTTTAATTTAAGAATGCTTGTGTATGTTTATGTATTAGTACAATGAATTAAAATTGCATAAGTATCTTACCTACACTCCTTTATTTGCACTTTTACAAATTAAGAAAAGTGGTTATCTTTCTTATAAATTATATTGGTTTGCAAAACAAGTGTATTCGGAAAACTTTGCACAAAACAAAAAATCATGAAATAATTTAACAAAGTTATCTCCACCAAGCACTACTTGAACCTCCTGATAAGTCTTAATAAGCATTGTGAGGTTGAGCAACTTGGAAAGAATAGTAAAGTATCTTGTGCAAACCATTACTTTCTTTCAAAATAAAAACCACTTATTCTTAAGTACACCGGATCACAATAAAAAAAAACAAGAATAAAATTATGTGATCCCCCAAGCACTACTTTGCACCCTGATAAGTCTTAATGAGCATTGTGTGTGCAAAGCACCTTGGTAGTTGTACATTTTTTTGTGCATTGAAGTGAGTGGAAGTAAAATTATTTGTGTTTTATTGTGCTTTCACTTTACATATTACTTGTATTTTTGATTAAAACATGTGTTTACTCTACTAAAAAATACACTTATGTGCACATCATTATCTTCCATAACACTTCTTCTCATGAGTATTGGATCCTAATGCTAATTCTATATCACTCCTTGCTTATGAAATGCACTAGATAACCTAGCATGATTTCTACAATGTTTTGGTATGACTTGAAATTGTGAATTGAAATAACATTGTAGTAATCTCTTTGTGATAGTATTATTTCATGCTTGGTTATTCTTGTCAACCATAAAAGATTTTCATTGAAACATGATTTACATAAACATCTTCTTTTTGAAATTAACTCATATATCTTTTTATGGATTATCCTTGATTAAAATAAGATGTTTCATGTATTTCTACAAGTCTTCCGCATCATCACCATATAATTTTTACCTTGTGCTTTAATGCTTATATCAAGTCTAAAATCTCAATTTTTCTTAAAAACAAGTAGTAGACTTGCTTGGTAAAATTTATATTAGCTATTCTAACACGCATATCATTTTTATGCTAAAAACTCTAATTTATATCTATATAAACTTTTATGCTAAACACTCCTCCAACAAGTGAAATATTGCTTATAAAACATCCTCTTATTATTGAATTTCAAATCAAACTTTACTTCTGTGTTTCTAATTGCTAAAAGGATGTTGTTTCTTTCTTCCAAAAATGCTTTAACTCTTATCTTTAAAAAGCTTGAAACTCAAAAACACATTTACTTTTTGAACTCTTATTAACCCACATCTACTTTCTGTGTTTCTAATGATGTGTCTTTTTCGAAATCTTCCACAATGCTCAATCTCTGATTCATTTACAATTTTCAAAATAGCTATGGGAGTGTTCTCATAAAGACAAATATAAACCCATATGCTATAAAAATTCATATGATTTAAATGCTTATTGTTTCCAATAATTGGTATCCTTGACTTCATTTCTCACCATAGCGGGGGCGTAGGGTTGTAGACATTAGATAACCTTATCTCTAGTCATGTCTTGTCCTTAACCGGGGAGGGTTCCAGTGGGGCCTTGCGAGGCACTGGGGGGAAAGAGTGATAGGTTAAGTTTTGTCTAGTGTTTGCATATGGGACTAACACCCCAACCTACGGCGTGTTTGCAGCTCCTTATGCCCATCCGTCACTTAGTACGGGGCTAGGGTGTAGACATATTGTCTGGGTAGATTTGTTATTTGGAAATCCTTATTTTTTAGGCTTAAAACTCTTATTTAAAGGGGAAATCATTATTTTTTGCTAAACTCTGATTTATAAAAGGGGGATAACTACAAACAAAAGGGACAAAATAAGTCATAACTCTGATCCTTTTCAATGAAAAACAATTCTAAAACTCCTTATCATTTACTTTAAAAGCTCGATCATGCCTTATCTTCTATTTTCAAATTCTTTGGTGCTTTGTTTCCCTACCCGCTTTTGCTAATAACAAAGGGGGAGAACTAACCATGATAACATATCTAACATGCTTAATTCAGTTAAGAACATATTAGGAGAGCATTCACTTAGGGGGAGCATGTATTTAGGGGGAGCATGTATTTAGGGGGAGCAATACTAAAATGCTATAATCATTATTTATCCTAAGTCATCCTTTTCAAACACACACAAATATGTTTCTTCATGCTTATTTAGATTAATGCTCTGATTTATCATTAATTGATTTGTTATTATCAAAAGGGGGAGTTTGTTGGAACACGGTCTTCCGCATCTCCTAGGTTTGAGAATAACAAATCCTATGTGTGTATTTAATCTTGTGTGATCTAAGTGTGCAGGATAACAGGTCAAAATGACTCAAGGTTTACATATGGTGGTTGCCCCCGAAATTGAGCCATCAACTCCAAACTGATCACTAGCGCAGGCGATAGTGGATAGCGCCGGCGCTAGCTCGATGCACAGAAGGCATGCTGGAATTGTTGCCTCGGATTGAAGATTCTGCCGCGCAAAAAGTCTCCTAATATGGGATAGCGCAGGCTCTAGCGCTAGTCTATAAAAAGGACCCAAGTCCTCTCATTTCAGATATACATCAGAGAGATATATTGAGTGCCAGAATTCCAGAGGCTATCTTGGCCGAAAGTTGATGTGCTAGCAAAGTGATGACGCAGCTCTTAGCACTCCGCTATAGGCGGTAGTAAGACTGCGGCACGACACGACAGTGTACCGATCGTTCAAGTAATAAAAAAATGGGAATGAATCCCCAAGTATCGATCTCAAAGGAACACAGTTAGGTGGAGTTAACGTTCGAGGAAGGACTTGAGATCGAAGTCCTTGAGTCGGATGAAATGCGGAAACGGGGGGATTTGGCTTTTGGAAAAATAAAATAAAATATTACAACTACTCCTATGCAATGCCGCTATGCAATGCTTTGCTTGGCGGGATGGAGACTAGGTAGGCCTTGAGCGCGCTGCGTCGCAAGGGCGGATGGACGAGTAGGCTAACGGAATGAGGGTCGTCGGCACCTCTTCGACAAGCACGCCACTAGCAATTGTTAGTGTGGCACCAGGCACGGTGGAGGAGTGGAAAATGGATGGGGGCGCACCTCAATAAAACAAATGAACTAAATAATTCCATAAACATGAAATAAACAATAATAAACATGGTTCATAGCATTCATCATCTAAATAAAGAGATTACAACAAATATAACCACACAAGTAGAAGAAAAAGGCAAGAGATACGACCGAATCCGGAGTCTTGTTGTAGATTCACGGTAGGAAGCACCGGGTTGTCAATCCGCATCCTAACTCGGTCCCAACTGTCGTCCGGGGTAGAGGAGGGCTGTCACACCTCTCAATGGACCCGTCTTCTCCAGCGATTTACAATCCGGCCACGTCGGATGCGAAGAACTTCTTCCTTGGCGATCAATGTAAGTGTAGAATCCTTTCCTTTAAGCCCTTGGATGATGGAGGAGGCCTAGGGGGTGAAAAACTGTGAAAGGGGCGAAAAACGGCGGACTGAGCGGCGTTCCAATGCGTGATCCCGCCCTAATTCGCGAACAGGGCATTTTATAGGCGCTGGAATAAACAGTGCGCACTGTCGTTGGCGCACGACCAGTGGTCTTGCGCACTAGAATCCTGTGATCGTGCGCCTGACTGGACGGAGCCTGTAAGGGAAAAAAATTATAAAATACAAAATTCGCACGATTAGTGGCGCACGACCAGTGGTCGTGCGCACTGTCGTAAGTGGTCGTGCGATAAGCCAGACAGAACTCATGAAATGGGCGTTAAGTGCGCACGAGCCGAGGCGCACGACCAGTGGTCGTGCGCGAAGGATCCAGTGATCGTGCGCAGTGTTCCTGTACAGAATTGTACCGGGAACACCTGCACGACTCCTGTTCCAGCATACGACACCAGTCTGGCCACTGAAAGTGGCACTTAACACAGCATAACAACTAGTAACAAAGATGAACAAGAAATAACACCGAAACGGGCCTAGAAGTGCACTTAGCATGGAGTGTTAAATAGGAGCAAAAACATGCCTGGAGTGTAGTGCATAAACTAGGAAATCGGCCCAGATAAGTCCATAAATGTGTATTTGATCAGGACTCATCACACCCCCAGACTTACCTGTTTGCGCGTCCCGAGCAAACAAATTCTAAGCGAACGAGGAAAGAAAAGTAGATGGCTTAAGATTACAATACAGAGTACCATGCGAAGTTGCATGCTCACGTGCATAAGAAAAATAGTAGAAAAGATTTCTGATTATAGAAACAGTTTATATATTTCTAATAGAGTAAAAGCATATTACAGCTACTCAAAATGGTGAACAACGGTGAATCATTCGGCCATGCATACAGAGAAAGTAAACTAAGCGCTGAGATGAGCATTGCTCAAGATCGGGATGCCAGACAAACTCCACCGAAATCCATCGGTGTCGGCGACCATAGGCTCACCCGGTCACATTCTCTCCATGACACTAGATTGGTCCATAGCGTGAGTCGGTAGGACTTTTAGGTTTTAATTGAGGCTTGGGTTACGGTGAGGTAAACAATGATAAACAAGAGGGCTTATAACACGCAACCCAAATGAGCTTTAATATAACTACCCGCGCACCAAAATCGAACGCAAGTGCACCACACCCCCAGACTTGGACTTTTGCAACATAGGTGTGTGCACCGCCTACTCCCAATACATAATTTTTCTACATGATTTTTCAATAAAACTCATTTTTTTTCTCTTTTCCTTTTCATTTTTTTTCTATCTTCTTTTTCTTGTCTTTTTTTCTTTCAGCAAAATTTTCAAATGAGCATATCCACAGATTCACAAAATAAACACCACAATCAACGCTCCCCACAATGTAAATAAAACTACAACTAAAGCTCAGATTTGGGTGTGCGACTAGGTTAGGCTTTTAGGCTTTGGTGAGATATATGTGGAGCTGAATCAAGAAAAGGGTAGGCACAAAGGGGCTAGCAAAGGTAGACGATAGACATGAAATAAAAAGTTCAACCGGGCCAAAATAATGGTCTACGTCATTCTCATGCACTAGAACTATCCTATGTCAATGCTTCAAGAATCGCTTGGGGCAAGTTCTAGCCACCGAGAAAGATTCTCCTTTCTCCCGACTCAAGCAATACGAGTCTAGCGATCGTTTACACACATCCCTATGCTACCGTTTGATTCCACCGGAGTCACCATTTGAGTAGAGTAAACAACATTTACACTAATAGAAAAAATATAAAACCATAAGTATAAAGAGAAGTCTAATCTACACAAATTCCTATGCAACCGAGCACTCGACTAGGAGCACTACTAGAGTCAACATTTTACTCTGCTACATAGTCCTAAGCCATCACCTAGACTTTCCCAAATAAGCAGAAGAATTAAATTCACAACAGAGCAAGCAAACAGATGAGTACACGCTCAAGTGGGTGCTGTGGTGTGCAATGAAGATGAAAAATACTAAATAAATGAAATAGAAATACTTCTAGCATGCAATGCAATAGTGCACGTGCGTGGGCACACAGAACTACTCTCCCCCAGACTTAAACTAAACAACCCACATAATATATGACATGAAAATCAAAATAGGGCTAGGGAAAGAGAGTACCCAATGCTCAGAAATGAGCATACCAGAAGATTGGCGTGTAAGCTAAAATGAAGCTACAGCATCCGCCATCCAGAAGAAGGATACCTGCAGGGGTCAGCTCCGCAAAAACAAAAGAAAAAGACAAACTAAAATGAACTACAGCTAACTAAACATGATTAGAAGAAATAAAAATGCAGGAAAAGTAAGATAACTACTGTGGTTATTGTCATCCCAGCACGACTTATTCAAAACTTTATAATATCTAGCTAATGGGAGTATGGAAGGAGAAGTGGACAGGTAACTGGCCCAATATCCGTGTCGGTAGCGGGTACCTATACGGAGAAAGAACAATCACAGCTCCACCCGAATATAAATACCTGCTCCTCACAGGTTGAGGGAAAAGAAAGTAAGAAGAGGAGGAGGCCTGACCCTCACTCATCTCACCAAAACTATCCTTGCCCAGCAAGGTATCGTCCACAGCAGGTCCGCAGGAGGAGAAGGCAACGAATGAGGCTTCCTTAATGGAGGAGGAATCAACCTCCTCGCATAAAAGGACACACTCATCATTGACTTGAGCATAAAGCTCCAAGTCCTCCTGAAGTACCTGTGAAGATTCAACCTGCACAGACTCAGATGAAGGAAGGGGATCAGGAAATAAAGAAGGCGAAAAACATAAATAATCGTCAATCGGGGGAGTGATCCCGGTCTCACTCCCATCAGGTTGGGGAAGTAAAATAAAGTTAGGATTGTCATCAATGCTACAAGATTCGGCGGGATCAACGGTGGCCAGGCTTAGGATTTGGACTTCCTCCACCGGTGCTGAGGAAAACTCCTTTTCACCTAGAAGGTTGTCCTCCTCCATAGGAATAGGCACAACACTAAGATCAACCGCCTCCTCTTGTGACACATCATCAACAATGTCGTCAGAGACGAATGTAGTATGCACAACAGGGGGAAGAATAGTGCTCGGATAAAAGTCGAGCACGGATTCCTCACGAAGAATCGAATCCACTAGGGGTGGTGGATGCACCGGGAGAATTGGCTCAGCAATGTCGGTGCATAGATTAACCGCACATCTGGTGACTGTGTCAACGCCATACCCTTCAAGATGTGAAAGTGGTAAAGACACAAAACCGGATGTTGAAGGTGTGCCGCCAGAGTTAGGATTCGGGACGATCCGGATATCCGGCTCGTCATCCTCATCCAATTGGCGACGAAAAGCAGCACAATCCTTCAGGGCATGATCTGTGCTCTGACAAAACTGGCACTGCCTAGCGGGCTTCTTTGGCACAACGGGTGCTGAAGCCGAAAAGAAGTAAGACGGTAAAGGCTCAGCAGAGTAGCCATAAGACTTACGCGCACCATATGGAGTACCAGACGAAGTCGGTGCTCCATATGCTGGGCTATAAGAATTATGCCTACTATTCTCCGTAGGGCATTCATCACTAGAGTGGGAGGTAGCTCCACACCAACGACAACGGAAATTGAGATGTGCCCACATAGTATGAAGATAAAACGATTCAAAAAGAAGAACACTATTGTGCAAAATACTACACCTAACAAAAATTACTAAAGCAACCTAATTAAAACAGGAAAATGGAATAAAAAGAAATAAAACAAAGAAATGCAATTACAAATGGAAGGGCTTCTCTCTCAGGTTTTCCCTCTCCAGAAAACTCACACGACTGTGCTCCCCGGCAACGACGCCAAAAACTTGATGACGCAGCTCTTAGCACTCCGCTATAGGCGGTAGTAAGACTGCGGCACGACACGGCAGTGTACCGATCGTTCAAGTAATAAAAAAATGGGAATGAATCCCCAAGTATCGATCTCAAAGGAACACAGTTAGGTGGAGTTAACGTTCGAGGAAGCACTTGAGATCGAAGTCCTTGAGTCGGATGAAATGCGGAAACGGGGGGATTTGGCTTTTGGAAAAATAAAATAAAATATTACAACTACTCCTATGCAATGCCGCTATGCAATGCTTCGTTTGGCGGGATGGAGACTAGGCAGGCCTTGAGCGCGCTGCGTCGCAAGGGCGGATGGACGAGTAGGCTAACGGAATGAGGGTCGTCGGCACCTCTTCGACAAGCACGCCACTAGCAATTGCTAGTGCGGCACCGGGCACGGTGGAAGAGTGGAAAATGGATGGGGGCGCACCTCAATAACACAAATGAACTAAATAATTCCATAAACGTGAAATAAACAATAATAAACATGGTTCATAGCATTCATCATATAAATAAAGAGATTACAACAAATATAACCACACAAGTAGAAGAAAAAGGCAAGAGATACGACCAAATCCGGAGTCTTGTTGTAGATTCACGGTAGGAAGCACCGGGTTGTCAATCCGCGTCCTAACTCGGTCCCAACTGTCGTCCGGGGTAGAGGAGGGCTGTCACACCTCCCAATGGACCCGTCTTCTCCAGCGATTTACAATCCGGCCACGTCGGATGCGAAGAACTTCTTCCTTGGCGATCAATGTAAGTGTAGAATCCTTTCTTTTAAGCCCTTGGATGATGGAGGAGGCCTAGGGGGTGAAAAACTGTGAAAGGGGCGAAAAATGGCGGACTGAGCGGCGTTCCAATGCGTGATCCCGCCCTAATTCGCGAACAGGGCATTTTATAGGCGCTGGAATAAACAGTGCGCATGGTCGTTGGCGCACGACCAGTGATCGTGCACACTAGAATCCTGTGATCGTGCGCCTGACTGGACGGAGCCTGCAAGGGAAGAAAATTATAAAATACAAAATTCGCACGATTAGTGGCGCACGACCAGTGGTCGTGCGCACTGTCGTAAGTGGTCGTGCGATAAGCTAGACAGAACTCATGAAATGGGCGTTAAGTGCGCACGAGCAGAGGCGCACGACCAGTGGTCGTGCGCGAAGGATCCAGTGATCGTGCGCAGTGTTCCTGTACAGAATTGTACCGGGAACACCTGCACGACTCCTGTTCCAGCATACGACACCAGTCTGGCCACTGAAAGTGACACTTAACACAGCATAACAACTAGTAACAAAGATGAACAAGAAATAACACCGAAACGGGCCTAGAAGTGCACTTAGCATGGAGTGTTAAATATGAGCAAAAACATGCCTGGAGTGTAGTGCATAAACTAGGAAATCGGCCCAGATAAGTCCATAAATGTGTATATGATCAGGACTCATCACAAAACTCTGCAAAACTTCTGAAGGAGAATCTCGTCACGCCGGATCATATCGAAGTCCGCTTCTACAACGCTTATTCAATGGCGGATCTTCGTCTCCAATTTCAGAAGTCCATCTTGAGGGAGTTCTTATTTCTTTATTATTATTTCATATTCCACTTTGTAAACGATTAGTGAAATCGCCTCGTGTTGGCGACTAGGTCTGTGTAGGACTTTCTAGGAAAATCTCCTCGTGTTGGCGACTAGATCTAGGCTAGGTCTAGGGGGGCTCGAGGCCACATCCGGGGAGGGATTGGTTAGAGCGGCTTGAGGCCGAATCCGGGGTGGATAAGGCTAGGGCCACCGGTTCGTGGGGTAGCGAGTCGGGATAGAAAACCAAAAGGTTTCTTTTCTATTTAGCTTTGATTTCTAGCTTTCATAAGAGATCAAGTTTTTGTAATCATGTCTCTCAAGTTAATAAAATCATGTCTCTATTCTTACTTTACTTGATTAGTCTTGATCTTCTTTATTATCATATTTAAAGCCTTTTCTAAAATAATCAAAATAGTTTTAAAATCTTTAAAACCCTTATTCACCCCCCCCCCCCCCCTCTAAGGGCGCCTACCGATCCAACATTCATGTTCGTTAAAAAATCATTTCTCAATATCTTATTTTGGGTCCCCGTTTAATCTTTGGCCAAATCTATTGTTGCGTGTCATTTAATATACTTACATAGCTTGAAGATGTGAGCGTATGGAAACACCGGTCGACGGTCGAAGCACTGATTGTCAAGGCGAGGGCAACATTATGATGAGGCGAGAAATATCCCCCCCCCCCCCAACGACTAATGTCGCCCCCCAACAAATATAGTCCCCACGAAAAATGTCGCCCCCACGACAAATATCGCCCTCAATACAAATGTCGCCCACACGACAAATATCGCCCCCACGACAAATGTCGCCCCCCACGACAAATGTCGCCCCCCATGACAAATGTCGTCCCCACGACAAATGTCGCCCCACACGACAAATGTCGCCCCCCACGACAAATGTCGCCCCACACGACAAATGTCGCTCCAGACGACAAATGTCGCCCCACACGACAAATGTCGCCCCCACGACAAATGTCGCCCCACACGACAAATGTCGCCCACACGGCAAATGTCGCCCACACGGCAAATGTCGCCCACACGGCAAATGTCGCCCCACACGGCAAATGTCGCCCCACACGACAAATGTCGCCCCCACGATAAAATGTCGCCCCCACGACAAATGTCTCCTTGGATTGGGCTAGAGGCCCGTGCCTGTCACTCGTATATATATATATTTAAATTAAATAACGAAATTTATATATATAATTATATTTATTTAAATTATACAATCAAATATATATATATATATATATATATATATATAACATAAGGAAAGATTTATACAATTTTAAATACACACGTTTATATGTAGGAGTATAAGGGTTCAAATCCAAGCATAGCTCGTTTTTTTGTATATACACAAATTATTTTAATTTAAATAAAATATTAACTATTAGCATCAAAATTAAAATCCATTTCTAATTTAGAAATGACAAATTACCTTGCTAAAAAAACGTTGTAAAATAGAAAAGAAATTTTTCCTTGGTAAAATTAGCTAGGCTTATATTAGCAACAATTTTTTTTGTTTCTAAATTATTTACTAATTAAATTAGCAAGTAATTTATCTAATTAGCAAGAAATTTAGCCCCTTGCTAATCTATGTTTTTCTTGTAGTAATGAATACGTTAATTCTGCAAACAAATTACTTTAATTAAACTGTACGTAGCTTGTATGTGTGTGTGTGTGTGTGTGTGTGTGAGAGAGAGAGAGAGAGAGAGAGAGAGAGAGAGAGAGAGAGAGAGAGAGAGAGATTAATTCAACACAAATCATGGATGCCATGTATTACGTACCGGTATCGCTCCATCTTTTACGTGCGGGGCTAATTTGAGGCGTTCAATGTTCTATCCAACGACCCCAAAAATTAAAGAAATAAAATAGAAAAAACAAATCACGACGGTGGTGGTCGTGAACGCGGTGGTCATGAACAGTCGTTCGTGAATGCCCGACCTCACCTAACAAAATTCATGCATTTTATGCTCAAAACTAGTTTATTTTCTTGGTAACGGTCATAACCTTTGTCTTGCCAAACATACATTCTATGATAATAGAGTTTTTGTCCAAACTCACCGGAGCAAATAAGCCGCGCCAAATGAGGCATAGAACTCCTCCATAATATATATTATGAGTGAGTGGAAGTGCTTGACTTTATTTTCCATCATTTATCAACATCGAGTACTAGCTCAATGGCGTATTCACATATTTCAATCCCTCTCTTTTCTGGCGAAAAGTATAAATTTTGGTGTATCGTCCAGATGAAACCGATTTTTATCTCACAAAGCTTGTGGGATATTATCCAACATGGCCCTCAATTCCCTGCTCAATGTAAAGTATTAGAAGCAGGTATATATTGAAAGAGAACTTAAAAATAAAATAAGAGATATTGATAAAAAAATGACAAAGCTTTGATGTTAATTTATCAAGCTTGAACTGCAAATGAAGCAAGGTATTCCTTAAAAGAGGAATATCACCGCTCCTCCAAAATCATCAATTTTAAGTTGCAAAGATTATGTAAAGACTTTGAAATTATTGGGATGAAACCTAGAGAAACACTAGATGATTTCATAGCAAGGATCATTAATTTGACAATTCAAATTCGAAACCTTGGCGAGGCATTTCCGAAGAATACAGTTGCAAAGAAAATATTAAGATATTTGCTTCCATCCTTTGATCCAGCTGTGACAGCAATAAAGAAAGTAAGAGATCTGTCTTGAATTACTCTACTGGGTTGGTAGGCTTATTAACAACACACAAAGAACTTGTGAAAAGAAACACCCAGCCATCGATCATGCCTTTCAAGCAAAGATTTCCCTAAATAAAACAAAGAATACAAAAGAAGAAAGTAACAACAAACTTTTCACAACCTGGAGAAAGAATCAGAAAGACAAAGAGAAATCAAACTGACAATCCTTTGGACAAAATACAGATGTCTACTCAATGTAATTTTTGTTAGAACATAAAAGTATATTGGCGGTTAAACTCGTTTACTCGCACCTTGCAGTCATCGCAATTAGGTTGATATAAACGCAACATACACAGATCGATTGATAGATATATGAGCGGTTATCAGTGTAAAATTGTGCCTTGTGATGATCATGATGAAAATGTGTTAATTAACATCAACCTTTGATGATGAAGATAAGAGGATTCATCCTTGGTATCTGCTCAAAGATGTTGATTGTTAAGGGTGGTTACCATGGTGTAACCACACATTCATGTTTAATCAGCCCTTGTCTGACCGCATTGACCCCGCTGGTCGTCCTTCTGTAAATTCCAGTAAAATAGTCTCACACTACCTAATTGTAATCTCTCTCACCCCCTCTATTCTATAAAAAGGAGACCTTACATGTGTAATATTCAGTTTTTTTGGAAACAAAAATTCGGTTATTTTCAATTTCTATGTGCCATTGCTAATTTCTGCTAAGTTATTTCCATGTTCTCACATGGTACCAGAACTCACACTAATCCTTTGGTTGTGAATTCTGCCCGCTCTTCTCGTGGCCTACCTCTGCGGTCTTTGGTTTTTTAACCGCCCACCTCGGTGCTCCGCTCTATTGTGCTTTACCTTTCACGATGTGTGCGGTCTCTGTCTTCTTGACCGCTTGTCTGCCTGCCGCTTGCGACTCGTGCAATCTCTACGATCTCTGTTTTGGCTTGTGCGGTTAAGTTTCTCTGATTGCACCTTCTCCTCTTCTCTATGGCGACTTCGGATGTCCCTTCGTCGACTTCAACTCCCACCTCTTAAGCTTCAAGTTCTTCTGGCAATCTTGGCACTAAATCAAAGTTGACCGGACGAAACTAGCCATACTGAAGTGTCTCCTTCACCTTTTTGTTAAGTTCGCAATGCAAACATCATCATCTTGCTGAAGACCCTCCAGCAAAAGGATCTGCTACTTATGATAATTGGGACATAAGCGCGATGCTCTAGCTCAAACATGGCTCGCTAACAGTCTCTCCGACGAGTGCCTACCCAACATCCGACATGATAAAACCGTTAAGGCTGCCTGGAATCATCTTACTGGTCCTCTACTCAAAGGGAGCTTATACTTCTCGCATATACATGTTATATGTCGAGCTGTTTGGAATCTCACTTCATATGTTGAAAAGGGCTTTAGAACATAAAGTGGTTTTTATATATTCAATTTAGTTGAGAGTTTCAAACTTCCACCTACATAAAAAGATTAGTCAGTTACTTGGGAATTAGGAAACTATTTTAAAATTTTTGATGATTCAACAAATATCTTCTCGGCCACCAAAACTCTAACAACTGATTTGTATTTTTTCCAAATCTGCATGATTCAACTGCATTTAAGAAAGAATAAGATTCATTTAGTTATATTAAAAATGCAAGTGGCTATATTTGAAAATTTTACACAATATTAAAAGGATTATTCTATGGTGTTAGCCAATGCAGTTGTACGCGATCCACAAAGAAAATTGGATTTTGTGGCTTTTTGCTATACTAAAGTATATAACAATTCTAGTAAAACATATTTTGAAGATGTGTTTGAAGAGTTTTCAAATTTATTGGATCGGTGTAAGGAAAATGTAAGACCCTCTTTTTTTTATTTGAATTCCTTCCCTGGTCTTATCGCCCAGAACCGCCACCTTGCGGTGATCCCTCCCTCGAGGAGGACTCCACCATAAGATGCCGATCCTGCCGACTATTCATTCATCCAGACCAACCCACATTATAAGAAATAACGGAGAGTTACTAGTCCACAACAAATCACATAATATTTGAATTAGAAGTTGTCCATCATGAGATAATTTAAGTACACGG
Source organism: Dactylorhiza incarnata (assembly GCA_033032865.1). Classification (NCBI taxonomy): domain Eukaryota; kingdom Viridiplantae; phylum Streptophyta; class Magnoliopsida; order Asparagales; family Orchidaceae; genus Dactylorhiza; species Dactylorhiza incarnata. The sequence continues at coordinate 4,644,302 of JAWHQI010000105.1, forward strand.
AATAATAATCAGAGTGCGGAAAAAGTAAGGCTAGAAATAAAAAGGGGACTTATGGCCGATACAACATGTTTTTCTTTACCTCCCTCCTGGTAAAAATATAACACTCTAGGCACTCGCACGGTTCGACGCCCTCAAGAACATATAGCTCTTCCCTCTGTCCTGGGTAGATGCGAAAAGTTGGTAAATGACAGGGTTTGCTCACCGGTGCTCTCCCAGCGGCCGCAGAAAGTCTGAGAGTTGGCCTAGCCATCGTGTCCTGTACCTCCCTCCTGTTGAGGGTCTGCTCTCCTTGGTTCTCCTGTAATAATGTGGTCCACCGACCATCAGTCTATAAAACTCAGCATGTTCCTCACCGCCTCCACCCGCGACTCCTAGGCACCGCGCGGGAGGAGGAAGCGGAGGACAGCAAAGGGTAATGTATCAAGCAGGTGCCAAGTATATTGTACAGCGTTATGAACAAAAATGTATCTATTTCCAACAATTTCTATAAGTAACCATATGCACAATACATCAATCAGAGAGAGTCCTATACAATAGTATAATGAAGTAACAACAGTAAACATAATAAGAAACATCTGGAAGCATAATTGGATAAAGGAAATGGCAACTATAAAAGTAATCTTAACTTATATGCACACACAAACACATAAGCTAAGGGATCTGGCACTAAGGTAAACTCATCGTATAAAAGAGCTCATACTAATTTTTACGATGAGGTCTCTGTTTATGCAAGAATGTTATGCTATGTTATGCAATGCAATGATGTGACTCACCCACACGACTCTGTATGTACAGACCTTTAGTTCCCACTTTTCGCAGGTAGCTAACCTCTCAGGCACCTCCCATCGTTGTCAAATGGTGGCAGAGGATCGGGCGTCTCCTCACCTAGGTGGGTATGACACACTACCAGAACTAGGCCCTATCGTACGCTGTGGCACCGACCCCCGGTACTCACGAGCTCCTGCGCACTCTTGCTAGATCCAAAGTAACCAGACATTTATTTGGCCAGATAGGGTTTGGAGAATTCGTCTCGTCGGACGTGCAGTCAAAAACCTAGCCCCTTTAAACCTCTAGCACTACCGAGTCATCGAACTGTTGCCGGTGTGACGACTAAGCCAGAACCGAAGACCCACCATATTCTATGCACATGCATTTATGTATCATTTCTTTCAACCGAGCCTCCAGCTTGCAGGACTAACCCATCCTTTATGACTACCAAATCTACCACTCGCAGGACTAACTAATCTTGACATCATCATTTCCCGAGCTTCCAGCTCACAGGACTTAATCCAATCTTGTACCATTCTGTCCCAATTTGAGGCGACGTTTACTTATCAATTTCCTCCACTATTTACTAATCTTGTCTATCGTTCATTGGACTTAGAATCTTAGGGTTGACTTTGGACTTCCCGAGGTCTACCCGATGAAGGGCTCGCAACGATACTTGGAGGTACAATGGGATGACATCCCAAACCTCCCTTTACCAAGGTATTTAGTCTTATTGGTAGCTTTTTCTCTTGTTTACTACTCTTGCCTATCGTTTATTTAAACTTAAAGACTTAAGGTTAACCTTGGACTTCCCAAGAGCTACCCGGTGAAGGGCTCACAGTGGTACTAGGAGGTGTTATGGGATGACATCCCAAAACTCCCTTTCTCAAGGTATTTAGTCTTATTGGTGGCTACCCATTTTACAAACTCACTACCTCTCTAGTTACTCCAAGAATCCTAGGGTGGATTACATTAGGCCGAACAGTCGAGCGTCGATGTTCAATTGAGCATCGAACCCTACTTTTCTTAGTGCCCAAACTTCTTTGAGAGACGTCACTCAATACCTACTCAAGGTCCCATTTCATACATCCAACACACTTACACTTGCTAACGGTTCAAACCTCTTATCACATAGTAATAAACCCCAACTTGGCAGTTTTACTAAACGCACTCCAACCCCTTTCTTCTAATAGAGGTCACTAATGGTTAATCCTTTACACAATCATTGACTTCATAATGACCTAGGAGTTTGTAAGACCCTCTTTTTCATGCGATCTTCCACGAGTCTTACCGCCCAGAATCGGCGCCTTGCGGTGATCCCTCCACTCGAGGAGGACTCCACTACAAGACGCTGATCCCGCCGGCTATTCATTCATCCAGACCAACCCACATTATAAGAAAGAAAGGAGAGTTACATGTCCACAAAAAATCATACAATATTTAAATTGAAAGTTGTCCATCATGAAATAATCTAAGTACACAGAATAATAATCAGAGTGCGAAAAAGTAAGCTAGAAATAAAAGGGGCTTATGCCGGATACAACATGTTTTTCTTTGCCTCCCTCCTGACAAAGATTTAACACTCTAGACACTCGCACGGTTCGACGCCCTCAAGAATATATAGCTCTTCCCACTGTCCCGGGTAGATGTGAAGAGTTGGTAAATGACAGAGTTTGCTCGCCGGTGCTCTCCCAACGACAGCAGAAAGTACGAGAGTTGGCCTAGCCACCGTGTCCTGTACCTCCCTCCTGTTGAGGGTCTGCTCTCCTTGGATCTCCAGTAATAATGTGGTCCACCCATCGTCATTCTATAAGACTCAGCATGTTCCTCACCGCCTCCACCCGCGAGTCCTAGGAACCATGCGGGAGGAGGAAGCGGAGGACAACAAAAGGGTAATGTATCAAGCAGGTGACAAATATATTGTACATGGTAATGAATAAAATGTAATCTATCTCCAGCTGTTTCTTTAGGTAACCAAAAGCACAATACATCAATCAGAGATAGTTCTATGCAGTAGTATAATGAAGTAACAACCGTAAACATAATAAGAAACATCTGTAAGCATAATTGGATAAAAGAAATGGCAGCTATAAAAGTGATCTTAGCTTATATGCACACACAAAACACATAAGCTAAGGGATCTGGCACTAAGGTAAACTCATGGTATAAAAAAGCTCATACTAATTTATACGATGAGTTCTTTATTTATGCAAGGATGTTATGCTATGTTGTTCAATGTGATGATGCAACTCACCCACCTGACTATGTACGTACAAACCTTTAGTTCCCACTTTTTGGAGGTAGCTAACCTCTCGGGCACCTCCCGTCGTGGTCAAATGACATCAGAGGAGCGGGCGTCTCCTCACCTAGGTAGGTATGACACACTACCAGACCTAGGACCTATTGTACGCTGTGGCACCGGCCCCCGGTACTCACGAGCTCCTGCGTACTCTTGTTGGATCCGAAGGAACCAGACCTTTATTTGTCCAGACAGGTTTTGGAGAATTCATCCCGTCGGACGCGCAGTAAAACAATTTAGCCCCTTTTAAACCTCTAGCACTGCCGAGTCATCAGACTGATGCCGGTGTGACGACTGAGACTGAACCGAAGACCCACCACATTCAATGCACATGCATTTATGTATCATTTCTTTCAACCGAGCCTCCAGCTCGCAGGACTAACCCGTCCTTTATGACTACCAAAACTACCGCTCATAGGACTAATTAGTCCTAACATCATCATTTCCCGAGCTTCCAGCTCGCAGGACTTAATCCGTCCTTGTACCATTCGGTCCCAAATTTGGGACGAGGTTTACACTGTCATATTCTCCTACTTACTACTCTTGGCTACCGTTTAGTTATGCTTAGAATTCTTAGGGTGAATCATGAACTTCTCATGGACTACCCGGTGAAGGGCTCGCAGCGGTACTAGGGAATGCGATGGTGGCTTAAGCCCAAATCCCCCTTTCCAGGATATTTACTCTTATTGGTGACTACCCATTCTTATATGCCCATTTGCTCTCTTATTGCTCTAAAATCCTAGGGTGGATTACCGTTCATCTCGAGCAAATGAGCGTCGATGTTCAATTGAACAACAAAACCCCTATACACGCACTTTCCGACAACCAAACCACCACTAATGGACGGACACCACCTCAACGGAGGTGGTGGTGGTCGTCCATGGAGGGAAGGTGGTGGCTGGGAAATTGCTTTGGAAGAAGCTCCAGGTCAGTTGAATCTCAGCCCTTGGCTGAGTGGAGAAGATGGCCAGATTTCACTTGATTTACTTCAAGATTCGTGTTGGTCTATATTTTATACTATATGGTTTATTTAATGTTTATTAAATCTGTCACACTTTTTCACAGATTTTCAAACCCATTTTTGAGTACTATAGAGGCTGAATCAGTTCAAGTCATGAACATCAAATTTAAATCCCTTTGTCTTTAGTTTCCAGGGAATTTTAAATCACCTCAATTGTTGCCCTACAGCCCCCAGAATATCCATTTTAGTGGAGGGTGTCCTAAAGGTGCCCTAGACACTAAAATGGAGATTCCCAACTCAATACCTATCTAATGGGTCTGAAATCTTGGACATGTATGAGTCATGCGTATATACACCCCCTGTCCAAAAATCAAAATTTTTGGAAAGTGTTTTTCTATAGTTTTAGAAACTATTTAATAAATCATGCACATGATAGATCTATGGCTAGATCACTTCACTTTGACCCAAAACTTGGGTGGTATGTAGATTAGGGTATCATAAGATAAGACTCTGGTAAAAATTGGAAACCATTTGGAGCTCTTCATGTGAGTGTATTCCACTTGCATGAAAATATAGTTAATGAAATTTGGTGCGCATATAGCACAAATATGTGTTTTGTGATTTTATCACAAATGGCTTGATTCCTGTCAATAAACATTTTGGTCATGCATATCTCATGATGAAATTTATCATCTCTAGTGAGATTAGGATTTTTAGAGTTATAAATTCTAGGTTTTTATTTAATGGTAAATATGTCACAAATTAAATTAATGAAATAAAAGTGACCAAATGACTTAGGAAAATTATGATTTTCTGTCACATGCCATATTAGGTCATATTACATCCCTGGAAATTTTATTAGAATTTTTGGGAGTCTTTTACCTCAAGGGATATCAATAATTTCATTTCTCATGCTTATGTATATTTGAATTATTTATGGTTAAAACATCTTGGAAAATTCTACATCTCTGGCTAGATGATTTTTTGTAGCATTATGAACCTCTGATAATTTTTCTGAAATTTTTGGAAAGTTAATTTAGGTACCTCTTTTGTAAAGTGACACTTGAGGTTTAATATTCACTTACTGAAATTATGGACAAATTTTATAGAGAAAATTATAAAACTCTGTCCACCACATTATTTTGTCAATATGTAATTGTGATAATTTATTTAGAACTATTGGACATTTGTATTAGTACTTCATGTGTAAATTGACTAAGTGCCACATATTTGTTAAATATGAATTTTGGTCAAATTAAGTTAGGAAATATTTGAATCTCTGAAAATTTACTTTTTGTGACATGTTGAACCTCTGGAATTTATTTTAGATGTATTGGCCATGTAGATTTGATGGTTATTTATTCATGACTTGAATAACTCAATGAGAACAATATTGGTCTGCGTATAGTGAAAACATAATTTATTGATTTGACCAATGAAATCACTTTAGAAAATGAAGAATTCCTGATAGAACATTAAAGTGATCATGTTGCATCTCTGGAATTATCTTGGAGCATATAGATTAGAGTGATTGGTGTTTACACTATTCACTTACTTAAGAGAGTTAGAAATGAGCTGTGTATAACAAACGTTGGCTTATGAGTAGTCCTTGAAAATAAGCCCAGTGTATGTTCATAAATGGGTTAGTGACATATTTGGAGTATGTTAGACATCTTAATTGGGTCCTAGGTCAATTAGCTAAGTGTTCATGAGTGATAGAGTACATGGACAATAAAGGGAGTAGATTATATGGAGTTTCAAGTGATAGATCAATTCTCCCCTAAAGAAATTAAAAATATATCTTAGGAATACTAGAGTAACCAAAGTGAGTGGGTCTAAAGGAAGGGTAGCAACCAACAAAACCTAAATATCTTGAGAAAGAGAGGTTTGGGATGTCACCCCATCATACCACCTAGTACCGTGGTGAGTCCTTTACCGGGTAGTCCTCGGGAAGTCCAAGATCCATCCTAACACTACAAGAAGATATACTTTTGGCCAGGGCAAATTGCCCGGGAAAAAAAGGTCAAAAACTGTGGCTAAAGAGTTTTTGCCACGGTCTAGCCATGGGAAAAATTCATGGATAAAGTGAAAGTGCACAGTATGCCTTTGAGTATTCTCTAGAGGGGGGGGGGGGTGAATAAAGTATTAAAACTTTTTCCCTAAATGTGCACACACAATAAAAACTACTCTAACTAATATGCATTAAGTAATACCAACTCAGAGTAATATAAGCACAGATTAACAAAAAACAGTAATAAGTAAAGGTCGGCACAGAAATGCAAACACAGAAGACACAAAAAATTTTATAGTGGTTGCCCAAAATATGGGTAGTACACTCTTCTACCACCTTGGTAGGATTGCACTAAATGTGCCTGAGTTTTTTGATAAGGAGACTCTCAGTCCTGATAGAACATTAGAGTGATCATGTTGCATCTCTGGAATTATCTTGGAGCATATAGATTAGAGTGATTGGTGTTTACACTATTCACTTGCTTAAGAGAGTTAGAAATGAGCTATGTATAACAAACGTAGGCTTGTGAGTAGTCCTTGAAAATAAGCCCAGTGTATGTTCATAAATGGGTTAGTGACATATTTGGAGTATGTTAGACATCTTAATTGGGTCCTAGGTCAATTAGCTAAGTGTTCACGAGTGATAGAGTACATGGACAATAAAGGGAGTAGATTATATGGAGTTTCAAGTGATAGATCAATTTTCCCCTAAAGAAATTATAAATAAATCTTAGGAATACTAGAGTAACCAAAGTGAGTGTGTCTAAAGGAAGGGTAGCAACCAACAAAACCTAAATATCTTGAGAAAGAGAGGTTTGGGATGTCACCCCATCATACCACCTAGTACCGTTGTGAGTCCTTTACCGGGTAGTCCTTGGGAAGTCCAAGATCCATCCTAACACTACAAGAAGATAGACTTTTGGCCAGGGCAAATTGCCCGGGAAAAAAGGTCCAAAACTGTGGCTAAAGAGTTTTTGCCACGGTCTAGCCATGGGAAAAATTCATGGCTAAAGTGAAAGTGCACAGTATGCCTCTGAGTATTCTCTAGAGGGGGGGGGGGGGGGGGGGGGGGGTGAATAGAGTATTAAAACTTTTTCCCTAAATGTGCACACACAATAAAAACTACTCTAACTACTATGCATTCAGTAATACCAACTCAGAGTAATATAAGCACAGATTAACAAAAAACAGTAATAAGTAAAGGTCGGCACAGAAATGCAAACACAGAAGACACACAAAATTTTATAGTGGTTCCCCAAAATATGGGTAGTACACTCTTCTACCACCTTGGTAGGATTGCACTAAATGTGCCTGAGTCTTTTGATAAGGAGACTCTCAGTCCTGATAGAACATTAGAGTGGTCATGTTGCATCTCTGGAATTATCTTGGAGCAAATATATTAGAGTGATTGGTGTTTACACTATTCACTTGCTTAAGAGAGTTAGAAATGAGCTGTGTATAACAAACGTATGCTTGTGACTAGTCCTTGAAAATAAGCCTAGTGTATGTTCATAAATGGGTTAGTGACATATTTGGAGTATGTTAGACATCTTAATTGGGTCCTAGGTCAATTAGCTAAGTGTTCATGAGTGATAGAGTACATGGACAATAAAGGGAGTAGATTATATGGAGTTTCAAGTGATAGATCAATTCTCCCCTAAAGAAATTAAAAATATATCTTAGGAATACTAGAGTAACCAAAGTGAGTGGGTCTAAAGGAAGGGTAGCAACCAACAAAACCTAAATATCTTGAGAAAGAGATGTTTGGGATGTCACCCCATCATACCACCTAGTACCATTGTGAGTCCTTTACTGGGTAGTCCTCGTGAAGTCCAAGATCCATCCTAACACTACAAGAAGATAGACTTTTGGCCAGGGCAAATTGCCCGGGAAAAAAGGTCCAAAACTGTGGCTAAAGAGTTTTTGCCACGGTCTAGCCATGGGAAAAATTCATGGCTAAAGTGAAAGTGCACAGTATGCCTCTGAGTATTCTCTAGAGGGGGGGGGGGGGGTGAATAGAGTATTAAAACTTTTTCCCTAAATGTGCACACACAATAAAAACTACTCTAACTACTATGCATTCAGTAATACCAACTCAGAGTAATATAAGCACAGATTAACAAAAAATAGTACTAAGTAAAGGTCGGCACAGAAATGCAAACACAGAAGACACAAAAAAATTTATAGTGGTTCCCCAAAATATGGGTAGTACACTCTTCTACCACCTTGGTAGGATTGCACTAAATGTGCCTGAGTCTTTTGATAAGGAGACTCTCAGAGCCACTTAATCTTTTGCTAAGGAGACTCTTAGAACCACTGAGTCTTTTGACAAGGAGACTCTTAGAACCACTGAGTCTTTAGATAAGGAGACTCTTAGAACTAACTGAATCCTTTGAATAGGGATTCTTAGGAATATGTTGGAACCTTAATAATATAGCCGTTGTAGACAATAAATATTATAGTCGTTGCGGAAAAGCCAGACATCAATTTATCTTCTCGAGGATTATAGGAAATTAAAGAGACATTATCTCTTTCCTCTCTTGTCGGGCAAGAATTCAAATCAGCCCAAAAGCCTTCTCCAGATTATATATACAAAGAGAAGAGCAGAGAAAACATATAGAGAAGAGATAAGAGAAGGATTATACAGATACATGATTATACAGGAAAGCAAAAAGAAGAAGCAGATCTACAGAGTTCTTAATAAGAACAACATATATTACTTATCTTCTTTTTGCTAACTCTTCTCTGCAGAACATCTTCATCCCGAGACATCAATCAAGATCATTTGCTCAGGATCAAAACTGCAGAAGAAGAAAAAGAGTTACAACTTCCAAATGAAGAAGCTTCCTCAACACTAATCAAATCAGGGGGAGCTCTTCTTCAACATCATCAAGATCCATTCTCAACAACCCATCAGGATCTCTAGAGTCTTCTCAGAAAGAGAAGAACAATACATTTTCCATTTTCTTTTTACCTGTATAAAGGGGTATAACTCCCTTCAAAAGCTACAGCCATTGGTGGCAGGGCACCTGATCAAAAACCTATAGTTGGGTTAGAACACCTGATCAAAAGCTCACTTGGTGTGTGGACACCTGATCAAAACTCCCTTGGTGGTAGGGCACCTGATCAACAACCTGTAGTGGATTCCTACCAAGTGTGGTAGAAGAGTAAATGTACCCAGGTTGATTGGGGAACTACTATAAAAATCCTTTAGTCGTCTGTGTGCTTGTCTATTTTCTGTGTGTTGTGCTGTGCTGATTTGTTTTCTTTATTTAGTTTTTTTTTTATAAATCACTCTGCTATACACACATATATATATAACACTATTTTAAATCCGCTATAAAATTAAGGGAAAAGTTTTTAATACTCTATTCACCCCCCTAGAGTAAATCTAAGATCTAAACTCTCCTTCAATTGGTATCAAAGTGTGGTTGATTATATCAATCACTTTCAACTGATATTCAATTGCACTTTCAATTGGTATCAGAGGGTAGTTGATTTTTACAGGCTAACACCTGAATCATAAAGATCAATTAGTTCTTAAGTTTTTTAAAGGTTTTTCTAAAAACTCATGGCACAAGAAGATTATTTAATCACTAGTCCACCAATCTGTAATTTGAATAGATTTTCTTTATGGCAAGCTAGAATTAAATTATATATGAATGTCATAGATGAAGAAATCTATAATTCCATTTTGACAGGACCTCCATCATCAACATCAACAGATGCTCAAGAGAAGCTGAAAAGTGATGATGCAAAGGATATGGACATATTAGCTCAATCAATGTCAAATGACATTCATCAAAAAGTTGTTGACTACACTTCAGTAAGAGCAATATGGAACTCCCTCACAAGGATGGCAATTGAACCTTCTTCCACTGACTGTATTTTTGATGCAGAACCATCATCTACTCCAAGTGATGAAGAAGAAGAAGAAGAAGAAAAAGGCTAGAAGATTCTGCATGTTGGCCATATATGGCTCACACCACAACTCAGATGCAGAATATGAATCTAATGAAAATAAGGTAACTGAGGTAATTTCAATTTTTAATTTTACCTCTGATCAATTCAAATATGTTTTCAAATTACCATATACAGATTTAGTAGAACCTGAGAAAGAAATAAAATCTCTCAGAACAGAGTTAACAAAAATAAATAATTTGACCTCTAAATATAACAAACTTAAAGAAGATTTAAAAATAACAGAAGAACACAATATTTCCTTGAAAAATAAATTTGAACAAACTTTTAAGGAAAAAGAAGTAAAAGACTCTGTAGAAATTACTAAATTTCTTTATGTTAAAACAAAATCTAGAAATCAGTTTAGTTTTTCAAATTTATATTTTAATGAGATAAAAAGGCCAATATATCTAATTATAAGACATTTTTTATCCATCTTAAACTTTTATAATTAAATAAGCAGTTGTATGATTCATTGGAATTTCTTATCTTAAAAACAAAGTCAGATAACTTTATATTCTTACAGACCTTCTCCAAAATCATGTTTGAGCATTCTACTCAGATTGCATAGATCAGAAATGATCAGGACACTGAGTGTGAGTCTCTTCTGATAAGGGGATTCTATAGAAGGAAGGTATCAGGCAATGTTTTTCTGATCTTAAAATTCCTTAGAATCCATTAACAGCTGTAGCAATTCATAATATTAAAATACTATTTAAATCAAATTTGCTTAAATGTATTTTAAAAGAAGAAGAAATAATATAATTTATGGTTAAATATTTTCAAAAAGAACAATAAATTCTTCTATAATCTCTGACCCTAATGCTTTAAGTTATTCAATATCTTTTTATGCTTAGGTATCCTAAACCAAATAGGGGGAGATTGTTAGAACACCCAGTTTTAATTTGGATTAGGATCCCAACTCAAATAGGGGGAGATTGTTGGAACCTTAGTTTTGATTTGAGTTAGGATCCATCTTTATGGTCATAACACATCTTGTATAACTTAGATCAAATCCCATTAAGAGAGGAGACATGAGAAAATAATATATATATATATAAATAATACAAGTTCTCTGCGGTCGACGAATGGCTTTCTGCGTTCGACGAACGGCGCTCTACGGTCGATGAATTATATTCATTCCGCGCTCGACAAAATCTAGCTAGCTCAGCGGTCGACGAAAAGCTGCGTTCGACGAAATCTCAGCAGCGCTTGACGAAAGTTCATACAGCAATGATCGACGAACTAAATGATCAGATCAACAATTGGCAAGCTCAGCCCGACGAACTTCAAGCTGAGATCGACGAAATATGTTCAGCTCTTTAAAATATCATTTCTCAGATCAGCTAACATTATTATATCTGATTAAGCAATACTTTGATTAATTACATATTGCCGCCCTTCTGTATCAATTAATAATATAGCTGTTGCTGACAATAAATATTATAGCCGTTTCAGAAAAGCCAAAGACGGTAATTTATCTTCTCGAGGATTATAGGAAATTAAAGAGACATTATCTCTTTCCTCACTTGTCAGGCAAGAATTCAAATCAGCCCAAAATCCTTCTCCAGATTATATATACAAAGAGAAGAGAAGAGATAAAAGAAGGATTATACAGATACAGGAGTATACATGAAAGCAAAAAGAAGAAGCAGATCTACAGATTTCTTAATAAGAACAACATATATTACTTATCTTCTTTTTGCTAACTCTTCTCTGCAGAACATGTTCATCCTGAGACATCAATCAAGATCATTTGCTCAGGATCAAAACTGCAGAAGAAGAAAAAGAGTTACAACTTCCAAATGAAGAAGCTTCCTCAACACTAATCAAACCAGGGGGAGCTCTTCTTCAACATCATCAAGATCCATTCTCAACAACCCATCAAGATCTCTAGAGTCTTCTCAGAAAGAGAAGAACAACATATTTTCCATTTTCTTTTTACCTGTATAAAGGGTTATAACTCCCTTCAAAAGTTACAGCCATTGGTGGCAGGGCACCTGATCAAAAACCTGTAGTTGGGTTAGAGCACCTGATCAAAAGCTCACTTGGTCTGTGGACACCTGATCAAAACTCCCTTGGTGGAAGGGCACCTGATCAACAACCTGTAGTGGATTCCTACCAAGTGTGGTAGAAGAGTAGATGTACCCAGGTTGATTGGGGAACTACTATAAAAATCCTTGTGTCGTCTGTGTGCTTGTCTATTTTCTATGTGTTGTGCTGTGCTGATTTGTTTTCTTTATTTAGTTTTCTTATAAATCACTCTGCTATACACATATATATAACACTATTTTAATTCCGCTATAAAATTAAGGGAAAAGTTTTTAATACTCTATTCACCTCCCCCCTCTAGAGTAAATCTAAGATCTAAACACTCCTTCAATTGGTATCAAAGCGTGGTTGATTATATCAATCACTTTCAACTGATATTCAATTGCACTTTCAGACTATTTGTTAGTTACAAAATAAGAACAGAGAAAAGAAGAGGAATAAGAAGAATATGTTTCTGCTGTATAAATCCTTCAGCAGTTGTCAGTTTTTGATATTCTTTAGGATCTGTATAAGATGAACCTTTGCTTATGATAGTGATTAATACAAGGGTTATGAGATTTAGATCCTTATGATCTCTGTACTTTTGTTTGCTTGCTGCTGTATGATGAAGAAGAAGAAGCAGCAACCATGTCTATCTGTACAAAGAGGTTCTTCTTTTTCTATCTCAGAGAGCTCGAGGAAGAAGAAGAAAACAGAATTCTGGCTTGGTTGTTTTTCTCTTCCTGCTTCTGAATACTTATTATTTGTCGAATACTGTTTGATTTTCTTTCCACTTCTGTTCTGTCCTGTTAAGGAATATCCATTGGACATTTAATATTTCCTTCTATTTATGTTTCCCGACCCGTCCATCTGATTTGAATAACTTCCAAGAATATTTTTGTTATTCTTCTGAAACACCCCATTCCATTCTTGGCAATAAACGAGTCGTTGTAATTCAAATTTCATCTTTGAAAGACTTTGTAGAAGGATCAGAAAGGACAATAGAAAATATACTATTTCTGCCTGTATTCCATGTTGCGTCGACTTTATTATTCTACATATCGACGCACCTATGAGTTCTTATAGAAGCAGCTTTGAATTCCTTCTTAGCTCTGGCTGAACTCAGATGTCGACGTTGCATTGAGTACTTATCGACTTATCTGTTGAGATGATGGCTTACATTTGAACTTCATCTGCTGCGTCGAATTGAAGTCAAAGTTACGTCGACTTCTAAGATGGCATCGACCAGCTCTTCCTTCTGTATCGGGTTCATTTCAACATTGCATCGACTTTACTTGATACTTTGATAGGCAGTCTGAGTTACTTTGACTTTAAGTCAGAGTTGCGTCGACTTCTAGTTGAAGTTGCATCGACTTCTAGTTGAAGTTGCGTCGACTTCTATTCGACGCAAGTTTTAACTCAACTGAATTTATACTTCTCTTAGACCTGGTCTTGACACTCTAAGTGAATGTGATATCCTAGGACATCTAATGACCATATTACCCACTCTATACAATATGGGTAATACATCCTAGATGATGAAATCACTTTAAGATAATTTGTTAGATAAGTCATAAGGGGTTTTCCCAACAATCTCTCCCTATTTATCTTAACAAATTTTATATTTTGTTTAAGTGATTTCAAACATACTCAAACATAAAATTTAGTATAAACAACTATACATAGTACAAACATACATGACATAAAATGACAACATTGCACAGATGTATATATCAACATGTCAAATTTGTAATTGATAAGATTGTCTTTCATAGATATATCTTTAAGTATTTTACTGAGAAGTTATAATAAAGATTGTTCCACATCAGAATATTAAATTTCCATCAGAATACTTGTATTGTTTCTACTCTTGTGGAGGAGATTTCCTCTTTCTGGAGAAGACCAGTGGTAGCACTTTTCTTGAGGCAAACACTAGAGGCCCGTCTTCCTCTTCATCTATCATGTTTGCTTCTTGATTAGTGTCATCTTCATTGAGAGGCTCCCCCTGAGTTTGTGCTTCCTTTTGAGCAAGCTGGATTGCCTCCTTTGTAATAAGTGAAACTTCATTTACTAGTTGATCATCTTCTAATGGCTCCCTCTGGATTAGCTCATCATCTAAACGAGCATCTAGCTCCCCCTGATTTAGTGCAAGATTTTCATGAGGATTTGTAAGAGTCTCCCACTGAATATGTGTTTGAAATACATTAAGCTTATTAGGATTGGTAGGGTCAGAAACTTCAGCAATCTTATCCTTCTCCTGGCCACTCTTTTCTAGATTAAGCATCTCCCCCTCTGAGATCTTCTACCCCTTCTGAACCTTATTGACAAGGGAGGTTAAGAACTCTTTAGTTATCATGGAGGAGGATACAATTGATTTGAGTGACTGGAGGGACTCTTTTGATCCTTGAAACTTTGTCTCCATCTGGGAGTACTTCATATTGAACTTTCTAGCCTGAGTAACCAGTAATCAGCAAATGTACTAGTAGCCAGTCCTGTTGCTTTGGAAATTATTTGCTCAACATCAAAAGAAGGTGTAGTATGGGTGATAGGTACAAGAGATGTGACTGGTGGAGGTATGGACATGATAACTGAAGAATTGTTGTTGAATCCTCATTGATGTCTGGGAAATCTTGGTGGATTGGTGATAGTGATTGATTATCTCCTGGAGTAATGAGCGATTGTGGTAAGGGAGTAGATTGGTTGACTGGAGTATTTTCTGCAGAAATGATGATGGATGGTTGTTGTTGTGGTTGGAGAGGAATCTGAGGTGTAGGTTCTGTAGCTGAAGTAGATGGGATGGACTGGAGATTTTGATCAGTGGTATCTTGTGGAACTGGAGAAGAAGGTGGAGAGGGGACAGCTTGACTAGGCTTCATAATTTGCCTGGTCCACTCGGAGAAGATTCTAATTTTTATTCTCTTGCTAGGAGGAATGGACACTAACTTAGACTTGCACACCATTGGATAATGGTGGAAAAGGATCTGGCTCATAATTCTCATATAAGCATTTTCTTTATGGGAGTACTTATGGCCAATTAACTTCAAAAGACATCTCCCCCAATTTATCTTCTTATTAAGAACTAGGACCCCCATGATCTGCAGTTGATGCTTTGGGATGGCATCATGTGTTGATATCTTGCATAGCAACACTTTTCCCACAATATCTGTAAGAAATCGATATTCTTCAGAGAGATCAATTTTTTTCAGGTTGATTCCTATATCTACAAAGTCACTACCAGTTGGTCGATCAAAAGTCTGAGTCAACATTTCCTTTGTAATGTTAATGTTATTTTCATATATTCTTCCATTGATGAAGCCATCATCTTCTATGTGGAAGTTGTCCTTCAGTTCTGTCAACTCAACATCAAGGATCTTACACCTTGTTGAGATCAATTTTTTCAATCCAGCAGTGTGAAACAAGCCGAGAATGGCTTTGAAGTTATCAGATGTTGCATTGAATGATTCTACGTCCACATCGAAACCAGAGTTCACCTTAGGTGGAGCCTCTGATCTGAAGTACCTACAAACATAAGAGAAAAGGGAGAAAGATGGAGAAGAATGCATAAGAGCTGGAGAGAAAAAGACCGCGAGAGCAAGAAAAAGAGAATTCGAAAGCGTAATAGATTCCACGCCTATGTTGCTTAAAATAAGATAATTCATCGCAACTTAAGGTTGTATTCAAAGCATCGTCGACAAAGATATATTCAGCGCGCCCAAACATGTCGAAGCAGCTTCCAGATGTGGAACTGTGTGCGCTTACCATGTCGACATTGCATCGATTAGTAATCGACGCACCATCGAAATTGCTCAGTAACTATTGAGTCGATGTATGTGTCAATATGAAATCGACGCTGCGTCGACTTCTATTCAAATTGTCCAATTCAGGTGGCTCTCGAAGCTAGCTTCGAGTTGAACTCGACGGTACGTCGAATCCTATTCGACACAACGCTGAATATATAGTTCTATTTTCTTAGAAAATTCTTGTTGTTTTTCCCAGTAGTGATTTTTTATTAAAAATAGTATTTATAATATTATTTTTATGAACTATAAAATATCATGGTATTTTTAGAGAAGAGTTCACTACCTTTGAATATTTGTAGTTCTTTATTGAAGATTTCGTTCTTCCTTTCTCTTCATTATCTCCAAAGGAAGAACATTTCATTGTCCTGCACATGTAACGCAAATATTAGAAGGTACCTAGGTTATCTTAGGCCCTTTACTTTTACCATTATAAGGTGATATGAAAGAATAGAATGGTCTTTCATGATATCCTTTTGGATGGTAGAGAATTGGTTCATTAAATCTAGGTTTATTATCTTGGTAGTTATAATGTGCATAGAATGTATCTAGATATAGTAACTCTGCAAAGTGTCTAATGATTCTACTTTTGACTTTACCCATTTGATTTAGATTTATTGGTTTCTTTGAATTGTTTTTCCGTAGAGGTCTCTTCTCACTATTAGGATTTACTTTATTAAATACAGTGATTTTGTCAGGGTTATTATTATTATTTTGTTCTTCAAATAACACACTCCTTTTATTTATATTATAGTTACTAGGTCTAACAAAACTAAATGGATTTTTCCAGGCAGGTTTCCTAGGGACTTCAGTGCTAATGGATGGCTCTACTCCTAACTCTAGGTGTTGTTTATTGGGTGTCTACTTTATCACCTAGAGGGGGGGGGGGGGGGGGTGAATAGGTTTTTCAAATTATATTATCCACTTTTTGGTGTTCTTGATTTCTGATTAGTAGATCTGTAAAGCAAAGAGCAAACCACAGAAAGCACACAAAAGATATATAGAGGTTCCTCAAGACCGGGTGTCTTGAGTAGTCCTCTGTCCCTCTGCGCCTACCCAGCAGTGTGCTAGGATCGGCAAAACTCCGCCAAAAACTTCAAGCCCTCAAGCCTTACAACACGAACCTGCAAGTCCCAACAGCCTAGGCCCGCAAGCCCCTACTGTCCCCGAGCCCGCAAGCTCGACACTCAGGCCCTCAAGCCCTACAACACGGACCCGCAAGTCCCAACAGCCTAGGCCCGCAAGCCCCTACTGCCCCGAGCCCGCAAGCTCGACAAATCGCACCCGCAAGTGCACTGCCCTGGCCCTCAAGACTCACAACTCTCCAGCCCGCAAGCTAGACGGTGTCGGACCCACAAGTCCACTGCCCTGGCCCTCAAGCCTCACAGCTCTCCAGCCCGCAAGCTAGACGGTGTCGGACCCGCAAGTCCACTGCCCTGGCCCTCAAGCCTCACAGCTCTCCAGCCCTCAAGCTAGACAAATAGGCCCGCAAGCCTTTACAAGAGATTACAATAATAAGACTGTTACTTCTGTCGGATGAAGATTGGAAACTTTAGCCTAATGAGGATTGGCTTCTTACGATTGAAGAAGATTTTCTGATTCAGATCTTTGACAGCGCAGTTCTTCTTCAATCTCAACTCTTTGCCTGATGAAGATCAGCTTCACTTTTCAGTCGATGAAGATGAATGATTCTTCTGAGAACTCTTGAATCTCGTTCTCGTTCTTCTTCTCCGCTGAATATACTGTTCTATTGAAAAATGGCGGGATTTTTTTCCTTCTTTTCTTTTCTATTTTGAACTTCTTTTTATAGGGCATCACTGTTCCCTTTTATGGGATAGATGAGCCGCATAACAGTCATAAGTCATATCTTTTAATGTCAGATGCCCACATCATTAGGATACACGCTGATTGCACAATTGGGCGGCGGCATTAAATGTTGACAGCGCGTCTGCAACGTTTGAATTCTGTCTCGATGATATTTCCATCATTACGATGTTAAGGGCAATATCTCGACGACAGAACTTTGTCGAACCTTTACACTTTGATAGAACTCCAATTACTCTTGCTTCTGCCTCTCATACTGGTATCTCGACGATACGAGATATTCTTGCTCTATTGTATATACGACGATATGCCATCTCTGACTGTGTCGTCATAATCACCTTGTTTTCTCGACGACATGCCTTCTTTACGACGATGTTTGACACCATCAGTCATACTTAGCCTTTTCAGTGATAAAGCTTCTTCACAATGATGTTTGTTCTTTCTCGACGATAAGACCACTTTGGTGAAGTTGACGATACCGCGCCTTCTCTGCGCTCGACAATCTTGCCGAGTCTCAGCGGTCGACGATCTTCCTTCCGAGTTCGACGATCTTGCTTCTACGTTCGACGAACACGCCAATTCTCAGTGGTCGATGATCTTCCTTCTGAGTTCGACAATCTTGCTTCTGCGTTCGACGAACACGCCAATTCTCAGCGGTCGTCGATCTTCCTTCTGAGCTCGACGATCTTCATTCTGCGTTCGACGAACACTCTTCTGTGTTCGACTAATCTTGTTCTTCTATCTTCCTGAGATTTATAAGCTAGAGAAGCGATCAAATACAAAGTGAAGTTTTCTTGACTTGGTGACTTCTTCAAATCAGGAATCATGTGGGCAAGATTCTCAACAATCTCCCCCTATTTGAAGAAGTCAGAATCTCAATTCAAGACTACTTTCACTAGACAATAAATATTATAATCTTAACTTTGAGCATGTAAGATTGTACTTATCTTTGCTGAACTTTCTGAGTACATCAAGCTTGTATCTCCCCCTAGATTTGATGTCTCTTCTTTTATGGCTCCCCCTACTTCTTTGCTCCCCCTATCTTTGAGGTCGTCTTCTCGAGCATCTTGTCTTGAACATTTGATGTCCTTTCTCCCCCTTTCTGGCTTCTTTTATGGAGCACTTTTTTTTGGAGGCAATAGTTCAAGGCTCCCCCTTGCTCGGTTATAGTTCATCCAAATCCTGAAAGGTTGTCTAACCAATCATCTAGAAAGGGATTAGTGAAAGATAAGTAGAGAATTTTTTTAAGTTCAACATTCCCAGTTGGAATTTGAAGAAGTTGAACTTAGCTTCATCTAGGGGCTTTGTAAATATATCAGCCACTTGTTTGTCTGTTGGGACAAACTCAAGGGTGATATCTTCATTTTCCACATGCTCCCTGATGAAGTGATACCTGATCTCAATATGCTTAGTCCTGCTGTGAGAGACAGGATTCTTAGCAATTGAGATTGCGCTTGATCCATAGCAGTTGGGCACAGCAGCTTCTAGCCGAGATATCTGATTCTGCTATTGAGATTGCCACACTTGTCTGCTTCTTATTGCTCCAAGAGATCAGTCTTCCACCAAGGAATTGACATGTCCCTGATGTACTTTTCCTGTCTTCCTTGCACCCTGCATCTGATGTCTAGCATAACCTCCATAACATGCATCTGATTTCTAGCATAGGCCCATGTATGATTGTACTGCATTTTGCTAGCTAAGCACACAAGGTGCAGGGCACGTTATCAGTTATCACCAGGCAATAACTAGATGTATCAGTAATTGCATTTGTATGGATATCATTGCCGTAATAACATCACATGCATATGCCTTATAAGCATTCATATATGAATGTTCTTATACTAGAATTGTTCATATATAAGATTAGTCATATAACTGGACCGATTGTTCTTAACGTAATATGAACTTAAGAAATAAATGTCTTTCAATCATTTTTAAACAGGACTTCTTCTTGTGCCTTGCTGGAGCTGGCTTCCTTTGCTTCTTTCTTTTTCTTTCGCCTATAGAAATTCATTGGCTTTGGGATTTTCTTTGAAGGAGGAGGAGGACCGTGGGGAAAAGCCATCTTATGTCTTGTTCTTTCTTCCAGATTTTTCACGTGACGATTCCATTCGATAGAGGAGTACACTCTCTCATGGTCTTTCTGACCGTGTCCAAATGCTAGATTCAGTGATGATTTCGTTCGAGCGAGGACTCCACCGGCTAGATTCTGGGTCCTGTTGGACCTCCTTTACTCTTTTCTTCCTGTACTTTTCGCAGGAGGTTTTCCGTTTCTTTCTAGTTGTTGCCGATTCACCTGATTCGGTTTCAGAGTCAGAGTTGGTGGAGGGTTCTGTGGGTATGTATTCAGAGGAGGTTACTTGAAGCGCTTGCTTTAATTGATTACTTATCCATTTCGCTTGATGTGAGCAGGCAGCTACGCTTCCCTTGATCTCTTCCCGGATTTCTTCTTCAATTCTCCTTTCCCCGTCTTGGATTTCTTCTTTTACTGACTCCTTTAGTTCAAATATCTGCTCCAGAATTTCCTGATCTCCGACATCTGTGACATTTCTTACTTCCTGGAGATGAGCGTCTAGGGTTTGCTCCTGGTTGGTGATTCTGTTTAGGATGAGAGCTGTGGACTGCGCATGTAGAGCTTGAAGTTGAGAGATGTCATCCTTTATTGACTTCACCTCATCCTTCATCTCATCCTTCATTTTGTTTATGGCCTTTTCTATGAGGGTTTCTATTCGCTCCCACAGGGCGGTGAGCGTCACAAGGGGGCATCTCACCGGTTCCTTTTCCTGTTGACATTTATCCTGGGAGGACGAAGGGTTGGAGACGAAGAGGTGGTTTGTTGAAGGGATGTCTTAGGGCAAATGAGAGCATAATTTCCATCCTCTGATACCACACTATTTATAGTGGGAGTAGGTGAAGAGGCGTGTACTTTTTTGAGTTTATCGAGGAATCAATAACTACCGCATCGAGCGGCCCTGATTTACCGAATTTAATAATATTTAAAATATTTAAGCGATGTTCTGACGATACTTTTGTCGTTAAAGCGCATCTAAGATATGCGTCCTTCTTGTCTAGTTCGTTTGTCATAGTGACATCTTATTGTATCGATTATACAATTCTTCCTTACATGTCTGCCTAAGGCATTCTTTCACCCCGCTTGGGAGTTACCCTTTGGTATCAAACCTGCACTAAGATGGTTAGTGAGCTAATTTTGCTGTTCCAACCTATGGGCTAGAACAGCTACCTTATCCAAGGCCCAGATTTATGGGCACTTGGACTATTTGTGAATTGAGATTACTGATGCGCAAATCTAACACACCGCTATAGGCGGTAGTAAGACTGCGGCACGAAACGGCAGTGAACCGGTCGTTGTCAAGTAATAATATGAGGAAGTAAATCCCCAAGTATCGAATCTCTCAAGGAACACAGTAAGGTGGAGTTTACTATTGATGCAGGACTTGAGATTGAAGTCCTTTAGTCGGATGGGTGCGAAAGTGGGTGATTTGGTTTGTGGAAAATAAAGAAAAACAACTATAACTACTCCTATGCAATGCCGCTATGCAATGCTTCGCTAGGCGGGATAGAGACTAGGTAGGCCTTGAGCGCGCTGCTTCGCAAGGGCAGATGGACAAGTAGGCAAGCGAATCGAACTGTGCGGGCCTTGAGCGCACTGCTTCGTTAGGCGAATGGATTATACGGGCCGCTATGCCACGCTTCACTAGGCGGATGGACGAGAAGGCAAGCAGATGGAATGGTTCGCACCGGCGGAGTCGAGGTGGATTACACGGGCCGTTATCACCGCTTAGCTTGGCGGATGGACGAGTAGTCTTACGGAATGAGGGTCGCAAGCACCTCGTCGACAAGCACGCCACTAGCAATTGCTAGTGTGGCACATGAACGTGACGACGGGATGGAGGATGGAATGGGGCGCTCCTCACTTGCATAAACCACACATATTAATTTCACATAGACATGAAATACTAAATATCATAACAAGGTTTAGCGAACATTATTCATACACCCAAATGATAAAGGAAAACAATACTACAGTATAAAGGGGGTTGAGATAACAACCAAAGCACGAAGACTCATCGGAGGTTCACGGCCGGAATCTAGGGTTGTCAATCCTCATCCGGGCTCGGGCTCCAACTACCGTCCGGGGTCCGGAAGAGCTGTCACCTTCTTCTATTGTACCCGTCTTCTCCGTCAATCTTCTTTAGCCACGATCTCACCGGAGAACTTCATATATGCAGCAGGAAATCCCTCAATACAGAGCTTTGGAGGTGCACGATCAATGGAGGAGGCCTAGAGGATGCTCCGGCTTGAGATTTGCAAGAGAATAGCGGCCAGAGCTCCTCCCGAAGGTGGGCGGTGATGGAGCGGCAAAAATGGCGCTCTGGAGCGAGAAAACGGTGTTGGAAATGACCTAAAATACGGATTCCCCGAAAGGATTCGTGAAAAATGCTTATTTATAGAAAGCAAAATTTTGAACGCGCATGGTTAGTGGCGCACGACCAGTGGTCGTGCGCGAAGAAATGCCTGTGAGCGTGCGGGAACAACCTGTAGCAAAATCCAGAATGACAAAAAATAGCGCACGATCAGTGGCGCACGACCAGTGGTCGTGTAAGAAGAAGGCCAATGAACGTGCGAACTTCTCTGTTTGGTAAGGGCAATTAACGCATGACCAGTGGTCGTGCGCCTGATCGTGCGCGAAGGAAAACGCACGATCAGTGGCTTTTTAGGCAAAAATTGCCCCCAATCAAACTTCGAGCATCGCACGACCCTTGAACCTGCATGAAAACATCCAGGACCACTGGAATACAAGGAATCACACCAAATGGGCATAAATGTGCACTAAGAGTGGAAATATGAAATGTGGTCAATAGAAGCATAAATGAGCAATAAGTAAAGTGCCATGGCAAGAAAAACAACCCAGATGAGTCCGAAAATCACTATATAAACTGGACTCATCAATTACAGACCCTTAGGAACCCAAGTAGTTTTGGTTCCTAGCATATTGTTATCTTTAAAAGACATACTGGATTTAATTACTTTAGGATAAGCGCAGTTGTAATGAGCAAGGCGATTTGAAGGTTTAGCAAACGTTACCCTTGGAGAAATTCGATTGTACCAACAATCAATTGCAAAGTGGCCCGTCTTGCAACATCACCAACAGTCAAATTTATTGTATCTTATCCTCTTGCTGTAGGTAGGTGTCTGAATCATCTGTGGGTGATTGGAGGAGTACCTGTAGAAGACATAATTGTATTGGTTAGAAATATGACTTTTCCTATTCACATTTTTCCTTTTGAACTCAGTCCTTTGTAGGGGTTCCTTCATCCTCCCGGACCAACTGAGCTCCTGTTCCCTTGTGATCCTTCTTTCATGATATACTTTGGAGGTAGTGGGTAACTTCTTTCTCTCCCCTGTGGAAGTTCCATCCATATGGTACCCAAGAAACGGTCCCCTCACATCCTTATTGAGGGGTGAGGTGATCTTCCTCAGGTTAGCCCTTGTCTCACGGAGTGGATCAGAACTATTTTCTCTGAAGAATCTTTGCTTCCTTCCTTGAGTAAAACTGCCCCCGTTAACCAGTGGAGGAGTCATCTCTGGTTTACAGAATTTGGCTCCTGTCCTTCCTTTTTTGGGAGATTTGTTCTTCATGCCAGTAATTTGATTGACCCTAAATTTCGATGGTCCAGCCAGATCCCTGTCCTTCTTTAGAAGTAGAATTTCTTTGGTTAGAGAGTAGCATAGTTCTCTGCTCTCAACCAAATCTTTAATGGTTTTCCCAAACTTGGTTATCAAATCCATGTTTGAGCAAGCATTAAATCTCTTTTGAGCTGACAGAAATCTGCGTTCTCCATAATCAGCCGATCAACCTTTTCCAAGAGATCGGAGTTTCTGGCTTAGAGATTTAAGATCTCATCAGCTTGCTTCCTGCAGATCTCCTTGCTCCTTCTGAGTTCTTCAAGAAGATCCTCATAAGTTTCTGAGGGACATATTTCAGAATCTGAATCGGTATTAGATAATGGAGCCCTTATGCCTACCTGTTTTGGTGTTTTTTCATCCTGAATTTATTCCTCTAATTCAGATAGGACAGTTAGTCCAAACTAAGCTTCCTCCTCTGCGTCTGAGTTGCTTGAGTCGATATCACTCAGGGTTTTATTCGTCCCCTTAGCCGCAGTACTTCTAACTTTGGATGATCCTTCTATGAGGATTGTCAGAGAGTTCCACATCTCCTTAGCTGTTGTGCAGGGGATCAACTTTTGGTGTATAAGAGTATCAACTGCATCAGCTATGATATTTCTGGCTTTCTTGTCCAAGTTAACTAGGGTGATCTGATCCCCAGTCATTGTCTTGGATTTGGTCTTGGGAGCATATGGCCCTTCTTGAGTGACTTGAAACATCCTGGGATCCATAGCCTCCATGTAA
The DNA here is from genome assembly GCA_033032865.1 of Dactylorhiza incarnata. Classification (NCBI taxonomy): domain Eukaryota; kingdom Viridiplantae; phylum Streptophyta; class Magnoliopsida; order Asparagales; family Orchidaceae; genus Dactylorhiza; species Dactylorhiza incarnata. Next base: position 4,668,384 of record JAWHQI010000105.1, read on the forward strand.
ATTCTTGCTCTAACTTTCCAAATGGCAAAGTTCTCCCTGGAACAGATAGCTAGTCTTGACTTCATAGCTATGGTACTTGGACACCCAATCGCAGTGATACCACTTGTTGTTTATTGGGTGTCTACTTTATCACCTAGAGGGGGGTGAATAGGTTTTCAAATTATATTATCCCCTTTTTGGTGTTCTTGATTTCTGGTTAGTAGATCTGTAAAGCAAAGAGCAAACCACAGAAAGCACACAAAATATATATAGAGGTTTCTCAAGACCGGGTGTCTTGAGTAGTCCTCTGTCCCTCTGCGCCTACCCAGCAATGTGCGAGGATCGGTAAAACTCCGCCAAAAACTTTAGTCCATCAAGCCTTACAACATGGACCCGCAAGTCCCAACAGCATAGGCCCGAAAGCCCCTATTGCCCCCGAGCCCGCAAGCTCGACACTCAGGCCCTCAAGACCTACAATACAGACCCGCAAGTCCCAACAGCCTAGGCCCGCAAGCCCCTACTACCCCCGAGCCCGCAAGCTCGACAAATCGCTCCCACAAGTGCACTGCCCTGGCCCTCAAGCCTCACAGCTCTCAAGCCCGCAATCTAGATGGCGTCGGACCCGCAAGTCCACTGCCCTGGCCCTCAAGCCTCACAGCTCTCCAGCCCGCAAGCTAGACAGTGTCGGAACCGCAAGTCCACTTCCCTGGCCCTCAAGCCTCACATCTCTCTAGCCCTCAAGCTAGACAAATAGGCCCGCAAGCCTTTACAAGAGATTACAGTCATAAGACTGTTACTTATGCCGGATGAAGATTGGCAACTTTAGCATGATGAGGATTGGCTTCTTACGATTGAAGAAGATTTTCTGATTCAGATCTTTGAAAGCGCAGTTCTTCTTCAATCTCAACTCTTTGCCTGATGAAGATCGGCTTCACTTTTCAGTCGATGAAGATGACTGATTCTTCTGAGAACTCTTGAATCTCGTTCTCGTTCTTCTTCTCCGCTGAATATACTGTTCTAATAAAGAGCGGCGGGATTTTTTTTCCTTCTTTTCTTTTCTATTTTGAACTTCTTTTTCTAGGGCATCACTGTTCCCTTTTATAGGATAGATGAGCCGCATAACGGTCATAAGTCATATCTTTTAATGCCAGATGCCCATATCGTTAGGATACACGTTGATTGGACAATTGGGCGGCAACATTAAATGCTGACTGTAACATCCCGATTCGAGCCAGACCCCTTGTGCGCGTTTTTGAGTCACGCGAGTTGACTCGGGCTCGGGGTGTACTGAGGGCCAGGCTTGCACCTGAGCTGGGGAAGTGCACTCGTCGAATGCGGCGAGTACCAGTTCTAATCTTTGTCCCGATGTTTGCTGTATCGGGATCCGAGCCGTCCGGAGAGCATAACTTGAGCGATAAAACTCGAAGGAGGCGTACCGCCTCGAAGGAATTATAGTACATACGTTAGCTTAAATAACGTGGTCTGCGAATAATATATTTATCCAAAATGGTGAAATTGACCAAACGATCTCGGAATTCACGTCAATCAATTTTGTTAGACTCGTGAAGCCTATACGAGTTCAATAAAACTGTTCGCGCTCGATTCTGATTAGTATCGGAGAATCTGTTGTGTCGACGCAAATTTAAGTAACGAAATTATCCAAAAAGGTGATATCGAGCAAGCGGTCTCAGAATTCACCGCAGTCAGTTTTGTTAGACTCATGAAGCCTTTACGAGTTCAGTAAAACTGTCTGGGCGAAATTATAATGTGGTCTGCGAATAACGTATTTATCCAAAATGTTGAAATAGGCGAAGCGACCTCTCAATCGACCACAATCAGTCTTGTTAGGCTCGTAATAATAGTACGAGTTCAACGAATCTATCCGTTCGCGATTCCGACGTCATTTGGACAGTTTTCACGTTTAAGTCAAATTTGGCCGCAAACGCTCCGACAAGCATAAAATGAGCAAACGAACTTGGAATTGATCTCGGATAGTCCCGGTGGATGCGTGTCAGCGAGACGGTCGTAACGAGACTGTTTGGGACAAATTTTGAGTCCTCTAGAGCGTTGCGCGAGCGTTTAATTGCATTAATAAGAATAATAGTTTTATTAGTATTATATAATATATTATATATATATATAAACATTATAAGGATTTAGGTTAGAACCTTCCTTGCCCGATGCCTCCCCTGCAGCAGCCAGAAGACGGAAACCCCCTCCTCTCCTCCGATCTCTCTCTCTCGACGTCCTCTCCTCCTCCATTTCCGGCGAGATCCCCGTCGTGCCCTCCTTTTTAGGCGAGCTCCTTTCCGAGCAGCCCTCCAGCCATGGCCGAACTCCACCTCCTTGTTCCGATCTTCTCTCTCTAGCTTCTCCCATGGCCGAAGCTCTCCCTCCTCCTCTTCTCTCATCCCAAACTCTCCGTTCCCTTGCGATTTCGAGTAGAAGGTGTTCTTGAAGGTTGGAATCGAAGCTTTGGAGAAGATTATTGAGGATTTGGGACTAGTGAACTCGATTCTCAGGCGGAATCCGGGCTCGGTTGTTTGCGACCTACGCAGTAAGTTTCATGTTCTTCTTCTTTACTTAATCTAAGTTTTCTTGCTCTTAATCGAGTTAGGGTAAGTCCTCAATGGTCGGCCATCGGTTTGGGTTTCCTCATTTTTATGGTAAGCCGGCTGTTTTGGGGCTTTGATGTTGTTTAATTGCTGGGTAACCTATTCTAAATCTTGTAGTGGGTATGTGCGTGTGGTGCGGTGCTGTGTATCCTTCTATGTCCCTATTATAAAGTGCTTAGTGGTTGTGCATGTGCACTTATGTTGTGTACGTGTTGTGTCTCTATCCTAAATTTGTGCAGTGACTGTGTTGGGGATGTTTTATTGTGTGCAACAACTGTGTTGAGATGAGTAGCACTTGTGAAGGATGTGCACAAGTGTGTGTTATGCTAGCAGTAAAGTGTCATGTGCAATTGAGTAGGCAATGGGATGGGTTGTGAGTAGCCTAACCTAACATGTGCAGTGAATGTGTGTACATATATGTGTGTTGTGTTGTGTCACCAATGCTTAACAAAGAAGTGTTTAGGCGCATGGGTGAGTGGGTGTATTGATGGAATACTTGTCCTTGGTCATATCTTACAGGGGGGATTCCTATTCCTATTCCTATTCCTATTCCTATTTGCTGCCATTTATACTCCTATACCAGGGAAGAAATTTTATATGGTACTCCTGGGGCCGTCTGCAATCAGTTTCTCTTTATGAATCAAAGGATGGGAGTCTTTGGGAAATTATTAATTTGTTAACTTTTCATGTTGTCTGCTGTTTCCTTTCTTTTTAGTTGGGTAATGTTGACTGATTACATGTTGGATATTTCTGTGGATCAGGACCTTTTAATCAGTCTTGGCCAACTGCCGCCATGCCGCGGAGGAGACCACTGCGAACGTCGGCCGGAAATCAGGTGACTTCCTCCCCTCTCCCTTGGTGCTAGATCTTTAGATCACATAGGAGAGATGTTGGGCCAAGAGGACCCAACCTTGTGAGTTATGGTGTTTCCATAGGAGAAGACCACGCTAGAACTTCCGTTCTAGGGCGACGATCGCCGTGAGATTTGCTTCAATCAACCCCTCTCTTCAATACGAAGAGAGAGGACTTGATCTCGTGAAGATTGGTGGTCTTTTGAGGGAGTATTTGAGGAAATAGCGTTGTTCATTTTACCCCCTTGCTGGAGGAAAAAGATGAACACATGTCATTAGATTTACTTTAAGATACGTGCATAAATTATATCTGCAGACCGATGCAGAAATCTGTTTTCTGCGCGTACAGTTTTTGGCATGATACAGTGGGATTCAGGTTTCGGGCTCAACACAAAAGTTGTAGATCTCGGAAAATCCTTCGAGATGAGTGGCTGTACATATTTTGGGGAGCCCTGTAGCTCCCTAGATAACCCTTGAAAACAGACTGTATTATTAAGGTTTGTTAGTTTGCTGTCATGTATTACACAGCCAGCTTGTTGAGCTTGTTTGAGGATGAAACACTTGGAATTGGACCTTCGGTTCAACATAAAATTGTAGCCCTTGTTGTTAACTTTCCAGAATGGGGTGGCACGTAAATTTTAGTGTAGTGAAACTCTCAGAATTTCAGTTCTAGTATTCTGTGTCATGGTAGCCTAAGCCTCGATGAATTTTGGAATAACTTCATTGATACTTGTTGTTGTTCAAAACAAAATTGTAGAGATGATGTGGATGATGATGTGCATATCGCTGTAGAATTTCATGGTTTTTAGATGAATATTTATTGTCATTTTGTGAATAACAAATTGTGATCGTAACGAAGCAGCGAGTCTATGCTAGAGGCTTCAGCGAGATCGGAATTGAAATGGATCCTTGTTTATTTATATTTTGGTGATTTACCATGTTTTGTTTATCGGAAGATGTTTGGAATTGGTAGATAAATGTTGATGACAATGTGGACATCCCTCTTAAATTTCATAATTTTCGGATATAAACTTGCTGTGATTTGTCAATATTAGGTTATAAAATTATTGTGCCGCAAATAGCTATCAAGATTATTTCGAATGAGCTGGGGTATGGTGTAAACACTTAAGACGCTAACCCTGACGTGCAGAAGAAATTTTAGAAGTCTTGGGTTTAATATAGCCATTTGATTGATCACTTGTTGATGACGCCCTAGGACAATAAATATGTGCATGAAACTTTAGGCAAGTCGTGATTTGAATAGTGCTCCTAATTACATTATATGTAAAGGTTGTTATTATGATTCTGATATAACATTGGAGGTGATTGACCTAAATATTGGGGAAAATTATGTAATGAACGATTGATGGCGTAGTATGTATTCACATTTAAATATATATGTTGAATCTAACAAGGTTGGATGAGAAACAATCCTTGAGTAAAAGCCGAGCTTAGTCTTATAATATCATGATAGTCTTCTGGTAATAATCTTGAGTCAATTGGATGGATATTTGCAGTACCTTCCCTTATGTGGTTCATATAACTCATTTGGTCTGCGAATAGTACAATGGTAGAATGAGGATAACTTGTAGACCATTAGGCGGAAATGGGAGCTAGTTGGTGTACCTGATTTGGATGAAGAGGTTGAGGACACCAAAAAGGAGTTTAGGTGATGAGAGAGTGCTTGGTGAGCTATGTGTAAGGCTGTGCTCGGGATTGGCGAAAGATCGTCTTTCCCCTTAGAGGGTCATAAAGCACTGAGGTCTAATTCAAGTGAAATGATAAGAGGGTCATCTTATGGGTAGATACCAATAATACTAAGTATCTTGAGAAATGGAACTTTGGGGTGTCATCCCATTGTAGTTCCTAGTACCGTAGCGAGCCCCTTACAGGGTAACCCTCGGGAAGTCCAAGATTAACCCTAAATTGCAATAACATTTAAAGTAGGCAAGAGTAGCCATAGTAGGGCAAGATTGGATTTATGTATCTCCTCCCAGTGTGGGAGTGTCAGGTGTGTGGTATACTGGGTTGGACGAGCTGGAGGCTCGAGGGGAGGATAGCCCCGTTAGTTCTTGGATAATTGTGGCAGGTCTTCGGTACTAGGCAGGTCGTCACACCGACCGCGGTACGTGGACTTAGCGGGTGTGTTGGGGTCTGAGGGGCCAGCTTGTCTGCGTGTCGGGACGACAATTCCTCGAAGACACCTTCCACTTAGCTCAAAGCCTGGTGGACTCCAGCAAAGAGTACGCAGAGCTCCGTGGTTGTTTAGCGTCGAGGCGTACGTGCGGTCTAGGCCTGGTAGTGTGCATACCCGCCTAGGAGTGGACGGCACGGTCCGCTACCACCGTGTGTCACAGCGGTTGGTACCCGATAGGTTGGCTTCCTTTCAAACAGAGGGAACTACAAAGGTCTGTGTGCACAGAGTCGTGTGTGTGGGTTCATTGCATAATCATTCATAGCATAAGCATAGCATACGCACTTGCAGATCCTCATCATATAAATTAGTATGGGCTCTTTTATATGATGAGTTATAATTCCTGGAAATCCTAACTTATAAGTTTGTATGGGCATTCATATAAGTTAGTGTACGAGATTGATTACTTGTCGCTACTGTTCTTACTGCCTTGCTTTACCTACTTTACTTACTGTTATTTACTGGTGTACACCTTTATTATACTCCTGCTTATACTCCTGCTTATACATGATTAGATTAGCCCCTTTTACACTTGTGTAGTTTAGAATTTGTGTATATACTAGTTTACTTTCCCCGTCACCTGCTTTGCATATTACTGATATATTGCAGCTTTTCTTCCTTTCCTTCCGCCCGGTGCCTTGGAGTCGCCGGGGGAGCGGATGGGAAGCCACTTAGTCTTTATGACTAACGGTTGCTACGTCCCTCTTTTTAGGAGCACATTCAGTGGTGTAGCAGCGTTGAACATCGGAGGCCAGCCAGGTCAGGTGTGCAGGGCTGGGGTTTATGGTACCTTAGCTGCCGTTAGTGACAGAGGCGGGTGAGTGTTTTGGGATGTAGCCCTTGGGGCATTTAGCTGGTTACTCTGATGATTTGCAGGAGCTTGTGTAGCTTTCTGCTTTTCTTTTACTTTGATTTGGACATTTTTACTTATTGTGAATCTTTGGCTTTTAATGCTTTCTATTATTGATGGGTTGGCGCTGTTTAGTTGGTTTGGCCGGCAGGATAGGCGTCTTGTGGGGGAGGCCAGCCCGTGTGCTGGCGCTTCTGCAAGGCGGCTGTCCTGGGCATAAGACTCCCCTCGGCCGTGTTGTGTGTTCCGGGAGGGGGATCTTACAAATGGTATCAGCTTGCAACGATCCTGAGATAAAGAAGTCCATTAGACCACTAGGCTGCCCCTGCTAGCTAGATCAGTTTGAGGACAAACTGATACAGCGGAAGCAGTGGTGTGCCCATGTGTAATTCACAATAAGTACGTCCGCTTTTTCCTATAGAAAGTGCCAACCTAAGACAAACTCGTACCCTTACGTATAGATGCTGGCTCATTCCGAGACAGTAATTTGTTTTCCCATTCCAACAGTCAGAGTTGGTTTGGCATAGGATACCATTTTGGTCGACTTAGCAGGATAGGTCATGACGTATGCTAGCCTTATACGGATCTTGGGGATGATTGAGCCAAGCAATAAGTGACCTTGAGTGACTAAGGGAAGAGTTTAACGTGAGTGTAGATGCTATAGACTCACACCCTGAGAATTCTATCCCAGATATGGAGTAATATTATCACCTTACCCAAAAATTTTAGGGCAATCTCAATGAGATTGGTGCCAGTAGTCCATTATCAGCTTAGTAAGAGACCACCAAGCATGCCGTTTATACTGTATGTCGATACCTCTCACTTCTTTTTATGTAGAAGGTTTCATACGGAGAAGATATGATAAGAATTCGGATCCAGAGAAGGCTCATTTTAGGACGAATGTGTTATATTGGTGGTAGAAGAAACTCAGTTAAAGAGATATGGGGGCTTATCTCTTCGTTTATTGGTCTAGTTATGTACCATCTTGGATCCCTTGAGGAGTTAGAATGTTTGTAATTTTTGACATTGGAAGTTTTGATCCTTGAGAAGTTAGTTTACCTTAAGCAAAGCAGACTGCTAAGGCCATGTTTGGGTTGATATGAATTTTTTATTAGCGGAATAAGAGAGGAAAAGCATTTTTGAAGATGATCATTTTCTTTATAGTGTTCTAAGATTATGTGGATAAGTAACGAGGAAAGTAGTATGTTAGCCGTTTTGGTAAATATCCGTATCGACCTATACTTAACTTTTGATGACATTATAGCTTGGTACTTGATGAAATTATGTACCCTCATGATGATATAATGAAGTTTGTATGTGTACGAGTGGTTTAATGATCAACCATCCCAGGAAGTTAGGAAATTTGTAATGACTTGTATGTTAAAGGGATGTTAGGAAAAAATTAATAGATCCAAATCGACTAGTAAAAAGCCAAAAATGAATGGGGCTTCATTGATTCGATTACGTTTGATCTATGAAGATGACGAGGATAGTGTGACTTGTGAATTGATTAAAAATCTCAAATGTTTATCATGGAATAAACATGTCATTAGCAATCTCTAGCGGCGATTGTGGGCAACTTTGGAGTTTATACGTTATATTCGAACAAGTAAGGGTTATGTGTAGTATTATTGCCTTGGCAAGGTAGATTTTTAGAGGCTAGGTATCATAACCCTACAATAAGACAAATTGTTAAACTTCACAGGTCGAACAAATGTTGATTTTTGGGAATCATTGAAAATATAAATTTGTCCAAGCTTAAATTCTTGAGGCAATAACGTCATGTTGGGGATTTGTGGATCGAGATAGGATAGCATCGTGGCAAGTGAAATGAGGCGTATGTGAACTCGATTGTTTTATGAACCAAAAGATAAATGGTGGAAGTTCTTGATGATTAAACACATGAATATTTGCCATGACGTGACATTGGAAATATCCTTGCCTCCCAAAATTTAAAAGTTAGCCAGTCACTTGCTAAATTTGGAAGACATATATTATATGTATGAATCTTTTTACTATAAATATGATGATATGGAGAGTCAGAACACATAAATCAAAAATATCATGACCGCCTTTTGAAAGATTCATGATTTTGAGAAATAAAATTTAATTATCAGCAGTAGATATAGTGAAATCACATGATAAATGTTAAGACCCCCTTTTAGTGAGAGCAACTCGTGACTAGTATCGCGGTTAGAAGTAGTGCTTCTTATCTACTATTGAGGCAGTAAGAGACTTCTAAGTTTGATGTTCGTGCCCACAATGTGATGCTCCTCGTTGTAGTTTACATCCATTTAGACTACGAGCCTAGAAAGTGACCATTTTGTAGTCGGGAACATGTCGACCCCTAAAAAGGTTGCGAAAATGGTAGCTTTGAGGGCCTAGAATGCTTTAATAGGTCCCAGGAATGGTTATTCAAGTGATTTTATGGTAGAACCCCTAATCGAGGACGGCATGCCCATAGGGCCGGTGTGCATACAAGGGGTGAATGTACCATACTAGTGGTCGAAGAAACATAACTCAGGTGTATGAGGGCTAACCCTGTTTCTTCATTTATTGGCCTAGCTAATAGACCAACTAAGGTTTTGCCGGGAGTTAAAAATATTTGCAGACTGCTTCGCTTAGCCTTGCTATAATGAGGTTTTCTCATCTAAGTCGTTACAGATCGACGATATTAGAATTAGGTACACCTTGATGAATGAGTCATTTTAAGCAAGGTGGATGGTTAAACACCAAGTTTTGGATTACGTTGAGTCCTCTACCAGAATGACAGATGTGAGTACCTAAAGGATGGTTATGTCTTTGCTCTGATCGAAGGTTATGCGGAGAAGTAGACCAAGGAGAAATGGTGATTTAAAACCTTTTGGGATATACACCGAAGTTGTCGGGTTTTCATACATGAACTCCTGGTTAAATCATATGTAGCTGGGTAATTGAGGTTGTGAACACATCATGTTGTGTGCCAATTAGGACCTTTGTGGGTAACGTTGAGAAACATTTAGCATGGTTTTAGATGGATGTCAATACTATGTGAAGGATGCAATGACATCCTGATGTGATGGTAAGGACTTGAGTTGGCAGTCCTTGAGTGCTGCTATGCACTAGTCGGATCCTGACAAGTGTTTGGATGACATAAGGACTTGGTGGTAGTCCTTGGGTTTTAATATCATGAGTTCCATCATTAGAACCTTATGGGTGTAGTAAGTGAAATCTTGAATCCTCTTGATTGTGTTGTAGTGCCTCTCAGTGATCAATGGTCGGTCCGATGACCGCGCGACAAATTTTGGGGGACGCCTTGAAATTTGCTGAGTTGGAGTTGTATTTGATTGTTGATCAATGAGGTGTGTTTAAAAGTGACATATTTAGGATAATTGGTTTAAATCGTAGCACTCTTAGCGTCAAGGTTTTGCAATGTGCTTGTTAAGTTAACAAATTCGCAATAGTGATGTCTATGCACTGATTTGCGTACATATGTAATGATATTGTAAATTAAATAAAATTACCGAGGATTTGTGTTGGAGACTCATGGCAGACAGGTATGATATTGATGCAAGATGACTGATGATGACACCTGCTATAAAGATATGGTGTTTTGAGATCCAGTCCTGCAAGGTGTAAACGAGCTGGTGGCTCGACAGTCTTGATGGTTCATGGAACTTGTATAGTGATATAGATGTTGGTAGTGGTAGTCAGTTGCATCATGGTTATATAAATGAGTAGCATGCTTGATGACGTTCATACCGAGTCCTTGTTAAATGTTCCCTTGTATGTTGTATGCTTGAGATTAAATCACAACATAATCAGTTAAACTGATATAACGATTTTTGTAATAGTGTGTGTCATTATTAGGTCGTATGACTTCACAGGGCAAGAGTGCGCATGCAATCTAGTTCCTATGTATAAATCGCAACAATTGAGAATGCATATATAAGCTTGAAATTATTAAGGATGAAGTGCCCGCGAATGAATATGATGAGTATATTTTACTCTCATCCAGAAAATCCTCATAGCCTCAACCTAAAATTTCGGGGACGAAATTATTTCTTCGTTTATTGGATTTGTAACATCCCAATTCGAGCCAGACCCCTTGTGCGTGTTTTTGAGTCACGCGAGTTGACTCGGGCTCGGGGTGTACTGAGGGCCAGGCTTGCACCTAAGCCGGGGAAGTGCACTCGTCGAATGCGGCGAGTACCAGTTCTATTCTTTGTCCTGATGTTTGCTGTATCGGGATCTGAGCCATCCGGAGAGCATAACTTGAGCGATAAAACTCGAAGGAGGCGTACCGCCTCGAAGGAATTATAGTACGTACGTTAGCTTAAATAACGTGGTCTGCGAATAACATATTTATCCAAAATGGTGAAATTGACCAAACGATCTCGGAATTCACATCAGTCAATTTTGTTAGACTTGTGAAGCCTATACGAGTTCAATAAAACTGTCCGCGCTCGATTCTGATTAGTATCGGAGAATCTGTTGTGTCGACGCAAATTTAAGTAACGAAATTATCCAAAAAGGTGATATCGAGCAAACGGTCTCAGAATTCACTGCAGTCAGTTTTGTTAGACTCATGAAGCCTTTACGAGTTCAGTAAAACTGTCTGCGCTCGATTCTGATAAGAATCGGCGAAATTATAATGTGGTCTGCGAATAGCGTATTTATCCAAAATGGTGAAATAGGCGAAGCGACCTCTCAATCGACCATAATCAGTCTTGTTAGGCTCGTAATAATAGTACGAGTTCAACGAATCTATCCGTTCGTGATTTCGACGTCATTTGGACAGTTTTTACGTTTAAGTCAAATTTGGCCGCAAATGCTCCGACAAGCATAAAATGAGCAAACGAACTCGGAATTGATCTCGGATAGTCCCGGTGGATACGTGTCAGCGAGACGGTCGTAACGAGACTGTTCGGGACAAATTTCGAGTCCTCTAGAGCGTTGCGTGAGCGTTTAATTGCATTAATAAGAATAATAGTTTTATTAGTATTATATAATATATTATATATATATATAAACATTATAAGGATTTAGGTTAGAACCTTCCTTGCCCGATGCCTCCCCTGCAGCAGCCCGACGACGGAAACCCCCTCCTCTCCTCCGATCTCTCTCTCTCGACCTCCTCTCCTCCTCCATTTCCGGCGAGATCCCCGTCGTGCCCTCCTTTTTAGGCGAGCTCCTCTCCGAGCAGCCCTCCAGCCATGGCCGAACTCCACCTCCTTGTTCCGATCTTCTCTCTCTAGCTTCTCCCATGGCCGAAGCTCTCCCTCCTCCTCTTCTCTCGTCCCAAACTCTCCGTTCCCTTGCGATTTCGAGTAGAAGGTGTTCTTGAAGGTTGGAATCGAAGCTTTGGAGAAGATTATTGAGGATTTGGGACCAGTGAACTCGATTCTCAGGCGGAATCCGGGCTCGGTTGTTTGCGACCTACGCAGTAAGTTTCATGTTCTTCTTCTTTACTTAATCTAAGTTTTCTTGCTCTTAATCGAGTTAGGGTAAGTCCTCAATGGTCGGCCATCGGTTTGGGTTTCCTCATTTTTATGGTAAGCCGGCTGTTTTGGGGCTTTGATGTTGTTTAATTGCTGGGTAACCTATTCTAAATCTTGTAGTGGGTATGTGCGTGTGGTGCGGTGCTGTGTATCCTTCTATGTCCCTATTCTAAAGTGCTTAGTGGTTGTGCATGTGCACTTATGTTGTGTACGTGTTGTGTCTCTATCCTAAATTTGTGCAGTGACTGTGTTGGGGATGTTTTATTGTGTGCAACAACTGTGTTGAGATGAGTAGCACTTGTGAAGGATGTGCACAAGTGTGTGTTGTGCTAGCAGTAAAGTGTCATGTGCAATTGAGTAGGCAATGGGATGGGTTGTGAGTAGCCTAACCTAACATGTGCAGTGAATGTGTGTACATGTATGTGTGTTGTGTTGTGTCACCAATGCTTAACAAAGAAGTGTTTAGGCGCATGGGTGAGTGGGTGTATTGATGGAATACTTGTCCTTGGTCATATCTTACAGGGGGGATTCCTATTCCTATTCCTATTCCTATTCCTATTTGCTGCCATTTATACTCCTATACCAGGGAAGAAATTTTATATGGTACTCCTGGGGCCGTCTGCAATCAGTTTCTCTTTATGAATCAAAGGATGGGAGTCTTTGGGAAATTATTAATTTGTTAACTTTTCATGTTGTCTGCTGTTTCCTTTCTTTTTAGTTGGGTAATGTTGACTGATTACATGTTGGATATTTCTGTGGATCAGGACCTTTTAATCAGTCTTGGCCAACTGCCGACATGCCGCGGAGGAGACCACTGCGAACGTCGGCCGGAAATCAGGTGACTTCCTCCCCTCTCCCTTGGTGCTAGATCTTTAGATCACATAGGAGAGATGTTGGGCCAAGAGGACCCAACCTTGTGAGTTATGGTGTTTCCATAGGAGAAGACCACGCTAGAACTTCCGTTCTAGGGCGACGATCGCCGTGAGATTTGCTTCAATCAACCCCTCTCTTCAATACGAAAAGAGAGGACTTGATCTCGTGAAGATTGGTGGTCTTTTGAGGGAGTATTTGAGGAAATAGCGCTGTTCATTTTACCCCCTTGCTGGAGGAAAAAGATGAACACATGTCATTAGATTTACTTTAAGATATGTGCAGAAATTATATCTGCAGACCGATGCATAAATCTGTTTTCTGCGCGCAGCTGTGTTCAAGTTCAGTTTTTGGCATGATACAGTGGGATTCAGGTTTCGGGCTCAACAAAAAGGTTGTAGATCTCGGAAAATCCTTCGAGATGAGTGGCTGTACATATTTTTGGGAGCCCTATAGCTCCCTAGATAACCCTTGAAAACAGACTGTATTATTAAGGTTTGTTAGTTTGCTGTCATGTATTACACAGCCAGCTTGTTGAGCTTGTTTGAGGATGAAACACTTGGAATTGGACTTTTGGTTCAACATAAAATTGTAGCCCTTGTTGTTAACTTTCCAGAATGGGGTGGCACGTAACTTTTAGTGTAGTGAAACTCTTAGAATTTCAGTTCTAGTATTCTGTGTCATGGTAGCCTAAGCCTCGATGAATTTTGGAATAACTTCATTGATACTTGTTGTTGTTCAAAACAAAATTGTAGAGATGATGTGGATGATGATGTGCATATCGCTGTAGAATTTCATGGTTTTTAGATGAATATTTATTGTCATTTTGTGAATAAGAAATTGTGATCGTAACGAAGCAGCGAGTCTATTCTAGAGGCTTCAGCGAGATCGGAATTGAAATGAATCCTTGTTTATATATATTTTGGTGATTTACCATGTTTTGTTTATCGGAAGATGTTTGGAATTCGTAGATAAATGTTGATGACAATGTGGACATCCCTCTTAAATTTCATAATTTTCGGATATAAACTTGCTGTGATTTGTCAATATTAGGTTATAAAATTATTGTGCCGCAAATAGCTATCAAGATTATTCCGAATGAGCTGGGGTATGGTGTAAACACTTAAGACGCTAACCCTGACGTGTAGAAGAAATTTTAGAAGTCTTGGGTTTAATATAGCCATTTGATTGATCACTTGTTGATGACGCCCTAGGACAATAAATGTGTGCATGAAACTTTAGGCAAGTCGTGATTTGAATAGTGCTCCTAATTACATTATATGTAAAGGTTGTTATTATGATTCTGATATAACATTGGAGGTGATTGACCTAAATATTGGGGAAAATTATGTAATGAACGATTGATGGCGTAGTATGTATTCACATTTAAATATATATGTTGAATCTAACAAGGTTGGATGAGAAATAATCCTTGAGTAAAAGCCGAGCTTAGTCTTATAATATCATGATAGTCTTCTGGTAATAATCTTGAGTCAATTGGATGGATATTTGCAGTACCTTCCCTTATGTGGTTCATATAACTCATTTGGTCTGTGAATAGTACAACGGTAGAATGAGGATAACTTGTAGACCATTAGGCGGAAATGGGAGCTAGTTGGTGTACCTGATTTGGATGAAGAGGTTGAGGACACCAAAAAGGAGTTTAGGTGATGAGAGAGTGCTTGGTGAGCTATGTGTAAGGCTGTGCTCGGGATTGGCGAAAGATCGTCTTTCCCCTTAGAGGGTCATAAAGCACTGAGGTCTAATTCAAGTGAAATGATAAGATGGTCATCTTATGGGTAGATACCAATAATACTAAGTATCTTGAGAAATGGAACTTTGGGGTGTCATCCCATTGTAGTTCCTAGTACCGTAGCGAGCCCCTTACAGGGTAACCTTCGGGAAGTCCAAGATTAACCCTAAATTGCAATAACATTTAAAGTAGGCAAGAGTAGCCATAGTATGGTAAGATTGGATTTATGTTTCTCCTCCCATTGTGGGAGTTACATGTGTGTGGTATACTGGGTTGGACGAGCTGGAGGCTCGAGGGGAGGATAGCCCCGTTAGTTCTTGGATAATTGTGGCAGGTCTTCGGTACTAGGCAGATCGTCACACCCACCGCGGTACGTGGACTTAGCGGTTGTGTTGGGGTCTGAGGGGCCAGCTTGTCTGCGTGTCGGGACGACAATTCCTCGAAGACACCTTCCACTTAGCTCAAAGCCTAGTGGACTCCAGCAAAGAGTACGCAGAGCTCCGCGGTTGTTTAGCGTCGAGGCGTACGTGCGGTCTAGGCCTGGTAGTGTGCATACCCGCCTAGGAGTGGACGACCCGGTCCGCTACCACCGTGTGTCACAGCGGTTGGTACCCGAGAGGTTGGCTTCCTTTCAAACAGAGGGAACTATAAAGGTCTGTGTGCACAGAGTCGTGTGTGTGGGTTCATTGCATAATCATTCATAGCATAAGCATAGCATACGCACTTGCAGATCCTCATCATATAAATTAGTATGGGCTCTTTTATATGATGAGTTATAATTCCTGGAAATCCTAACTTATAAGTTTGTATGCGCATTCATATAAGTTAGGGTACTAGATTGATTACTTGTCGCTACTGTTCTTACTGCCTTGCTTTACCTGCTTTACTTACTGTTATTTACTGATGTACACCTTTATTATACTCCTGCTTATACTCCTGCTTATACATGATTAGATTAGCCCCTTTTACACTTGTGTAGTTTAGAATTTGTGTATATACTAGTTTACTTTCCCCGTCACCTGCTTTGCATATTACTGATATATTGCAGCTTTTCTTCCTTCCCTTCCGCCCGGTGCCTTGGAGTCGTCGGGGGAGCGGATGGGAAGCCACTTAGTCTTTATGACTAACGGTTGCTACGTCCCTCTTTTTAGGAGCACATTCAGTGGTGTAGCAGCGTTCAACACCGGAGGCTAGCCAGGTCAGGTGTGCAGGGCTGGGGTTTATGGTACCTTAGCTGCCGTTAGTGACAGAGGTGGGTGAGTGTTTTGGGATGTAGCCCTTGGGGCATTTAGCTGGTTACTCTGATGATTTGCAAGAGCTTGTGTAGCTTTCTGCTTTTCTTTTACTTTGATTTGGACATTTTTACTTATTGTGAATCTTTGACTTTTAATGCTTTCTATTATTGATGGGTTGGCGTTGTTTAGTTGGTTTGGCCGGCAGGATAGGCATCTTGTGGGGGAGGCCAGCTCGTGTGCTGGCGCTTCCGCAAGGCGGCTGTCCTGGGCATAAGACTCCCCTCGGCCGTGTTGTGTGTTCCGGGAGGGGGATCATACACTGACAGCGCGTCTGCAATGTTTGAATTTTGTCTCGATGATATTTCCACCCTTACACTTTGATAGAACTCCAGTTACTCTTGCTTCTGCCTCTCATACTGGTATCACAACGATACGAGATATTCTTGCTCTTCTGTATATACGACGATACGCCATCTCTGACTGTGTCGTCATAATCACCTTGTTTTCTTGATGACATGCCTACTTTACGACGATGTTTGATGTCATCAGTCATACTTAGCCTTTTCAGCGACAAGGCTTCTTCACGACGATGTTTGTTCTTTCTCGACGATAAGGCCACTTTGGTGAAGTCGACGATACCGCATCTTCTCTGTGTTCGACGATCTTGCCGAGTCTCAGCAGTCGATGATCTTCCTTCTGAGTTCGACGATCTTGCTTCTGCGTTCGACGAACACGCCAATTCTCAGCGGTCGACGATCTTCCTTCTGAGTTAGTCGATCTTGCTTCTGCGTTCGACGAACACGCCAATTCTCAGCGGTCGTCGATCTTCCTTCTGAGCTCGACGATCTTCATTCTGCTTCGACGAACACCCTTCTATGTTCGACGAATCTTGTTCTTCTATCTTCCTGAGATTTATAAGCTAGAGAAGCGATCAAATACAAAGTGAAGTTTTCTTGACTTGGTGACTTCTTCAAATCAGGAATCATGTGGGCAAGATTCCCAACACTAGGTGTCTAAATCTCATAGAGAGATTTTGTGTAATATCTTTAAGCTTTTAACTCCTCCCATTGAAAGAGCCCTCAAAGGCTTTTGCCTTTGTTAGCTCTTCTTTTAGTTTTAGATTTTCATTTCTTATTTCAATCAATTCTATTTCCTTATCCTGAATTTCATTTCTTAAATCCTTATTTATTGAATATAACTCATCTTTCTTGAAGTTTTCTAATTCTTCCTTGTCTGTTTCTAATTCTTTTTTATTTTAAGGTAATCATTGCAAAATTCTTCAAAACAAGTTTTAAAGTCTTCTGACTCAAAATCAAAATTGTCAAAAAGAGATACATATTCTTCTTCATCATTTGAGGAGATCCCCATTTCCATCAGGCAGGCGGCTTCAGGAGGTTCTTCATCACTTTTTCATGAAGAGGAGCTTAACTCTGCTTTAAAGTCACTCCAGGTTTCAACAATGAAACCTTTACCTTTCTTCTTGTCTTTCTTCCTGAAAGACTACTTCTTCTCCTCTTTGATGCTACTCATATCCCTTCGTTCTTGTGAACACTCAGGAGCTATGTGCTCTGGCTTATTGCAGGAGAAGCATATCACTTCCTTCTTTAGAGTTTTATTAAATCTGGGTTTTGAGCTCCACTCCTTTCTTCTTGAGTCTTCTGTCTTGACCCACTTTTTAAATCTCCCTTCTAGGAAACTGAACATCTCATCTTCAGGAGTGGAGGGCTCTCCTTCAGCAACCTTCAAGGCAAGACTCCTTTAGATGGGAGTTGAGGCTGTCTCCTTAGCCTCTGTTTCAGGCCTGCTCTTCAATAGCATCTCATAAGATTTGAGCTTTCCTAGCAAAAGCATTAGTAGAGATCTCTCTATGTCATCTGGACTCTCTGATGGCCCAGATCCTTGAGTCCCATGAGTTTGGGAAGCATGTGAGGATCTTATCATTGATTTCTGTCAAGTATATCTCCTTGTCCAGATCATTTAGTTCATTTATTCTAATGTTGAATCTGTCATACATTTCAGCAACACTTTCCTCAACTTTCTTTTGAAAGTTCTCATACTAGGATATGAGAAGGGAGTTTCTATCTTTTCTTTCATCATAGCTTCCTTCTACCAATCTGGAGAGGGATTCCTAGATCTTTTTTGCTGATTGGCAGACAGCTACTTTCTGGAAGATGCCATCTAACATGGTGAAGACCAGATTGTTCATAGTCTTGGCATCACATGCCTTCTGCTTTTTTTCAACATCTGTCCATTCAGCCCTTGGCACAACCTCCTGTGTTGCAGATCCACTGGCATCTTTTCTATATGGTGGGGGGACCTAAAATAATGACATCAAAGATGTCTTCATCAATGGAGTTCATATAGAGCTTTATTCTGGCCTTCTAAAGTGTACACTTATTCAAGTTACACAATGGTGGTCTTGTTGATGCATAGTCCTTAGAACTCATTTTTTTATAAAATAGTTTTAGATGAAGTTAAATAAAGAAATAAGAGTGAGGAGATCTTTTAATCAAGGTGTTAACCTTTTAATGATCAACCTCCCTCTGATACCAATTGAAAGTGTATAGTGTGCCTCTGAGTATTCTCTAGAGGGGGTGAATAGAGTATTAAAACTTTTTCCCAAAATGTGCATACACAATAAAAACTACTCTAACTACAATGCATTCAACAATACCAACTCAGAAAAATATAAGCACAGATAAACATAAAAGAGTAATAAGTAAAGGACAACACAGAAATACAAACACAAAAGACACGGAAAATTTTATAGTGGTTCCCCAAAATGTGGGTTGTCCACTCTTCTACCACCTTGGTAGGATTGCACTAAATATGCCTGAGTCTTTTGATAAGGAGACTCTCAGAAGCACTGAGTCTTTTGCTAAGGAGACTCTTAGAACCACTGAGTCTTTTGACAAGGATACTCTTAGAACCACTGAGTCTTTTCATAAGGAGACTCTTAGAACCAACTGAATCCTTTGAAGAGGGATTCTTAGGACTCTTTGTTAGTTACAAAATAAGAACATATGAAAGAAGAGGAAGAAGAAGAATATGATTCTACTATATAAATCCTTCAGCAGTTGTGAGCTTTTGATATTCTTCAGGATCTGTATAAGATGAACTCTTGCTTATGATAGTGATGAATGCAAGGGTTATGAGATTTAGATCCTTGTGATCTCTGTACTCTAGTTTGCTTGTTGCTGTATGTTGAAGAAGTAGAAGTACCAGCCTTGTCTATCTGTACAGAGAGGCTCTTCTTTTTCTATCTCAGAGAGCTTGAGAAAGAAGAAGAAAACATAATTCTGGCTTAGTTGTTTTCTATTCCTACTTCTGAATACTTATTCTCCGTCGAATACTGTTTGATTTTCTTTCCACTTCTGTTCTGTTCTGTTATGGAATATCCATTAGACATTTAGTATTTCCGTCTTTTTATATTTCCCGACCCGTTCATGTGATTTGAATAACTTCCAAGAATATTTTTTTTATTCTTTTGAAGCACTCCATTCCATTCTTGGCAATAAACGAACCGTTGTAATTCAAATTTCATCTTTGAAAGACTTTGTAGAAGGATCAGAAAGGACACCAGAAAACATACTATTTCTGCCTATATTCCAAGCTACGTCGACTTCATTATTCTTCATATTGATGCACCTCTGAGTTCTTATAAAAGCAGCTTCGAATTCCTTCTTAGCTCTGGCTGAACTCAGATGTCGACATTGCGTCAAGTACTTATCGACGTATCCGTCGAGATGAAGGCTTGCATTTGAACTTCATCTTCTACGTCGAATTGAAGTCAAAGTTATTTCGAATTCTAAGATGGCTTCGACAGGCTCTTCCTTCTGCGTCGAGTTCATTTCGACGTTGCGTCGACTTTACTTGATACTTCGACAAGCAAATACTATTGGGTTAGGAAACAAATATTGCCACAATTTCTAACTGTAGTATCAAATTGTATCATTCTAGCAACAAAGTGTCTCACGATGATCATTAATTTTAAATGAAACCTTGATCTTCCACAACCCTTCAACAAAAATGTGCATCTGACAAACCAAAATGCAGTTATAAAAGACATATAACCAAAGTAGAACTCTCATTGTACCAAGTTTCAAAATCATTCTATTAATAATCTGATTATAAAATAGCACCAAAATACAAATGGGAATTTGAATTCCAAAATCCAAACCACCAAAATACTGATGTAACATAAATAAAACTACACATCTCATTACAAAAATTGATTTAACATAAATAAAACTACAAAAAAACTATAATAGCATGGTTCTGACTTGATGGCTAAGAGGGAGCAACACAAAAATCACCAACTGCCTTAAAATGTTAAAATTCATCACTTTAACTTCTTCAGTTCAGGATCCCTGAAATTGCAAAAGTGTCGACAAATAAGCAAAATATGCATTTTTGGAATATGCAACAGTTAAATAAGTTTGAGAACTTTGGGTAGTGTAATAAAAGTGCGCAAACCCCTAGCGAAATCGGTATTTAGCTTCAAGGACTGCTCTTTCCTCATGAAATTTTGCATCAAACTCATCATGCTCGACCTGTGTGATTTATTGCAACAGATGAATTCATAAATAATTTCGATGATAAATGATGACATTGTTTTACTAAAGATTGAAATTTTGAATTTGCTAGAGTTTCTGATTTGAGCATAAATCATATTTGAACAGGGAGGAATAAGGTTTATATAGGGCCAAAGAAGTACAATGAAATACAGACACTTCAAATATAACAAGTTAAAAAAATCTAACTTTAGGAAAAAATTACATCAGGAAATTAACCAAAAATTATAAAAATAACACATTACCTATTAAAAATGGAAGGAAACTACCTACAAACAACATGAAATAATCGGAGGGAACACCTGCAAATAGTTGATAGAAAACCTGCAGTGATGTATCTGTAAACAGTTGATAGAAAAATTCTCCATGAGCACCTTCGACGTTACTTTCCACAGAAGCAGACACTAATAAGGCTGCTTCTTCAGGAGTCCTTTATTTAGATAAACCTTTACTAACAGCCAAATCCTTAAAGCTGAAAAGAATTACAAAAACAATAAAACAAGTTGAATATGATCCAACTGCACAAAGCTGAAAACAATAACAAAAATTATATAGCAAACTGAAGCTATCTGAGTTGTTGAAAAAATTATGCAGACTATTTAATGTGTACTAAAAACTGGCATGAATGAAATAGAAAGCAGGAAAAATTGATAGAGGAAAAGAGATTCTTCCATCAGCTTATATTTGTGGTGTACCTGAATCACAATAATATTTTTACTTGCTTATCATATGCACTAATACAAAAATGAAATGATAAAAATGGTTTTATCATCATATATTCAATTAACCAATTGATCGATATGCTACGCATTTTCAGAGTGACATCTGACTATATCTCTATGCACTTTTGATGTCAGAGATTTCTAAACAAAAATCTCAACGTACAAATGAGAGGTGATATTAAATTTTCTAGAGGTGATATGAGAAAATGGAACCGTAATACCAGTCGAATGTAGTGTTATTCCTCCTAATCCATCTTAATGGAAACTAAAACAAAATAAATAACATGATCTCACAAAGAGAAACGGCGAGAGCATGTAAGAAACTCACCATCTGATTCATCTTCAAGCCCAAATAATTTCCACTTGTCTTAGAGTAAATGGCGCTCCCATTGACATTCTATGCAAAATAAATCATGTCAAATCCAACAAGCGCATGGGTTTAGTTCACACAGCTCAGTAACTGCTGAGGATTCTCACCAGAAAAGTTGAAATTCTTTTCGTTTAAGTAATAGCTGGAAAGAGCAGAAACCAATGCGGTGAACTGCGAGAAAACCAAAGAGAAGGAATCAAGTAACATATCAAGTTTGGACAACATAGTAGAAGAGTACTTATCATAGCTAATATCAAAAACCTTGGTGCAGTCCATCACTGTTGGAATCTTGTGTGCAATGGTTATGATATTGTAGTCTATGGACTCCAATCCAGCTGATGTGTATCCCTAAAACAACAAAGCAGTGCATCAAGTTACAAGAAGAACCATGAATAATTCCAAGTGTAAATTCTTCAATTTTTCCATAAATTTGGTCTCAAGGGCATTCCCTATCAAACCATCATCCAGTATGGGCCTCATTTTCTCACTGTTCAAATCATAGTTTTTTGTTTTTTCTATTTGTTAATTATCTTAATTAAATTAGGTTCAATCTTCTATAAGTCTCTAAAATGGTTATTTTAATCATTCAATTTTACTGTACCAACTTTCTGAAAACAACAAGCATAAATAAAAAGTTCTAAACAGCATAATGCAGTATCTGATACAATGGAAAATTGATCGGGAGGCTAGAAAACTAGCAAGGGTGCAGTAACTTTAAAAATAGACCAGTCTCACACCACAATGTGTTACTTGACTAAGTTTTCATGACTCGATAACATCAAGTTTGGGTCAAAACAAATATGAAGTTTTGCTTCAAGTGATAAAAGCGTCTACAACATCAGGAAAGAAAAAAATTAATTACAAGAACTAAAAAAGGGGTAAAATGCCACAATACCTTCCAGAGTTCCTGGAGTCGAACAAGAATGGAGGATATCATACCTATGGAGGAGTTAGCTTTTGGAGTCAGATGACGCTGTAGGATAGCAGATCTACTCAGAAATAGACAGATCTAGAGGAGTTTCATCGATCTAAACTGGCACAAGAGAGAGGATTTTGTGGTTGCAGGAAACAAAGAAGGTATGAAGCATGAGGCGTCGTGTGGAAGACGGGGAAGACGACTTCAATCTATTGCACCACGAGGCGTTGAGGGGAAGATGGGATGGAGCAAGCAGCTTGTTGAAGGGAAGATGGGATGGAGCACGCGACTTATCAATGGGAAGACTGGATTACGTAACGTGAGTGTGTGAGGCCGAAACAAATATCCAATATTTTTCGTGGCTAATACTTTAGTATTAGGCACTGATTATAATTTTTCGTGCCTAATATCTGTAGTATTAGTCATGGATTATGATTTGTCGTGGCTAATACTTCTGTATTAGCCACGACTTACCTATCCCTGGCTAAAATGCAGCTATTAGCCACGATTTTATTTGTTGTGGCTAATGCACTATTATTAGCCACAATTTTTGCTTCGTGGCTAAAATAAGTGTAGCTAAAACTCAACTTTCTTGTAGTGTAAACTGCTAAGTCCAACTAAATTCTAGAAAATATTAGACTAAGTAGAAATATAAGTAAAGCTTATGTACACACCCCTCGAGGATGATAAGGAGATGGTTATGAAGGACTGGATAGTTCGAGGAGCTAAAGCTCAATTTGGTTGTGATATGATTATGATATGGAGGACTGGTTAGTCCTGCGAGCTGGAGGCTCGGGTGGTTGAGGTGATACATATATGTGCATGTGCATAAATGATGTGGTGGGTCTTTGGTACTACCCAGTCATTACACCGACGGGAGTCAAGTAGTTGTGTTCTAGTGGGTCAACTGAGTTGGTGTCTTGGTGACGTTTTCCTAATGACCCCTTTACTTAGCCTAAAAGGCTGGTGGATTCCAGCAATAGTACACAAGGACTCTAGAGTGCACCTAGGATGTGTACAGAGGTGTACATAAGGTCTAGGCTGTTGGATCGGTCGGCGCCCTTAGAGGGGGGGGGGGGGGAATAAGGGTTTTCAAAAACTTTATATTTTATTTAGAAAACTTTGGAATATTGCAATATTAAAACAAGAAGACAAGTAAAACAAAAGGAGAGACAAGCTTTATTGATATTAAATCAGTTTTACAAAACTTGATCTCAATGTCGCTAGAGATCAGAGGCGAATAATAAAAGCTCTTTTCGTTTTCTATCCCGACTCGCTTCCCCACGAACCGGTGGCCCTAGCCTCCTCCTTCCCGGATTCGGCCTCAAGCCGCCCTAGCTAATCCTTCCCCGGATGTGGCCTCAAGCACCCCCTAGACCTAACCTAGATCTAGTCGCCAACACGAGGCGATTTTCATCCCTAAGTCCTACCCCAGACCTAGTCGCCAACACGAGGCGATTTCACTACCGTTTACAAAGAAAGACAAATAAAATAATAAAAACTTCCCTTAAGATGAACTTCTGAATATGGAGGCGAAGATCCACTGTAGAATCAGCGTTTGTCGAAGCGGACTTCGTTTGGCTTCGGCGTGATGGAATCCTCCTTCAGAAGTTAGGAGAGCTTCGCCGGGACCTCAAATTTCGGCCAAGATAGGCCTCTGGAATTCTACTACTTTCTCTGAGGTGTATGCATTTGGTGTATGAAAACAAGAGGAGAGGGGGTCCTTTTATAGCCCAAGCACTAGCGCAACCGCCGGCGCTAGCCCGGATTAAGAAACAATTTGCACGACAGAATCTCCCATCCGTGGCAACATGCTGCACTATGCCTTATATGCGTCACGCTTCCGCCGGCGCTAGTAGCTACCGCCGGCGCTATTCTCGATTAAGAAACTTCTTGCGTGGCAGGATCTTCAATCCGCGGCAACGAGGCTTTCATTCCTTCTGTGTTCACCGATACCGCCGGCGTTATCCGCTACCGCCAGGCGTTAGTGCCTTCCATAACAGCTCCCGGAAATGCGCTCATCATCGCTAGCGCCCGGTGCTAGTTGCTACCGTAGGCGCTAGTGAGCCTCTTCGAATTTTGGCCTCAATTTTGGGGGCAGTCATCATGTGTACTCCTTGAGTCATGTGGACCTAGTAAACCTGCACACTTGAACACACAAGATCAAATACACATAGGATTTGTTATTCTCAAACCTAGGAGATGCGGAAGACCATGTTCCAACAAACTCCCACTTTTGATAATAACAAATCCATTAATGATAAATCAAAGCATTAATAAATAAGCATGATGAAACTCTACTTGCGTGTGTGTGAGAGTGATGACTTATGATAATAATTGATTCTAGCATGTTAGACTTGCTCCCCCTAAATACATGCTCCCCCTATGTGAATGCTCCCCTAATATATATGCTATCAACTTAATCAATCATGTTGGGTTTGCATTTTGATAGCGGATTATATATTTATCATGTTAGTTCTCCCCCTTTTGCATTTTATCATGTTAGTTCTCCCCCTTTGTTATTAGCAAAAGTGGGTAGGGATACAAAGCACTAAAAATGTGTAAATAAAAGATAAGGCATGATCGAGCTTTTTAGGTAAATGATAAGGAGATTTAGAATTGTATTTTATTGAAATAGATCAGAGTTATTACAAAATTTCAGAGTTTTTAGCATAAAAGATTTTTATGTTTTAAGTAACCAATAAAAAGTGTTTCCAAGGAAATCTATCACTTAATGAAAGATAGGAATTTTTAAGAATAAGTGATGATGCAAATAATACAAGATATGAAGTAAGCATGAAAGCGCAAGGTAAAAAAACACTTATATGGTTAAGATGCGGAAGACTCATAGCAAATAGTAATGATAATCCAAAAAATATGAGGTAAAGATCACAAAAAAATGATGTTTTTGGAAATCATTTTGCAGTTTTAAATTTTAGAATAACCAAGCATGAAATAATGTTTATCAAAAAGAGATGACCACAATGTTACTTTAATTCTTAATTTCAAAAACATACAAAAACATTGTAGAACACATGCTAGGTTATCTAGTGTATTTCATAAATAAAAAGTAATATAGAATTAGCATTAGGATCCAATACTCATGAGAAGAAGTGTTATGGAAGATAATGATGTGCACATAAGTGTAAATTTGAGGAGAGTAAACAAATGTTTTAATCAAAAAATACAAGTAATATGTAAAGTAAGAAGCACAATAAAACACAAATAAGATTACTTCCACACACTTTAATGCACAAAAAAATGTACAACTACCAAGGTGCTTTGCACACACAATGCTCATCAAGACTTATCAGGGTGCAAAGTAGTGCTTGGGGGATCACATATTTTATTTTGAATTTTGAGACTTGTGATCCGGTGTACTTAAGAGAAAGTGGTTTTTCTTATTTTTGAAAGAAAGAGTTGATTTGCACAAGACACTTTATTATTCTTTCCAAGGTGCTCAACCTCACAATGCTCATTAAGACTTATCAGGAGGTTCAAGTAGTGCTTGGTGGAGTTATCTTTGTCATTTATTTTATAATTTTGTTTTGTACAAAGTTCTCCGAATACACTTGTTTTGCAAATCAATAGATTTTATGAGAAAAAATATAACCACTTTTCTTAATGTTTAAGAGTGCAAAAGAAGGAGTGTAGGTAAGATACTTGTGCAATTTTAATTTATTTGTACTAATACAAAACATACACAAGCATTCTTAGATTAAATGCATATGTAGACAATGCCAAAAAAAAGGTGAGTGAATAAATATCATTATCAACCATAAAGCCTTTCTCATACTTAGAGGCATGCTAAGCTTGATCCTACACAACTTTTAAACTATAATTGATGCACATTTGAATAGATATATCAAAGCATGAAGAAAGACAATGTCCAAAGTAGTTAGAAGAGAAAAATTGTAACATTGTAGAATTTCTAAATAGTAGATTAAATCATGCTTGATTTTACAAGAAAAAATCATAGAGTTTTTTTTTTGATAGTTTTAAAGTTTTATATTTTTGTATTTGGTTTTAGCAAATAAAAGCAGATTTTTGTAATTTTTGCTTTTGTAAATTTTTTTTTTTTTTTTTTTTGTAAAAAGATGAACTTTAAACAAAGGAAACAACAAAAGCAAACAAAGGAAAAACATATTTTTTTGTAATTTGTTTTTCTATTTTTGTATTTGATTTTTCAAAAAGAAAAGAAAAACAGATGTGCAAAAACTAAATAGTACATATAGATCAAAATATTTTTAGGAATTTTTAGAAATTTTAAAAACACAAAAATTTGAACCTCGACGCTAGCGCCGGCGCTAGCGCTAGCGCGGGAAACAGTAAGTGATTTTTTAGGGTTTTGAAAATTTTGATGTTGGAAGTTGATTAGGTGTCCCAATAGTAGTTCCATGCTGAATTTGCAGAATTTTTGAAAATGTTTTGGATGGTGAAAAATGAAGAAAATTGTATTTGTGAGCATGTTTTAACTTGAAAGATCTAGGACACCTAATTCAAGTCGTAATAAATGAAATCATGCATCGGGAAGAGGTTTAGTGAATATGTCAGCGAGTTGAGAGTCTGTCCCAATGAAGCTTACTTTTACATTTTCTTTTTTAATGTGATCTCTAATGAAATGATGACGAACGTCGATGTGTTTGGATCTAGAATGGTGTACAGGATTATATGTGAGGTCTATTGCACTTTTGTTGTCACATTTAAGATCTATGTTTTTGAGATGAAATCCAAAGTCCTCTAGTGTTTGGCTCATCCATAGTGCTTGTGCACAACAACTACCATGTGCGATATATTCGGCCTCCGTGGTGGAGAGTGCAACCGAAGATTGTTTTCTACTAGACCAGGCAACTAAAGAGGGTCCTAAAAAATGACACGTACCGCTAGTGCTTTTTCTATCTAGTGAACACCCAGCGTAGCCCGAATCGGAATAGCCGTGGAGTGTGAAAGAGTCATTATGTGGGTACCATAATCCTAATTTAGATGACCCAATTAGATAACGAAAAATACGTTTTACCACTTTTAAATGAGATTCTTTTGGATCGGCTTGAAAGCGAGCACATAAACATACGGCAAACATAATATCTGGTCTAGATGCACTTAAATAAAGAAGAGAACCTATCATTCCTCTATATAGTGTTTGATCAATAGAAATTCCAGATTCATCTTTTCCTAGTTTTAAGGAAGCACTCATAGGAGTAGAGGCTTGTTTAAGATTTTCAAATCCAAATCGTTTAAGCATATCGTAAACATATTTTGATTGACAAATAAAAATACCATCAGTTCTTTGTGAAATTTGAAAACCAAGAAAATATGATAGTTCTCCTACAAGACTCATTTCAAATTCATTTTTCATTATTAAGACTACTTCATTACACAACTCTTCATTAGTGGCTCCAAAAATGATGTCATCAACATATATTTGTAGATTAATTAATTCGTTATTTTTATGCTTAATGAAGAGTGTGTTGTCTGCACTTCCCATAACATAACCGTGCTCTAACAAAACTGATGTAAGACGATCATACCAGGCACGGGGCGCTTGTTTTAAACCATAAAGCGCTTTTTCTAATTTGTAAACATGATTTGGAAATCTTTCATTTATGAAACCGGGGGGTTGTTCTACATAAACTTCTTCTTTAATGAACCCGTTTAAAAAAGCACTTTTAACATCCATTTGAAATAATTTTATTCTTTTAAAACTCACAAATGCCAAAAATATTCGTATAAATTCTAAGCGAGCTACGGGTGCAAAAGTTTCTTCAAAATCTACCCCCTCGATTTGTGAATAGCCTTGAGCAACTAAGCGTGCTTTATTTCTTACAATCATAGATTCACCATCTAGCTTATTTTTAAAAATCCATTTTACGCCAATAATTGGATGATTAGATGGTCTTTCTACTAAATTCTAAACTTTATTTCTTTCAAATTGTCCTAACTCTTCATTCATTGCCAAAAACCAAAATTCGTCATTTAAAGCAGTGGAAACGTTTTTAGGTTCAATTTCAGACACAAAGCAAATATTTGAAAATGTTTCATGAAGAGAGGACCGAGTTCTTACCCCAGTAGAAGGTTCCCCAATGACTAGCTCCTTTGGATGATTTTTGGAGAAGTTTAGAATGCTTGGAGGTACATATTCATCTACTTCGGGCTTCTCCTCCTCTTCTTTGGACGGTTCTTCTTCGTCGTGCTCCAAGGATGGCAAAGGTTCATCATCGGTACCTGTAGGGAGCTTCTCTGCACAAGGAACAAACTCATCAAATCTGACATTAATTGATTCTTCAACCATACTTGATCTTTTATTAAATATTCTATATGCTTTACTAGTTGAAGAATAACCAAGAAATATTCCTTCATCGCATTTTTCGTCAAATTTTCCTAAAGAATCTTTGGTATTGAGAATGAAGCATTTACATCCAAATACTTTAAAATACGATACGTTGGGTTTCTTTTGATAGTAGAGTTCATATGGTGTGATAGATAATGATGGGCGAAGCATAACTCTATTCATTACATAGCATGCAGTGCTTACGGCTTCTGCCCAAAAATACTTAGGTAATTTATATTCAGATAGCATGGTGCGTGCAAGTTCTTGTATTATCCTATTTTTCCGTTCTACAACACCGTTTTGTTGGGGTGTGCGTGGAGCAGAGAACTCATGCTTAATACCTAACATGTCACAAAAAGATTTAAAATTTTCATTTTCAAATTCACCTCCATGATCTGAGCGAATGCATTTTATTTTTAAATCTAATTCATTTTGAATGCGAGTACATAATTTTGAAAATTCGCAAAACGCATCAGATTTGGAGGAGAGAAATAAAGTCCAACAATATCTAGAGTAGTCATCTATGAGAACATAAGTGTATAATCTACCACCAAGACTCGCAGTGTTAACGGGACCAAAAAGATCCATATGAATTAATTGCGGAGGTTTTGATGTAGAAATTATGTTTTTGCTTTTAAAAGATGACTTAGTAAATTTGCCTTTTTGGCATGGAGAGCATAATGAAGATAAATTTCCATTTAACTTAGGCAATCCTCTAATCAATTCTCTTTTTGCTAGTTTTAAGATATGCTTTATACTAGCGTGGCCTAAGCGTCTATGCCATAATTCTAATTCATCATTTTTTGTTATAAAACATTTTATAGAAGATTTAAAAAGATCACGAAATGAAACTATGTAAACATTATGAATTCTAGGTGCAGTTAATAACACATCTTTTGTTTTAGGATTAACAATCTTGCAAAGATTAGTGGAAGATTCAAAAAGTACGTCTAAACCTTTATCACAAAGTTGACTTATAGATATTAGGTTATGTTTTAATCCTTTCACACAAAGCACATTTGATATAAGAAAAGATGCGTTACCCACTGTACCAATTCCCATGATCCTTCCTTTACCGTTATCGCCAAACGTCACTATTCCTCCTTTCTTCTTTTCTAGGCTAAGGAATTTTGCTTTATTGCCCGTCATGTGTTTGGAGCAGCCTGAGTCCAAATACCACACGTCTTCTGTTTCCTTAGCCTTCCTTCAAATCTAGAAAGAGGATGAGAGTAAAGACCCAGATACCCAAGAGGTACCACCCATAGAGTAAGTGGATTTCTTAGGTACCCAGATTTGTTTTAATGATCGTTGATTTATTATATTCCTGCAAGAGCCAGACATGTGTCCAAATTTAAGACATTTAGCACACGAAATAAAGGGGGTTGAGACCCTTTTCTGAGTTTCTATGTTGCTCTTGCTGGATGATGTTTGTACATTAGAAAAACCAGAAAAAATTTTAACTTTAGAGCTACCGCCGACGTTAGTAGCTAGCGCCGGGCGGTAGTGTTCACTGTTATATCCGAGTCCGATTTTTCCAGACCCAAAGCATTAATTACCCAGAAGCATATCCAGGGATTTTTGACCAATCCCGAATTTGGTTATGGCTAAATTGAGATTTTGATTTTGTTTTTTAAGAGATGTATTTTCTTGAACAATCATAACACATTTGTTTTCAAATCCTTTTTTGTTCTTTTCAATTTGTAATATAGAAGCTTTCAATCTTCTCTCTAAGTCCCCCTTCTATTTTGCAATAATTTTGTTTTGTGAGAGGGCATTAGAGAGAGATACCTCAAGTTCTTTTAACTTAAATAAGGAGTGCTCACATTCTTGACATGAGACTTTTCTTTTTTCAAGAGAAACTATTTTTTTCGTGAGCTTACGATTTTCTTTTATAATAGATTCATTTTCAAGATTTAATAAAACAAATTTATCATAAAGTTCTTCAAAAGTAGGAGGAGATACCTCAGTGTCGCTAAGAACACTGGTGTCGTCATCGTCGCTTTTGGCCATCAAGCACAAGTTTGCTTCCTCCTCGCTACTTGACTCAGATTCGTTTGACTCTTCAGAGGAAGAGTCATCCCAAGTGGCGGCCTTCAGCACTTTCTTATTTTCTTTTGTTTTCTTTTGTTCTTTTCGTTCCTTTTGGTATTTTGGGCACTGGCTCCGAATGTGCCCGGTTTTTCTGCAGTGGTAGCATTCTGGAGGCGGCCTTTCTTCTTCGTCATCGCTTCCTTTTTCTTTCCTCGATGAAGAGGAAGATCCCTTTCGTCGAGTGTCCTTTTGGAAGAATTTTCTGAATGTGTTCCTTCTTTCTGGATTCCTGATGAACTTTTTGAAGTTCTTCACCAGGAGTCCTTCTTCATCATCATCGTCCTCTTCGCTGCACTCCTTCTTTGATGTTAGTGCCAACGCCTTTTTCTTCGGCTCTTTGTTGTATTCTTCATGTTGAATTTGCAGTTCTACCTCATGGGTTTTGAGATTCCCAATGAGGTTCTCGATCTGGAGCGTTCTTAAGTTGTGCGACTCCGAGATGGCTGTCACCTTCGGATTGAACCTTGGGGGTAAGGAATGAAGAATTTTCCTCACCAAGTCCCCGTCGGAGTAGGTCTTTCCAAGTGCCTTTGATGCGTTGACAATCTTTGTGAAGCGAGTGTACATGGAGTTGATGTCCTCTTCCGTGTCCATCCTGAATTTCTCGTATTCAGATTCCAGTTGAAACAGCTTTGCATCTTTCACCTGCAATGTACCTTCGTGAGTTACTTCTAATTGATTCCAAATATCATAAGCAGTAGTGCATGCAGAAATTCTATTAAACTCAGTCCTATTTAAAGCGCAATATAAGGCATTCATTGCTTTAGCATTATTTTTACACCTTAGTTTATCATTATCGTCCCATTTATCCTTAGGTTTTGCTAATGTCGCCTCTCCCACTACAGTTGTAGAAGGAGAGTACCGAACTTCTACCATGTTCCATACTTCTACATCCATAGTCATAAGAAAACACATCATTCGATTTTTCCAGTAGTTAAAATCAGACCCAGTAAAGAGAGGTGGTCGACTAACCCCTTGACCCTCAGGAAAAGCGAGATCATGAGACGCCATTGTTCCCAGTTGTTAAGCCGATTGGAACAAAACCGCTCTGATACCACTTGTTGGATCGGTCGGCGCCCTTAGAGGGGGGTGAATAAGGGTTTCAAAAACTTTATATTTTATTTAGAAAACTTTGGAATATTGCAATATTAAAACAAGAAGACAAGTAAAACAAAAAGAGAGACAAGCTTTATTGATATTAAATCAGTTTTACAAAACTTGATCTCAATGTCGCTAGAGATCGGAGGCGAATAATAAAAGCTCTTTTCGTTTTCTATCCCAACTCGCTTCCCCACGAACCGGTGGCCCTAGCCTCCTCCTTCCCGGATTCGGCCTCAAGCCGCTCTAGGCAATCCTTCCCTGGATGTGGCCTCAAGCACCCCCTAGATCTAACCTAGATCTAGTCGCCAACACGAGGCGATTTTCAGCCCTAAGTCCTACCCAGACCTAGTCGCCAACACGAGGCGATTTCACTACCGTTTACAAAGAAAGACAAATAAAATAATAAAAACTTCCCTTAAGATGAACTTCTGAATATGGAGGCGAAGATCCGCTGTAGAATTAGCGTTTGTCGAAGCGGACTTCGTTTGTCTTCGGCGTGATGGAATCCTCCTTCAGAAGTTGGCAGAGCTTCACCAGGACCTCAAATTTCGGCCAAGATAGGCCTCTGGAATTCTAGTACTCTCTCTCTGAGGTGTATGCAATTGGTGTACGAAAACAAGAGGAGAGGGGGTCCTTTTATAGCCCAAGCGCTACCGTCGGCGCTAGCGCTACCGCCGGCGCTAGCCCGAATTAAGAAACAATTTGCGCGGCAGAATCTCCCATCTGTGGCAACATGCTGCACTATGCCTTATATGTGTCACGCTACCGCCGGCGCTATCCCCGATTAAGAAACTTCTTGCGCGGCAGGATCTTCAATCCGCGGCAATGAGGCTTTCATTCCTTCTGTGTTCACCGATACCGCCGGCGTTATCCGCTACCGCCAGGCGTTAGCGCCTTCCATAACAGCTCCCGGAAACGCGCTCATCATCGCTAGCGCCCGGCGCTAGTTGCTACCGCCGGCGCTAGTGAGCCTCTTCAAATTTTGGCCTCAATTTTGGGGGCAGTCATCATGTGTACTCCTTGAGTCATGTGGACCTAGTAAACCTGCACACTTGAACACACAAGATCAAATACACATAGGATTTGTTATTCTCAAACCTAGGAGATGCGGAAGATCATGTTCCAACATAGGCCTGGTAGTGTGCATACCCGCCTAGGAGTGGAGGTTCCTGTTCCACAGCCACCGTTAGCCACGACGAGTGGTGCCTGAGAGACTAGCTACCTCTGAAAAGCGGAAAGGGGAAAGGTCTATGCGCATAAAGTCGTGTGTGTGTTGCACTTGTGTGAAATCATAGCATAAGCATTACATTGCATAGCATACGCGACATTGCATACAACAAGATCCTCATCATATAAAATTAGTATGAGCTCTTTTTATATGATGAGTTACTTAAGCAACCCGAACCTTAACTTATAAGTTTGTAAGAGCATTCTTATAATTTAAGTTACTTTTTTCTATGATGGTAGTTAGCTGCATTTATTTATTTTACTGCTCTTTACTTATTGCTCGTTTACCAGTGCTCTTTCTTTACTGCACATTACTTTTCAGTTCTTACATTGTTGAACTGCTAGTATAGCTTTACAATACTTGTTAGTAGAACTGCTAGAATATCTATACATGCTTTACACATACTATGTGAGTGAGAGCAATATGCCACCTGCTTTGCTACTCTGCTTTGTATACATTTTCTCCTCGTCCTCCCGCTCGGTGCCTAGGAGTCATGGGGGAGGGGTGGACAGAACCGCTTAGTCTTTTTAATTAACGGTCGGATGTGGCATAACAACTAGGAGCGCATGGAGCAGGAGTAGCAGCAGCAGATCAGGGAAACGGAGCGCAGGGAGCTACGTTAGTGAACCACGACACTACCACAGACGGATGTGAGTGATTAGAGATTTACTTTGCTTCCGCGAGTGATTTTGTAGTGAGGGTATTTATATACTGGGCATGAGCCCTTACCTTTTCAGTTATCTCAGTTTGTGGACCCTACTTATGAATTTGATATTTATGTGTGATTGTAGACTTGTATTGAAATGCATAATGTACTTCTCACTTTGTTGAATTGTGGTTGGCATGGTTGAAAGAAATAGCCGGCAGGATCAGAGTCTTGTAGTGGAAACCAACCCATGAGTTGGTGTAATCACAAGGCGGCGGTTCTGGGCGTTAAGACCCAAGTAAGAAAAAAGAGGGTATTAAAAACAGGTATCAACTGACACGATCCTAAGAGAAATAAGTCCACAAAATACAGGGACACCCCTCTCGAGCTTAGTTTGCGGACAAACTAAAGCAGCGGAAGCAGTGGTGTGACCATGAGAGGAATCACACAATTTGTCCACTTAACAATGAGATTAGGCCAACCTAACTAGTATACCATCGTGGTTTAACTTATCAAGGAATTTTTGGAGGTATCTTAGTCTAATATCGACCTCGGTATAGACTGGCTGAAGTGTTAGGATACCCAAAATGACTAAATGAAAGATTTCTATGCATGTGTAAGTGTTCAAGCCTTACACTCTGGTATTCTCACTTCAATTCTCGGGTGATATTATCACCACTTACATAAGATAATATGATCATCTCAAGGAGATTTGAGGCCTATAATATAGTGACGAATTAGTAAAAGACTTGAAATCTTAACTTTTGTGCCTATAAGTTGATACCTCCCACTCCCATTTATGTAAAAACTATCACAAGGATAAGGCACCAAATGTTGAATGAGAATTCCAACCTAGAAAAGACCACTTTATAGGATAACTCGCATATGACTCTTGAAATGTTTGCGGTAAATGGTAGTTCTTAGGGCAAAGAATATTATTATATCCACAAGTCTCAGGGACTGTCGTACAAAGTGGCCTGATCCGAGGATTTCATGAAAGAGATCACAAACCCGCCAGCAATCAGGTCTTCGCTTTAGACCAGTCTCCCGTACCCGGTTATTATCCATTCATGCCGCCAAGGCCCATCGGCAGGGAGACGGGGTGTTCATGATTTTCCTTGAGATGAAGGGGGCGGAGGCCTCCATAACTAATATTTCAGTAGTTCGGGACTTTTCTAATGCCTTCCCAGAGAAGTGCCCGGGCTATCCCCGCACCGAGGCATAGATCAGCTACATATAAACCCATGAAGAGTTTACATGAATGCTAAGGGTCCTCAACATTCATTAAATTAATAATTCACATAGGTTATCATAAAAGTATTTTGACACGAGAACTTAGTTGGTAGGATTCCAAGCCGAAGATCTTTGCCCCTAAGGATTATGCGCACACATGGAATACCTACATATTTGGATGAAAGAAACTTAGCAAGGATTATAAGGGTGTATCCTATTTCTTAGTTTATTGGGCCCATAACCCATAGGTCCTAAGATTTTTCTCAGGCCTTTGAGTTAGATGAAGTTGATAATTACTTAACACACATCATAAGGAGCGATTGTGTTCTTCACTAATGAATAATAAGAATCGTCATAGAGTGAATGCGATTAATTATGATTGTGAGAGAAAAACGACAAGAATTGTGAATTCAATGCAAATTTAAGTGGGATCTAGACTAGATAGGAGTAGGACTTGATATAGGTTCTCATGTTCTATAAATGGAAGATCTGCTTATAATCCCATTTGAGGTGTGGAGTCTTAAATTCATCTCCTTCTTGACCCTAAGACGTTGATTTGTAATATTGTCAGGGCAAATTGTTAAACACCAATGACCGAACAAATTTCTTGTTGGAAGCAATAGAAATTTATGGTTGACAAGCTTGAATCCAGACACGATGACATCATGTTTAGGAAACTTAGGATTAGTGTCGCAACTAGTAAAATGATATGATTACAAGAATTGATTATAAATTGAGCTGGAAGTCAAGAAGTGAAGATTCAAGAATTTTGAACGACGATAATCTATGTCATGACATGACCTTGGAAGTATAATGACTCCTAGAAAGCATAAAAATTAAGTGGTTGGTATTTTAAGTTTAGGAGATCTGAATTGTGTATAACTCTGAAGATCATAGAGTTGAACCGTATGACCATAAGACCATCTTGATAAGGATTCATAATTTTGGGAATCAATCATGATTATCAACAAGTATACTTAAATTTGAGATGAGCTGTACATTTGGAATAAATGTCAAATCTTAATCTTCCTCATGAAAGGATGGACTCATGACAAATTTTTGGGTTTTGGAAATAAATTCACTTTATAAATCAAGCCCTTTTAAACAATTAACTTGGAAAATGATATGCTGACGTTAAATTTATTTATAATAATGTGATGATCAGAGGATTTATAAATATAACTTCTTAAAGAGCATTGGAATTGATGACCCGCATGACTCTGAATACAAATTTTAACCATGATGACCACTAGATTAGCCTCGAGTGACCATGTTGTGGATCATATAAGCTTAATTATTCTTTGGCATGAAATGACATATGGATGATGATGTCTTGAAATTTGAAGAATCAATATTGCATGAGCACGTTATGATCTTAAAAGACAAGTCTAGATTTTATTCGCTAAAACTTACAAATAAGAGTATTGATCTCGTAGGTATAGTTGATTATTGGCCAGGTAAGATTTAAAATATAATGCATAATCAAGGTTGATTTTGATAAATACTATAGCTCATGGACTTAGTGATGTACCAACTGGGTCGGAAATGGGGTACATGTGAAGAAATAAAAATCATTGATCGTAAGTCTCGGTGTGTCTGAAAGTGCACAGTGTAACCTCTGAGTATTCTCTAAAGAGGGGTGAATAGAGATTTAAAAACTTTTACTCTAAATATGCACACACAATAAAAACTTCTAACAACTATGCAATCAGCAAATCCAAATCAGAATAAAATAAATGCAGAGTGCAGAAATAATAAATGGGGACAACACAAAAATTCACAAACATAGAGAAGACATGTTTTATGGTGGTTCCCCAAAATGTGGGTACTCCACTCTTCTACCACCTTGGTAGGAATGCACTATATGTGCCTGAGTCTTTTGATAAAGAGACTCTCAGAACCAGCCACTGAGTCTTTTGATAAGGAGACTCTTAGAACCATTAACTAAGTCTTTTGATAAGGAGACTCTTAGAACCACTAAGACTTTTGATAAGGAGACTCTTAGAACCAACTGAATCCATTAGAGAGGCATTCTTAGGACTCCTTATATAGTTACAGAATAAGAGAAGAATAAAGAAAAAGAGGAAGAAATAATAGGATTCTTCTGTTTGAATCATTCTTCAGCAATCACTCAGGATGTTGTCACTTGATGTTATTCAGAATCTGTATAGGATGAACTCTTGCTTAAGATAGAGAAGAGAGCAAGATTTGTTTTGATTGTGATCATGATGATCTCTGTACTTTGGATGGCTTTCTGTTGTAGATGTAGAGGAAGAAGAAGCAGAGCCTTTGTGTATTCCTGTACAGAAATGTTCTACTATACTTTTCTGAGAGAAAGCTTGAGGGAGAAGAAGAAGAAGAAGACTGAATGATTCAAATGTTGTGTTTTTCTTCCTTCTTCTGTATAGTTATTCTTTGTCGAATAGTGTTTGAATTTATTTCTTCTTCTCTTCTGTCCTTAGAAGGAATATCCTTTGGAAAATAAGTATTTCTTTCTATTTCTGTTTCCCAACCCGTCAATCTAATTTGAATAACTTCCAAGAATGTTTTTGTTGTCTCTCTAGAGTACTCCATTCCATTCTTGGCAATAAATGAGCCACTAGAAGTCAGTCTATAACCTTGGATACCTTCTGGAAAAACATCAAAAAAACAGCAAAAAACCTTCCATTTCTGTCTGTATTCGACATAGCGTCGATTTCATTTTCCCACTATTTGACACAAAAAAAATATGGGTTGTCTATAAACTACACCTAGAGGGGATGATTAGGTGTTTTTAGAATTATTTGCTACTTTTAATTTAACTGTCATAACATAAGAGCAATCACAGAAAACACATAAGATTTATAGTGGTTCCCTACAAGATAATGTGTCTAGAGGTAGTTCACTGTCACTCCCACCTATCTAGTAGTGTGCTAGACTAGGCAACTTCTCCAACTTAGATCTTTTCACTATAAACAGATCTTATAACTCAGGTTAACATAGAACCTTACCAAGCTCAGACTTTACAAGTCTTACAATAACTCAGATCTTCAACAAGATCCTACCAAACTCAGGCTCACCAAGAACCCTACAAACTCAGATCTATCACTAGATCTTACCAGCTCAGGCTCGCAAAGAACCCTACAGAGTAATATAGAGAGGTTGTTGTAGAAGAAAAGACTTCAGGATGAAAGCTTTGAATATCAGGTCTTCTTCTTCTTCTTGTAACAATAAGCCCAAAGATCTTGTAGATCAGTGAACCTTTCTTTAGAATCTTCTCTAGACCTTCACAACACAGCAGTAGTGAAGTCTTCTTTGTTGAAATTGTTGAAGTGGAGTGGAAGGTGGTCGGCGGTCTGAATTTTGGAGACAGTAGAGATCGCGTGGCCTGTGTTGGTATTCTGCCGGTCTGGCTCTGTCGGGTTGATTCTGGCGATCTGCTGGTTGGCCGGTTTGTTCCTAGATTGTTGCGGTCTCTCTCCGAGTTGTTCTGCTTGGTCTGTTTATCTTATTTGTAGAAGACCGGGCGGTCGGTTCTGTGTAACCGCCGTGACTGGGTGGCTTATGCTGGGCAATCTGGCGACTTGTCTGAAGTCGGCCAGATGGTTCTTGGTTTGTTCCTGGTGATCTAAGGAAGGAGCATTCTTGTGCCTGCGCGGCTTGTGCGCGGTCTCATGTTCGCGCGACTTGTGCGCAATCTGCCTAATGATCTACGGTCTTGGACGGAAAGTTGTCCAAGTGGTCTGATCGTGCGGTCTACTTTGTGAGACCGCTGGCGATCTGGCGGGTGGTGATTGTATCCCTCTTGTGGCGTTGACGACATCCATCTTGTCGCCTATAAATAGGGGTGCATAGCCCGTCATTCATAACGAGAACTGTAAGAACTAGACCCTGGGTTAATTCATGCGGTCTCAACTTTGAGGTCGGGCGGTCTCGGAAGCGAGTTGACTGTTTGTTGTATTCGCAGGTTTGCGGTCAGCAGGTTGTGGTCTCCTTCCTTGGTGATTTCCCAGCGGCTTGAATAAACAGTTCGGCAGCGGTGTGAAACCGAGACTTGCGAACAAGACTTAGTCTGTGTGGAGTTCGGGGCCCTCAGCTAGCCTAGGGGCGACCAATCCTTACTCCTCCCAAGGGAGAGCTCTAGGTTGAAGTGTTGGAACTAGGAACTGGACCAAGGGCTTAGTGGGGAGGTCCCGCCACATACCCGGAAGTTCCCTAGGAACTTCCCCTCCCAAGCCACTACTAAGCTTGGGCACCACTGGAGGCTCTCATCACCCCCTAGAGAGACTTGGGGAGGGAGAGAGAGAGGGAGAGAGCTAGCCTAGAATGAGATCCCTCCAAATGGTGCCCCTTGGTCCTATTTATAGGATTTCTGAAGTTGGGCTGCAAATAGTCAAAAACTGGTCTGCCAGATTACCAAAATACCCTTGAACTGGGCTGCAGATAGCTAAATCCCGCTACTCTCGGACTGCGAATAACCAAAACTGGACTGCGAATAGCCAAATCCCGCTGCTCTTGGGCGCTAAACGCAGACCGCCTACCCGGCTTGGAGCTGGGCGAGCCGGAGGCCTCCCGGCCTCCCCGGCTTGCCCCCACAAGGCTCTGGGTGAGCCGGAGGCCTCCCGGCCTCCCCGGCTCGCCCCCACAAGGCTCTGGGCGAGTCGGAGGCCTTCCGGCCTCCCCGGCTCGCCCCTACTAGGCTCTGGGCGAGCCGGAGGCCTCCCGGCCTCCCCGGTCGTCCCCACTAGGCTCTGGGCGAGCCGGAGGCCTCCCGGCCTCCCCGGCTTGCCCCCACAAGGCTCTGGGCGAGCCGGAGGCCTTCCGGCCCCCCGGCTCGCCCCTACTAGGCTCTGGGCGAGCCGGAGGCCTCCCGGCCTCCCCGGCTCACCCCCACTAGGCTCTGGGCGAGCCGGAGGCCTCCCGACCTCCCCGGCTGCCCCCACAAAGCTCTGGGCGAGCCGGAGGCCTCCCGACCTCCCCGGCTCGCCCCCACAAGGCTCTGGGCGAGCCGGAGGCCTCCCGGCCTCCCCGGCTCGCCCCCACAAGGTTCTGGGCGAGCCAGAGGCCTCCCGTCCTCCCCGGATCGCCCCCACAAGGCTCTGGGTGAGCCGGAGGCCTCCCGGCCTCCCCGGCTCGCCCCTATTAGGCTCTGGGCAAGCCGATGGCCTCCCGACCTCCCCGGCTCGCCCCTACAAGGTTCTGGGCGAGCCGGAGGCCTCCCGGCCTCCCCAGCCGCCCCCACGTTGGGGTGCATTTAGACATCCCTCCTGGTGAGGTCTCGCTGGGGTGCATTTAGACACCCCTCATGTGAGGTCTCGCTGGGGTGCATTTGGACACCCCTCCAGGTGAGGTCTCGCTGGGGTGCATTTAGACACCCCTCATGGTGAGGTCTCACTGGGGTGCATTTAGACACCCCTCCTGGCTGCCGGACTAGGGAGCAGGGGCGAGTGGAGCTCGTCCCCCACTGCTGGGCGAGCCGGAGGCCTCCCTGGCCTCCCCGGCTCGCCCCCACTAGGCTCTGGGCGAGCCGGAGGCCTCCCGACCTCCCCGGCTCACCCCCACAAGGCTCTGGGCGAGCCGGAGGCCTCCCGGCCTCCCCGACTCGCCCCCACAAGGCTCTGGGAGAGTCGGAGGCCTCTCGGCCTCCCCGGCTCGCCCCCATAAGTCTCTGGGCGAGCCGGAGGCCTCTCAGCCACCCCGGCTCGCCCCCACAAGGCTCTGGGCGAGCCAGAGGCCTCCCGGCATCCCCGGCTCGCCCCCACAAGGCACTGGGCGAGCCGGAGGCCTCCCGGCCTCCCCGGCTCGCTCCCACAAAGCTCTGGGCGAGCCGGAGGCCTCCCGGCCTCCCCGGCTCGCCCCCACAAGGTTCTGGGCGAGCCGGAGGCCCTCCGGCCTCCCCGGCTCGCCCCTACTAGGCTCTGGGCGAGCCGGAGGCCTTCCGGCCTCCCCGGCTCGCCCCCACTAGGCTCTGGGCGAGCCGGAGGCCTCCAGACCTCCCCGGCTCGCCCCCACAAAGCTCTGGGCGAGCCGGAGGCCTCCCGGCC
Organism: Dactylorhiza incarnata; assembly: GCA_033032865.1. Taxonomy (NCBI): domain Eukaryota; kingdom Viridiplantae; phylum Streptophyta; class Magnoliopsida; order Asparagales; family Orchidaceae; genus Dactylorhiza; species Dactylorhiza incarnata. The sequence continues at coordinate 4,709,443 of JAWHQI010000105.1, forward strand.
TCCCCGACTCGCCCCCACAAGGGAACAGTCCTGGGATGCGCCCCTCAGACTCGACTCCCTCCCAATGCTCATCCCCCCTCCTCCCGGGATCGCGCCCTTTGGAAACATTGGGCCTAAAAATATCTTGGGCCTCGGGGGCCCACTCGGCGAATATAGGGTTGTACACAATCCCCGCTCTTTTCGAGCGTGGCTCATGCTCGGAAAGAAATGTCCAACCCAGCATATTCGACGAGTGTCACTGGGAACCCGGTTATCGGTGCTATCTCGGAAAAAACACAGCGCCTCCTCGAGAGGTCCTCCAACCCTGCCGGCTAGCGAGAGCCTGGCCAGCGAAGCCACCTCGGGGGAAAACTCTTGACCTCCCCGAGAGGCCTTCCTACCCTACCGGCTAGCGAGAGCCCGGCTAGGGAAGCCACCTCGGGGGAAAAACTCTTAACCTCCCTGAGAGGCCTTCCTACCCTGCCGGCTAGCAAGAGCCCGGCTAGCGGAGCCACCTCGGGGAAAAAACTCTTAGCCTCCCCAAGAGGCCTTCCTACCCTGCCGGCTAGTGAGAGCCCGGTTAGCGGAGCCACCTTGGGGAAAAAACTCTTAGCCTCCCCGAGAGGCCTTCCTACCCTGCCGGCTAGCGAGAGCCCGGTTAGCGGAGCCACCTCGGGGGAAAAAACTCTTAACCTCCCCGAGAGGCCTTCCTACCTTGCTGGCTAGCGAGATCCCGACTGGCGGAGCCACCTCGGGGGAAAAACTCTTAGCCTCCCCGAGAGGCCTTCCTTCCCTACCGGTTAGCAAGAGCCCGGTTAGCGGAGCCACCTCGGGGGAAAAAACTCTTAACCAACATGAATCTCCTGCCTCGCCGAGTGAATCTCCTGTCCTGTCAGGTAGATGGGAGCCTGGTCAGCGGTCTCTGCTCAGGGCCTTAACCAATATGAACCTCCTGCCTCGCCGAGTGAATCTCCTGTCCTGCCAGCTAGATGGGAGTCTGGTCAGCGGTCTCTGCTCTGGGCCTTAACCAATATGAACCTCCTGCCTCGCCGAGTGAATCTCCTGTCCTGCCAGCTAGATGGGAGCCTGCTCAGCGGTATCTGCTCGGGGCCTTAACCAATATGAATCACCTGCCTCACCGAGTGAATCTCCTGTCCTGCCAGCTAGATGGGAGCCTGCTCAGCGGTCTCTGCTCGGGGCCTTAACCAATATGAATCACCTGCCTCACCGAGTGAATCTCCTGTCCTGCCAGCTAGATGGGAGCCTGGTCAGCGGTCTCTGCTCAGGGCCTTAACCAATATAAACCTTCTGCCTCGCCAAGTGAATCTCCTGTCCTGCCAGCTAGATGGGAGCCTGGTCAGCGGTCTCTGCTCGGGGCCTTAACCAATATGAATCACCTGCCTCACCGAGTGAATCTCCTGTCCTCCCAGCTAGATGGGAGCCTGGTCAGCGGTCTCTGCTCGGGGCCTTAATCGATATGAATCACCTGCCTCACCGAGTGAATCTCCTGTCCTGCCAGCTAGATGGGAGCCTGGTCAGCGGTCTCTGCTCGGGGCCTTAACCAATATGAACCTCCTGCCTCGCCGAGTGAATCTCCTGTCTTGCCAGCTAGCTGGGAGCCTGGTCAGTGGTCTCTCCTCGGGGCCTTAACCAATATGAATCACCTGCCTCACCGAGTGAATCTCCTATCCTGCCAGCTAGATGGGAGCCTGGTCAGCGGTCTCTGCTCGGGGCCTTAATCGCTTACCCTCCCTGGGAGGTCAACCTGTCCTGCCGGCTAGCGAGAGCCAGGCTAGCGGAACCATCCGAGGGCAAAAATATTTACCCTCCCTGGGAGGTCAACCTGCCCTGCCGGCTAGTGAGAGCCCGGCTAGCGGAACCATCCGAGGGGGAAAATATTTACCTTCCCCGGGAGGACAACCTGCCCTGCCGGCTAGAGAGAGCCCGGCTAGCGGAACCATCCGAGGGGAAAAATATTTACCCTCCCTGGGAGGTCAACCTTCCCTGCCGGCTAGTGAGAGCCCGACTAGCGGAACCATCCGAGGGGAAAAATATTTACCCTCCCTGGGAGGCCAACCTGCCCTGCCGGCTAGTGAGAGCCCGGCTAGCGGAACCATCCGAGGGAAAAACATTTGCCCTCCCTAGGAGGTCAACCTGCCCGCCGGCTAATGAGAGCCCGGCTAGCGGAACCATCTGAGGGAAAAATATTTACCATCCCTGGGAGGTCAACCTGCCCTGCCGGCTAGTGAGAGCCCGGCTAGCGGAACCATTCGAGGGTAAAAATATTTACCCTCCCTGGGAGGTCAACCTGTCCTCCCGGCTAGAGAGAGCCCGGCTAGCGGAACCATCAGAGGGGAAAAATATTTACCCTCCCTAGGAGGTCAACATGCCCTGCCGGCTAGTGAGAGCCCGGCTAGCGGAACCATCAGAGGGAAAAATATTTACCCTCCCTAGGAGGTCAACCTGCCCTGCCGGCTAGTGAGAGCCCGGCTAGCGGAACCATCCGAGGGGAAAAATATTTACCCTCCCAGGGAGGTCAACCTGCCCTGCCGGCTAGAGAGAACCCGGCTAGCGGAACCATCCGAGGGAAAAATATTTACCCTCCCTGGGAGGTCAACCTGCCCTGCCGGTTAGTGAGAGCCCAGCTAGCGGAACCATCCGAGGGGAAAAATATATACCCTCCCTGGGAGGTCAACCTGCCCTGCCGGCTAGTGAGAGCCCGGCTAGCGGAACCATCCGAGGGGAAAAATATTTACCCTCCCTGGGAGGTCAACCTGCCCTGCCGGCTAGTGAGAGCCCGACTAGCGGAACCATCCGAGGGGAAAAATATTTACCCTCCCCAGGAGGTTAACCTGCCCTGCCGGCTAGTGAGAGCCCGGCTAGCGGAACCATCCGAGGGGAAAAATATCTTGAAAAACAAAACTTTTATTACATTAGTCAGCTGGTTACATGCAAGAAAACCAAGTACGGAAATGCTTCATCCTACTACATGGACTCAAAGAAACAAAACTAAGCACGGGGACCGGGACTCGGGCTTCTACTCCGAGGCACGGTCCTCCTCGACCTCCTTTGATTGTTGACGTTGCGGCTTCTGGCCCCTTGCCTCCTTCATCTCCAAGAACTCGGGGCAGGTGGATGTCGCGTGACCCTCCTCCTGATGGAAGTCACAGTAAGGCAACTCTGCTCGGATGCCCCTTCTTACCCCCGAGCGGTTCTTTCTTCTTCCTTGGCCGATCGCCCTAGCCTGCCGGGGCGGTGGGGGAGGTGTCGAAATGGTAACCCCTGTGCTCGCCGGGTTATTGGGTAGCCGCTCCCCCGGGTGGCCTCGTCCACCAACGTTTTGACTCTTTTGGGGTGGGGCAGTGGGGGCCGAATGCCTCCCCACTCGTCCCCCTTTGGGGCTTGGCTAGAAGAGCCGGGGTGAGCTGGGAGGGCACCCCCTCCGGAGCTCGCCCCCTTGAAGGGGCGAGGCGAGCTCGGAGGGCGCCCCCCTCCTGAGCTCGCCCCCTTGAAGGGGCGGGGCGAGCTGGGAGGGCGCCCCCCTCCTGAGCTCTCCTCCTTGAGGATGGGCGAGTGGGGGTATGGTACCCCCCACTCCCCCCTCACCGGTACTTCCTTCCTGTACTGTTGGCCGAGAGTTCCCTCGTCCACCTGCTCGGGTGGGACCTCCGGACCATCTCCTCTTCTGCCTCCGACTATCATGGCGAAGGCAACCTCAAAGGTCTGCAGGACCTCTCGCTTGAAGTTTTCGAACATCTCTAACGTCACCCCAGCCATCGGGGGCTGCGAGTGACCCGGGTCGGAGCTTCCTCCACCTCCGTCCATGGAGCTCAGCTCGAGGCTTTCTTGAATTGGTCACGCTCCATGCTCACCGCACCATGTGTTGAAACCGAGACTTGCGAACAAGACTTAGTCTCTATGGAGTTTGGGGCCCTCAGCTAGCCGAGGGGTGACCAATCCTTACTCCTCCTAAGGGAGAGCTCTAGGTTGAAGGTGTTGAAACTAGGAACTGGACCAAGGGCTTAGTGGGGAGGTCCCGCCACATAACCGGAAGTTCCCTAGGAACTTCCCCTCCCAAGCCACTACTAAGCTTGGGCACCACTGGAGGCTCTCCTCACCCCCTAGAGAGACTTGGGGAGGGAGAGAGAGAGGGAGAGAGCTAGCCTAGAATGAGATCCCTCCAAATGGTGCCCCCTTGGTCCTATTTATAGGATTTCTGAAGTTGGGCTGCAAATAGCCGAAAACTAGTCTGCCAGATTAGCAAAATACCCTTGAACTGGGCAGCAGATAGCTAAATCCCGCTGCTCTTGGACTGCGAATAACCAAAACTGGACTGCAAATAGCCAAATCCCGCTGCTCTTGGGCTCTAAACGCAGACCGCCTACCCGGCTTGGAGTTGGGCGAGCCGGAGGCCTCCCGGCCTCCCCGGCTCGCCCCAACAAGGCTCTGGGCGAGCTGGAGGCCTCCCGGCCTCCCCGACTCGCCCCCACAAGGCTCTGGGCGAGTCGGAGGCCTTCCGGCCTCCCCGGCTCGCCCCGACTAGGCTCTGGGCGAGCCGGAGGCCTCCCGGCCTCCCCGGCTCGCCCCCACTATGCTCTGGGCGAGCCGGAGGCCTCTCGGCCTCCCCGGCTCGCCCCCACAAGGCTCTGGGTGAGCCAGAGGCCTTTCGCCCCCCCCCCCCTCCCACGGCTCGCCCCTACTAGGCTCTGGGCGAGCCGGAGGCCTCCCTGCCTCCCCGGCTCGCCCCCACTAGGCTCTGGGCGAGCCGGAGGCCTCCCGGCCTCCCCGGCTCGCCCCCACAAAGCTCTGGGCGAGCCGGAAGCCTCCCGGCCTCCCCGGCTCGCCACCACAAGGCTCTGGGCGAGCCGGAGGCCTCCCCGCCTCCCCGGCTCGCCCCCACAAGGTTCTGGGCGAGCCGGAGGCCTCCCGTCCTCCCCGGCTCGTCCCCACAAGGCTCTGGGTGAGACGGAGGCCTCCCGGCCTCCCCGGCTCGCCCCTACTAAGCTCTGGGCGAGTCGAAGGCCTCCCGACCTCCCCGGCTCGCCCCTACAAGGTTCTGGGCGAGCCGGAGGCCTCCCGGCCTCCCCGGCTTGCCCCCACGTTGGGGTGCATTTAGACATCCCTCCTGGTGAGGTCTCGTTGGGGTGCATTTAGACACCCCTCATGGTGAGGTCTCGCTGGGGTGCATGTTGACACCCCTCCTGGTGAGGTCTCCCTGGGGTGCATTTAGACACCCCTCATGGTGTGGTCTCGCTGGGGTGCATTTAGACACCCCTCCTGGCTGTCGGACTAGGGAGCAGGGGCGAGTGGAGCTCGTCCCCCACTGCTGGGCGAGCCGGAGGCCTCCCCGGCCTCCCCGGCTCGCCCCACTAGGCTCTGGGCGAGCCGGAGGCCTCCCGACCTCTCCGGCTCGCCCCCACAAGGCTCTGGGCGAGCCGGAGGCCTCCCGGCCTCCCCGGCTCGCCCCCACAAGGCTCTGGGCGAGTCGGAGGCCTCCCGGCCTCCCCGTCTCGCCCCCAATAGGCTCTGGGCGAACCGAAGGCCTCCCGACCTTCCCGGCTCGCCCCCACAAGGCTCTGGGTGAGCCGGAGGCCTCTCGGCCTCCCCGGCTCGCCCCCACAAGGCTCTGGGCGAGCCGGAGGCCTCCCGGCCTCCCCGGCTCGCCCCCACAAGGCTCTGGGCGAGCCCGAGGCCTCCCGGCCTCCCAGGCTCGCCCCCACAAAGCTCTGGGCGAGCCCGAGGCCTCCCGACCTCCCCGACTTGCCCTCTGGGCGAGCCGGCGGCCCCCCGGCCTCCCTGGCTCGCTCCTACTAGGCTCTGGGCGAGTCGTAGCCCTCCCGGCCTCCCCGGCTCGCCCCCACTAGGCTCTGGGCGAGCCGGAGGCCTCCAGACCTCCCCGGCTCACCCCCACAAAGCTCTGGGCGAGCCGGAGGCCTCTCGACCTCCCCGGCTAGCCCCCATAAGGGAACAGTCCTGGGATGCGCCCCTCAGACTTGACTCCCTCCCAATGCTCATCCCCCCTCCTCCCGGGGTCGCGCCCTTTGGAAATATTGGGCCTAAAAATATCTTGGGCCTCGGGGGCCCACTCGGCGAATACAGGGTTGTACAAGCGGTCTATCTGCAAACTGGTTTATGGTGTTCTTGTGTTGTTCGCATCGAGCTCAGCGATCAGGCGACCTTCAGCGGTTAGGCGATCTGAGTTGAGGTCTGGCGACATCTTCTATTCTTCGTTCAATTCAATAAGCTCTAGTTCGTGCGGTCAGAGTTGGCGGTCTTGCGGTGCAGGCAGTCTGTCAATTTTCTGTTCGCGCGGTCTCAGGTCAAGCCGGGCGATCTCTGGAGTTGTGCGGTCTGTGCGGTCTCTGCTTGTCAAGCCGCCAGATTTCTTTTTGGTGTTTTGTTCTTTTCTCCTCTGTGATTCTTATGAATCATGTCTCGCCATGTATACCTCGCACTGTAATCAAATATTGTGATTCAATAATGCTTTGTGTTGTTGTGTGGCATATTGTGGTTATTTGGCTATAACTCAGTTGATGCAACTCCTGTTACTCTTAAACGATTCAAAATCAAAAATTTTAACATGGTATCAGAGCGAGGTTGTTGGAGTGGATAAGCAGTGATCAACTTGAGTTTCCATCGTCTTTGTGAAGAAGAGACCACGTAGATTGCTATGGAAGGTGGATACGCAAGAGGGCTTGGTATTGAACTCCTCACATCGACTAACTACAAGAAGTGTAGGTCGTGTATGGAGAGTTACTTACTTGGCGAGGATCTATGGGAGATAGTTGGAGGAGAAGACACACAAGAAGTGTTTCTAACAGGAGATAATATGGCAGAGGTGAGACTTTGGAGGAGGACTAATGCTAAGGCAGAGTTCACACTCAAGAGGGCTATCTCACCAGAGTTATTTGATCACATCATTGGATGTAAATCTGCTGCTGAGATTTGGACGTCTTTGGACGGGCTGTTCAATAAGAAGAATGTAGCTCGGCTACAGTTTCTTGAAAATGAGTTGGTGAAGGCCTCTCAAGGCGATCTTTCTATTTCTACCTTCTTTCTCAAGATGAAGAACCTCACATCAGAGATTTCTGCATTGGACCCTGATGAGCCCATCTCGGAGGCAAAACTGAAGAGGCATATCATCCGCGGGTTGCGGAAGGAGTATCTTGCCTTTGTGACTTCAGTTCAGGGTTGGGCAAATCAACCATCTCTGTTGGAGTTGGAGAACTTACTTGCTTCGCAGGAAAGTTTGGCAAGACAAATGGCGGGGACTTCTATCTCTGAGGGAGATAGTGATGTGTTGTTCTCTGGGAAGAAGAAGAAGAAGTGGGAGAAGAAGAAGCCAGGTCATGATGGACCCTCTACTTCAGGTCAGCAGGATAGGGGTTATGCCTCTAAGTCTGATGGGAAGAAGAAGGGAGAGGGACCAAGGTGCTTCAGGTGTAATAAGATTGGCCACTTCAAGAAGGATTGACGGGTTAATCTTCAGTCGGGACATATAGCGGAGAAGGAGAAGCCAAAGTCTGATGAAGCTGGATGGGGAGGAGCCTTTGCGGCTAATATGACGGCGATGCCCGTTAAGGCCTTGGCTGCCATCAACTTCGAAGAGGATTGGATCGTGGATTCAGGGTGTGGGCATCACCTCACTGGGGATGAATCAAAGTTCTCTTCTTTGGCGCCTTACTCAGGTAATGATGTTATCATTACGGATGATAATTAATTTCATGCAGTAGAACAAGAAGGTGTTGTCTCCCTGAGCAGTGATAAGGGTCCACTCACATTGAGGAGTGTTTATCACGTGCCTGGTATGAAGAAGAATCTCTTCTCTGTGACCAATGCGATCGATGTCGGTTATCACGTTCTGTTTGACCCAACAGAAGTGAAGTTTCTAAAACTCAATCGGAGATAAAGGGAGATGTTATTCATGTTGAAAAATGGGTGAAGGTCTTGTTTGTTTTATCGACAAGTACCTATGTTGATAAGATGAAGACCAACGATAGCGCGACTATCTGGCATGAAAGGTTGGGGCATGTTGGCATGGACAAATTGAAGGCTATGACGGTAATGGGCCTTGTCAAGGGCTTGCCTAGCTTGTCCTCTTATGGAGACGGTCATGTTTGTGTGGGATGTCTGTTTGGTAAGTCTCATTGACTTCCATTTGATAAATCGCAAACAAGATGCAAAGCGCCGTTGGAGTGCATTCACGGTGATTTGATGGGACCGACTGCCACCCCAAGCCTTGGAGGCAACAGATATATGTTGGTGTTGATTGACGATTACACCAGATATGTCTGGGTGTATTTTCTGAAAGAGAAGTCGGAAGCCTTTGCGAAGTTCGTGGAGTTCAAGGAGCTGGGGGAAGGTCGGTTAGGCCTGCGGGTGAAAAAATTGAGAACTGGCAATGGTGGGGAGTTCACCTCTGGTGAGTTCTCAAGTTTTTGCAGGAAGCACGGCGTCCGGAGAGAGCTCACTTGTGCCCATACTCCACAGCAAAATGGCATTGCGGAGAGGAAGATCCGTCATCTGACGGAAACCTGCAAATGCTGGCTTCATGCCAAGAGTATCCCAAAGTCCTTCTGGGCGGAGGGAATGTCTTGTGCGGCATACGTCATCATCAAGATGCCTCTAAGTCCTATCAACATGAAGACCCCTCACGAACTGATGTTCAAGGAGAAGCTGAGTGTTGCACACCTTCGGGTGTTCGGGTCAACATGTTATGTGCATATCCCGGATGCTCTTCGGACAAAGCTAGATGCGAAAGCAAGGAAGCTAGTCTTTGTTGGATATGATGAGCAGAAGAAGGGATGGAGATGCATGGATCCTGGGACACGGAGATTAGTGGTATCTCGGGATGTGGTGTTCGATGAGGTGACTTCCTACAAGGGGAGTTCAGGAGTTGAACTACCGGAGAGCAGGGTTGATGAAGAAGGGAAGGCTGCAGGAAATCTTCAAGTGGAGTTTCCTGTTTCACCAGGAGCTCCAGCTGTGTCAAGCTCTGAGATGGAGGCTTCAGGTTCTGGAAGCAGGGGGAGCGATGCTCCAAGTTCGTCTGGAAGAGGAGCTAGCACAAAAGAAGCAGCTGAGGAAGTGGTTAGTCAGGAGCAACCTCTTAGGAGGTCGAAGAGGACTATCAAGCCACCAGATCGATATACAGGAGGAAACATGGTGAGCTTTGTCTCATGTTTCTTCGCTGGTCCCTTGGATGAGAGGGAGCCGTCAAGCTTTGAGAAAGCCAAAGGCATGAAGCAGTGGAACATTGCTATGCAAGAGGAGATGGATGCTCTCAAGAAGAATGAGACTTGGTCTCTAGTGCCCAGGCCCAAGGGCATTACCCCTGTGACATGCAAATGGGTTTATAAGCTCAAGAAGAAAGCTGACGGCACAATCGAGCGATACAAGGCTCGCCTTGTGGCTCGCGGGTTCTCACAGCAGTATGGAGAAGATTATGATGAGACGTTTAGTCCAGTGGCAAAGATGACCTCGATTCGATTTGTTATTGCTTTGGCAGCATCTAGTGGATGGGAGATTTGGCAGCTCGATGTGAAGAATGCTTTCTTATACTTAGAGATTGACAAGGATATCTTCATGATCCAGCCGCCGGGCTTCATCTCGGAGGATTGTCCAGACTATGTCTGCAAACTGAAGAAGGCCCTGTATGGGTTGAAGCAAGCGCCTCGGGCGTGGTATGGGAAGATCGCAGAGTATCTTTTATTCTGCGGGTTCTTTGCTTCAGACTCTGATTCTAGCTTGTTCGTCAAGAAGGAGGGGGCGCTTCGGGTTATTGTTCTGCTGTATGTGGATGACATGATTGTCACCGGGAACTCGAAGGAGGCAGTAGCAAGGTTGAGAGCTGAGCTTGCTATCAGGTTTGAGATGAAGGATCTGGGTGAGCTTCACCATTTCCTTGGACTCGAGGTTCAGAGGCGGGAGAGCGGAGTGCTCGTTTCTCAGGCTGGATATGCGGAGCAGATCGTTCAACGATTCGGCATGGAGGAAGGGAAGAGCAGCTCTATACCTCTGGAACAGCATCATAAACTTCGGAAGGATGAGGGGAGAGTTCTATCTGATCCGTTGGTGTTTCGAGCTCTGGTTGGGAGCTTGATTTACTTGACCATCATGAGGCCAGATATTGCTTATGCAGTTGGCAATGTGAGTCGGTACATGGCGGAGCCACGAAAGCCTCATCTTCTAGCGGCGAAAGGAATTTTGAAGTATGTGAAGTCGGCCTCTGATTTGGGTCTCCTATGTAGGAGAGGGTCAAGCTTGGAGTTGCATGGATACATGGATGCTAACTACGGGGGAGACGTGGATGATTAGAGATCAACGTCTGGTTTTGTCTTTATGACAGGCCCCACAGCTATTTCTTGGTGCAGCAAAAAGCAGGACTCGGTGTCCGTATCTACCACAGAAGCGGAATACAAGGCTTCGGCCTTGGCAGCTCAGGAATTCGTTTGGCTCAGGAGGTTGGTGGAGGACGTTCATGAGGAGGTTCGAGGTCCCACTATGCTACGCGGGGACAATGAGAGTGCTCTCAAGCTGGTTAATAATCCAGTTTGTCAGGCGAGGACCAAGCATATTGAGATTGAGCACCATTTCATTCGTGAAAAGGTGTTGGGAGGATCTCTTATGGTCGAGCATGTTCGGAGTGCGGACAATGTTGCAGACATCTTCACAAAGCTGCTCGCGATGGGACCGTTTACTCGGTTGCGGAGTTTACTCGGGCTAGTTTCCACTTCCCACTTCAAGGGGGAGTGTTGAAATTGTTGAAGTGGAGTGGAAGGTGGCCGGCTGTCTGAATTTTGGAGACCGCAGAGACCGTGTGGCCTGTGTTGGTATTCTGCCGGTCAGGCTCTGCCGGGTTGATTCTGGCGATCTGCTGGTTGGTCGGTTTGTTCCTGGATTATTGCGGTCTCTCTCCGAGTTGTTCTGCTTGGTCTGTCTATCTTCTTTGTAGAAGATCGGGCGGTCTGTTCTATGTAACCACCGTAACAGGGCGGCTTATGTTGGGCGATCTGGCGACTTGTCTGAAGTTGGCCAGATGGTTCTTGGTTTGCTCCTGGTGATCTAAGGAAGGAGCATTCTTGTGCCCGCGCGGCTTATGTGTGGTCTCGTGTTCCCGCGACTTGTGCGCGATCTGCCTGCTGATTTGCGGTCTTGGACGGATGGTTGTCCAAGTGGTCTGATCGCGCGATCTACTTTGTGAGACCGCTGGCGATCTGGCGGGTGGTGATTGTATCCCTCTTGTGGCGGTGACGACATCCATCTTGTCGCCTATAAATAAGGGTGCATAGCCCGTCATTCATAATGAGAACTATAATAACTAGAGCCTAGGTTAATTCATGCGGTCTCAACTTTGAGGTCGGGCGGTCTCGGAAGCGAGTTGACTGTTTGTTGTGTTCGCAGGTTTGCGGTCAGCAGGTTGCGGTCTCCTTCCTTGGTGATTTCCCAGCGGCTTGAATAAACAGTTCGACAGCGGTCTGTCTGCGAACTAGTTTATGGTGTTCTTGTGCTGTTCGCATCGAGCTCAGCGATCAGGCGACCTTCAGCGGTTAGGCGATCTGAGTTGCGGTCTGGCGGTAGCTTCTATTCTTCGTTCAATTCAATAAGCTCCAGTTCGTGCGGTCTGAGGTGGCGGTCTTGCAGTGCAGGCGGTCTGTCAATTTTCTGTTCGTGCGGTCTCAGGTCAAGCCGGGCGATCTCTGGAGTTGTGCGGTCTTTGCTTGTCAAGCTGCCAGATTTCTTTTTGGTGTTTTGTTCTTCTCTCCTCTGTGATTCTTATGAATCATGTCTCGCCATGTATACCTCGCACAGTAATCAAGTATTGTGATTCAATAAAGCTTTGTGTTGTTGTGTGGCATAGTGGGGTTGTTTGGCTATAACTCAGTTGATGCAACTCCTGCTTACTCCTAACGATTCAAAATCAAAAATTTTAACATTCTTCTGGTTGATTCTTTTCTTTCTCTTCAGGAAGTATGTGTGGGAATTAACTTGAGAGAGAATACTGAGCAAGCGTGTTCTATAGATAAAAAATATCTCATTTTATATTGCTCTGCAATTTTGCATAAAACCCTTTGTTGATTATTCGATAATCAATTTTCCCATTTGAAACATCTTGCAGAATTGGCAATATTTTATCATTAATTACTAGTCGTTCTTGGAACTTGCAGAATATAGAAATAATAGATTTCTTCAATAAATACTGTGCAACGACTATATTCTGTAGAGAATATATCATTTATTACTCCTTGATTTGTGTGCAAGATAGGCGGCATGCACATTCCCTGAAAATCAATTTCCAAGAATGTATGGGCATTAAATGCTGCTCTGCAACTGTTCAAGATGATATCATCTTGATCAGTGTAAACGATAGATATTCTTCACGATGATATCGTCGACATACTTCCTTCTTCACGAATTTACCTGATATCTCAACGATATTATTTCTTCAAGTCGATATCGTCGAGATGTTTCCTTAGATACAATATATCTTCAATCTTCAAGGCGATATGTCTTCTTCAAGATGGTATCGTCGACATGCATTCTTCTTCAAGACTTTATTAATATCTCAACGATATTACTTCTTATTGATGATATCGTCGTCGAGATATTCTTTTTCATTTGACTTAGACTTTTCTTCAAGCTGATAGTCTTTCTTCAAGACGATATCATCTTGATATTCTAGACGATATAAGATCTTCAAACCAATGTTTGTCCACGTGAACCTTTCTTCATGACTTAAAGAGTTATGTCTTTTAATCTTCAAAATTATGCCTCTTCTTCAAGACAATACGTCGAGACATCTTAGCTCTATCCACGATTAGCTTTCTTCAACCTTTAAGACTATACATCTTCTTCAAGACGAAGTCATCGAGTCATCTGAACTTAGTCTTTCTCAACTATAAGCTATCTTCAATCTTCAAGACTATATGCTTTCTTCAAGACGATATCATCGAGATATCTGAACTTAGCCTTATCAACGATAAGCTTCCTTCAAGACGATATCGTCGAAACTAATTCGACGATATGATATCTTTCTCAACGATTCATCTGCTGAGTCTTGAGACAATATTTTACTTAGTTAATTTTTATTACTTTTATCGTCTATATACTAGTGATGTACCTTTGATATATTTGTCACAACATGAACTTAAACATGACATCAAAAACTACTTAGGTTATCTATACTTGTATTCCTTCTTCAAATCTAGAGACATTGAAAGCATAATACCCAACAATCTTCCTCTATTTGAAGAAGCCAGAACTTACCAGTATAGATAGGCCTTGCTAGCAAATATAATCATTAACAATTAATTAAGTACTTAATCACTGTATATATTGATTAATAACAGTCCAATACATTAACAATATATTAGATGCAAGAATGTAAAGCATATAAATATGCATGTGATTGCTAGAATCCTTCTTCAATCCTTGTGAACATCTTTGCCTTTCCCAGATGGTCCAGCCTTCTTGGATTGCTCAGCTTCAGCCTGTTTCTATATTTGCCTTTCAAAATAATTATAAGGCTTAGGGTGATATCTGAGAGGTGCATGTGCAGGCACTGAGGTATCTCCCATCTTGATTTTATTCCAGTAGTCCCATCTGCTAGCTTCACACATTTCATATTTCTGCCATTCTTCTGAGCTGTAGAATGTACCCCTATCATGCTTTCCCTGCTGGAATAAAGTCCAAGTTTTTGGATGACATCTCTTAAGCAAGGGATCCATTCTTCAAAATTTGGATTTTTCTTTACCTCTTCCATTCTCCTCCTTTTTGCTTCTTGCTCTTCAGGATCAACAGAATGTCCTTTACTTCTCCTAGCTTGTCTACTCCCACTAGCAAGCTCATCAACAAAATACCCTTGGTAGCTATCAGGATCTTGATATTGTTCTGGAGGTACTTCAGGCATTGCACTGTAAGAGGGTTCTTCAGGGAGATTACCTTCATGAATTGGATGTTGATAGGAAATTCTATAGTCAATAGGTCCTAGATCCATAGAGAACCTTACTTTATTTGCTAGCCACATGGCATGGTGGCTTGACATTATCTCCCCCTTTTTGTCTTCTGAAAATATATCTTTAGATAGGGATGCCTGAAAGGCCTGAAGTTGTCTACCCAGAAGATTGTTCAGATTTCCTATGGCATCCATAAGAGTTCCCTGAGATGCTCTGACAGCTTGATTGAATGAATTGGAAAGATGATCTTGGGTGACTTGAAATTGGTGCAGTAAAGTTTCACCTACATTGTCTACTAGCTCTTGAGAGACCTGAGCAGAAGATGATATTCTCTAAAGTACAGTGTTGATGGCATCTTCAAAATCATTAAAGGTCACATCTTGATTGTGGATAATGGACTGTTGATTGTCTCTTAATCTATCAAGTACAATGTTTAGTTGTTGTTCAATGAGATAAGTAGCTTGATTGATGTTGGCTATTTTAGTCCCTATACTGGATACATCATTGGCAGCAGTCTGATACACATTTGTATTTTGATGGTTTAGATGATTAATATCTTCTTGCAGTACATCTATTCTAGCAGACTGGTCATTTCTGCAACTTGTAACAGCCTAATTGACATAGGCTTCAAATTGTTCTCTTTGTCTATTTAATAGACCTTTCATTTGGAACATGAAATCGGTTGATGGAACTATGGTAACTATGCTGGGTAGAGGATGTTGCTTATCTTCTGTTCATTGAGGTGAAGGCAGCATTGTGGATTGACCACTATGCTCCCCCTCTATTGGTGCAGGGGTTTCAGAGTGGTGCTCAACGTCTTCTCCTTCTAAGTGTGTATGTATTTCCTCATTGAGAAAATCATTCAATGACCTATCAAATTTATCTTGTTCTTCAACAGCTACATGACCACTGCTTGGGTCTTTCTCAGATTCTCTTAAATCCACATGCAAAACATCTTCTGAATCAGGTAGCTACTCATGTGCTGGACTTACCTCCTCTTGAGGTGTTGGAGCACTGTCCATCATAGGGGTGTCTTCTCTCATAGGCGCCCCCTCAATAGGATTCAGGGGTTCCTGAGCAACTATAGGAACTGGGGCAGGGGTCTTTGAGCCTTGAGCAGAAGATTCACCTGCTTCCTTCTTGGTGAACTTCTTCTCCCACCTACCCACTGTCTTTACATCTATCTTTTTGAGATAGTGGAGAGGGGTAGATTCTGAAACTTTGAGAAGATGAGGAATGCAGTTCTTGAGGTACAGAGATAAGATTCTTCCAAAGTTTGGAGATCTTATGTGTTCAGTAATCTTTTCAAACACAAGCTTTCCCCTTCAGTCCTTTTGTTCAAGATCACTCTGACCATTATTTCAAACATCCCTTTGGATACTCTATCATGTGAACTTGTCTTACATATCAGCACTTTTCCAATGATATCTGCAAGTAATTTGCCTTGCCTGTTCATATGCATCCTCTGTAAGCTGCCATAAGGTTTAGTTTCAAAACAGCACCATTTCAGCCCTTCACAGATATCTGCCTCTGTGATTCCTTCTTCTGTCTCATCCTTTTCAAAGATAGTGAGTTGATGGACTCTGGATAAACTTTTTGCATTCACTTGAATTTGTTGGTCAGGCACAACAGTGCGAATTTCCCTTTCAGATTTATTGAAGTCGGCATTTTCATAAAATGTCGAGACGGTAGAGTTGTAACGGCGTGTTGGCTTAGTGAGGATGTATTCTAATTCAGATGCGTATAGCAGGGTGATTACCATATCCAAATCCTCTTCCGTCGTCTCAAAATCACCCTTCAGAAGTTCTCCACCAGAAGGGATTTTCTCGTTATTCCTTTTCGGCGCCATTTTGTTAGCAGAGAGTCGTCGGAAGGAAGAAGATGAAGGAGGGATTCTAGGGTTTCGTGTGTGCGTGATTTCTATGCTTACACAATGACTAATATATAGAATAATGCATTGGGAAGATAAAGAGGCACGTACCTATTCAAATCCTCCCACATCATTTTGAGAATCCCGTAATTGCGGCGCAATAATGACGGTGTAGTGTCCTATGATGTCATTTTGTCGGTCTTGATTGAGCTTTGTCGTTGAGAGTGTCGTCGAGATGTCTTTATTCTTATCATCGAAATTGCTTCAGCTTTGTCAATGAGACACCAGTAATGTCGTCGAGACTTTGATATTGTTGTTGAGACTTCATCAATGTCGTCGATATCAATTTAGATGATTTCTTTGTGAAGCTATTTTCCTCTAGAAGATTTTAAGTTATGCTTTAGTCAAGCTTTCTGGTGTTCCAGCCTTCAAAAACTAAGGTTGTCAGATCACTTTAGGGTGGACCTTGTGTGAGATCCAGCCCATTATTAAAATATTTCACGCCTACTAAAAGGAGATATGATGGATTCAACATGCCCAATTCAATTTTGAATTGATTGAACATATTCTCATCAAGGGGCTCAGTGAAAATGTCATCTATCTGCCTCTCTGTATTGACATACTCAAGACAGATGTCCTCCTTTTCTACATGCTCCCTAATGAAATGATATCTAATTTCAATATGTTTTGCTCTACTATGTGCCACGGGATTTTTAGCAATGGAAATGGCACTTGAGCAATCACAAAAGAGAGGTGTTCTCTTAATGTGCAAATTGTAATCCTCTAATTGGTGTTGAATCCACAGAAGTTGTGCACAGCAACTATCAACTAAAATGTATTCTGATTCAGCTGTGGAGATAGTAATGTTGTTTTGCTTTTTACTACTCCAGGACACAAGCCTTCTCCCCAAGAACTGACAAGTTCTTGAAGTGCTTTTTCTGTCCTCTTTGCACCCAGCAAAGTCTACATCAGAATAGCCACACAGCTCAAAATCATCTGACTTAGGACACCCGAGCCCCAGATTTGGAGTACCCTTCAAATATCTCAAAATTCTTTTCACAGCTGAGTAATGAGATTCTTTGGGGTTCACTTGATATCTTGCACAGACACATGTAGCAAACATGATGTCTGGCCTACTAGTAGTGAGGTAGAGCAATGAGCCAATTATGCTTCTATATATGGGCTCATTATAGGGTTTCCCCTTTTCATCCCTGTCTAGAGACACAGTTGAACCCATAGGAGTTATCATAGGGGTAGAGTTCTCCATACCAAATTTCTTTATGATATCCAAGGTAAATTTGGTCTGAGAAATGAAGATTCCTTCATCAGATTGCTTTACTTGGAGACCTAAGAAATACTTAAGCTCTCCCATACTGCTCATTTCAAATTTACCCTGCATAAGTTTAGCAATTTTTTTGCAAAGACTCCCATCTGTTGATCCAAATATGATGTCATCAACATATATTTGGACAAAAAGGATATGGCCCTTCAACTCTCTCAAGAAAAGAGCCTTATCTATTTTCCCTCTTGAGAACTTATTTTCAAGGAAAAAGGTAGACAGTGTCTCATACCAAACCCTTGGTGCTTGCTTCAACCAATACAAGGCTTTCTTAAGGAAATAAACTTGATCAGGAAAGGTTGGAGAGATAAAACCTGGTGGTTGAGCTATATAGAGTTCTTCTTTTAGATCTCCATTTAGGAATGCCTATTTGACATCCATTTGATAGACTTTGAATCCCTTGTATGCAGCATAGGCTAGAAAAATCCCGATGGCCTCCAATCTAGCAACAGGTGCAAATGTCTGATCAAAGTCTATGCCTTCCTACTGCATGTATCCTTGAGCTACCAGCCTTGCCTTATTCTTTATAATCAATCCATCTTCATCCATCTTGTTTCTGTAGACCCACTTTGTCCCAATAATATTATGCCCTTGTGGCCTTGGGACAAGTTTCCATACTTTGCATCTTCTGAATTGATTGAGCTCTTCTTGCATAGCCATAACCCAGAATTGGTCTTTATTGGCCTCCTCAAATTTCTTGGGCTCAAGTTGTGATTGAAAACTGAGGTGCAAGTTTTCATTTAGAGCATTTCTTCTTGTTCTAACTCCATGAGTGAGCTCACCAATTATCTGATTTGCTGGATGACTTCTAAGATGTCTCATAGTTGTAGGCATCACTCTTACTGGTTCTCTTGTTTCAGTAGCTTCTTCAGCTCCTGCTTCATGATTCTCATTTTGGAGATTTGGCTCTTCAGTTGCCTCTTCTACTGTTTCTGGAATAGATTCCAGTGTGGAAGGCTCATTCTTCTCAACTGTTTCTTCTTCTCTCATTTTGAGGGTCTCTAATCTTTCTTCAATTCCTGCACTGGATGAACTAGAAGAAGGATTATGCAGCATGTTGCTCTCATCAAAAATAATATGTACAAATTCCTCAATTGTAAGAGCATTCTTATTGAAGACTCTGTAGGTTGTACTATGCTTATTATATCCTACAAAGACACCTTCATAGCTCTTTTCAGAATATTTGGTAATGTAGTGCTTATTATTTTTCAGCACGTAACATTTACTTCCAAAGATTTTGAAGTAAGCTAGTGTTGGCTTCTTACCCTTAGTCAGCTCATAAGGAGTCTTATTATGGTTCTTATTGATGAGTGCTCTATTTTGCACATGACATGCAGTGCTGACTATCGCAGCCCACATGTATTCTAGGAGTGAGGAGTCACATAGCATGGTCCTACCAGCTTCAATAAGTGTTCTATTTTTCCTCTCAGCCACCTCATTCTGTTGGGGAGTTCTGGGAGAAGAAAACTCTTGTAGGATACTTTCTTCTTCACAGAATTTGGTCATTGATCCAGACTGAAATTCAGTTCCATGATCACTTCTGATTTTGACCACAAAACTGTTTACTTCATTCTGAATTTGTTTGACAAAATTCTTGAATGTACTTAGGGCATCAGACTTGTGTTTCAAAAAGAACACCCAGGCAAATTTAGAGTGATCATCAACAATAACTAATGTATAAGTCATTCCTCCTAAGTTGTGCACTGCCATAGGACCAAATAAGTCTATGTGCAGTAGGTATGAGCACTTAGTGGATTCTTTGTCCTATATGATTTTGAATGAAGTTCTTATTTGCTTGCCCATTTGACATGTATGACAAGGACTCATCTCTAAGCAAATCAGCTTAGGAGCATACCTTACCAAGTTCTCTGTCATTAATTTCTTGAGAGACTTGTAGTTAATGTGGGCTAGTCTCTTATGCCACTTTACACAAGTAGACACTCCATCATTTGCTACAAGACATACATGATCATTTTTCCTAATGCAAAGGAAATTTAAATAATAAATATTGCCACTCCTAGTGCCTGTTAGGATGGATTCATTTTCAGAATCCTTGATCAGGCACTTATCCTTGTGGAAAGAAACAGCATATCCCAGGTCACATAGTTGACTTATGCTTATAAGGTTATGTTGTAACCCTTCCACATAAACTACTCTTGTGATAGTGATACTACCATTTGTGATCTTACCATAGCCCTTGACTACACCTCTGCCAGATCCCCCAAATTTAACTTTGGATCTATCTTCTACAGGTGTAAACTCCTTCAATAGGCTTCTTGTTCCAGTCATGTACCTAGAACATCCACTGTCCAAGTACCACACATGAGTCTTAGTGGTCTTTGGACATACCTACAAGATAACTACACTTCCTTAGGAACCCAGTCTCTTTTGGGTCCTAGGTGCTTGTTAGAAAATGATTTAGTATTATGCATTCTAGTTTCCATGTGGGAATGATTCTGGACAGTTGGGTTGAACCAACAGTCTAAGGCAAAATGCCCTACTTTTCCACAACACCAACATTCAAATCTATTGTATCTA
Organism: Dactylorhiza incarnata; assembly: GCA_033032865.1. Classification (NCBI taxonomy): domain Eukaryota; kingdom Viridiplantae; phylum Streptophyta; class Magnoliopsida; order Asparagales; family Orchidaceae; genus Dactylorhiza; species Dactylorhiza incarnata. The sequence goes on from JAWHQI010000105.1 coordinate 4,729,124, forward strand.
GATTTTCTCATGATATTTGGTATGACTAGGTTAGGCAGTTGCTTGACAGCTAACCTTCCCTTCTTGGAAGCTGAAAGGTTTTCCCTCAACATGGCAATTTCTGAAAACCTTTACTGGAGGATTCTTTTGGGGTGCAGATAGTGCACTCTTACCAAGGAAAGTTTGTCTCTTGCTTAGCCAGGTAGAAGGAATTTTAAGACCACTGTGTATATTCTGGCTTTCTTTGCATCCATAGATGCTACTGTGATCATATGAATTTGTGGGTATGATCACTTTTCTAAAGATAGTCTTTCCTTGGGTAGATTTCTCATTGCTTTCACCTTGAGTGTAGCCAAAACCTTGCTTATTTGTTTGTGAAAAGCTATCAATCAAGGGAAGAACTGTTTGTGGCTTGGAATATCTAGCCACAATTTTCTTTTCCTTTAAGAGCATATCCTCCAGCTCTTTGATTCTAAAGTTCTTGCGCTTGATGACTTCAGTCAAAGTGCTAGTGCTCAGTGGAGGGATTAATGATTTGGTTTTCTCTTGAGCTAGCTCAGTTACTTTCTCAAGTAGTTCATCTCTCTTGTCACTCAAGGAGATGATCTCTGCAGTTTATGCCTTATATAGAGCTTTTGCTTTCTTAAGGGCATCAAGCAATGCACCAAATCTCTCAATATAATTAGTGTCAACTTCTCTTACTGTTGAAGAGGAGATGGCATCTGAATTTGTGTCAGAGATGGTAGGAGAGGCTTTAGGAATAACCTCTTTGTGATGACTTTCATCACAATATTCTTCAACTGAGAAAGTCATGGCTGCTATGTGGCTATCTGGTTCTGATGAGGAGCAATCAGTGTCACTGTCACTGAGTGTCTTCTCTTTTCGACAAATCTTTTCTCTGACTTCCTGTTCTTTGAGTGCTTTCTTTCTTCACTCTCTCTTGTCTTTTGAATGGACATTCAGCAATGACATGTGCAGGCTTGTTGCAGCTGTAACAAATAATGTTAGAAGAATTATGTTTGCTAGATTTGGAGTCATACATGTCTGATCTGTGCTTCCTCCCCAACTTGTCTTCTCTTCTGGAGCCAGAAGGTGAACCTTCATATTTTTTGTTCCCTCTTCTTCTGTTTCTCAGCAGTTTCTTGTACTGCTTGGTGAACAGTGAGAGGTCTTCATCAGAGAGTTCTGAGCTGGAGTTGCTCAAGGTCTCTTCCCCCGAGACATAGACAAGCTCCATTGTCTTGTGGTTTCTGGAAGCTTCAGCTTTAAAGGCCACCGCCATTTCTCTATTGTAAGCCTTGGAGTTTTCCTCCTCAGCCACTGCCATATAGTTGTCTAGGCTCCATTGCTCCCAGATTGCCAACTTTCCTTATTGCACACAGCTTCATGTCCCATTCTTTGTTCAGGGATCTCAAGAATTTGTCATTTAGTTCATAGTTGGTGAACTCTCTTTCATAAGTTCTGAGCCCATGCATTGACAATCCTGAAGAACTTCTCATAGCAGGTAGCTATGTCATCCTTCTTGTCTTGCCGGAAGGATTCATAATCTTGATTCAAGAGGGATTTTCTATCATCCCCAACTTCTTCAGTTCCTTCCATGTAAACAATCAATGAGTCCCACATTAGCTGTTTTGCAATGATTCAGATTTTGAAATATTGAATCATCAATTGCATTTACAATGATATTCTTTGCCCTTTTGTCCATAGTGACCAAGGCAACTTCATCCTTGGTGAACTGGGATAGGGTCTTAGGTGTGGGAGTTGATGTTGGATCCACGGGAATGTTTATGGGGACATAGGGTCCCTCTTCCACTGTCAGATAGACTCTAGAGTCTGAGGCTTCCATGTACAACTTAATTCTTTGCTTACAGATGGTGAAGTTCTCGTTGGTGCAGATGGGCAGCTTCATTGAACTCATTTCCTTACGATGCACACCAGCCATTGATTTAGCACAATCCACTAAATTTGTAGATCTTGTTCTAAGCTGTTAAGCCTTTGAACTGAACCTACCTCTGATACCAATTCAAAGATATGGGTTGTCTATAAACTACACCTAGAGGAGGGCTGATTAGGTGTTTTCAGAATTATTTGCTACTTTTAATTTCACTGTCACAGCACAAGAGCAATCACAGAAAACACACAAGATTTATAGTGGTTCCTCTTGGATCTGTAGGCGCCCTTAGAGGGGGGTGAATAAGGGTTTTAAAATTTCAGAGATTATGAGAGAAAATAATTCTCAGATACTACCGTCAGTGGTAGTGTTAACGCTCGGCGTTATCAACAGTGAGAATACTTTTATGTTTGAACAATAAGAATCACATAGTACGACTCAGAGATGAAACAATAAACATATTTTCATTAATCATTAACTGGAAGTAAAAACGATTACAAAACTTTTCCCAATAACGCTTGGAAAGAGGCGACCAATGAAAACTCTTTTGGTTTTCTATACCGACCCTTCTCCCAAGGACCGGTTGGCTTTAGCCTATCTCTCCCTAGACAAGGCCTCAAGCCGCTCTAGCCCTTCCCTCACCGGAAAGGCCTCAAGCACTCCCTAAATCTACACCCTAGACCTAGTCGTCGTGTGGCGAATTCCTCCTAGTCCCCGCAAGGCCTTAGTCGTCGTGTGGCGAGTTCCTCTACTGAACAAAAGATATAAAGGTTACAAATTGAAAGTAAAACAAAACTCAAATTAAAAACTCCCTCAAAAGTAGAACTTGGTGTCGATGTAGATGTGATCGGATCGGTCTCCAAGTCCTTTGCTTTCTCGAACGTTGACGGAGTTGTCTTGGCTGCTTCTGAAGGCTCTCACGAGTGCTCTGAAATAAGGCTTTAATAACTTTTGTAACAGCAGCACATAATGGAGGAAGCACCGCTCTTTAAATAGATTCGACAGCTACCGCTTGCACTAGTACTACCGCCCCGCGATAGTGACACGACGCGCACATGGATCGTGGAAGTTAAGGCAACTTTTGAGCGCAAACGGTTGTGATAGCCTAGCGCGCCGCGGTAACACTATCGCCCCGCGATAGTGCGATTTCCTTCCTTCAGCCAATATCTCTTTCCATATTTGCCCCTCAATCAACTGCAGACGGGATGTTTCCAAAAGCTACCGCCGGGCGTTAGACCTAACACGCCGCGATAGTACTTGCCAAACATAGCGACCCGTCGACATTCCTTTTTCTCCACTTTCCTATATGTCAATAGTTTTCATATATGCTAACGCCAGTGTCAGTGCTAACACTCCGCGGTAGGTCATTTTGTCGAGCGCATCTACGTCGAGCTGAACTCAGCTTTCGTCGATCTCAATCTGATTCGTCGAACGACATCATTTTCTTCGAACACCATTTTGTTTTTCGAACACTAGCGCCAGCGTTAGTGCTAATGCTCTGTGATAGAGCAGCAGTTCATCGATCGGTCCTCAGCTTTCGTCGATCATCGAACGCCCAGATATGAATTTTGTCGAACGGAACTAGCGCCAATGGTAGTAATACCGCTCCGCGGTATGACATTCATTTCGTCGAGCGCCACGGTAGAGCAAGCAGTTCGTCGAGCGGAGCACCAAGTTTGTCGAACCCAATTCATCGAACGCAGCATCCAGTTCGTCGAACGCAGCATCCAGTTCGTCGAACGCAGCATCCAGTTCGTCGAACGCAGGATTCCTTCTCAGCGGTTTCTTCTCAGCGGTTGTTAGCGCCAACGGTAGTCTTAACGCGGCGCGGTAGAGCTTTCAGATCTTCTCAGCAGTTTTGTCTCAGCAGTTTCGTCTCACCAGTTCGTTAGTGCTAGCGCCAGCGGTAATGTTAACGCGACGCGGTAGCAACAAAACACAGCACCATGGAAAATTGAAAGCACAGAATCCTGCATACTATAAACACAAAACAAGTATGATCAAATACAATAGGATTTGTTATTGTCAAACCAAGAGATGCGGAAAGCATGTTCCAACAAACTCCCCCTTTTGATAATAACAAATCCCCTTAGAAAGAAATAATACAATTGATAGGAATTTGTGTTTATAATAGAGATAAGCATGAAAGTCAAGACATGTGCATATGCTCCCCCTAAATGAATGCTCCCCCTACAACAAATCTTCCTATGAACTTAACTCCCCAAACATGTTAATTTTTCAAATTTATTCTCCCCCTTTTATTATTGTCAAAAGAGGTTGGAGAGAAAGTCGAACGTGCATGTTTGCAATAAATGTGTAGAGAGGCAACGAACATGATAAAGAGTTAAACCCTTAGGAAAAAATACAATAGGTGGGATAGAAAGAAAGGGATTGTGAAAAATTTGTCATAAAGAACCACTTGTTGGGATAACATATTCATGATCGAGCGCACAAGTAGTATAGAGGTGGAAAGCATGACGAAATAATTTTTTTTGTTGAAATGAACATCTATATAGGAATTTAGAAGCATAGTATATAATTAAGCATTTTAAACATAACAAAATAGATGTTGTAGTATTTTGAGTAGACATAGCCATGCACTAGATTTGAAAGATATGCAATACAGAGTATTCATGGCGTAGCGGAAAAAGAATGTGTAAGCATGATACAATATATCAAGTCAAGATAGAAGAATACAATGATTATTTTGTTGGACAAATGGTCTATCCGTTCCTAAATTGAGAAATCAAGTACACGTATACATTGTATTGATCATGCAAGGCTATCTAGTGCATTTACTTAAGAATTTAGAGAATACATGTAGATATGCAATTGACTCCAATTCTCATGAGTAGAAGGCTTACAAGTGAAAATGAAGTGTACAAAATCGTGTTTTTGATAAAAGTATACATATGAGTTAATCAAAACGCATGACATGTATAATGGAATAAACATAATAATATTGAACAAGCATTTTTAGAGTTACCCTGTCCCACAAAGCTATATAAAATTTTCAATGCACATAGAAAAAAATAGTACAATGACCAAGGTGCTCTGCACACACAATGCTTATTAAGACTTATCAGGGTGCAAAGTAGTGCTTGGGGAATCACAATTATTATTTTGAATTTTATTTATTTGTGATTCGGTGTACAAGAAGAAGTATGAAAAAAATGTTTGCGACAAGGCACTTTACAATTCTCTCCAAGGTGCTCAACCTCACAATGCTCATTAAGACTTATCAGGAGGGTGAGTAGTGCTTGGTGGAGTTATCTTTGTCAATTATTCATATGAATTTTTTTTGCTTAACGACAAAGGTCTCTGAATTCACTTGTATGTGCAAACAAAAAGATTTTTGAAAAGACACACTTCTTCAAAGATAGGTGCATGAAAAAGATTTTAACATGTGGTGAAGGTAAAACTAAGCATGCCTAACAATAATATGACGTTGTTACACCACATAATCATGTTAGAGAAGATTAAATGCATATGTAGTTTGTCAAAAAGTGTGAGTGAAACCAAATCATTAGCAAATATAAGCCATTTACTCATACCTAGAGGCACGCTATGCAATACTACACATGATTTCTATCATCAATTTCAAAGCACACATAAGATAATGGTCAAGGCATGATACAAAAAAAATGTTATTAAGATACTTAAACTAGAGAATGAAACATTGTATACTGAGCTTGGCAAGATAAACTATATCATCATTAAAACATTGAAAATCTACATCAGTGTTTATAAATTTTAAGTTTTCAAAAACAAAAAGAAAAACAAATAGAAAGCATGTTTTTGATGTTTTAATTGGTTTTTCAATTTTGTAGTTTGTTTTGATATAAAAAAAATGTTTTTGGTTGGATTTTCATTTGTTCTATTTTTTGTGTTTTTCGAATTTTAAAAGAAAATAGCAAAAATTGAAAAATAAAAATGAAAAAGAGACTGGAAATACAGAAGTATTCACTAACGCTAGCGGTACAATGCTATCGGCGGGCGTTAGTGACAGAACTCGAATTTTTGGGAAAACGTGAAATTTTTTAGAATTTTCTTATGAATATAGTTGTGCAGATTGGTGACACTGTGATTCAGTACAGAAATCAGATATGCGTGGTCACAAAAATGCGGGCTTTGCATGATTAAGCATGAATGTCCAAGACCCCTAGTTCTAGTCTAAGTAGATGAAATCGTAAATCAGGTCGAGGCTTGGTAAAGATGTCCGCAAGTTGCGATTAAGTTCCTATGAAGTTTACATGAACGTGTTCCTTTTTGATGTGATCCATAATGAAGTGGTGTCTTACGTCAATATGTTTAGATCGTGAGTGATGAACGGGGTTGTTTGTTAAGTCAATAGCACTATTGTTGTCACACTTAAGTTTAATATTAGTTAAATGAACACCAAAGTCTTCTAAGGTTTGGGTCAACCATAGTGCTAGGGCGCAACAACTTCCTAGTGCAATGTATTCTGCCTCGGTGGTGGAGAGGGCAACAGAATTTTGTTTTCTACTTGACCATGCAACTAGAGAAGGACCTAAGAAGTGACATGTACCACTAGTGCTTTTCCTATCTAGTGAACAACCCGCATAATCAGAATCAGAATATCCATGCAAGAGAAAAGAATCATTATTTGGATACCAAAGTCCTAATTTTGATGTGCCTATTAGATATCGAAAAATTCATTTCACCGCTTAAATGAGATTCTTTTGGATTTGCTTGAAATCTAGCGCATAAGCATACGAAAAACATGATATCAGGTCTAGATGCACTTAGGTATAACAGGGATCCAATCATTCCTCTATATAAAGTTTGGTCAATTGAAATTCCGGCTTCGTCTTTTCCTAATTTTAGTGATGCGTACATTGGAGTACTAGCTTGTTTTAAATTTTCAAATCCAAAACGTTGTTGCATATCATGGACATATTTGGATTGACATATAAAAATTCCATCATTTCTTTGGGTTATTTGAAATCCTAAAAAGTATGTTAGTTCACCCACTAGACTCATTTCAAATTCATTTTGCATCACTTGAATAACTTCTTTACACATCGCAAATATTCTATTTTTTTTTCTTTTTGTTTTTGAAAAGTTAAATTATCATGTGGCATTATCTTAACTATTTTAATTTAGTGTTAATGAATTTTGATAAAAAAAAATGTTACAAGTTATATAAAGTAATTTTATCATGACGCCTCAAGGAAATAAAAACAAAAAAAACAAAAAGGAAATTCAGCATATCATGAAGTAGATAATTGATATTTTAAATTTTTTGTCGATTTCTACTTCATGCAAATGATTGGATACTAATGAATGAGAGATTTAGGTATCCAAAGAGGACTGGGTGTGACGGTTCATTTGGGTACCCAAATACAACGTGTTTGCTTTTGGGGAGATAGTGATGAATGGGCCCTTTTGAGTGGAGCTTGTGTATCTTCTTTAGCTTTGGGTCTCCATTCAAACCTTGGAGAAATGTTGTTTTTATTTTCCAAATTTCCATAGTCATTTTCTTGAATGTTTGGATAACAATGACTTTTGAATTAATTTTTTACAGGAAATTTGTTTGCGTTTAATTTTTGGTTGGGAGAAACATGATATTGTAACTTATGGTGATTTTGATTTTGATTTACAAATCCTTTATGTTCCTTACTCCCATTTTTAAACTTAGGTAAGATGTTCATATTCATATTCAACTTGTTTTTAGATATAGTTTGATATTGTGAATTTGTATTTACCATTTTCATAAGCAAGTTGATTTTTGATTTTAATTCATCATTCTTAACAATAAGATTATGTCTAGCTTTATTATAAGCGATTGTGCTATTTTTAAGAATGGAAACAATTGAATCAATATGATTTTGATAGTTATTTCTATATTCATCAAATGTTTCATCCATCTCTTTAATTTCAATTTTATAGTCCTTACACTTAGCACAATCATTTTTAAAGGATGAATTTTCTAAACATAATCTTTCATTTTGTTCTTTTATAAAAAGAAGTTCCTTTTCAAGTTCCTTATGTTTTTCTTTTAATTCATTATATTCAACACAAGGTGTAGTATTTTCAAGTAAGGAACTAGATAAATTTGAATTTGATTGTTCATTAATTTTTGCCTTTAAATTTTTATTTTCTAAGCGCAAATTTTTATTAACATCTTTTAATTTCTTAATTTTGCGCTTTGTAGTTTGAAGCAATTGTAATGAAGAAATAGAAGTACAAAAATGGGATTTGATTTCCTTATGTTGCTTTCGGGAGAGGCATGATTTGAACACATAGTTTCTTTGACATCTTTTTGGCATTCCTCTTCCGAAGACAATACTTCTTCTTCTCTTCCATTTGATGTGTTCTCCATTGATCCGTCATGAGAGGAGCATTCTTGAAGACTTGTGCAAGCTTGCATATTCTCCGGTTCTTGCGATTGTTCCATACCTGTAGAGGAGAATCATATATTTCTTAAAGAAATTTCCATACTTTGTATGCACTAGAAAAGCAATTTATTAATTTGAAGATATCTTGAGATAAAGCACAGAAAATATAGTTCATAGCTTTTGCATTTAGGTGACGCTCTTGTTTATTTGATTCGTCTGCTGGTCTTGTTATTGCTATATCCCATGTGTTGATATCTAATGTTTTAATAAACCTTTCCATTAACAATTTCCACCCATTGTAATTTCTTCCTTCGAATAAGGGTGGTGCAAGAGATTTTTCTTCTTCATAGAAGTTACCCCCACTAATAGAAGCGAGATTATGAGACGCCATTATTCACGGTTATTAAGCCGATTTCGAATAACCTAGCTCTGATACCACTTGTTGGATCTGTAGGCGCCCTTAGAGGGGGGGTGAATAAGGGTTTTAAAATTTCAGATATTATGAGAGAAAATAATTCTCAGATACTACCGCCAGCGGTAGTGTTAATGCTCGGCGTTATCAACAGTGAGAATACTTTTACGTTTGAACAATGAGAATCACAGAGTACGACTCAGAGATGAAACAATAAACATATTTTCATTAATCATTAAGTGGAAGTAAAAACGATTACAAAACTTTTCCCAATAACGCTTGGAAAGAGGCGACCAATGAAAACTCTTTTGTTTTTCTATACCGACCCTTCTCCCAAGGACCGGTTGGCTTTATCCTATCTCTCCCTATACAAGGCCTCAAGCCGCTCTAGCCCTTCCCTCACCAGAAAGGCCTCAAGAACTCCCTAGATCTACACTCTAGACCTAGTCGCCATATGGCGAATTCCCCCTAGTCCCCGCAAGGCCCTAGTCGCTGTATGACGAGTTCCTCTACCGAACAAAAGATATAAAGGTTACAAATTGAAAGTAAAACAAAACTCAAATTAAAAACTCCCTCAAAAGTAGAACTTGGTGTCGATGTAGATGTGATCAGATCGGTCTCCAAGTTCTTTGCTTTCTCGAACATTGACGGAGTTGTCTTGGATGCTTCTGAAGGCTCTCATGAGTGCTCTGAAATAAGGCCTTAATAACTTCTGTAACAACAGCACATAATGGAGGAAGCACTGCTCTTTAAATAGATTCGATAGATACCGCCTGCGCTAGTACTATCGCCCCGCGATAGTGACACGACGCGCACACTAATCGTGGCAGTTAAGGCAACTTCTGAGCACAAACGGTTGTGACAGCCTAGCGCATCGCGGTAACATTATCGCCCCACGATAGTGTGATTTCCTTCCTTCAGCCAATATCTCTTTCCATATTTGCCCCTCAATCAACTGCAGACGGGATGTTTCCAAAAGCTACCGCCGGGCGTTAGACCTAACGCGCCGCGATAGTACTTGCCAAACATAGCGACCCGTCGACATTCCTTTTTCTCCACTTTCCTTTCTGTCAATAGTTTCCATATATGCTAACGCCAGTGTCAGTGCTAATGCTTCGTGGTAGGTCATTTTGTCGGGCGCATCTTCGCCGAGCTGACCTCAGCTTTCGTCGATCTCAATCTGATTCGTCGAACGACATCATTTTCTTCGAACACCATTTCGTCTTTTGGACGCTAGTGCCAGCGTTAGTGCTAACGCTCCGATGTAGAGCAGCAGTTCGTCGATCGGTCCTCAACTTTCGTCGATCGTCGAACGCCTAGATATGAATTTCGTCGAACGTAACTAGCGCCAACGGTAGTATTACCGATCCGCGGTATGGCATTCATTTCGTCGAGCGCCGTGGTAGAGCATGCAGTTCGTCGAACGGAGCACCGAGTTCATCGAACGCATCATCCAGTTCGTCGAACGCAGGATTCCTTCTCAGCGGTTTCTTCTCATCGGTTGTTAGCGCCAGCGGTAGTCTTAATGCGGCGCGGTAGAGCCTTCAGATCTTCTCAATGGTTTGGTCTCAGTGGTTTCGTCTCAGCGGTTCGTTAATGCTAGCGCCAGCGGTAATGTTAACGCGGCGCGGTAGCAACAAAACACAGCACCATGGAGAATTGAAAGCACAGAATCTTGCATACTATAAACACAAAACAAGTATGATCAAATACAATAGGATTTGTTATTGTCAAACCAAGAGATGCGGAAAGCATGTTCCAACAGTTCCCTACAAGACAATGTGTCTACATGTAGTCTACTGTCCCTCCCACATATCTAGCAGTGTGCTAGACTAGGCAACTTCTCCAACTCAGATCTTTTCACTATAAACAGATCTTACAAATTAGGTTCACACAGAGCCCTACCAAGCTCAAACTTTACAAGTCTTACAATAACTCAGATCTTCAACAAGATCCTTTCAAACTCAGGCTCACCAAGAACCCTACCAACTCAGATATATCACTAGATGCAACCAGCTTAGGCTCATATAGAAACCTACAGAGTAATACAGAGAGGTTGTTGTAAAAGAAAAGATTTCAGGATGAAAGCTTTGAATATCAGTTCTTCTTCTTCTTCTTGTAAAAATAAGCCCAAAGATCTTGTGGATCTGTGAACCTTTCTTTAGAATCTTCTCTAGACCTTCACAGCACAGCAACAGTGAAGTCTTCTTCTGGTTGATTCTTTTCTTTCTCTTCAGGAAGTATGTATGACAATTAACTTGAGAGAGAATACTGAGCAAGCGTGTTCTGCAGATAAAAATTATCTCCTTTTATATTGCTCTGCAATTTTGCATAAAACTCCTTGTTGATTATTCCATAATCAATTTTCCCGTTTGAAACGTCTCGCAGAATTGGCAATATTTCATCATTAATTACTAGTCGTTCTTGGAACTTGCAGAATATATAAATAATAGATTTCTTCAATAAATACTGTGCAACGGCTATATTCTGTAGAGAATATATAATTTATTATTCCTTGATTTGTGCGCAAGATAGACGGCGTGCACATTTCCTGAATATCAATTTCCAAGAATGTCTACGCATTAAATGTTGCTCTGTAACTATTCAAGACGATAATATTCCTTCAAGACTATATCGTCTTGATTAGTGTAAACGACAAATATTCTACGCGATGATATCGTCTACATACTTCCTTCTTCACGACTTTACCTGATATCTCAACGATATTACTTCTTCAAAACGATATCGTCGAGATATTTCCTTCGATATAATATATCTTCAATCTTCAAGGCGATATGTCTTCTTCCAGATGGTATCGTCGACATGCATCCTTCTTCAAGACTTTATATAATATCTCAACGATATTACTTTTTCTTGATGATATCATCGAGATATTCCTTTTCATATGACTTATATTTTTCTTCAAGCTGATAGCCTTTCTTCAAGACGATATGGTCTTGATCTTCTAGACGATATAATATCTTCAAACCGATGTTTGTCCACATGAACCTTTCTTCATGACTTAAAGAGTTATGTCTTTTAATCTTCAAGATTATGCCTCTTCTTGAAGAGGATATCGTCGAGACATCTTAGCTCTATCCACGATAATCTTTCTTCAACCTTTAAGACTATACATCTTCTTCAAGATGATGTTGTCGAGTCATCTGAACTTAGTATTTCTCAACTATAAGCTATCTTTAATCTTCAAGACTATATGCTTTCTTCAAGATGATGTCGTCGAGATATCTGAACTTATCCTTATCAACGATAAGCTTCATTTGTTGAAACCGATTTCTCGGCCTCTGTGGAGTTTGATGCGCAAAACTATGCTTGCAAACGATAACGGCAAGTGTACCGTATCGAATGTAGTATAGGTTATTGAAACAAGGTCGTATTAGACTCGGGGCGGTTGAGTACTCTTACTCCAAGAAAATCTCTATTATCTTATCAATTAAAACTTGAGGTTGGTTTGCAAAAAAAGAAAATTAAAATAAGAATTAAAAGAGCGATTAGCACTCGATCTTGAATCACCTTGGAGATAAAAATAAGAATAATGAATAAAAATGCATTCTCTTAATCAAATAGCTTAGACCGTGGAGATTCCCGAATTATGAACGCACCTCTCTCGAGGATGCGCTCAACTGAGTTTAGGTTGATCAATCGAACTCTCATTCTAGGATCGAAACCCCTAAAACTCGCCTTATCGAAGTGAATCCCGCTATTGGCTTTTACTCCAATCCGGAAGGGTAACGTCGTCCTCTCTCGAGGATTGCATTCTACTCTTTTTTATTCTTGAAATGATCAATTCAAAATCAAAACCTCTCGATTATTAGATTCCGAAAACAAAGATGAGAGTTATATATCGACAATATAATCTCAATCCAATAAAAGTTCAAGAGTAAAACAAAAGCATTCTAAAGAAGAGAAAGAGAAGCTAAACCATAAATTATATTCTCCTCAGATCATCTCGGTCGAGTACTAATTGGATTTTAGTTACTCATAGAAATAGAAGAATTAAAGAAAAATAGAAGAGTTCATGAAAAAAAGAGAGAATAGCTTGAGAGAAGAAAAGAACTATTTTATTAAATTGCTAAAGAAAAATTACAAGACATGAATTGAAAGTTACAACTATTGAATTGAAAACTACAAATGCTAATAAGAAAAAGGACATACAAGAACTACTAAAACACGAAAATAAAACAAGAAATGGAGATTTGAACTCCCAAAATTCGTCCTTGAACATCTGCTGAAGCTGGCTTTTTATAGCTGAAAAGTTGAGGTTACACGCCCTTGGTCACGCCCGTGACCAAGGGCGTGTAAGGGGCGTGATCGAAGTAGCAGCGGAGAGGGCGCCTTCTGGAGTAATTGCGAGCGTTTCGACCGTGTCACGCCCTAGGTCACGCCCGTGACCTGGGGCGTGTAATCTTGAAATAGTGCTGCTGGCGGGAAACTCTGGCGGGAAGAAGCGCGGGGCGAGTCACGCCCGTGGTCAGATGTCACGCCCTAGGTCACGCCCGTGACCTGGGGCGTGTAACTTTAAATGACGTGGCAGGCATGCTCTGGATGCTGTGGCGAGTCGCGGCCGTGACACTGGGTCACGCCCTTGGTCATGCCCGTGACTTGGGGCGTGTACTTGGCGAATTCTTCACGGAACGCTCCCTGGTGGCGGAATTGGGTCTGGAACACATCTTTGACTTTCACGCCCTTGGTCACGCCCGTGACCTTGGGCGTGTACTTTGGATTTTTACTCAAAGTGCCCAGAAAATCTGCAAAACATAAAATAAGCTTAAATTAGTTGAAGAAATTAAAAAGGAACAGATTAAATAAGAAAATACATATAAATTATATAAATTCAATTTAAAACTATATTAAAATAATACTAAAAGATGAGTACAAAAAGTACTCATCAAACACCCCCATACTTGAGTTTTTGCTATTCCAGAGCAAAAGAGTGAGGAAAGAATTACAAGACATCGATATTATTTCTAATTAACTAAAATTTTATTAAACCATGAATAAGTTAAAGGCAAATTTTAGGAATTCAAGAATTAATTCATAAGTTATGTTGATAATTTAAAAAGAGAAATTTGTTTAGCTAACTACTTCTCAAGATAATTATTTAGCAATCAAAATTATAGAAATTTTCAAACAAAATTAGATTGAAATTATAGACATTCTAACATAAAAGAAGCTTAAGGAAAAGACACCTACTAAAATACTGCTCTCTCAATAATTTAGTTTAGGACTAGAAACAATGAAATTGGCTAGAGATGGGTTTGAACAAAATGGCAAATGAAGAGTTCTTGAATATAGGTGATGAATTTTATCCTCTCACCTCATTTGAAAATGAAATTGTATATGTTTAGGAAAATAATGAATTTTATCCTCTTATTTTCCATGCCATATAATCTTTTAACAATTCTCTTCAATCACAAACCCAAAATGTATATGTTTTAGATGTAATGAATTTTATCCTCTTACATCATGACATATAATCTTTTAAATGATTTTGGGTGCATATGTTTTAGGAAATAATGAATTTTATCCTCTTATTTCCATGACATATGATCTTTTTCTGCATTTTTTTTTATTTGCCAACAAAGGGTGAGGGGGGAGAAATACTTCTAGTTTATAAATTAAACTATTTTGAGAGCAACTTTTTAGTGGAATGAGATTTCCTAAGATCTTAAAGTTAAAAGTGAATATAACAAAAAAAATCTAAAGATGTTTAGCCAATTTACCACACAGTGAAGCTATTTAAAATTAAACGGAGAAGTAGTGCTAATTTAACTCTCTAATTGAATTAAAAACATAAAGTGTTTCTTAAAACTAAATTACTTCAAATTTAGATTTAACAAATTCTGATCAAATAAAATAATTAGCTAAATTAAAAATGTAGGAATTCTTATAATCGTACCTCAAACTAAATTTCTAGAACATTAAAAACAACAAGGCTAGGCATATTTATTATTTTTTTTTATTTCTTGGACTTCCCAAGGGCTACCCGGTGAAGGGTTCGCAAGGTACTAGGAGATGTGATGGGAATTCAAGCCCAAAGCGCCCTTTCCAAGAAATTGGATTTTTATAAGTTATATATATATATATACATATATATTTCTCAAATAAAAAATACAAGAAAAGCTAAGCTACACCCCCATACTTAAAATTAAACATTGTCCCCAATGTTTAAAACTAAGTATGAAGAACACTTGAAAATAAATTTTTGTAAAACTGAAATTAAAGATAAGCAAGGGGTGCCTCCCAAGAGCGCTTTCTTTTTCCCGTCTTTAAGCTAGACGGTTATTGTTAGGAGAACGGAAAACAAAAAGAGAAGTGGACAGGCAACTCCCCTAATTCACGCGTGGGTGAATGTGCCGGCGTCAGTCGCCCGGCTACTCCTCCGTTTATCTTGTGATTCTACTCTTGTCTTTGATCTTGAATATGTAAATCCAAATCACCAATACATACCTGAGGTGATTTGAAAAAATAAAGATGAGCGGCATATGGATCATTGATTATTTGGGGTGGCAGCGGCTCATCCTTAACCTGAAAATTATTAGAATAAAGAGAATCACAAATAAACGAGTCAGAAAAATTTTCGCAAGGAGGAGGCGCTTGCGAAATTATAAAATCAAGCTCCGGTTGTTCCTTTTCTAAAATAACATTTTCATTTGAGAAATCTAGTGCGTTACCAAGCGGAATAAAATTTTCGGTCACAGAATTTTCATGAATTTTTGGTTGGATAGAAGAAATTCGCGAGTATTCATGACAAAGAAAATAAAATATGGGTGAAGTAGGGGAAGAAACTTGTTCTTCTTCTATTTCATCCGGGGTGCCCATAACTTTAAGAAATTCTTGGTAAAGTAATTTTTCTTCATCTTCGGTAAAAGAAGTTATGGGATTATATGACACTACATGTTCCGCCATAACTAAATTATCCAAAGGTGGAGAAAAAATACTAGAAGAAATAAAATTTTCCTCTAAATTTTGGGGGAAAGTATCTATTTGAATCGGCGGACATTCTCCAAAATTAGAGTACGAAGGTTGCGGCACAAAAGAAGAAGAACAAGAATTCGGATCTAAAGATTTATCTTCATCGCCCCATAAACTATCTGGGTGACCTTGCCACCAAGAATAATCTACTTCGGGGCTATAAGGAAGATTATTAGAAGTCGAAGAATTATTCTCGTGAAAATTAGAAAAAGCACTAGACAAAATAATATTTTCCTCTAAATTTTGGGGGGTAGTATCTATATGAATTTGCGAAATTTCCCCAAAATTAGAGAACGAAGACTGCGGAGTATAAGTAGAAAAACAAAATTTTGTGTCTAAAGATTTATCTTCGTCGCTCCGAGAATTATCCGGGTGAGCTTGCCACCAAGAATAATCAACTTCGGAACTAGAAGAACAATTATTAAATGCCAAAATTTTGTTTTCATTATAATTAGAAAAATTATTTTCATCAAAGTTTGAAAAATTATTCTCATTAAAAGGGGAAAAATTATGATCGTAATTATTATCAAAATTATTTGCATAATATTGAGGAAAATTATTTTCATAATAATTATTTTGATAATAAGAATGTAAATAACATTTCTCACTTTGATGAGGCGCACCACAATAATGACAACTAAATTGGCGTTCTCGCGCGGCTTGTAAAAGATAAAGTTGGTTTCGAAGCTCGGCAACCTTAACGGCCAATTCAGATTCTTTCGTAATAAAAAATAAAAAAGTAACAACCTTTACTCAAATGAATGGAATTTTTTTTTTTAAATATTTTTATTATATACTTTTTTTTGAAAAAGCGGGTTAAATTAGTCCCGGACTTCCCAAGATCTACCCGGTGAAGGGTTTGTAAGGTACTAGAGGCTGTGATGGGAATTCAAGCCCAAAGCGTCCTTTCCGAGAATTTAGATTGCTTTTTAATTTTTTTTTTTTAAATTTTAAAGAAAAAAGAGGGAGAAGAAAGAGAACGATAAAATTAATAAATATTTCTTTTTTCGAAATATCAACCGTCTCCCTGGCAACGGCGCCAAAAACTTGATGCGCAAAACTATGCTTGCAAACGATAACGGCCAGTGTACCGTATCGAATGTAGTATATGTTATTGAAACAAGGTCGTATTAGACTCGGGGCGGTTGAGTACTCTTACTTCAAGAAAATCTCTATTATCTTATCAATTAAAACTTGAGGTTGGTTTGCAAAAAAAGAAAATTAAAATAAGAATTAAAAGAGCGATTAGCACTCGATCTTGAATCACCTTGGAGATAAAAATAAGAATAAAGAATAAAAACGCATTCTCTTAATAAAATAGCTTAGACCGTGGAGATTCCCGAATTATGAACGCACCTCTCTCGAGGATGCGCTCAACTGAGTTTAGGTTGATCAATCGAACTCTCGTTCTAGGATCGAAACCCCTAAAACTCGCCTTATCGAAGTGAATCCCGCTATTGGCTTTTACTCCAATCCGGAAGGGTAACGTCGTCCTCTCTCGAGGATTGCATTCTACTCTTTTTTATTCTTGAAATGATCGATTCAAAATCAAAACCTCTCGATTATTAGATTCCGAAAACAAAGATGAGAGTTATATATCGACAATATAATCTCAATCCAATAAAAGTTCTAGAGTAAATCAAAAGCATTCTAAAGAAGAGAAAGAGAAGCTAAACCATAAATTATATTCTCCTCAGATCATCTCGGTCGAGTACTAATTGGATTTTAGTTACTCATAGAAATAGAAGAATTAAAGAAAAATAGAAGAGTTCATGAAAAAAAAAGAGAATAGATTGAGAGAAGAAAAGAACTATTTTATTAAATTGCTAAAGAAAAATTACAAGACATGAATTGAAAGTTACAACTATTGAATTGAAAACTACAAATGCTAATAATAAAAAGGACATACAAGAACTACTAAAACACGAAAATAAAACAAGAAATGGAGATTTGAACTCCCAAAATTCGTCCTTGAACATCTGCTGAAGCTGGCTTTTTATAGCTGAAAAGTTGAGGTTACACGCCCTTGGTCATGCCCGTGACCAAGGGCGTGTAAGGGGCGTGATCGAAGCAGCAGCGGAGAGGGCGCCTTCTGGAGTAATTGCGAGCGTTTCGGCCGTGTCACGCCCTAGGTCACGCCCGTGACCTGGGGCGTGTAATCTTGAAATAGTGTTGCTGGCGGGAAACTCTGGCGGGAAGAAGCGCGGGGCGAGTCACGCCCGTGGTCAGATGTCACGCCCTAGGTCACGCCAGTGACCTGGGGCGTGTAACTTTAAATGATGTGGCAGGCGTGCTCTGGATGCTGTGGCGAGTCGCGGCCGTGACACTGGGTCACGCCCGTGACTTGGGGCGTGTACTTGGCGAATTCTTCACGGAATGCTCCCTGGTGGCGGAATTGGGGCTGGAACTCATCGTTGACTTTCACGCCTTTGGTCAAGCCCGTGACCTTGGGCGTGTACTTTGGATTTTTACTCAAAGTGCCCAGAAAATCTGCAAAACATAAAATAAGCTTAAATTAGTTGAAGAAATTAAAAAGGAACAGATTAAATAAGAAAATACATATAAATTATATAAATTCAATTTAAAACTATATTAAAATAATACTAAAAGATGAGTACAAAAAGTACTCATCAGAGTTCGGGGCCCCCAAAAAGTTGAGGGGTGGCCAACTCTTAATTCCCCCAAGGGAGAGCTCTAGGTTGAAGGTGTTGGAACTATGAACTGGACTAAGGTCTCGGCGAGGAGGTCCCACCACATACACGGAAGATCTTTAGAGCGCTTCCCCTCCCAAGCCAATGCCGAGCTTGGGCACCACTGGAGGCTCTCCTCACTCCACTAGAGAGATTTGGGGAGGGAGAGGGAGAGAGAGAGCTAGCCTAGAACAAGCTTGCCTCCAAATGGTGGCCCCTTGTCCTATTTATAGGATTTCTGGATTTGGGCTGCAAATAAACAAAAACTGGTCCCTGAAAATACCAAAATACCCTCGGAAATGGCTGCGGATAGCAAAATCCCACTGTTCTGAGGCACTAAACGCAGACCGATCTCTCCCCCGGAACTGGGCGAGAGGGAGGTCCTCCCGCAGGGGATGGGCGAGCCCCCTAACTGGGGTGGGCGAGACCCAGGGGCCGGCCCCTGCCGTTCTCGCCCCCTTACTGCTGGGGCGGGGGCGAGGGGGGGGGTCGAAGGCCTCCTCCCCTTGTCCCACTACTGGGGAGGGAGAGACCTGAGCATCGGCTCCCCTGCCGGTCTCGTCCCCTTACTGCTGGGGCGGGGGCGAGGGGGGGCGAAGGCCTCCTCCCCTCGCCCCCCTGCTGGGGCGGGCGAGACCCGGGGGTCGGCTCCCCTGCCAGTCTCGCCCCCCTTACTGCTGGGGCGGGGGCGAGGGTGGGACGAAGGCCTCCTCCCGTCGCCCCCTGCTGTGGCGGGCGAGACTCGGGGGTCGGCTCCCCTACCGGTTTCGCCCCCCTATGCTGGGGGCGGGGGCGAGAGGGAGGGCTCACCCCTCCACCTCTCGCCCCCCTACGCTGGGGGCGGGGACGAGAGGGAGGGCTCGCCCCTCCACCTCTCGCCACCCTCTACAGGGGTCGGGGGCGAGAGGGAGGGCTCACCCCTCCACCTCTCGCCCCCCTCTACAGGGGGCGGGGGCGAGAGGGAGGGCTCGCCCCACCACCTCTCGCCCCCCTATGCTGGGGGCGGGGGAGAGAGGGAGGGCTCACCCCTCCACCTCTCGCCCCCCTCTACAGGGGGCGGATCTGAGAGGGAGGGCTCGCCCCTCCACCTCTCGCCTCCCTCTACATGAGCTGGGCGAGCGGGAGGCCTCCGCCTCCACCGCTCGCCCCCCTTTGCCCATACTCTTCCTGCTAGGGACTATGTTACCACATGATGTTCTAAAGGACCCATGGGTCTCGAAAAAACACTCAGCGAATACGGGGTTGTACACAATCCCCGCTCATTCCGAGGGAGGTACAAGATCGGAAAGAAAAGTCCAACCCCGCATATTCGGCGAGTGGT
Organism: Dactylorhiza incarnata; assembly: GCA_033032865.1. Classification (NCBI taxonomy): domain Eukaryota; kingdom Viridiplantae; phylum Streptophyta; class Magnoliopsida; order Asparagales; family Orchidaceae; genus Dactylorhiza; species Dactylorhiza incarnata. Next base: position 4,748,772 of record JAWHQI010000105.1, read on the forward strand.
GCTGAAAATCGCGCCATAGGCGAAATCCCCTAGGGGAAAAACACTTAGCCTCCTAGAGAGGTCCTCCAACCCTGTCGGCTAGCGAGAGCCCGGCTAGCGATACCACCTTAGGAAAAAACATACAACCTCCCTGAGAGGTCTTCCAACCCCGCCAGCTAGCGAGACCACCTCGGGAGAAAAACATCCAGCCACCGAGCGGTTCCCAGCCCTGCCAGCTAGGTGGGAGCCGGGTCAGCGGGCCAGCATCGGGGCTAAGGTCGACACACTCTAGGAGCCCGGCTCAACTAGAGGTGGATACAAGGTCGACACACTCTAGGAGCCTGGCTCAACTATAGGTGGATACAAGGTAGACACACTCTAGGAGCCCGGCTCAACTATAGGTGGATGCAAGGTCGACACACTCTAGGAGCCAGGCTCAACTAGAGGTGGATACAAGGTCGACACACTCTAAGAACCCGACTCAACTAGAGGTGGATACAAGGTTGACACACTCTAGGAGACCGGCTCAACTAGAGGTGGATACAAGGCCGACACACTCTAGGACCCAGGCTCAACTAGAGGTGCATACAAGGTCGACACACTCTAGGAGCCCGGCTCAACTAGAGGTGGAGTATTTTCCCTTCCTGCTCCGAGCGGTTCCCGGTCCTGCCAGCTAGGTGGGAGCCTGGTCAGCGGGCCTGCATCGGGGCTAAGGTAGACACACTCTAGGAGCCCGGCTCAACTAGAGGTGGATACAAGGTCGACACACTCTAGGAGTCCGGCTCAACTAGAGGTGGAGTATTTTTCCTTCCTGCCCCGAGCGGTTCCTGGCCCTGCCAACTAGGTGGGAGCCTGGTCAGTGGACCAGCATCGGGGTTAAGTTCCTTGAGAAACATCCAGCCACCGAGCGGTTCCCGGCCCTGCCAACTAGGTGGGAGCCTGGTCAGCGGGCCAGCATCTGGGCTAAGGTTGACACACTCTAGGAGCCCGGCTCAACTAGAGGTGGATACAAGGTCGACACACTCTAGGAGCCTGGATCAACTAGAGGTGGATACAAGGTCGACACACTCTAGGAGCCTGTCTCAACTAGAGGTGGATGCAAGGTCGACACACTCTAGGAGCCGGGCTCAACTAGAGGTGGATACAAGGTCGACACACTCTAGGAGCCCGGCTCAACTAGAGGTGGATACAAGGTCGACACACTCTAGGAGCCCGGCTCAACTAGAGGTGGATACAAGGCCGACACACTCTAGGAGCTAGGCTCAACTAGAGGTGGATGCAAGGTCGAGACACTCTAGGAGCCCGGCTCAACTAGAGGTGGGGTATTTTTCCTTCCTGCCCCGAGCGGTTCCCGGCCCTGCCAGCTAGGTGGGAGCCTGGTCAGCGGACCAGCATCAGGGTTAAGGTCGATACACTCTAGGAGCCTGGCTCAAATAGAGGTGGATACAAGGTCGACACACTCTAGGAGCCCGGCTCAACTAGAGGTGGATACAAGGTCGACACACTCTAGGAGCCCAGCACAACTAGAGGTGGAGTATTTTTCCTTCCTTCCCCGAGCGGTTCCCGGCCCTGCCAGCTAGGTGGGAGCCTGGTCAGCGGGCCAGCATCGGGGTTAAGGTTGACACACTCTAGGAGCCCGGCTCAACTATAGGTGGATACAAGGTCGACACACTCTAGGAGCCCGACTCAACTAGAGGTGGATACAAGGTCGACACACTCTAGGAGCCCGGCTTAACTAGAGGTGGATGCAAGGTCGACACACTCTAGGAACCAGGCTCAACTAGAGGTGGATAAAAGCTCGACACACTCTAGTAGCCCGACTCAACTAGAGGTGGATACAAGGTCGACACACTCTAGGATCCCGGCTCAACTAGAGGTGGAGTATTTTCCCTTCCTGCCCCGAGCGGCTCCCGACCCTGCCAGCTAGGTGGGAGCCTGGTCAGCGGGCCAGCATCGGGGCTAACCTTGAGAACTTCCTTCCCCCGAACGGTTCCCATCCCTGCCAGCTAGGTGGGAGCCTGGTCAGCAGGCCAGCATCGGGGCTAAGGTCGACACACTCTAGGAGCCCGGCTCAACTAGAGGTGGATACAAGGTCGACACACTCTAGGAGCCCAGCTCAACTAGAGGTGGATACAAGGTCGACACACTCTAGGAGCCCAGCTCAACTATAGGTGGATACACGGTCGACACACTATAGGAGCCCAGCTCAACTAGAGGTGGATACAAGGTCGACACACTCTAGGAGCCCAGCTCAACTAGAGGTGGATACAAGGTCGATACACTCTAGGAGCCAGGCTCAACTAGAGGTACAACATTTTTTTCTTCCTGCCCCGAGCGGTTCCCGGCCCTGCCAGCTAGGTGGGAGCCTGGTCAGCGGACCAGCATCGGGGTTAAGGTCGACACACTCTAGGAGCCCGGCTCAACTAGAGGTGGATACAAGGTCGACACACTCTAAGAGCCCAGCTCAACTAGAGGTGGATGCAAGGTCGACACACTATAGGAGCCAGGCTCAACTAGATGTGGATACAAGGTCGACACACTCTAGGAGCCCAGCTCAACTAGAGGTGGATACAAGGTCGACACACTCTAGGAGCCCGGCTCAACTAGAGGTGGAGTATTTTCCCTTCCTGCGCCGAGGGGTTCCCATCCCTGCCAGCTAGGTGGGAGCCTAGTCAGCGGGCCAGCATCGGGGCTAACCTTGAGAACTTCCTGCACCCGAGCGGTTCCCGGCCTTGCTAGCTAGGTGGGAGCCTGGTCAGCGGGCCAGCATCGGTGCTAAGGTCGACACACTCTAGGAGCCTGGCTCAACTATAGGTGGATACAAGGTCGACACACTCTAGGAGCCCAGCTCAACTAGAGGTGGATACAAGGTCGACACACTCTAGGAGCCCAGCTCAACTAGAGGTGGATACAAGGTCAACACACTCTAGGAGCCCATCTCAACTAGAGGTGGATACAAGGTCGACACACTCTTGGAGCCATGCTCAACTAGAGGTGGAGCATTTTTCCTTCCTGCCCCGAGCGGTTCCCGGCCTTGCCAGCTAGGTGGGAGCCTGGTCAGCGGGCCAGCATCGGGGATAAACTTGAGAACTATCTGCCCCCGGGCGGTTCCCGGCCCTGCCAGCTAGGTGGGAGCCTGGTCTGCGGGCCAGCATCGGGGCTAAGTATTTTTGAAAAACTTTCATTATATTAACCATCCTAATACATGTGAGGAAACTAGGCTTGAAAACAAAACATCACATTACATGAACTTAGGGATTGAAAATAAAACTAAGCATGGACCCCGAACTGAGTCTCCCACTCCCCGGCCCAATCTTCCTCGACTTCTTTCGGTAGTTGCTGTTGTTGCCTTGGACCCCTCGCATCCTTCATTTCCAATAGCTCAGGGTAGGCGGACATCGCGTGACCCTCCTCATCGTGGAAGTCGCAGTAAGGTAACTCAACCATACCCCTTCTTTTTCCTCTTCTTTCTGCTTTCCTAGCTCTCCTCCTTCTCCCCCAACTGATTGTCATGGTTTGCTGAGGTGGTGGAGAGGGTGTGTTCGATCCCTGCCTCCTCCCCGAGCGGTTGGCTCTTTTTCTTTGAAAGCCTTTCCTTCCTTGCTCTCGCGGAGTCGAATTGCTGACCTCTGTGCTCGCCGGGCTATTGGGTAGCCGCCACCCGGGGTGGTCTCGCCCACCAACATTCACTCGACTCCTTTTGGAGTGGGGCGAGTGGGGGCCGGATGCCTCCACGTTCGCCCCCCTTTGGGGCTGGGCTCGAAGGGGCGGGACGAGCTGGGAGGGCGCCTCCCTCCTGAGCTCGCCCCCTTGGAGGGGCGGGGCGAGCTGGGAGGGCGCCTCCCTCCTGAGCTCGCCCCCTTGGAGGGGCGGGGCGAGCTGGGAGGGCGCCTCCCTCCTGAGCTCGCCCCCTTGGAGGTGCGGGGCGAGCTGGGAGGGCTACTCCCTCCTGAGCTCGCCCTCTTGAAGGGGCGGGGAGAGCTGGGAGGGCGCCTCCCTCCTGAGCTCACCCCTTTGGAGGGGTGGGGCGAGCTGGGAGGGCGCCTCCCTCCTGAACTCTCCCCCTTGGAAGGGTGGGGCGAGCTGGGCGGGCGCCTCCCTCTTGAGATCGCCCACTTAGAGGGGCGGGGCGAGCTGGGAGGGCACCTCCCTCCTGAGCTCGCCCCCTTGGAGGGTTGGGGTGAGATGGGAGGGCGCCTCCCTCCTGAGCTCGCCCCCTTGGAGGGGCGGGGCGAGCTGGGAGGGTGCCTCCCTCCTGAGCTCGCCCCCTTGGAGGGGCGGGGCGAGCTGGGGGGGCACCTCCCTCCTGAGCTCGCCCCCTTGGAGGGGCAGGGCCAGCTGGGAGGGCGCCTCCCTCCTGAGCTCGCCCCCTTGGAGGGGTGGGGCGAGCTGGGAGGGCGCCTCCCTCCTGAGCTCTCCCCTTGGGGGGTGGGGCGAGCTGGGAGGGCGCCTCCCTCCTGAGCTTGCCCCCTTGGGGATGGGTGAGTGGGGGTATGGCACCTCCCCACTCCCCAACCCCCCCCCCCCCCCCCCCCCCCCCACCGGTACCTCTTTCATGGACTGTTGGCCGAGAGTTCCCTCGTCCACATGCTGGGGCGGGACCTCTGAACAATCTCTTCTTCTGCCTCCTACTATCATGGCGAAAGCAACCTAGAAAGTCTGTGAGACCTCTTGCTTGAAATTTTCGAACATCTCCAACGTCACCCCAGCCACCAGGGGCTGCGAGTGACCTGGGTCGGATCTTCCTCCACCTCCATCCATGGAGCTCATCTCGAGAGTTTCTTGAGTTAGTCACACTCCACGCTCACCGCACCAAAATGTTGAAACCGATTTCTCAGCCTCTGTGGAGTTCGGGGCCCCCAACAAGTTGAGGGGTGGCCAACTCTTACTTCCCCCAAGGGAGAGCTCTAGGTTGAAGGTGTTGGAACTATGAACTGGACTAAGGGCTCAGCGAGGAGGTCCCACCGCACACCCGGAAGATCTTTAGAGCACTTCCCCTCCCAAGCCAATGCCGGGCTTGGGCACCACTGGAGGCTCTCCTCACTCCACTAGAGAGATTTGGGGAGGGAGAGGGAGAGAGGGAGAGCTAGCCTAGAACAAGCTTGCCTCCAAATGGTGCCCCCTTGTCCTTTTTATAGGATTTCTGGATTTGGGCTGCAAATAACCAAAAACTGGTCCCTGAAAATACCAAAATACCCTCGGAAATGGTTGCGGATAGCCAAATCCCGTAGTTCTGAGGCACTAAACGCAGACCGATCTCTCCCCGAAGCTGGGCGAGGGGGAGGTCCTCCCGAGGGGGCTGGGCGAGCCCCCCTAACTGGGGTGGGCGAGACCCAGGGGCCGGCCCCTGCCGGTCTCGCCCCCTTACTGCTGGGCCGGGGGCGAGGGGGGCCGAAGACCTCCTCCCCTCGCCCCCCTGCTGGGGAGGGAGAGACCTGGGGGTCGGCTCCCCTGTCGGTCTCGCCCCCTTACTGCTGGGGCGGGGCGATGGGGCCGAAGGCCTCCTCCCCTCGCCCCCTGCTGGGGCGGGCGAGACCCGAGGGTCGGCTCCACTGCCGGTCTTGCCCCTTACTGCTGGGGCGGGGGCGAGGGGGGGCCCAAGGCCTCCTCCCCTCGCCCCCTGCTGGGGCGGGAGAAACCCGGGGGTCGGCTCCCCTGCCGGTCTCACCCCCCTAGGCTGGGGACGGGGCGAGAGGGAGGGCTCGCCCCTCCACCTCTCGCCCCCTACGCTGGGGGCGGGGGCGAGAGGGAGGGATCTCCCCTCCACCTCTCTCCCCCCTCTACAGGGGGTGGGGGCGAGAGGGAGGGCTCGCCCCTCCACCTCTCGCCCCCCTCTACAGTGGGCGGGGGCGAGAGGGAGGGCTCGCCCCTCCACCTCTCGCCCCCCTCTGCTGGGGGCGGGGGCGAGAGGGAGGGCTCTCCCCTCCACCTCTCGCCCCCCTCTACAGGGGGCGGGGGCGAGAGGGAGGGCTCACCCCTCCACCTCTTGCCTCCCTCTACATGAGCTGGGCGAGCGAGAGGCCTCCGCCTTCACGCTCGCCCCCCTTTGCCCCTACTCTTCCTGCCTGGGACAATGTTACCACACGATGTTCTAAAGGACCCATGGGTCTCGAAAAAACACTCAGTGAATACGGGGTTGTACATCCTTGATATCTTCAAAATTGATTCGATGATATGATATCTTTCTCAACGATTCATCTACTGAGTCTTGAGATGATATTTTACTTAGTTAATTTTCATTACTTTTATCATCTATATACTAGTGATGTACCTTTGATGTCTATCACAACATGAACTTAAACATGACATCAAAAATAACTTAGCTTATCTATACATGTGTTCCTTCTTCAAATCTAGAGGCATTGAAGGCTTAATACCCAACAGACACACCTCTGAGTTCTTGTAGAAGAAGCTTTGAAATCCTTCTTAGCTCTGGTTGAACTCAGATATCGATGTTGCGTCGAATAACTATCGGTGTATTCGTCGAGTTGTTGACTTGGACTTTGAACTTGATCTTTTGCGTCGAATTCAAATCAAAGTTGTGTCGACTTCTGACATTGCTTTGACAAGCTCTGTCTTCTACGTCGAGACCATTTCGATGTTGAGTCGGCTTCACTTATACTTTGACTTCAGTCTGAGTTACTTCTACTTGTATTCAAAGTTGCTTTGACTTTTAGTCGAAGATGCGTCGACTTCTATTCGACGCAAGTTTAACTCAACTGAATTTTGTGCTTGTTTTTGTCAGGTTTTGACACTATAGTGTGAGTGTGATATATTATGATATCTAATGACTAAATTACTCTCACTATACAACATGGGTAATATATTCTAGATTATGAAATCACTTTAAGATAATTTGTAAGATAAATCACAAGGGTGTTTTCCCAACAATCTCCCTCTATTTATTTTAACAAATTTTACAAATAATTAATGTAAGTGATTTCAAACATGTAGTTGAATAAAAGCAAAGTGCATACAAATATATCATAGAAATAAAATAACATTATTGCACAGAAGCATAGATCAACATGATAAGCTTCCAATTGATCAAATTGTCTTCCATAATTATATAACTTCAGATATATCTACTGAGAAGTTATTATAGAGATTGTTCACCTGTATTGTTCTACTCCTTTGGAGGAGTTTTCCACTTCCTTGAAAAAAATTATTGTGTTACTTTTCTTGGTGCAAACACCAGTGGCTCATCTTCTTCTTCAGCAGTCTTGTTAGTTTCTTGATGAATGTGACCTTCTTTTAGAAGCTCCCCCTGAGATTGTGCATCCTTTTTAGCAGTCTGAGCAGCCTCCTTAGCAATCTTTGAAACCTCTTCCAAGATCTGATCATCTGTCATGGGGTCCCTTTGCTCATTATTTATGAAGAGCTCCCCCTGAGTTGATGCAAGCATCTCCCCCTGGGGGTTACTGCTGGAGGCTCCCTCTGGACTATTCATGTCTAGAATATAGTAGTTCTGTTGGAGTCAGGAACTTCAGCATCTGGAGCATTTTGAGTAGTCTCTTGTTCTTTCTCCTGACCATCCACATTTACTTGAACAAGTAGCTCCTCCTCAAGCATATTCTCCCCCTTCTGAACCTTATTGACAAGGGAGGTTAAGAAAGATTTGGTCACCGTTTATGAGGACACAAAATATTTGAGTGACATGAGTGTCTCTTTTGATACTTGAAGCTCAGACTCCATCTAAGAATACTTTCTGTTGAATTTTCTGGCTTGAGTCACCAGCAAATCAGTAAATGTGTTATCTGGCATGATAACACATTCTGTTGAGGAAAGATAGAGTGAGAGATAGAAGCAGGAGGTGTGTCCACTAGAGGTGTGGATATGATAACTAGGGGAATTTATGTTGGATCAACATTGATGTTGATAGGGGAATGTCCTTGATTGTCTTCATGGATATCTGGTGGATTTTCGGTAGATGGTTGTTTTTGTGGGGTGAGAATCTGAGGTGCAGGTTCTGGTGTTGCATCAGGTAGAGTGAACTGGAAGTCTTGAGTTGGGACATCAATTATGTTATCTGGCATGATATTCTCAAGATCCTGAGAAGATGGAGATGGAGGTGGAGATGGAGGAGGAGAGGTTGGAGCTTGCCCAGGCTTCAGAATCTGCCTGGTCCACTTAGATAAGTTTATAATATTCATTCTCTTTCCAGGAGGAATATGAACTCTTTTTGACTTGCACACCATTGGATAATGGTGGTACAGCACCTGGCTAATAATTCTCATATAAGCATTCTCTTTATGTGAATATTTGTGGCCAATCAGTTTCAGGAAGCATCTCCCCCCAGTTTATTTTCTTGTTGAGGACTAGAACACCCATGATCTGTAGCTGCTGCTTAGGGATAACATCATGTGTTGAGATTTTGCATAGCAACACCTTTCCCCCAAATATCTGCCAAGAATCTATATTCCTCACCCAAATTCTTCTTCTTCTGATTGATGGCCTTTTCCTTGCTGAACTTCATAATTTGTAAAGCACTACTTGTTTCTTCCATTGCCAATTCATCTGAATCACCACCTGCTGGTAGATCAAAAGTTTGACACAACATCCCCTCTATGATGTTGATATCATTCCAGAGATTCTCCCATGAAGTGAACCATCATCTCTAATGTGGATGTTATCTGTAAGCTCTGTTAACTCGACATCATAGATCTTGCACCTTATTGAAATCAGCTTTGTCAACCCAGCAGTTTGGAATAGGCCAAGAATGGCCTTGAAGTTTTCAGATGCTGCATTGAGTTGACATCCACATCAAAACCAGAGTTGACTTTAGGATGTACCATAGAATCTTTAGTACCTGCAAACATAAGTGAGAGAGAAAGAGAAGGGCAAGAGCGCACAAGAGTTGGAGAGAAAGAAGGCACAAGAGCAAGAGAGGGAGAATTCGAAAGCATAATAAATTTGACGTCTAAGTTTCTTAAAAGAAGACGATTCGTCGCAACTTAAGGTTGTATTCGAAGTAACGTCGAAAAGAGGTAAATTCAGCGCGCCAAAACATGTCGAGGTCGCTTCTAGAAGCAGTCTGCACGCACTTTGCAAAGTCGACGTAACGTCGAGTAGAAATCGACGTGGCTTCGAATATAGTCAGTAACTATGATGTTCACGTAAGCGTCGATATGAATTCGACGCAACGTCGGGTGCTATTCGAATGAACTATCCCAGACAGTGTTGAAACCAATACTTGGTCTCTTGTGGAGCTCGCGCCCCCAAAAGGTGGGGGCAGCTAGCACTTACTGATCCCTCGGAAGGAACAGACCGAAGCCTCAGAACTAGACACAGACCCTTGGTCGCAGCGAGGAGATCCCACCACACCCCCGGACGATCTTAGAGTGCTTTCCCTCCCAAGCCAAAGCTGAGACTGGGCAACTTGGAGAGCCTGAGAGCTGAACCAAGATAACCTAGGGAGAAGGAAGCTCAGAGTCTGAGATTGGATCCTCTCCAAAGGTGCCCTTCAAGGTCTATATATAGTTTTTTACTTATGGTCTGCTAATAGTCGGATTCCTCCCTACACTTTTGCTATGCGCAGCCCAAAATGGTCTGCCAACAGCCAAACTCCGCTGTTTGGAGAGGCTAACTGCAGACCACCAAGGGCTTCTAGGTAAAAACACCCCTGGACCCCTACTGGGCGAGCCGCCCATGAGGGTTTCTCTCACCTGACTCTCCTCACGCGAACTGCGGGAGCCTGGCTCGACCACCTTCCTGCGAACGACCACCGAGATCCCAGCTCGCCTGCCATCCTACGAGCAACAACTGAGAGCTCGGCTCGCTCGCCTTCCTGTGAGCAACCACCGAGGGCCCGGCTCTCCCGCCTTCCTGCGAGCGACCATCGAGGGCCCGGCTCGCCCGCCTTCCCGCGAGCGACCTTCGAGAGTCTGGTTCGCCCGCCTTCCTACCCTTCTCGCCTGTTCCTTGATTCTCCACTCACCTATTGGCAAACACCGGGGTGTACACAATCCCCGCTCTTCGCGAGGCTACCATAGGCTCGCGAAGAAACATCCAACCCTTTGTATTCGCAGGCCCTTCGTTGACGTGGCCAGAATATTTTGGTGGGCCCCATGCCCAATGATATAAATGTCATTCTTTCGAGCCGGTGCATGAACTTTCTCCCTCTACCCTTCTTTCGCTGCTTGGCATTGTATCCATCAAGATGTCCACTAAAGGAGAGGCATTGGCTCGCCTCAAAGCCTCGCAGGCTATCCAAAGGGCCAAAGCGGCAGAGCTCGCCTCCGCCTCAGGTTAAAAAGGCTAAGACCGTCCGACGGACGCCCAGAGAGGATGGGACATCGCCCCTGTCTCCGTCCCCCCGCAATGAGCTCACCTCATATGTTCTACTGTCGAAGGTTCAACAATCCAATATTTACTCATCTGACCTTGTTTCTTTGCTCGCAGGGCCCTCCCCCCAGAGAAAATATCATCGGGCAATCATCAACGGGGTCTCGCATCCTGCCACCCCCCCCCCCCCCCCGGAGGACTGACTTCCCTCCACCGGAGGTTGGGACCACCGACCTGCGAGTCTCATCCTCGCGACCTGGTGATTCGTTCGCCTCGCTATCTCTTGTGGTTCTTCGTTCGCTGAACTCGCGTTATTCCTTTTGTGCAGTGACCCCTCTTACGACCCCGGAGAGGCGAACCCCCACTCCGATGGGCTCTCCAGCGCCACCTAAATTGACCATCCTCACTCTGGGGTTCGGTGTTCTAGGCCAACAGATTCCGGGCGGGTCGCTACTTGCCGACACCCAGGTTGCGGACGACACAACGTACCGCCCTGGCCTGGGAAATCCATTACCCCTGCCTTTGCTACAGCTTTCAAGGGCGAGCCGAGCTCTTCTCGTCAGCGACCCCGTACCATTGTGATTTTGCCAGGTCAGCTAATTTCTGTCGATTGTATCGTTTCCATCCATGTTGCTAATTTCTTCCTCGCAGGTGTTCCCAAGACCCCATCTGCCGAGTCAGAGCACGGAGAGGAGGAGATATCGCCACTGCCTTTGCCGAACCAGGTCACTGACTTCCTGGGGGACCCCGACAATCCAGAGCAAATGAAGAGACGAGTCACCGAGCTGTTCCAGAAATACGGCCTCATGCTACGAGACCTATACGACCAGAAATGGGTGGACAGGGTTGCTTATGAAGAGAAATTTGCCTCCATGGAGGACACGTACGCGCGCCTCCTTGTCAGGATTCGATAGGTCACTCGCGACTAGGTTACCTCGTCAGAGGTGCACCTCGCGCGAATCGAAGATCAGATGCGCCTGATGCAGCGAGGTCCAATCGGTTCGCGAGTACCACTACCCAAAACTACCACCGCATTCTGGGGTGCGAGGCCACGACCGATGGAAGTGGATCAATTACTAAACAATGTTATTTGTTATTTCTCACTCTCACCTATTACTTCCCCTAGGGGTCTCGAACAATTTATGAATCTGTAATATAGATATTTTTGCTAGCCGCGGGCTTTTTCTTTCGCCTTTCCTTACTTCGATAATCATACTAACTGTGCCCGCGCATTGCTTATTTTCTGTCATACGCCTGCCTTGCTTCGAGCTAGGCTCGCGGACTGCTGCCTCGCCTTCGCGATTTTGATTTCTTTCCCTATAGCTGCCCCTGCCGACTTCCGTTCAAAAGGATGCATCATCTTGCGTGGCTCTCCCATGACGAGTCAGGGGATGTCGCTAGGATGTTAGTCCCTCCGAAGCGGACAAAGGTTCAAGAAGCTGAAACATCACCGCGCTGTTCAGCTTTCCGTACCCCATGGCGCTTCAAATCCTTCCCGCTCTTTTCCTTCCTATAAATAGCCACCGGTCTTTCCTCTCCAACCACAGCATTAACTGCCTTCAACCTTCTCCATTTCTTCCAGGCTCTCTCGCAGTTCTCAGCTCGCGCTCGTGCTTCTCCTGGCTCGCCGTTACTTTAGCCATGGTTGCTGATGGAGATTCCGAAGGGCGGGCCAGGTGCTTCGGGGCCTATCACGACCATCCCTTCTTCTTCATCTCGCTCACCGACGAAGAGTTCCTCACCACTATGGACAGATACATCCCCTCGGGATTCATCGCTCTCCGCCCGGAGAATACCGCTGCTATAAATGAGTTGTCTCCTGACAAGATCACCATCCCCATCGCTCACTTTGAGAATGGGCTGCGACTCCCTTTATGGCCGAAAGTGCGCCAGGTACTTTACTCAACCCTTGCATTTCTTGCTTGCATCGCAAAGAGCATGCTAATCCTTCCTTGGTGATTTTCCCAGGTACTCAAGTACTATGGCATCATACCGAGCCAGCTAACCCCGAACGTGATCGCTGTTATAGTCGCGTTCGCCAGCTATCTGCGTGAGGAGAGAATAGAATTCAACCTGCTCGTCTTCCGCAAGATCTTCTCCTTTCGCGCCTATAAAGACGGAACCACTCACTTCGCGAGCCAACATGTCATTGTTTGCAAGATAGTGAACAAGAGCCATTGGCATCAGAAATTCGTCCTTGTAAAAGGACCCTTTGGCAACATACCCTTCTCCCCCCTCCAGCGAGACGATGTGACCTACTGCCCACCTTCTTCGCTCGGGGGGCGACGCGAAGCTCTTCCAATACTTGGAGGGAAAGAACTTCGAGGTCGCATACCTCGGCAGAAGGTAGACTCGCTGCTTCTGGTGCCCCAAGGAGAAGGTTTGACTCGCACTCGTAAACTCTCTATAATTTCTTGAATTTGGTGATTAATTCTCACGGTTGTCGCCTTCGCAGGAGAGCGGGATCTTCCCCTCCACCCCCCATACGCGCGGACTACAACCCTCACCTCCAGCTCGCTCGCTACTGCAGCCGCCAAAGCATGTCGAGCCCCTCCCGGCTCAACTTCTGGTAAGAAGCGACCACCACCTACGAGCCACCCCCCCCCCCCCCCCCCCCCCCGCGAAAACCCCGGTAAAGAAGAGGACCAAGGAGATCCCTGCCACAACTAAGGGGAAAGATATTGTAGTGGACCTGTGCGAGAAAGAGGCCCTACTCCGCCCACCCACGAGTCTGAAGACTATCGAGGGGAGCCGCGAGGTCGGAGATGCTTCAGGCGAGCCCAAGCCAACGAGCCATAAAACTTTTGGCCTCGGCGCGAAGCTCCCGGATGCGGTCGGCGAGCCGTTCCTGGCATGGGACCCTGATCACAACAGGATCTCATATTCTTCGCTCCTCCCCTCCTGGGTTGAGAGCGACAAGGTTGGGGGTGAGGCGTTCGCCATCGCCTTTGGGCTATATGGCCACGAGGATGCCACTAACTTCGGCGCCCTAAGGTCCAGGCTACTCATTTATGAGGCCATACGAGCCCAACTTGGGGCCATGGAGCTCGCTCACATGGTGGGTCGGCAGTACCTTACTGCGGACAGGGATTCTAAGGAGCTTGTTGAAGCTATGCGGTCTCAAAAGGTTGAAGCCGAGCGGTCTAGTGCCAGCGGTCTGTGCGGTCTCCCAGAACCAGACCACACCTTCTCCTCAGAAGTATGAGATCGCGTTATATATATGAAGATCAGCGGTCTCCAGCTCCATCAAGTAATGGTCTGATAACCGCGGTCTGTGCGGTCTCCCAGCACCAGACCGCGCCTTCTCCTCAGAAGTGCGAGATCGCGTTATATGAATATCAGCGGTCTCCATCTCTATCAAGTAACGGTCTGATAACCGCGGTCTGTGCGGTCTCCCAGCACCAGACCGCGCCTTCTCCTCAGAAGTGCGAGATCGCATTGTATGAAGATCTGCGGCCCCCAGCTCAATCAAGTAACCATTGGATAACCGCGGTCTCCCGGTATCAGATCGTCGTCTCTCCTCAGGAATATCAGATCGCTTCATATGAAGAGAAGCGGTCTGGTCCCCCTGGCCTCTCCCTTACGGGGGAGTGTTCGCCAGAGCGGTCTCACTGTCTGTTGAACTTCTCTGTCACACGACCTTCTTCCTGTCGTGTGACCGCCAGTCTCCTCTTCAGACCGCAGAGGTCGCTGCGGTCTCGTTCTCCCTGACCGCCTGACCGCCCAGCTCTCTTTGTGTATTGTATTTGTATTTAGTCTCACATTGTGTATTTGGTTTTTCTCTTTTTCCCTCCTAGTCTATATAAAGGAGGCAATACTCTTGTAATACTTAGTTTTTTTTTAAATAAAAAATTCTGTTATTATCAAATTCTCACATGGTATCAGAGCTCGCAACGATCCTTGTGTTGTGAAATCTTTCTCTTCGGCCGGTCTCTCTTCCTCAAGATCACGCGATCTCCCTTGTTTTTTGGCCTTCTGCCACGAGACCGTGCGATCTGCCTTTCCTCCTGCCGATCTCTTCTCATGGGTACCCCTTCTGATACTGTTCTCACCTCCACTCATGTGGCTACTCCAGCCCCCACCTCTACTACCTCTATCTCTACTTCTGGCAATCTTGGCACCTCCTCCAAGCTCACTGGCTTCAATTATCCTGATTGGAGCGTCTCCTTCACCTTCCTCTTACGCTCTCAATGCAAACGACACCATCTCAACGATGATCCTCCTCTCAAAGGGTCTGCTACCTTTGATGATTGGGATGTTAGTGATGCTCTGGTCCACACCTGGCTTGCTAACAGTCTCTCTGATGAGTGTCTTCCTATCATTCGTCATGATGAAACTGTCAAAGCAGCTTGGAACCATCTTGCTGCCCTTTATTCCAAAGGTGCCAAAACCTCCCGCATCTACACCTTGTATGCTGATCTCTTTTCCCTCCCAACCATGGATCCCACCACAACATATCAAGAGGTTCAGGCCCTTGGGGCTGAACACCTTCAGCATCGTCCCTTCTCTGCTGATCTTGCGAAACAGCATAAACACTTCCAGGAGCTCCTCGTTGTGTGTTACCTTCTCCGTCTTCCTGAGTCGTATGATATGATCCGACAACAAATTCTTGGGGAAGTTGACTCTCCAACCCTTGATGTCACCGCTGCTCGGTTCTCTGTCGTTACCTCCCTTCTCCAACGACCCTTGTTGTCCTCTCCTCCTCCAGAGAGCTTTGCTCACCGGGCTGAACGTGGTCACCCCGGTGGCCGTGGCGGTTCTATTGGTGGTCGCGGACCTCCTCGGTACATCTGTTCTCATTGTGGTCGGAAGGGTCACACTATTGACCGCTGCTATCTCAAGCATCCGCACCTTCGCCCCGCTGCTGCGACTTCTCATCCTGGTACTACACAACCGTCTGCTTCTGTTGCTACCTCCTCAGGTAGCGTGCACATGGTTACTGAAGGTAAGTGGCTTATTGATTATGGAGCAACAAATCATATGACAGAGAACCCTCACCTTTTCTCACAGTTACTAGAACACAAGAATTTGCCCCCAGTTCTAACAGCAGATGGTTCTCCCTCACATGTGTGTGGGACTGGAGTTATTCAAGTCACTCCAACGATTTCTCTTAAGAATACTCTTTATGTGCCTACATTTCCTTGCAACTTACTATCAGTCAAGGCTCTATCTCAACAGTTACAATGTTCTATTATATTTACTCCGACTAACTGTTATTTTCAGGATCTGCACACGAAGGAGACAGTTGCTACTGGGACTGAGAGTGGAGGCCTCTACTTCCTTAACGTTCTTGCTGCTCATTCTGCTACCACAGCCTCTGATTCTCTCCATTAATGACACCTCCGTCTTGGTCACCCTCCACCTCGGCTGCTATATCAACTTCTACCTCACCTCGCCAACGATACCTCTCCTCTCAACTGTGAAGCTTGTCAACTTGGAAAGCACCATCGGGCTTCCTATCCTGCCAAGCATGGTCGTAGCTCGACTCGTCCCTTTGATCTTGTTCACTCCGATATCTGGGGTCCTTCTCCTACCAAGACTGTGGGTGGGAGTAGTTTGTATTTTGTTACTTTTATTGATGACTTTTCTCAATGTACTTGGGTGTATCTTTTAAAAGAACGCTCTGAACTGTTTACTGTTTTCTCAACCTTCTATAATGAAATTTCCACTCAATTTGGAGTGTCTATCAAAGCTATTCGCACTGATAATGCTAAAGAATATGTCTCTCATCTTTTTTCAGAGTTTTGTATGAATCATGACATTATACATCAAACTAGTTGTCCTTATACTTCTCAACAAAACGGGATCGCGGAACGTAAGAATCGTCATCTCCTTGACATGACTCGCACCTTACTCTTCCAGATGAATATGCCCAAAAACTATTAGGGTCATGCCATCCTCGTCTCCTGCTATCTCATTAACTGCATTCCCTCTGCTCTTCTCCAAGGCTCCACACCTTTTTCTCTTCTATATCCTACCTTGAAACCTTTCCCGCTACCTCTCAATATCTTCGGTTGTACTGCGTTTGTCCACACTCCTTCACCAAGTCTGGACAAACTCTCCCCTCGGGCAGTTAAGTGTGTCTTTATTGGTTACTCTCCTACTCAAAAAGGTTACTGATGTTATGATCCTCTTCTTCGCAAACAATATGTTTCCGCTGATGTCACCTTCTTTGAAGATATACCATATTTTTCTCACTCTTCCACCTCTGTGCCTTCTACAACCCATCCACCACCTCCTCTCATTCACTCCCCACCAACAACACCCTCTCTCCCAACTCTACCACCTCCTCCTCTCACTCCACCATTTACAGAGTCTCCTACCGTTTGTCCTCCTACTCTGGGGCCTCCTCTCCCAACTCTTGGGCCAACACTATCTTCTTCTAATGATGACTCTCCTGCTAATACAGTCACTACTGTAGACCTCCCTATTGCCCTTCGAAAGGGAGTTCTCTCATGTACGCAACATTCTATTCATGATGTTGTGACTTATGCTCAACTCACCCCCTCTGCTAGGGCGTTTGCTATTGTTATTTCAGATACTGTCATTCCAGCTAATTATCAAGATGCTCTTGCTATCCCGTAGTGGAAGGCCGTCATGGATGAAGAAATGACCACTCTTCAAGATCGTGGCACGTGGACCCTTGTTCCTCCACCTCTTGGGGTAGACGTTGTTGGATGTAGATGGGTCTTTGTGATCAAATATTGTGTTGATGGCTCTGTCGACCGATACAAGGCTCGTTTGGTTGCTAAAGGTTTTACACAGACATATGGCGTTGACTTCTTTGACACCTTCTCCCCTGTTGCTCATATTACAACCATCAGGGTCCTCTTCTCTGTGGCCGTCAACAAAGGGTGGCAACTCTCTCAATTGGACGTCAATAATGCCTTTCTTTATGGTGATCTTCAAGAGGTGGTTTTCATGGAGCAACCTCCAGGGTATGTTGCTCCGGGGGAGACTCATGTATGTAAGCTCAAGAAGGCTATTTTATGGTCTAAAGCAAAGTCCTTGTGCCTGGTTTGAAAAGTTTAACGAAGTAATCAAGGTAATTGGGTTTGCCCGCAGCTCTGCAGATCACTCTCTCTTCATTCACAAGACCTCTCATGGAATGGTTGTTCTGGCTGTCTATGTTGATGACATCCTTCTCACTGGCAATGATATTGAAGGTATCACCCTTACAAAGAAACATCTCCTTCAACACTTTGTAACCAAATACATGGGGACTCCAAAGTATTTTCTGGGTATTGAGATCTCAAGAAAGCAGAGTTCTGTTGTCCTCTCACAACGTAAGTATGTTATTGACCTTCTGAAGGAAACAGGTCTTCTTGGTGCTAAACCTGCTAAGTATCCAATGGCAATAGGAGATGACAAACGCTGGAATGACAACTCTCCACCTCTACCTGATAGCACTAGATATCGTCGTCTTGTAGGCAAGTTCATCTACCTAACTGTAACAAGACCTGATATTTGTTATGTCGTTGGGAAGGTCAGCCAATTCATGCAAGCCCCAAGGGAATGTCATCTTCAGGCTGCTCTAAAGATATTGGAATATGTTAAGGGATCTCCAGGAAAAGAACTTTTGTTTCAAAGAAACAACCATCTCAAGGTAGAAGCCTACTCAGATGCTAGCTACGCTGATGATAAAGGAGACAGAAAATCCACGTCTGAGTTCTGTACTTTCGTGGGAGGAAATCTTGTGAGCTGGAAGAGCAAGAAACAAGCAGTAGTGTCCAGATCGAGTGTTGAGGCCGAGTACAGGAGCATGGCACAAACTACATGTGAATTGAAGTGGTTACAGACTCTCCTTTTAGATTTTGGAGAAGTTTACAACCATCCCTTGCCAATGTTCTGTGACAATAAAGCTGCAATCTATATATCTCAAAATACAGTATTTCATGAGAGAACCAAACACATTGAAGTGGACTGTCATTTTATTAGGGAAGAAATCTTGAAGAAACAAATTTGCACTCCATTCGTAACTTCGGATAAAGAGTTGGTTGATATCTTCACCAAACCCATATCTTCATCCTTCTCTGATGTGTGCAACAAGCTAGGCATGATTGATATATATGCTCCAGCTTGCGGGGGAGTGTTGAAGCCATGCGGTCTCAAAGGGTTGAAGCCAAGCGGTCTAGTGCCAGCGGTCTGTGCGGTCTCCCAGAACCAGACCGCACCTTCTCCTCAGAAGTACGAGATCGCATTATATGAAGATCAGCGGTCTCCAGCTCCATCATGTAATGGTATGATAACCGCAGTCTGTGCGGTCTCCCAGCACCAGACCGCGCCTTCTCCTCAGAAGTGCGAGATCGCGTTATATGAAGATCAGCGGTCTCCAGCTCCATCAAGTAACGGTCTGATAACCGCGGTCTATGCGGTCTCCCAGCACCAGACCGTTCCTTCTCCTCAGAAGTGCGAGATCGCGTTGTATGAAGATCTGCGGCCCCCAGCTCAATCAAGTAACCATTGGATAACCGCGATCTGTGCGGTCTCCCGGTATCAGACCGTCGTCTCTCCTCAGGAATATCAGATCGCTTCATATGAAGAGAAGCGGTCTGGTCCCCCTGGCCTCTCCCTTACGGGGGAGTGTTCGCCAGAGCGGTCTCACGGTCTATTGACCTTCTATATCACACGACCTTCTTCCTGTCGTGTGACAGCCAGTCTCCTCTCCAGACCGCAGAGGTCGATGCGGTCTCGTTCTCACTGACCGCCTGACCGTCCAGCTCTCTTTGTGTATTGTATTTGTATTTAGTCCCACATTGTGTATTTGGTTTTTCCCTTTTCCCTCCTAGTTTGTATAAAGGAGGCAATACTCTTGTAATACTTCGTTTTTTTGGAAATAAAAAATTCTGTTATTTTCAAATTCTCACAGAGCTCAAGCGCGAGCTCCAGGAGGCCTCAGATGAAGTCGCGCGCCTCAAGGAAAAGTGTATCTGAGAGTCTCCTCGCCAGCCTCCAAGGCGGGATGGTAAGTGATTTACACAAATTTTTTATCTCGCTCAATGCATGTCGTTTTATTTGACTTATCTTTTTCTTTTGCAGGATGCTGAAACAGCGAGCCAGCTGCTCTCGCATAATGCTGATCTGGAGATGGAGAGCGCGGTCTTGAAAGCTCAAATCATGAGCTGACCAGGGTCGTGCTACCCCCGCCTCCTTCACGAGCTAGAGCTCGCAGCAGGATGCGGGACGAGGAGGAGGCTACGCGCAAAAACTCGATGGGTGTCGCCAACCTCATCTTCGATACCCTCAAGGGGGCAAACCTACTTTCCCTGGACGCGATGGAGCTTACTTTCGAGGATGTCGTTCCTGACCTGTTCGCTCCAATTCCAGAGTCCTGGGTACGCTAGAGCGAGGAGGAGCTTTCTAAAGAGCTACCTTGACTTTTTTATTTTTAATGTATACTTCAATTTTGGCTGGTGAGGTCGTCGCTATATGTAATGAACACTTTTCAAGAATGAACAAGATTCTTTTGCTATCTTCAATTTGTCATGCTCGTGCTCGCCATTTTTCCATTGCAATGATTATATGGTTGTCACCGCTTTAGTGAACCTCCTTCGTATTGTCTCGCTATGATGCATTCACACACACCCAATAAGGCATTCATGTAGCTTCCTTCACGTAGATGCTTGTTAGATACACTTTCTGCTAGCTTTTGCGCATGGGCAATATGTGATTCGCTTCGCGCCTCTGGCTCGCTAACTATGGGTCCTTGCGAGCAGGGTCGGCATTACCCTACCTTGCTCGCCACGACCCCTGCGCGCGACCAACGTTACTCATTAATTATCACGTCTGTGGTCCCCCCGACTCGCTTATTTTATGTGTTGCTTAGAGATTCTCGAGCATTTTGTGAGCTCAGACTCACCTTGAAATGCTTGGTTACCCTGCGCATTCAACCGTTTCACCACAACCATTAGATCTTAGTTGCTTTTTTACCAGAATTGCCTTATATCTTCGTGCGAGCGAGCCCCGGGGGCTCTCTACTCTAAGTCTCACCTTGAGAGGTTTTGCGAGTCGGGCCTATCAGCATGAACCATCTCCTTGCCAGCCTCTCCAGATATCAACCTGACCCACCATCTAATGAGAGCCATGCAGCGGAATCGACATGGGGAATTCCAGCACCAAATGCTTGATACCTTGTCATCCTCACCAGAGATCAACCTGACCCACCGTCTAATGAGAGCCCGGCGTAAGAATCGATCTAGGGCACTCCAGCACCAAACACTTGCTACCTTGCCAGCCTCACCAGAGATCAACCTGACCCACTGTCTAATGAGAGCCCGGCAGCGGAATCGATCTGGGGCATTCCAGCACCAAACGCTTGCTACCTTGCCAACCTCACCAGAGATCATCCTGACCCGCCGTCTAATGAGAGCCCGACGGCGGAATCGATATGGGGCACTCCAGCACCAAACACTTGCTACCTTGCTAGCCTCTCCAGAGATCAACCTGACCCACCATCTAATGAGATCCCGGCAGCGGAATTGATCTGGGGCATTCCAGCACCAAATGCTTGCTACCTTGCCAGCCTCACCGGAGATCAACCTGACCCATCGTCTAATGAGAGCCCGACAGCAGAATCGATCTGGGGCATTACAGCACCAAATGCTTGGTACCATGCCAGCCTCACCAGAGATCAACCTGACCCACCGTCGAATGAGAGCTCGGCGATGGAATCAATCTAGGGCACTCCAGCACCAAACACTTGCTACCTTCCCAGCCTCACCAGAGATCAACCTGACCAACCGTCTAATGAGAGCCCGGCAGCTGAATCGATCTGGGGCATTCCAGCACCAAACGCTTGCTACCTTGCCGGACTCACCAGAGATCAACCTGACCCACCATCTAATGAGAGACTGGCTGCGAAATCGGTCTGGGGCATTCCAGCACCAAACACTTGCTTGAGGGCCCAGGGTTAGAAAAAGTGTTGAAACCAGCGTATGATGAATTGAACCTATAATAGATTATCATAGAAAACTCAAGGGTAGAAATGTTTCAAATCATCCCCACTACGAGCCAGGGCGAGGGGTTCCCCTTCCACATCTCGGAGGTGGTACCCTCCGGACCTGAGCACCTCCTCTACAATGTAAGGCCCCTCCCAGTTGGGGTTGAGCTTCCCCACCGTGGCTCCCCTTCCGGCTGCATCGACCTTTTTTAAGACCAGGTCCACCTTCTCTAACTGCTTCACCCGGATGTGCTTGTTAAAATACCGGGCCATCCGTCGCTTGACCTCCTCCTATCGTACGGTGGCCAAATCGTGAATCTCCTCTACCAAATCCAAAGACAACCTTTGCCCTTCCTCATTGTCCATTCGCCACTCATCGTCTCCTTCGCCTGCGGCAATCACCCCAGGTGACTTGACATCGAATTCAACCGGGAGGACGGCCTCGGATCCATTGGAGAGCTTGAATGGGGTCTCCCCTATGACGGTATTTGGCGTGGTCCTCAAGGCCCAGAGGACCGAGGGTAACTGTTCCACCCAGCTACCCCTCATGTTCTCGACCTTCTTCTTTAATAAGTTCATGATGACCTTGTTCGCCGCCTCCACTTGCTCGTTGCTCCTCGGGTGGTGGACCGATGCGATGTGAAGGTCTATACCAAGCTGGCCGCAGAAACTGACAAACTCCTCGCTGGCAAATTGTGGCCCATTATCCGTAACTATGGCTAGTGGAAGCCCGTCCCTGCAAATTATTTCACCCCATATAAAATTTCTCACCACTTGGGATGTTACATTGGCCAGCGCCTTCACCTACAGCCACTTGGAGAAGTAATCGATCATTACTAGTAGGAACTTTCTTTGACCACTCGCTTGGGGGAAAGGACCCACCAGGTCCAACCCCCATATTGCAAAGGGCCAGGGGGTTGTGATGGTTCAAAGTCTTTGGGCTGGCAGGAGCTGGAGAGGGGCAAACAGCTGACACTTTGATCACTTCCTCGCGAACTCTGATGCGTCTTTGCTGAGGGTGGGCCAAAAGTAGCCTTGCCTCAGCACTCTCCCCTCCAAGGTTCGGCTCTCAGAATGGATGCCACGCTCCCCAGAGTGGATCTCCTCCTCTGCCACGCAACGGGCTAGGAGCCTCGAGAGCATCTTCCAGTATAGTCCTCATGCAAGCAAAGAGTAGTATGATGACTTATACCAGAACCGCCGCTTGTCAACATCCCCCTTGGGTAACTTCCCCGATGTCAGGAAGGTGATGAAGGGGTCCATCCATGATGCCTGCTGGTCTACCTCCATCAGTTCCCCCTCCTTAATGGATGGTCAGAAGAGGTCTGACACCGTACCCCCAGCCCTGGGACCGAACTTGGCCAGGAAGTCCGCCACGACACTCTCCTCTCTCGGCACATGATGAATTGAGAAGGTGTGGAACTACCCTATGAGCCCCTTGACCTTTTCTAGGTATCGCTGAAGAGTCGACTCCTTCACCTCGAACTCCCCCTAACTTGGCAAGCCACCACCATGGAGTCCGTTAAAACCTCCACATCTTGCACACCCAACTCCCGGGCTAGGCGGAGACCTGCTATCACGGCTTTGTACTCGGCCTAATTGTTGGTGAGGGGGAAATGGATATTGATCGCCTGCTCGATCCTTGTCCCTTGAGAGCTTACCAAAACCACCCCTCCCCCAAAAGAGTGCTTCCCCGATGCCCCATCAACCAACATCCTCCAGGCCACCGAGTAGGGTAGCTCGGACTCTTCTACTTCGGTCACATAGTCTGCCAAAAAGTCTGCCACCGCTTGCGCTTTTTTAGATAACCTGGGCATGTACGAGAAATCGAACTCGCTCAACTCAACTGACCACTTGGCTAGCCTTCCCGAGTGCTCCACCCCCTCCATGATGTTGCGAAGGGGGTGATCAGTTACCACCTTGATGGAGTGCACCTGGAAGTAGGGTCGGAGCTTCTTGGCCGACACCACCAGGGCGAAGGCTAGCTTCTCTAAGATGGGGTATCTGAGCTCAGCCTTCCTTAATACTCGACTAACGTAGTAGATCAGAAGTTGCTTTTTCCCTTATTCCCGGAACAGCACCGAGCTTACCGCCTCGGGTCCTACCCCGAGGTACAAGGATAAGTCATCACCTTGTCTCGGCCCTTGCAGCAATGGGGATTGGGTTAAATGTTCCTTCAGCGCCTGAAAAGTTCCTTCAGCGCCTGAAAAGCCCCTTCACACTCAGGGGTCCACTCGAACTTTTGGTTCCCCCGCAGCACCTTAAAGAAGGCTGAGCACTTCTCTCCTGCCCTGGAGAGAAACCTGCTTAGCCCGACCAACTTCCCTGTGAGACGCTGGACCTCTTTCGCACTCTTCAGAGACCCTAGCTCCATGATTGCCCTTACCTTGTCCGGGTTAGGCTCCACCGCAGCTAGCGTAAGCAAGTGGCCTGGGAACTTCCCTCGGTTGGCCCCAAAGACACACTTCTGGGGGTTGAGCTTCATCTTGAATTTTCTCAAAGTCCCGAAGGTCTCCTCAAGGTAACGGAGGTGAGACTCGAGGTCCCAACTTTTGACCATGAGTTCATCCACATAGACCTCCAGGTTCCTTCCCTTTTGCTCTCGGAAGACCCTGTCCATCATTCGCTGGTACGTCGCCCCTGCATTCTTTAAACTAAATGGCATCATTTTGTAACAATAGCACCCCTCCCCTGTGATGAAGGAGACATCCTTGATGTCGAGAGGGTGCATGCGGATCTGGTGGTAACCTGAAAAAGCATCTAAGAAACTCATTAGAGAAAAACCGACGGCTGAATCAACCAGCGCGTCGATTCGAGGCAAGGGGTAGTAATCCTTAGAACATGATTTATTCAATAAGGAGAAATCAACACACATCCTCCACCTCCCATCTCCCTTTTTTACCATTACCACTTTGGAGACCCAACCAGGATACTGGATCTCAGACACAAATCCCGCCTTGAGGAGCTTGCTCACTTCCTCCCGGATGGGTGCCTACAGCTTGTCCGCGATGGACCTCTTCTTCTGGAGGATTGGGCGAGTACCAGGGTCGAGGTTGAGGTGAAGACACGCCACATCCGCATCGATCCCGAGCATCTCCGCGGCACTCCAGGCGAAGACGTCCACGTTTTCTTGAACGCAAGCCAAGATTTTCTTCCGATCCTCGGGGTTGAGCTCTCCACTGATCTTTACCTTCTCGATCGCCCCTGCCCTGGTGACGACCTCCATCTCTACCACCTCCTCCATGGCCTCCAGCCTTGACTACTCCACCCAGTCATTTTCCTTCCTCTCGCCGTAAGCAAGCGCTTCAGCTCCTCCTTCTTCCATCTCCTCCCCCCCGATCACCATCAGCTCCTTCGGCCCTTCCTCCTGGACTTCCCCTTCTTCTCCTCCTCCCTCACTCCTTCCTTCTTCTCCTGCCTCTTCTAGCATCACCGGCTCACTCATCTCCCTATCCCATTCCTCCGCTTCCTCCATGTCTCTTCTTTGGAACTTTCTTGTACTATCTGCGCTCCACGCTCACCGCACCAAAAATGTTGAAACCAATACTTGGTATCTTGTGGAGCTTGGGCTGCCAAAAGGAGGGGGCAGCTAGCACTTACTGATCCCTCGGAAGGAACAGACTGAAGCCTCAGAACTAGACACAGACCCTTGGACGCAGCGATGAGGTTCCACTACACATCCAGAAGATCTTAGAGCGCTTCCCCTCCCAAGCGAAAGCTGAGACTGGGCACCTTTGAGAGCCTAAGAGCTGAACCAAGATAACCTAGGGAGAATGAAGCTCAGAGTATGAGATTGGATCCTCTCCAAAAGTTCCCTTCAAGGTTTATATATAGTTTTTTACTTATGGACTGTTAATAGCCAGATTCCGCCTTACACTTTTGCCATGTGCAGCCCAAAATGGTCTGCCAATAGCCAAACTCCGCTGTTTGGAGAGGCTAACTGCACACCACCAAGGGATTCCAAGTAAAAACACTCCTGGACCCCTACTGGGTAAGCCGCCCACGAGGGTTTCTCTCGCCTGACTCTCCTCACGCGAATTGCGAGAGCCTGGCTCCCCCACCTTCCTGCGAGCGACCACCGAGAGCCCGACTCGCCCGCCATCCTGTGAGCAACCACCGAGAGCCTGGCTCGCCCACCTTCCTGCGAGCGACCACCGAGGGCCCGGCTCTCTCGCCTTCCTACAAGCGACCATCGAGGGCCCGGCTCGCCCGCCTTCCCATGAGCGACCTTCGAGAGTCTGGTTCACCTGCCTTCCTACCCTTCTCACATGTTGATCCTTGATTCTCCGCTCACCTCTTGGCAAACACCGGGGTTGTACAGACAGCTCTCGAAGCTAACGTCGAATAGAAATCAATGGCGCGTCGATTTGTATTCGACGCATCTCTGATTAAACGGTTATATTTTTCTTAAAATTTTTGTTGTTTTTTCCAGCAATGGTGTTGATTGAAATTAGCATTTATAAGGTTATTTTGTATGAATTATAAAATATCAATGGGTTTTTAGAGAAGAGGTCGCTCCCTTTGAATATTTGTAGTTCCTTATTGAGAATTGAGTTCTTTCCTTCCCTTCATTATCTCTGAGGAAAGAACCCTAAATTTCCCTCCACGTGTAGCTCAAATATTAGAAGGTGCTTGGGTTACCTTGGGACCTTTGCTTTTACCATTATAAGGTGATGTGAAAAAATAGAATGGTATTTCATGATATCCTTTTGGATGGCAGAGAACGGGTTTATTAAATCTAGGTTTATTACCTTGTTGTTGGAAATGTGCATAGAATGTATCTAAATACAATAAATCTGCAGAATGTCTAATGATTCTACTATTAACTTTAGCCTTTTGATTGAACTTTATTGGTTTCTCTGAATGGGTTTTCCCTAGAGGTTTCTTCTCACTATTAGAATCTACTTTATTAAATACAGTGAGTTGTCCAGGGTTATTGTTATCTGAGTTTCAATTAATGGTCTGGTCTTAGTTATTTGAAATTCACTTGGTTTAACAAAAGTGACTGGATTTTTGCAGGCATGTCTACTAGGGACTTGCATGTTAGTGGATGGATCTGCTCCTAATCTAAGGTGCTTAAATCTCACAAAGAGATTTTGTGTAATATCTTTGAGTTTTTGACTCCTCCCATTGAGTGAGTCTTCAAAGGCTTTTGCCTTTGTAAGGTCTTCTTTTAAAGCTAAATTTTCATTAGTTAGTTCTGATTATTTTTTACAAATTTGATTTCTCAAATCATAATTCACTGAATATAAATCATCTTTCTTAAAGTCTTCTAACTCTTCCCTAACTATTTCTATTTCTTTTTGAACTTTAAGGTAATCATTATAAAATTCCTTAAAACAAATTTTAAATTCCTCTGAATCAAAATCAAAGTCATCAAAGAGACTTACCTGATCCTCTTCATCATCAGAGGAAGTCTCCAAATCCATCAGGCAGTCAATTTCAGCAGCAGTTTCTTCATCTCTCTCAGATGAAGAGGGGCTTGAATCAGATTCTCTATCACTCCAGGTTTCAACAATGAAACTCTTTCCCTTCTTCTTTTCCTTTTTCTTGGAAGACTTCTTCTTCTTGTGCTCCTTGTTATTACTGCTCACGTCCCTTTGCTCTTCAGTAAACTCAGGAGCTATGTGCCCTGGTTTTCTGCATGCAAAGCAGATCACTTCCTTCCAAACCTGGGTTGCTTGAGCTCCACTCCTTTCTTCTAGAGTCTTCTATTTTTACCCATTTTCTGAACCTTTTGGCTAAGAGATTGAACATCTCTTCTTCAGGAGTGGAAGGCTCTCCTTCAGTTGCCTTCAGAGCAATACTCCTTTGGTTGGGAGTAAAGACTGTCTCCTTGGCCTCTGTCTCAGCCCTGCTCTTTAGCAGTAGCTTATAGGATTTGAGCTTTCCAAGCAAAGCATCAGTGGAGATCTCTTTATGGCATTTGGACTCTCTGATGGCCCAGATCCTTGAGTCCTGTGAGCTTGGAAAGCACATTAGGAGCTTATCATTGATTTTTGTCATAGAAATCTCCTTATCCAGATTTCTTAGCTCATTAATGATGAGGATGAACCTATCATACATCTCAGCAATAATCTCTTCAGTCTTCTTCTGAAAGTTCTCATATTGGGATATGAGAATGGACTTTCTGTCCTTTCTTTCATCAGAACTTCTCTCAACCAATCTGGAAAGGGATTCCCAGATTTCTTTGGCTGAGTTGTAGTCTGCCACCTTCTATAAAATGTCATCAGACATTGTAGACATCGGAATATTCATTGTTTTGGCATCACATGCCTTCAGCTTCTTTTCAGCATCTGTCCATTCATCTCTAGGCATAGCTTGCTGAGTCACAGATCCACTGGCATCGTCTCTGATTGGTGCAGGGGGGCCTGAGATAATGACATCAAAGATGTTTTCATCAATAGAGCTCAGATACAATTTTATTCTGGCCTTCCAGAGTGTAAACTTATTAAGATTACACACTTGTGGTCTTGTTGATGCATAGTCCTTAGAACTCATTTTTCTAAAAATAGATTTTAAATACAGAAATATGTGAGAGGAGATCTTTTGATCAAGGTGTTAGCCTTTTGATCAAGTGCACGGTGTAACCTCTTAGTATTCTCTAGAAGGGGTGAATAGAGATTTAAACACTTTTACCATAAATATGCACACACAATAAAAACTTCTAACAACTATGCAATCAGAAAATCCAAATCAGAATAAAATAAATGCAGAGTGCAGAAATAATAAATGGGGATACACATAAATTCACAAACACGGAGAAGACAGGTTTTATAGTGGTTCCCTAAAATGTGGGTACTCCACTCTTCTACCACCTTGGTAGGAATGCATTATATGTGTCTGAGTCTTTTGATAAGGAGACTCTCAGAACCAGCCACTGAGTCTTTTGGTAAGGAGACTCTTAGAACCACTATCTAAGTCTTTTGATAAAGAGACTCTTAGAACCACCGAGTGTTTTGATAAGGAGACTCTTAGAACCAACTGAATCCTTTGGAGAAAGATTCTTATGACTCTTTATACAATTACCGAATAAGAGAAGAATAAAGAAGTAGAGAAAGAAAGAATAGGATTCTTCTGTTTGAATCTTTCTTCAGCAATCACTCAGGATGTTGTCACTTGATGTTCTTCTGGATCTGTATACTTGCTTAAAATAGAGAAGAGTGCGAGAGTTGTTTTGCTTGTGATCCTGATGATCTCTGTACTCTAGATGGCTTTCTGTTGTAGATGTAGAGGAAGAAGAAGTAGGGCCTTTGTGTATTCCTGTACAGAGATGTTCTACTATACTTTTCTGATAGAAAGCTTGAGGGAGAAGAAGAAGAAGACTGAATGATTCAAATGTTGTGTTTTTTCCTTCTTCTGTATAGTTATTCTTTGTCGAATAGTGCTTGAATTTCTTTCCTCTCCTGTTCTGTCATTAGAAAGAATATCCTTTGGACAATAAGTATTTCTTTCTATTTCTGTTTCCCGACCAGTCAATCTAATTTGAATTACTTCCCAGAATGTCTTTGTTGTCTCTTTAGAGTACTCCATTCTATTCTTGGAAATAAATGAGTCCTTGTAGTCAACTGTGGTTGAACCATGGGTAGGAGGAGCACACATGGGAACCCCTGGATCTCGTGCATTAATGTTACCCCAGACTATTCGCCTCAGGTACACTCTAAACCACCTAAAAAAGTGCACTTTTTATAACAGCCTCCTCAGCGCACAACTCACAAGGACGACAGTCGGCACCCCCAGCACATAGCTCACAAGGTTTCAGCATCAACCAGTCTGCGGGCTGTGCACCCCAACCCCTCTCCGTCCCACCACAGGGCACAACGGGTTGTTGGAGACAGCAGCCCCCCTTTTTATAAGGAATGCTTTAGTTAAACGACAACGTAGGGACTTCCCAGAAGGTCACCCATCTCGTGACTACTCCAGCCCAAGCATGATTAACTGTGGAGTTCTTTCATTTCTCATCACCAATTGCCCTGTGGTGGGATGGAGAGGGGTTGGGGTGCGCGGTCTGTAGACCAATTGAGGCTGAACCCTTGCGAGTTGTGTGTTGGGTGTGCTGGCGATCGTCCTTGCGAGTTGTGTGCTGGGGAGGTCATTGCATGAGTACCTAAAGAGCACTCGCAAACACATGTATATATGTGAAAATAGGAATAAAGGAAATTTAAAGGGTGAGTACCTGAAGAGAACTCGGGAACACCTGTTTGTATTCCTGCAAAGGACAGGAATGCTAAAATAGGTGTAATGGAAATGTAAAGGGCGAGTACCTAAAGAGGACTCATGAACACCTATCTATATTCCTACAAAGGAGAGGAATGCTAAGCAGGTATACTGGAAATTTAAAGGGCGGGTACCTAAAGAGGACTCCTGAATACCAATCAATATTCCTGCTAGGGAGATGAAAGTGAAAACAGGAATAAAGGAAATGTAAAGGGCGAGTACCTAAAGAGGACTCATGAACACATGTCTATATTCCTACAAGGGAGAGGAATGTTAAAATATGTATAATGGAAATGTAAAGGGAGAGTACCTGAAGAGGACTCTTGAACACCTGTCTATATATTCCTGCAAGGGAGAGGAATGTGAAAACATGAATAAAAGAAATGTAAAGGGTGAGTACCTGAAGAGGACTCTGAACATTTGTCAATATTCCTGCAACGGAGAGGAATGCTAAAATAGGTGTGACGGAAATGTAAAGGGTGAGAGCCTAAAGAGAACTCGCGAACACTTGTCTATATTCCTACAAAGGAGAGGAATGTTAAAACGGGCATGATGGAAATGTAAAGGGCGAGTACCTGAAGAGGACTCGTGAACATCTGTCTATATTCCTGAAAGGGGGGGAATGCTAAAATAGGTGTAATGGAAACGTAAAAGAGGGCTCACGAACACCTGTCTATATTCCTAGAAGGGAAGAGAATATGAAAACAGGAATTATGAAATTGTAAAGGGCGAGTACCTGGAGAGGACTCATGTGCACCTGTCTATATTCCTGCAAGGGAGAGGAATGTGAAAATAGGAATAAAGGAAATGTAAAGTGCGAGTACCTGAAGAGGACTCTTGAACATCTATCTATATTCATGCAAGGGAGACGAATGCTAAAACAGGTATAATGGAAAAGTAAAGGGCGAGTACCTAAAGAGGAATCATGACCATCTGTCTATATTCCTGTAAGGGAGAGAAATTTGAAAACAGGAATAAAGGAAATGTAAAGGGCGAGTACTTGAAGAGGACTCGTTAACACCTGTCTATATTCCTGCAAGGGAGAGGAATGCTAAAACTGGTATAATAAAACTGTAAAGGGCGAGTACCTGAAGAGGACGCGTGTGCACCTGTCAATATTCCTACAATGGAGAGGAATGTAAAAACAGGAATAAAGGAAATTTAAAGGGCGAGTACCTGAAGAGGACTTGTGAACACCTGTTTATATTCCTGCAAATGAGAGGAATGTTAAAACTAGTGTAATGGAAATGTAAATGGTGGGTACCTGAAGAGGACTCGCGAACACCTTCCTATATTCCTACAAAGGAGAGGATTGCTAAAACAAGTATAATGGAAATGTAAAGGGCGAGTACTTGAAGAGGACTCGTGAACACCTGTCTATATTCCTGCAAGGGAAATGAATATGAAAATCAGAATAAAATAAATGTAAAAGACGAGTACCTGAAGAGAACTCGTGAACACCTGTCTATATTCCTGCAAGGGATAGGAATGCTAAAATAGGTATAATGGAATTATAAAAGGCAAGTGCCTGAAGAGGACTCGTGAACACCTATCAATATTCCTGCAAGGGAGAGGAATGTGAAAACAGGAATAAAGGAAATGTAACGGGCGAGTACCTAAAGAGGACTCATGAATACCTGACTATATTCCTGCAAAGGAGATGAATGCTAAAATAGGTGTTATGGAAATGAAAGGGCGAGTACCTGAAGAGGACTCGTGAACACCTGTATATATTCCTGCAAAGGAGAGGAATGTTAAAATAGGTATAATGGAAGTATAAAGGGAGAGTACTTGAAGAGGACTCGTGAACATCTGTCTATATTCATGCAAAGGAGAGGAATGTTAAAATAGGTCTAATGCAAACGTAAAAGGAGAGTACCTGAAGAGGACTCGTGAACACCTATCTATATTCCTATAAGGGAGGGGAATGTAAAAACAGGAATGAAGGAAATGTAAAAGGCTAGTGCCTGAAGAGGACTCACGTACACCTGTCTATATTCCTGTAAGGGAGAGGAATGTGAAAACAGAAATAAAGGAAATGTAAATAGAGAGGACTCGCGAACACCTTTCTATATTCCTGCAAGGGAGAGGAATTCTAAAATGGGTGTAATGGAAATGTAAAGGGTGAGTACCTGAAGAAGACTTGTGAACACCTGTCCATATTCCTACAAAGGAGAGGAATGTGAAAGTAGGAAAAAAGGAAATGTAAAGGGCGAGTACCTGAAGAGTACTCGTTAACACCTATCCAAAATAGGCATCCATGAAGCTGAGGAGTTCATGCCCGGTTGTTGCGTCCACGATCTGGTCGATCCTTGGGAGTGGGAAGCTGTCTTTTGGGCATCCTTGGTTGAGATTGCTATAGTCAACGCATATCCTCCTTTTCCCAGAGGCTTTCTTTACTATGACTATGTTTGCTAGCCATGTTGAGTATTTGGCTTCGCGAATGAACCTTGCTTCAAGAAGCTTAGCTACCTCTTCTTCGATGGCTTGCAGTCGCTCACGGGCAAAATTTCTCTTCTTCTGGTAGACTGGCCGGCAAGAAGGATTAATATTTAGAGAGTGGAAAATCACTTCTGGGTCCACTCCTAGCATGTCCTCTGGACTCCAAGCGAAGATATCTTCATTTGCGCGAAGTAGAGTCATGTATTGCTCTTCTTCTTCTGGGGATAGGAGAGATCCAACTCGTACCGTCCGGGAAGGGTTTTATGAAGAAAGGGCTATATGCACCAAGCCTTCAACGGGGGGGGGGGGCCTTGCTGTAGCGTGTCTTCATCTCGCAGGTCGAAGTTATCATTGCTGAGAGTGGTGGTCTGTGCTAGTCGAGCCAACTTTAGGTGGTACGCCGTGTCTATCTCTTGGTTTCCCTGAATGATCCCTGCCCCACAAGCAGTTGAGAATTCTAGAGCTAGGTGCGGAATGGATGGGATCGCTCTGAAGGTTTATTGGAGTGGCCTTCCGAATATAGCGTTGTAAGCCAAGCTAGAGACTATAACCATAGAATGAACACGATGCATGGCTTGATTTGGGAGCTCGCCCAATGTGACCTTAAGAGAGATCAATCCTAGAACCGGAACGGGGTGATTTCTCAATGTCGTAGATTGGTCCTCCCGCGGGATTGAGATGTTCCTTGGCGATCTTGATGTCATGAAGCGCGGAGAGAGATAGGATATTGGTCGAGCTCCCCCTATCCACCAGGATCCTTCTCACGAGGTAACAAGGATTACCAATCTTGTCACTTATCACCAGCAGGTTCTGATGCAGAATCTGCACTCCCCGCAAGTCTTCTTCCCCAAAGGTGATAGTTATGTCTTTCCCTTTTATTGTCGTCTTTCTTTCAGGCTCCTCGACGAAGAGTATATGAGTTGTAAGGTTGGGGGATTTAGCGATGGTACCCACCCTTTTCGCCATGGTCTATAGACGCGAGTATCGCTGGGTAGCGAATATTGTCTTCCAGATCTTCAGAGTTTTGGGAACCTTTACCCACAGACGGCACCAAACTGTTACGGCTCACCCGAGGCTCCTAAAACTGGTTGAGACTAGACCATCTTAGCCCGAGAGTGGTTGAGCGCGCAATCAGTCACAGAGAAAAGAGACGGCTGGCAAGGGAACCTTTTTACCCTGGAAATCACCGGAAAGGGGCGAAAAACCACGTGGTTGGAGCTGTGCCGACCAAACTTCACTATTTATTGGTGTTGTACAGAGCTTTTTAAGAGAAGGTGAAGGAGACATGCCGCTTCTCGTTACAATTATTGGGACATAGAGATGTGCGTACGGAGGGTGACAGGTCATCGCTCTCGAAGCTAAGTTTTTTTCCTAGCCGCGGCGGGGAGCATCGGGCTCTGAGACCTAGACTGCCTTTTGCTTTTGCTAGAGATCTTGAGCGGCGCGATCTACGCATTTGAGTGTCTTTGAATTGTATCTTGTAGTTCGTGGCGGTGACTAGAGCGTGGAGCTTGTCGTTGGCTTGATGTTGATGAGTACTGAGCATTCTGCGCTTTGAGGGAAGCTTGAAGGCGGATGGAGATCTCCGAACGGCCTTCAAAGGTGCTTGAAGATTCTTCAAGGGCCTCTTCGAAAGAGATGGAGGTTCTCAAGGAGCTCTCTTGCACGTAGGATTAGAAGGCCTGGATAAAAAGATGGAAAAGAAGGAGAGACATGATCCTATTTATAGGCCCCAGTGGTGGTTACGATAGTAATATGGTTATTCGCAGACCGTAACTACCATAATTGTTAGTTGCGGGTCGATTTTGTTGGAACCATAGCTTTTGATTTGAGTTAGGATCGACCTTTAGTATCTAAGTTTATATCATAACATATTGAATAACTTAGATCAAAATCTCATTAAGAAAGAAAGCTGAAAATAGACATATTATTAATAAACAGAAAAAGAGAAAAGAAATAAAAATATCTTTTGTTCTCTGCGTTCGACAAATGTCGAACGGCGCTCGACAAATTGCCAGACAGCGCTCGACAAATATTCATCAGAACAGCGTTCGACAAATAGCGAACGGCGCTCGACGAACTCATCCAGACTTAGCAGGTCAACGAGATAAATCAAGATCAACAAATATCTTATTTGCAGAGAACTGCTCAGCACAAGGCGCTCGACAAATATCGTTCAGCGCTCGACAGATTCTTTCCAGAGCTCGACAAATATTATATTATTCTGCTCTTTTTTTTTAAATGCTATTTAACTTAGCCGTTGGAAATCAATAAATATTATAGCCGTTGTAGATCAGCTTTAATGAAAAGAAACAGCAGGTTATCCTCTCGATGAGTCAAATCATTGATGTAGACCTAAGCTCTTTCCTTCTTCCCGAGAGAAGAATTCAAAATTAAGAGTAAGGGCTCTCAGATTATAAAAGAGAAGATACAGAAGAAAGAAAAAAAAGAATAAGGACAGAAAAAAGAAGGAGTACACAGGACAAAAACATAGAGCAAATTTATTCCCTTTCTTTGCTAATACTTTCCTGCAGATTACATTCATCCTGAGACAACAATCACAACTATTTGCTCAGGATCACCACTGCATAGAGGAAAGAAGCCGTGTACAACCAAGAGGAGAGATCTCCAGAACTGTCATCAATCTATATCATACAGGGGGAGCTCCTCAACATAATATTCAGATCCATTCAACTTCAAACCAGGATCTTCAAGAGTCTTCTTATACAGAGAAGAACAATTTAATTTCTGCTTTTATATTTTACTTCCTTACCCCATCCTGTACAGAGTTATAACTCCCTTCAAAAGTTAACTCTCGGTGACAGGGCACCTTAGCAAAAACCTGTAGTTTGGTTAGAGCACCTTATCAACAGCTCACCTGGTGAGAGGGCACCTTAACAACAACCTCACAGTGGATTCCTACCAGTGGGTAGAAGAGTAGATGTACCCAGTTGAGAGGAACTACTATACATCTTGTGTCATCTGGATGATTGTTTGATTCTTGTTTGCTTTTGTTTTTATTATTATACCCTCTTAGTGTTTGTTTAAATTACTCACTCAGCAAATAGATATACTTTATATATATCATTACTTTAAAGTAAAACTTAAACAATAGTTTTAACAGATAAATAAGAACTAAACCTCCACTTTCAATTGGTATCAGAGGAGTGTTGATCTCCATTACAGGCTAACACCTGGATCACAAAGATCACTTTAGTTCTTTCATATGTTCAACACAGTTTTTTTTTCAAAATGGCTCCATCAGTTTTCTCTATTTCAGATCCACCTTTATGTAACTTGAATAGATTTGAGCTTTGGCAAATTAGAATTAAATTATATATGAATGCCATAGATGAGAACATTTACAAATCTATTTTGACAGGACTTCCCCTCATGACATCAAAGGCAGTTACACCTGCATTACCTAGTTCCATGGGTATCAAGTCTCCTTCGAGAGCAATGAAAGGGCCTGTTTACAAAGGAAAAAGTGGCAATAGAGAGACTGATGTCACTGCCCGTGTTTGCAAAATGAAGCTAGATAAATTCAAAGCTGGTACTGATGATGGGCGGACTGATAAACATAAAGAACCTACCCCATCCTCAGAAGCAGATGTCAAAGCCATGCAGATCTTGACTCAGTCAGTGTCAAAAGACATTCTTCAAAAGCTTGAAGACTGCACCTCTGCAAGAGGAATCTGGAACTCCCTTTCCAAGTTGGTAAATAAACCTTCTTTCATCTCTTCAACTAATTGTATTTTTGATGCAGAAACATCAACAAACCTAAGTGAAGAAGAAGAAGAGGAAGAACTTAGAGCTAGAGCTTTCTGCATGATGGCCATATATGGTGGTTCACATCAAATCCCAGATGCAGAAGCAGAAGTAGAAAAGGTAAATGAGGTAATATCAATTCAAAACCCTACCTCTAAAAATTACAAATCTTCTTTTAAAATAACTTTTACCAATTTAATAAAATGTAACATAAAAATAAAGAAGTCAACAAATATAAATCATTTGATTTCCGAACATAACAAACCTAAAGAAGAACAAAATGACTTTTTAAAACATAAACTTGAACATTTTTTTAAAGAAAAACAAATTGATTATGTTCAACAATTTCAAGAAAAATTTTCGAATTTATATTTTAATGAAATAAAAAGGCTAAAACTGCTAAACCTTTCAACTCTAATAAAATTCAAAGAAGCTGTCTAATTAATTTCTCACCATTAAACTCCATCCCACCCTAAACCCTAAATCTAAAATTTACATGGATTGTTTCCATCATAAAAACTATGGTAAGATAACTTTGTATTCTTACAGACTTCTCCAAGTCAGTTTGAGCATTCTACTGTAGCTGCATTGATCAGTATTGATCATAGCACTGAGTGTGAGTCTCTTCTGATAAGGGGATTCTATGAGAAAGAAAATGTCTGCAATGTTTTTTTTTCTAAAACATTCCTTAAAATCCATTAACAGCTGTAGCAATTCAAGATATTAAAAACATATTAACTCAAATCTAGATCAAATGAGTTGCTTAAATAAAATAATTTAAAGAGTCTACAGAAGAAAATTGAAAACTAAAGCCAAGTGAGAGAGAAAATGAGAAACACAAATCTCAAACGAAACTTAAATCTATATAAAGGTTACTGCAATTAGAAATTTTAAATAGGCTGAAATTAAAAATTTTAACTTCAAGAAATGAGCTGCTGCAACTGAAAATTCTAAAAACCATTTTAAGATTACCAGGTCACTAGTTTTGATTTGATCCCAACTCAAATAGGGGGAGATTGTTGGAACCATAGCTTTTGATTTGAGTTAGGATCCACCTTTAGTATCTAAGTTTATATCATAACATATTGAATAACTTAGATCAAAATCTCATTAAGAAAGAAAGCTGAAAATAGACATATTATTAATAAACAGAAAAAGAGAAAAGAAATAAAAATATCTTTTGTTCTCTGCGTTCGACAAATGTCGAACGGCGCTCGACAAATCGCCAGACAGCGCTCGACAAATATTCATCAGAACAGCGTTCGACAAATAGCGAACGGCGCTCGACGAACTCATCCAGACTTAGCAGGTCGACGAGATAAATCAAGATCAACAAATATCTTATTTGCAGAGAACTGCTCAGCACAAGGCGCTTGACAAATATCGTTCAGCGCTCGACAGATTCTTTCCAGAGTTCGACAAATATTATATTATTCTGCTCTTTTTTTTTTAAATGCTATTTAACTTAGCCGTTGGAAATCAATAAATATTATAGCCGTTGTAGATCAGCTTTAATGAAAAGAAATAGCAGGTTATCCTCTCGAAGAGTCAAATCATTGATGCAGACCTAAGCTCTTTCCTTCTTCCCGAGAGAAGAATTCAAAATTAAGAGTAAGGGCTCTCAGATTATAAAAGAGAAGATACAGAAGAAAGAAAGAAAAAGAATAAGGACAGAAAAAAGAAGGAGTACACACGACAGAAACATAGAGCAAATTTATTCCCTTTCTTTGCTAATACTTTCCTGCAGATTACATTCATCCTGAGACAACAATCACAACTATTTGCTCAGGATCACCACTGCATAGAGGAAAGAAGCCGTGTACAACCAAGAGGAGAGATCTCCAGAACTGTCATCAATCTATATCAGACAGGGGGAGCTCCTCAACATAATATTCAGATCCATTCAACTTCAAACCAGGATCTTCAAGAGTCTTCTTATACAGAGAAGAACAATTTAATTTCTGCTTTTATATTTTACTTCCTTACCCCATCCTGTACAGGGTTATAACTCCCTTCAAAAGTTAACTCTCGGTGACAGGGCACCTTAGCAAAAACCTGTAGTTTGGTTAGAGCACCGTATCAACAGCTCACCTGGTGAGAGGGCACCTTAACAACAACCTCACAGTGGATTCCTACCAGTGGGTAGAAGAGTAGATGTACCCAGTTGAGGGGAACTACTATACATCTTGTGTCATCTGGATGATTGTTTGATTCTTGTTTGCTTTTGTTTTTATTATTATACCCTCTTAGTATTTGTTTAAATTACTCACTCAGCAAATAGATATACTTTATATATATCATTACTTTAAAGTAAAACTTAAACAAGAGTTTTAACAGATAAAAAAGAACTAAACCTCCACTTTCAGATTTTATATAGTTTAGGACGTGTATTATTTAGGTATTTTTTTATGCGCAAACCAATATATTTTTGGATATCTACACCCACCCATGATGGGTTGAAAGTACACAGTGTTCCTCTGAGAATCCTCTAGAGGGGGTGAATAGAGATTTAAAATATTTCTATCATAACTGTGTAAATATAAAATAAACTAAGGAATTATGCTCAACAAAATCACAGGCAGAATAATAATAGTGCAAGAGATAAATTGCTGAATAAAAGGAATTGGGACAGCCCAGAAAATAAGCATCCAGAAGACACAAAGATTTTATAGAGGTTCCCCAAAATGTGGGTAGTCCTCTCTTCTACCACCTGGTAGGATTGCACCACCTGTGCCTGAGTCTTTTGACAAGGAGACTCTCAGAACCACTGATCTTTTGATAAGGAGATCATGAACCAACCAGATCTTTTGATAAAGAGATCTTGAACCAACCAGATCTTTTGATAATGATATCTTGAACCACTGAATCCTTTGGAAGAGGGATTCTCAAAACTCTGTATAGAGGGTGTAAGGAAAGAAGAGTAAGAAGGAGAAGGAAGATTCAGAAATCTGTTTTTTGGAATTCTGTAACAACAATCCTTGAGGTGATGTTCTTTGAGTGCTCTTCAGGATCTGAATCAGGTTAACCCTAGCTTATGATAGTGATGATTGCTAGGGTTTTTATAATCTCTTGATCCTTCTTCTCTCTACTCTTCTAATAGTGTTGCTGCTATATAATATTGATGAGGAAGCAGCAGTTGTTTCTCTGAGCAGAGAGTGTATTCTTCTGTAGATCTTTCTTCAATGGTTTGTGTTGAGGAGAAGAAGATCCTTAACTGAGAGAAAAGGCAGTTCTTTCTTTTCTGTGTTTTCTCTATTAGGGTTCCTGGAGGAAGAAGGAGAAAAGGGAGCCCTAATTGAAAAACCTTAGCTAATTGTGATAAGTTCTCTTCTTTTTCTTTCTGCTCTTGCCTTTTACTGTCCCACTGCTGATTTGAATTTATTTCCCTTTCTGGTTAGTCATGAGAAGGTATTCAGCACTGGACAATTTCTCTTTCTTTCCTTCTTTAATTCTCGGCCCGTCCACCAACTGTAAGTTTGTTTCCAAGAAAACTTTTTGTCCTCTTTTAATTCTTCTTTCTATTTGAGGCAATTAATGAGCCGTTAGAGAATGGTCTTCAGTGTTGTGGGCCATAAAAGAGGGCCCAAAATGACAGCTGAAAAGGTTTCCTTTTCAGACTGTATTCGACGTAGCGTCGAGTTCTCTTCCTCTCTTATTGACACACCTTCGAATTCATGTAAGAGCGGCTTCGAATTCATCAATGCTCTGATTGAACTCTGCTAGTAGACATTGCGTCGATACCATATCGACGTAACCATTGAGTTGATGGCATGGCTCTGAACTTCATCATCTGCGTCGAATTATTGTTGACGTTGTGTCGACTTTAGATGGCTTCGACAGCTTCTTTCTTCTGCATTGAGTTGAAGTAGAAGCTGCGCCGACTTCTCTAGATACTTCGGTAAGTTCATGGCCACTACGTCGATATCTATTCAACGTAATGTCGACTTGATCTACTCTGACAGAAAGAATGTGTTGCTTGGACCTCTTATCAGAGTAGCGTCGACAATAACTCGATGTTTCGTCGATTTCCATTCGACATAACTATTAACATTGCCCAAATTGTGCTTCTCTTGATATGGTCTTGACACCCTAGGTTGTGTGTGACATCCTAAGACATCTAATGACCAGATTACCCTCACTATACAATGGGTAATACAACCTAAGGGATAAAAGCACTTTTTAGGTAATTTGTTAAGTTAAATCAAAGGAGTTTTTCCCAACAATCTCCCCATATTTATCTTAAATAATTTTACAGATTATTGATGAGTACTTTTTGTACTCATCCTTTAATATAAGTTTAATATATTTTTAATATGAAATTATATAGTTTTTATGATTTTCTTATTAAAATTAGTATCTTTTTAATTTTATAAACTAACTTAATTTTTTTGTGTGTTTCAGGTTTTTTGGACGTATTGGATAAAAACTTCAAGTACACGCCCATGGTCACGGGCGTGACCATGGGCGTGTAACCTGCGCGGTGTTCCAGACCTGTTTTCGCCACTACGGGTGCGTTCTGTGAAGAATTCGCCAAGTAAACGCCCCAGGTCACGGGCGTGACCAAGGGCGTGACCCAATGTCACGGCCGCGACTCGCCGCAAGCATCCAGAATCAGCCTGCCACGTCAATTAAATTTACACGCCCCAGGTCACGGGTGTGACCAGGGGCATGACTCAATGTCACGGGCGTGACTCATCCCGCGTAACTCCCCGCTTCTTCCCGCCGAAGATTCCCGCCAGCAACACGTTTTGAAGGTTACACGCCCAAGGTCACGGGCGTGACCTAGGGCGTGACACGCAAATTTCGTCAGCATTAAAGCCAGACTGCGCCCTTTCTGCTCCGAGATTATCGCGCGCCTTACACGCCCTTGGTCACGGGCGTGACCGAGGGCGTGTACCCAGAATTTTAAGCTATAAAAAGGCAGCTCCTCCAGATTATTTGTACACCTTGTATTGGAGTCCAAGCCTCCATTTTCTTGCTTTATTTCCGTATTTTCAAGTATTCCAGCTTTACTTTTTCTTGCACTTGTAAGTTCTCTTTCAATAGTTGTAATCTCTTTTCTTGAATTAATAAAATTTGTTGTTTTTATTCGTCCATTCTTCTAGTTTGTCCACCCCTCTTTTCATTAGTTATAATCCTCTAGTCAAGTTACTTTTCTTATTGCAATCAAATCAAAGTTCTATTTGATAGAACAATAGAGATCGTCTTGAGTAAGAGTAATCAACACGCCCGGATTTTTATACGACCTTGGTTTTTATAAGCCTATACTACATCCGACACGGTACACTTGCCGTTGTCGTTTGCAAGCATAGTTTTGTTCATCAAGTTTTTGGCGGCGTTGCCGGGGATCTGAGTTGATATTTCGAAAGAGAATATCTATTGGTTTTATCGCTTCCATTCTTCTCTTATTTTTTTTATCATTCAAGGTGTAACTAAATTTCTGGAAATGACGCTTTGGCCTTGAATTCTCATCATAGCCTCTAGTACCTTGCAAACCCTTCGCCGGGTAGATCTTGGGAAGTCCAGGACTAATTTTAATTCACCTAAATTAAAAATATATAAAAAAATAGAAAAAATTAGTAAAAATATATATATATATAAATATATATTTTTATTTATCTGAAATTTTATTTTATTTATCCACATCTTTTCCTCTTTTCTTTTTGTTTATGACCCGAGGAAACTCTTCAGTCAATCTTGAATTTTATTTTTATCCGGTGTTCCAGACCTGTTTCCGCCACCACGGGTGCGTTTAGTGAAGAATTCTCCAAGTACACGCCCCAGGTCACGGGCGTGACCAAGGGCGTGACCCAATGTCACGGCCGCGACTCGCCGCAAGCATCCAGAATCAGCTTGCCACGTCAATTAAATTTACACGCCCCAGGTCACGGGCGTGACCAGGGGCATGACTCAATGTCACGGGCGTGACTCATCCCGCGTAACTCCCCGCTTCTTCCCGCTGAAGATTCCCGCCAGCAACACGTTTTGAAGGTTACACGCCCAAGGTCACGGGCGTGACCTAGGGCGTGACACGCAAATTTCGTCAGCATTAAAGCCAGACTGCGCCCTTTCTACTCTGAGATTATCGCGCGCCTTACACGCCCTTGGTCACGAGCGTGACCGAGGGCGTGTACCCATAATTTTAAGCTATAAAAAGGCAGCTCCTCCAGATTATTTGTACACCTTGTATTGGAGTCCAAGCCTCCATTTTCTTGCTTTATTTCCGTATTTTCAAGTATTCCAGCTTTACTTTTTCTTGCACTTGTAAGTTCTCTTTCAATAGTTGTAATCTCTTTTCTTGAATTAATAAAATTTGTTGTTTTTATTCGTCCATTCTTCTAGTTTGTCCACCCCTCTTTTCATTAGTTATAATCCTCTAGTCAAGTTACTTTTCTTATTGCAATCAAATCAAAGTTCTATTTGATAGAACAATAGAGATCGTCTTGAGTAAGAGTAATCAACACGCCCGGATTTTTATACGACCTTGGTTTTTATAAGCTTATACTACATCCGACACGGTACACTTTCCGTTGTCGTTTGCAAGCATAGTTTTGTTCATCAATTATTCAAAGTGATTTTACCCTTTCCTTTTACATAAATAAAGATACATTCAAGACATCATAGACATAAGAGATTGAAGACTGAAATCACAAGCAGTTTCCTTTAAGATGCTCAAGATATATATATATTCACAGCTGTTTTCCAGAAAGTATAGGACTTTACAGAATACCTGAGCTTAAGAATCCTTCTCAGGAGTTCTTCTTTTCCTTTAGAAAACTTTTGGAAACACCTCCCTTTGTGCCATTTTAGAGGCTTATCATCATCTTCAGGAAGGTTTTCACCATATGGATCAAGAGATGCTTCTGCTTCTTTAGTGTTCTTGTCCTTGAGAAACTCCCCCTGAGAATGTGCATTTTCTTCAGCCTCCTGGGCAGCTTCCTGAGCAATCTGAGCTACCTCATTCAGAATATCATTATGAGGCTCCGCCATAACTACTGTTGTACTAACTTCTGCCATCTCTGTATCAAAATTCCTTTGGACTTCTGGAGCAAGCTCCCCCTGAGTATCTGGGAGCTCCCCCTGATTTTCTAGAGCATGCTCCTCATTTAGATTTTCTAGAGCAGGCTCTCCCTGGACCTGTGCATCTTGAAAGATAGTAACTTTGTCAGGAGCAGGAGCTTCATCAACATCACCTTTATCCTGTCCACTCAAATATAGAACAGGTCTTTCTTCCTCCAAAATGTTCTCCCCCTTCTTAACCTTGCTGGCCAGAGAGGTTAAGAATTCCTTTGTGACCATGGAGGAAGATACAAAATCCTTGAGACCCTGGAGGGATCTTTTTGAATCTAACAACTCAGCCTCCATTTGGGAGTACTTCCTGTCAAATTTCCTTGCTTGGGAAGCCGCCAGGTCTGCAAATGTAGAGGAGGCAAGGCCAACTGCTATGGAGATGATTTGCTCAAGATCAATTATAGGAATATGAGAGGTAGATGGAGGAGGTAATGGAGGGAAGTCTTCTTGGATTGGAGAGAGTGTATGGTAGGTTTCTGGAGAGACATGAATTGGAGGTGGAGGTGGAGCAAAAGTGGATGGAAGCTGATGAGGAATTTGAGGAGATGGCTCTGGGGCTTAAGAGGATTGGTGTTGTTGTTGTTGTTGCTGTTGTGTTATTGTTGTTGTTGTTGTTGTTATTGTTGTTGTTGTTGTTGTGGAGCTGGAATATCTTCCTGAGAGGGATCTGGAACAGTGTCCAGTGGATAGATATTATCCCTTGGGGAATCTGGTATTTGCGTTTCAGAATCTTGAGGAGGAGGAGAGGGAGGAGGTGAGGCTGGAGCTTGACCAAGCTTCAAGATTTGCCTGGTCCACATGGAGAAGATCCCAATATTAATCCTTTTCCCATAAGGAATGGGAACTCCTGTTGATTTGCAGAAACTTGGATAGTATTGGAAGAGCACTTGGCTCATGATTCTCATGAAAGCATTTTCTTTATGGGCATACTTATGCCTAATCATTCTTAGGAGTAACTTCCCCCAGTTTATCTTTTTCTTCAGAACCAAAGCTCCCATAATTTGAAGATGTTGCTTTGGAACAGCAACATGTGCTGAAATTTTACATAACAACACCTTCCCTACTACATCTGTCAAGAACCTGTGTTCTTCCCCAAGATCAATCTTCTTCAGATTGATGGGCTTATCCTTCTTGAACTACATCAGTTCTAGGGCCCTCTTGGTCTCATCCCCTGTTAATTCATCTGGTTCATTCCCAGTTGGAAGATCAAATGTTTGATTTAGTAACTCCTTTGTTATCTGTACATCTGTGTCGTACACTTTTCCCTTAAGAGAACCATCCTCTCCTATCTGAACACTGTCTTTAAACTCTGTCATCTCGATATCCAAAATCTTACATCTTGTGGATATCAACTTGGTTAAGTCGGCATCATGGAATAGGCCAAGAATGGCCTTGAAGCTTTCGGCAGCTGCGCTGAACAAATCAACATCCACATCAAATCCTGAGTTAACCTTGGGTGGAGCCATTCGATCGATGGTACCTGCAAGCACAAAGAGAAAACGAGAGAGAGGAATGGGAGAGCTGGAGAATAAAAGAGCAAGGAGAGAAGAATTCGAAAGCGCAATGATCTTGACGCTGAAGTTGCTTAAAAGAAGATGATTTGTCGCAACTTAGGGTTTATGTCGACGCACCGTCGATAAGGATTAGTATTTGGTGCGCAAAAATAAGTCGAGAATGCTCCTAGAAGTAATTCTGAGCGCATAGTAATATCGACGTTTCGTCGAATTTGACGTAATCCAGTCGACGTAGTAACATTCTGGAAATTGTTCAACATCC
Source organism: Dactylorhiza incarnata (assembly GCA_033032865.1). Lineage (NCBI taxonomy): Eukaryota > Viridiplantae > Streptophyta > Magnoliopsida > Asparagales > Orchidaceae > Dactylorhiza > Dactylorhiza incarnata. Next base: position 4,793,248 of record JAWHQI010000105.1, read on the forward strand.
CTTAAGTCGACGTAGTCCTGTTGACATTACGTCGATTCTCAATCGACGCAACCTTGACTTTGATCAGCAACCAATAAGACAGCACATGCGTCGATATCTATTTGAATTATCCACTCTGAATGCTTCTTGACGCTGGCGTCGAGTAGAAGTCGATGGTACATCGACTTCTGTTTGACGCACCTCTGAATGAACAGATCTATTTCCTTAGAAAATTCTTGTTGTTTTTCCCAGCAATTATATTTATTGAAAATAAATTATAATATTAATTTTATAAGCTGTAAGGAAAAATCAAGGCAGAAATCACTCCCTTGGATGAAGATTGTTCCTTATTCATGACCTACATCTTTCTTCCCCCACTCCATTTTCTCTTGAGTGGGACCCTACCTAATCCTGCACAAGTAATTCAAACATTAGAAGAGACCCAGGTTACCTTGGGCCCTATTTGGAATCTTGCCCTCATGATTCCTGATTTGGAGAAGTCACCAATTCAAGAGAACTTCACTATGTATTTGATTATCCTCTTAGCTTTATCATTTCAGTAAAAGATAAGAAGAAATGTCCAGTACTTAAATAACATTCCTAAGTATAATATCGTCGATAAGGCTAAGTTAGAATGAATTTCGTTGAAAGGCAAAGAGAAGATCAGTGTCGAAGATATCATTAACAAGAAACTGTGTCGTCGATAAGACTGAACATGACAGGTATCGTCGTAAAGAAGCCTTGTCGTTGAAGAGGCTAAGTAAGATTGATGACAACTATGCTGTCGAAAAGAAGACGTGACGTAGAGAACACTAAAGATGTAGTTGTGAAGACGGTCAGTTGGTGAAGAACGATCTGTCGACATGATATCAATTATGTCATCGACAAGATAAAGTTGTTATAGCGATATCGAGTAGACAAGAAGATTGCGCCGACATTAGTTAGATGACTACTTGTCGTCTTAAATACAAATGCAGAAGGGATGTTCCATGTCGTAGAGACATCTCTATCTGAAGAAGAAGGAAGCAGACTTGAAGATATGTCCAAGTCCAAGACAACAACAAGTCCTGTCGTTGAGATATTGTCCTTGTCGTTGTAATAATGGAAATATCGTCGAGACAATTTGAAATGTCGTCAGACGTCGTGTCAGCAATTAATGTCGCCGCCTAATTGTCCAATCAGCGCGTGCTCTTTAGGCATGGGCATTTGTCAGAATAAGAGACCGTTAAGCGGCATCTCAGTCCTATAAAAGGGAACAGAGGATGCCCTAAAAACTTTCTCAAAAAAAAAAAAAAAGAGAATCCCGCTGAGCATTGTGACAAGCTGCGGTGAAGAAGAAAGAAAAAGGGGGAAGAACAAAATGATCATTCTGCGTTCTTCAAGTGGCAGTTAAGTTAGATCGACTGCTAAGTTTCGTTCAAGAAAGGTAGCCAGTCAACATCCGGCACGGCAAGAAGCTTGCAAAAGATTTGCACTATCAAGGTTCATCTTCTTCAAGAAAAGAAGCTGATTTCCATCAGGCAGAAAAAACAATATTCCTAGTTGTAATCTCTTGTAAGGCTTGCGGGCTAAAGTTGTAGGATCTGTTTTCAGATCTGAGTGTCAAGCTTGAGGGCTTGAGATCTGTGAAGCTTGAGGGCGAGGGCAGAGGACTTGCGGGTACAAAGGTGTCGAGCTTGCGGGCTCGGGTGCAGTGAAGGGGCTTGCGGGCCTAGACTGCAGGCAAGACTTGCGGGTCTATGCTGTGTAGGGATTGAGGGCCCGAGTGTCGAGCTTGCGGGCTCAGGTGCAGTGAAGGGGCTTGCGGGCCTAGGCTGCAAGCAAGACTTGCGGGTTTGTGTTGTGTAGGGCTTGAGGGACTGAGTGTCAAGCTTGTGGGCTCGGGTGCAGTGAAGGGCCTTGCGGGCCTAGGCTGCAGGGACTTGCGGGTCCGAGTTGTAAGGCTTGCGGGCCGGAGACATTGGCAGAGTTTGCCGAGCCTAGCTGTAAGACCCCAAATCAGAAAAGTCAGATTTCTGGAATTCTTCACTATCGCCGGCGACAACGGCTGTCGCCCGGCGATAGTGTTCTGTTAAGAAGGGTTCTGGGGAGGCTGTCGGGCGGCGTTAAGTGCTAACGCTGGTGACACAGTGGCGTGTGTCATGCACTATTCAAGGCAGTGGCATTGACGGGTCAAGGTCGGTTCTTTACCGCTGTCGTCGGGCGACAGCGGCTGTCGCCGGGCGACAGCGGCTGTCGCCGGGCGACAGCGGCTGTCGCCGGGCGACAGCGGCTGTCGCCGGGCGACAGCTCCAAGTTATACTTTGCAGCCGAAATCGTGCCCATTGATTGCACATTGACTTTGGGGGCTGGTTTTGGCTTGGGTGGCTCGGTGGCTAGCATAGAAGGCCGAAAACCCCCCATAATTCCTTATTTCCTTAAGGGTTTTATTTTGGAGAGAGAGAGAGCTTTGGAGAAGAAGCCCAATAGTAAACCCTAGCTTGGAGCTTGGGTTTGGTGGAGCTACACTCATCCGATCCCCTCGACGTTGGTGGCTACGCGTAGAGGAGGGCAAGGCGCTCCTTTCCATCCGTGCCAAAAGTCAAGCCATGGGCTCAAAGCGGCGTTTAAGGGTAACGATCTTCCTTACCCTCATTTGGACATGTCCTAGTCCATTCCCTTGCATCGTTGAGGCCCCTACCCAAAAGGGTGAGGTCGTGGCCTCCGACGGGTCGATTCGTGTTATCCCCGTCAAAGCTTGCATTCATATAGAGCCCATGCGTAAAATGGGCGTAGGCGCGCTGTGTGAAGCCCATCCGAGGCGGTTCGTCCGGATTGGTGATACTTTGTGGTATTGTGTGTGCCGGGGGAAAAACCCCGTGTTATTATACTTCTTCGTAGGACTAGAGGGTGTTACTGCATGCGCAACAACGCCTGGGGGTGTGCCCCGGGGAGCACCCGAAGCTAGGAGCAGAAGTGGAGCTCTGTTCAGCTGTCGCTGGCGACAGTGACTGTCGCCAGGCGGTAGCTTCCCAGATTTGGTTCTGGCGATTTTGGGCGTTCTGAGGCAGTGGGAGTGCTACTGCATGTGCAGCAATGCATGGGGGTATGCCCCGGGAAGCACCCACGGCTAGAGGCCAAAATAGGGTTTTGTTTACTGTCGTTGGCGACATTGACTGTCGCCAGGCGACAGCTCCCAGACTGAGCTCTGGTGATGTTGTTGTGCCCACCTGTTGAGAGGACCTGAGGCCGGTGTGCCCGACCTGTAAGGGTGTCCTGGTGGATGACTTAGCGGCCCGTGGAGCCGGCTAATTGAGAATACCTGGGCTGAGGGGACGCCATACCCGCTCTTCATGTTGAACAACGAGAGTTGTGAACAACGGGCATTGGGCGAACCTGAAACCGCACCATCGCAGCACCTGATTAGTAAGGCTCGTACAACATGTCGGGAGGCAATGGGAAAGAGTCTTCGGACTACGCTATGTTCACAATTAAAGCACGGGGGAGCCCTGGTATTCGGGCCACCGACTTTAGCCTCGAAGGGCAAATCCATCAAGAGTGGATGGTGGTGGAAGGCGGAGTACACCGAAGAGTGCCTGAGAGCACGAGGCGTGGAGGCCATTCCCACGTTTGTGATGTTGCATATGTATGAATTGTTGTGGGCTTTGCTAGTCGCACTCTTATATATATATGCTGCTGAGACTGTTTTGCAGGGACGGTTAGGACTGCCACCCCCTCGAAGGGGTGGGGTCATTATAATTTGGTCAGTTTTGCTGACCGTTGCCCTGTTTTGCCACCGTTTTTGGTGGGCTTGTTGTTCAGGTGTTGGACCGAGCGGGAACATAGTGGGTTGAAGCCCTGCGCTGCTGCGGCCCTTGAAGGCCCCTTTTATGTTCCTTTTGCTTTTCATGTATGACCGGCCTGCGCGCCGATGTTGGTAAACTGTAAGGCCGTCGTGCCTAGATTTTGTGTTGTAAAACATTTTATTCCAAGTAATAGAAGTGGACATACCCGGGTTCGGGTTTTGGTGGTTTATTCATCTTGTCTCTTTTCAGCTTCCGCATAGAATGCTCTGAGTTAGGCTTCGTTGTATAGTGTCGTTGCATATTCAATTAAGTGACGTTCCCGTTTGTTTTGTAGTATATGGCGTGGGGGCCCGGCCAGACCTTCTGCTATATGCTCCCGAACGGATGGGGGTGTTACAAATTGGTATCAGCTTCTAAGGTTCCGTATTCTTCTAAGGAATTCGTGGACGAATTCTTTTAAGGGGTGGTGAGCACGTGTGTGCGCTACCGTTGAGACGTAAAATAAACCCAAAAATGTCCACTTAGGAATAAAATGTAACAACAAACCAACAATAATTGCATGATTTTGGAACCTGAGCGTTCCTTTTGTTGTTAGTTGCGACTGTGTTGTCGCCTAACTGTGTGTTGCACTTGTGTAGGGCACTAGAAGTGCAGCGGGACCGTCGCGTCCCCGTGACGTGGGTGAGAGTAGCGGGTCTGCTGAGGCCCCTACAACTCCGTCTGCTGAGTTGGTTCGGCTAGTTACAGAAGCCGTTCTAGCTGCGTTGAATGGCCAGCCTGGAAGGCAAGGTCAACCGCTGGTGCAGGAAGTGGCCCCAGAGCCACTAAGAGTGGAGCAGGTCCCTGTGAGGCGTGCTGCTGACCAGCAACTGAAGCACTTTCTGGGATTTCGACCTCCTCCGTTTACCGGGGTTGAATCCCCAGCTGAGGCCGAGGACTGGCTGTCGCATGTGGAGCAAATTATGACAGCGACACAGTCGGATGAAGCGCAGAAGGTGACCTTCGCTACTTTCTTGCTGGAAAAGGAAGCCAGGCGATGGTGGGATGAGGTAGAGAGGCGCCAGTTTGCGGGAAGGCGACTGGTTGATGTGCCGATGGAAGAGTTCTCGAAAATCTTTCTGGCAAGGTATGTGCCTCCGTCGCAGCAGATCGCGATGGAGAACCAATTCTTGGCTCTGACGCAGGGTGGTAGACTGGTTGATGACTACCTGTATGAGTTCACCCGCCTCGGGCGTTACGCTGGAACTTCTTTCGATGACGAGGGTAGAAGGGTGAACAGGTTTTACGGTGGTTTGAGTAGTGAGCTGCGGTACCTCCTGACAGGGCCGTTGACGCGGGGTTTCACGACCCTCGTTCGTTCAGCCCGAGCACTTGAGCAGGACATGCTCAGGGAGAAGGGCAAGGTGGCTGTGGTCGAGGCAGTACCGGAGGGCAAGGCGCCGAGTGCGGGGAAGTTGCGGAAGTTGAATCGCTGGAAGAAGGCTCGATTATCTGGGCCAGCTCCCTCTGCTTCGGGCGCGTCGTCTGGACGTGGCCCTCTTACTTGTTTTACTTGTGGCAAGCCTGGCCATTTCACTCGGGATTGCCGCAGTGGGCTTCCAAGGCCAGAGAAGAAGACTGGGCCAGCTTATTCTGAGAAGGGGAAGGCAGCAGAGTCCACTGCCTCCCGTATGGCTCCCCCGCAGCCCAGGGTCTTCAATCTTGGTCAGCAGGAGGCTATCCAAGCCAAGGACGTCGTGACAGGTATAATTTAAGATACAATTCTTACTATTTTATATACCTGCTTTAATGTTCATGCTAACTTGTTTAGCGGCGTAGGCTATGTAAATGTTTTAGGCATTCCTGCGAGAACGTTTTTCGATATTGGAGCTTCGCACTCCTTCTTATCGTCGGACTTCGCCCAACGTATTGGTGCGTCGTCGATGGCTTCTGCAGATGGACTGGAGGTCCTACTACCGAATGGATATTCGATGCGTGTGGAGAGGAGTTGCTGTGTGAAGGTTCTAGTTGGAAGTCAGGAATATGACCTGAAGGCATCGTTACTCCCCCTGGTTGAGTTCGATGTAATCTTCGGTATGGACTGGCTGTCGGAACAGCATGCGTGTATCGATTGCACCACCAAGGAGGTGAGGTTTGGGCAGTGTGCCGATCGTGAGACGGTCTTTGCGGGCATGCGTGGATCGAGCAAGATGTTGATGTCTGCTCTCCAGGTGTCCAAGGCAGTGCGACAGGGAGCAGAGTTATTCTTTGCTCTTGTGGAGGCTTCAACGCCGAGGCCCAGCCTAGTGGATGTTCCGGTAGTTTCATAGTTCCCTGATGTGTTCCCAAGCGAGCTCCCCGGTGCTCCACCGCAGCGGGAGATAGATTTCACGATTGAGTTGGTGCCAGGCGCTAAGCATGTGGCCCGCTCGCCATATCGTATGGCTCCAAAGGAGTTGGCGGAGTTGAAGCTGCAGTTGCAGGAGCTGCTTGAGCAGGGCTACGTGCGTCCGAGTTCCTCACCTTGGAGTGCACCGGTCCTCTTTGTCAAAAAGAAGGACGGTAGCCTGCGGCTTTGCATCGATTATCGGGAGCTGAACAAGCTGACCGAGAAGAACAAGTATCCTCTTCCGAGGATAGATGACTTGTTCGACCAGCTCGTTGGTTCGACAGTATACTCGAAGCTGAACTTGAAGTCCGGCTATTATCAGGTGCAGATCAGGGAGTGTGACATCCCGAAGACTGTCTTCAGTACAAGGTACGGGCAGTATGAGTTCACCGTGATACCGTTTGGGCTGTCTAATGTGCCTTCGGTGTTTATGGACTTGATGCACCGGACTTTCCGAGAGTACCTCGACCGGTTTGTGGTCGTCTTCCTTGACGACATACTAGTCTACTCTCAGTCCAAGGAGGAGCACGGTGATCACCTGCGAGTAGTCTTGGAGGTTCTGAGGAGGAACCAGCTGTATTCCAAGTTCTCAAAGTGCGAGTTCTGGCTACCTTCCATGGCTTTCTTAGGCCATGTGGCTAGTGGTTCGGGTGTGGCGGTAGATCCGATAAAGGTTGCGGCCATCAGGGAGTGGCCTGTTCTTTCTACTGTAGCGGAGGTCCGTAGCTTTCTCGGGCTGGCCGGCTATTACAGGCGCTTCGTGGAGAACTTCTCACGGATCGCGCTGCCTCTTACGACGCTGACACGGAAGATGCAGGAGTTTATTTGGACGCCCGCGTGTGCGCAGGCTTTCGAGGAGTTGAAGCGGCGGCTTACCACGGACCCGATCTTATGTTTGCCTTGCGGCACAGAGGGGTACGAGATCTACACCGATGCTTCTGGGAGCGGCCTTGGCTGTGTTCTGCAGCAGCATAGCAAGGTGATAGCGTACGGCTCTCGCAAGCTGAAGGTGCACGAGCGGAACTATCTGGTCCACGACTTGGAGTTGGCGGCCATGATATTTGCCCTGAAGTTTTGGCGGCATTATGTGTATGGCTTGAGGATCGACATCTTCACGGACCATAAGAGCCTGAAGTACCTTCTGACGCAGAAAGGGCTGAATATGCGGCAGCAGAGGTGGATGGAGTTCCTGGGGGACTTCACCTTCGAGATCCACTACACTCCCAGGAAGGGGAATGTTGTTGCGGATGCACTCGGTCGCAGGGCTCCAGCGCAGGCCAACTGGATTCAGATGCATGATGAGCACCTGATACATGACGTGGAGGCCTTGGGTATTTCTTGCGTGGAGAAGAGGAGCAGTGCCGGTGCCTGTTTGTGTTGGACTGAGGTACAGTACGACCTCGCAGTTAGAGTCCGCCAGGCTTTAGAACTCGATCCGAGTTTAAAGCGCTACGCGGAGGAGTCAGGTGGTGGGCCGGATGCCCAGTTTCAGTTGCGTGACGGGTTGCTGTGGAGAGGCGACCATTTGTGCGTCCCCAAGGCGGGTGAGCTGCGCGATGAGTTGATGTACGAGGCGCATCGTACCAGGTATTCAGTTCATCCGGGGAGCACGAAGATGTACAAGGACATGAAGGTCCTTTTCTGGTGGCCGGGTATGAAGAGGGACATCGCTCACTACGTGGCCAAGTGACACACTTGTGCGCTAGTGAAGGCGGAATGTCAGAAGCCCGGTGGCTTTCTGAAGTCATTGCCTGTTCCAGAGTGGAAGTTTGATGACATTTCCATGGATTTCGTGCATGGACTGCCGAGGTCGCAGAGCGGGAACGATGCCATCTGGGTAGTCGTTGACCGGCTGACGAAGGTGGCGCACTTTTTCCCCAACCGGAGGGATGACTCGGTGGAGAAGTTGGCGAAGCTGTATGTTGATACTATAGTACGACTGCACTGGGTGCCCCGTAGCATCGTCAGTGATCGAGATGGACGCTTTACTTCGAGCGACTGGAGGCTAGTCAACCGTCTATTGGGTACGAAGCTGCAGTTTAGCACGACTTTTCATCCTCAGACGGATGGCCAAACTGAGCGTACCAATAGGACGATGGAGGACATGCTCCGGATGTGCGTCCTAGATTTTGGCAAGGGGTGGGAAGATCACCTCTTTCTTGTTGAGTTCGCGTACAACAACAGCTACCAGGCGAGTATTAAGATGGCGCCTTTCGAGGCCCTCTATGGCAGGAAGTGCCGCACTCCCTTAGCTTGGGCGAAAACGGGCGAGACGAAGCTCTTCAAGAGGAAAGACGTCGAAGAGGCGACTTCGACGGTACGTATGATCCGGGAGAGGCTTTTGGTTGCGCAGGATAGGCAGGCGAAGTACTATAATGCGAAGCACCGCGACGTCCAGTTCGTCGTTGGCGATTGGGTTTACTTGAAGATCAGGCCGTTCAAGGGTGTATCCAGGATTCGGCGCTTGAAAAAGCTGAGTCCGAGATACCTTGGACCGTTTGAGATCATCGAGCGCGTCGGCGAGGCGGCTTATAGGCTTGCACTATCGGCGGAACTGAGCGGGCTACACGATGTATTCCACGTCTCCGTGTTGCGGAAGGCAGTGCAGGAGCCTATGCAGGTGGTCGCGGCGGATCAGGTGCCCGTGGATAGTGGGCTTAAGACGGCGGTCAGGCCCATTAGCATCGAGGATGCTGAGGTGCGTCAGTTGCGGAACAGGGCGATCCGTATGGTAAAGGTCCGTTGGGACAACTGCGGTCGCGAGGAGCTCTCATGGGAGCGTGAGCAGACCATGATGGAGGAGTTCCCCGAGCTGTTTCGGTGACGTATATCTCTTTTTCCCCTTTGTGTAAAGACATTTTTGGATATATATATATGCCTGTTTTTACAAATTTCGGGATGAAATTTTATAAGTAGGGGAGGGTTGTAAGACCCCAAATCGAAAAGTCGGATTTCTGGAATTCTTCACTGTCGCCGGCGACAGCGGCTGTCGCCCGGCGATAGTGTTCTGTTAAGAAGGGTTCTGGGGAGGATGTCGGGCGGCGTTAAGTGCTAACGCTGGCGACACCGTGGCGTGTGTCATGCACTGTTCAAGGCAGTGTCATTGACGGGTCAAGGTCGGTTCCTTACCGCTGTCGCCGGGCGACAGCGGCTGTCGCCGGGCGACAGCTCCAAGTTATACTTTACAGCCAAAATCGTGCCCATTGATTGCACATTGACTTTGGGGGCTGGTTTTGGCTTAGGTGGCTCGGTGGCTAGCATATAAGGCCGAAAACCCCCCATAATTCCTTATTTCCTTAAGGGTTTTATTTTGGAGAGAGAGAGAGAGCTTTGGAGAAGAAGCCCAATAGTAAACCCTAGATTGGAGCTTGGGTTTGGTGGAGCTACACTCATCCGATCCCCTCGACGTTGGTGGCTACGCGTAGAGGAGGGCAAGGCGCTCCTTTCCATCCGTGCCAAAAGTCAAGCCATGGGCTCAAAGCAGCGTTTAAGGGTAACGATCTTCCCTACCCTCATTTGGACATGTCCTAGTCCATTCCCTTGCATCGTTGAGGCCCCTACCCAAAAGGGTGAGGTCGTGGCCTCCGACGGGTCAATTCGTGTTATCCCCGTCAAAGCTTGCATTCATATAGAGCCCATGCGTAAAATGGGCGTAGGCGCGCTGTGTGAAGCCCATCCGAGGCGGTTCGTCCGGATTGGTGATACTTTGTGGTATTGTGCGTGCCGGGGGAAAAACCCCGTGTTATTATACTGCTTCGTAGGACTAGAGGGTGTTACTGCATGCGCAGCAACGCCCAGGGGTGTGCCCCGGGGAGCACCCGAAGTTAGGAGCAGAAGTGGAGCTCTGTTCAGTTGTCGCTGGCGACAGTGACTGTCGCCAGGCGATAGCTTCCCAGATTTGGTTCTAGCAATTTTGGGAGTTTTGAGGCAGTGGGAGTGCTACTGCATGTGCAGCAATGCCTGGGGTGTGCCCCGGGAAGCACCCACAGCTAGAGGCCAAAATAGGGTTTTGTTTACTGTCGCTGGCGACATTGACTGTCGCCAGGCGACAGCTCCCAGACTGAGCTCTGGTGATGTTGTTGTGCCCACCTGTTGAGAGGATCTGAGGCCAGTGTGCCCGACCTATAAGGGTGTCCTGGTGGATGACTTAGCGGCCCATGGAGCTGGCTAATTGAGAATACCTGGGCTGAGGGGACGCCATACCCGCTCTTCATGTTGAAGAACGAGAGCTGTGAACAACGGGCATTGGGCGAACCTGAAACCGCACCATCGCAGCACCTGATTTGTAAGGCTCGTACAACATGTCGGGAGGCAATGGGAAAGAGTCTTCGGACTACGCTATGTTCACAATTAAAGCACGGGGGAGCCCTGGTATTCGGGCAACCGACTTTAGCCTCGAAGGGCAAAGCCATCAAGAGTGGATGGTGGTGGAAGGCGGAGTACACCGAAGAGTGCCTGAGAGCACGAGACGTGGAGGCCATTCCCACGTTTGTGATGTTGCATATGTATGAATTGTTGTGGGCTTTGCTAGTCGCACTCTTATATATATATGCTGTTGAGACTGTTTTGCAGGGACGGTTAGGACTGCCACCCCCGAAGGGGTGGGGTCGTTATAATTTGGTCAGCTTTGCTGACCGTTGCCTTGTTTTGCCACCGTTTTTGGTGGGCTTGTTGTTCATGTGCTGGACCGAGCGGGAACATAGCGGGCTGAAGCCCTGCGCTGTTGCGGCCCTTGAAGGCCCCTTTTATGTTCCTTTTGCTTTTCATGTATGACCGGTCTGCGTGCCGATGTTGGTAAACTGTAAGGCCGTCGTGCCTAGATTTTGTGTTGTAAAACATTTTATTCCAAGTAATAGAAGTGGACATACCCGGGTTCGGGTTTTGGTGGTTTATTCATCTTGTCTCTTTTCAGCTTCCGCATAGAATGCTCTGAGTTAGGCTTCGTTGTATAGTGTCGTTGCATATTCAATTAAGTGACGTTCCCGTTTGTTTTGTAGTATATGGCGTGGGGCCCCGGCCGGACCTTCTGCTATATGCTCCCGAACGGATGGGGGTGTTACAAATTGGTATCAGCTTCTTAGGTTCCGTATTCTTCTAAGGAATTCGTGGACGAATTCTTTTAAGGGGTGGTGAGCACGTGTGTGCACTACCGTTGAGACGTAAAATAAACCCAAAAATGTCCACTTAGGAATAAAATGTAACAACAAACCAACAATAATTGCATGATTTTGGAACCTGAGCGTTCCATTTGTTGTTAGTTGCGACTGTGTTGTCGCCTAACTGTGTGTTGCACTTGTGTAGGGCACTCGAAATGCAGCGGGACCGTCGCGTCCCTGTGACGTGGGTGAGAGTAGCGGGTCTGCTGAGGCCCCTACAACTCCGTCTGCTGAGTTGGTTCGGCTAGTTACAAAAGCCGTTCTAGCTGCGTTGAATGGCCAGCCTGGAAGGCAAGGTCAACCGCTGGTGCAGGAAGTGGCCCCAGAGCCACTAAGAGTGGAGCAGGTCCCCATGAGGCGTGCTGCTGACCAGCAACTGAAGCACTTTCTGGGATTTCGACCTCCTCTGTTTACCGGGGTTGAATCCCCAGCTGAGGCCGAGGACTGGCTGTCGCATGTGGAGCAAATTCTGACAGCGACACAGTCGGATGAAGCGCAGAAGGTGACCTTCGCTACTTTCTTGCTGGAAAAGGAAGCCAGGCGATGGTGGGATGAGGTAGAGAGGCGTCAGTTTGCGGGAAGGCGACTGGTTGATGTGCCGATGGAAGAGTTCTCGAAAATCTTTCTGGCAAGGTATGTGCCTCCGTCGCAGCAGATCGCGATGGAGAACCAATTCTTGGCTCTGACGCAGGGTGGTAGACTGGTTGATGACTACCTGTATGAGTTCACCCGCCTCGGGCATTACGCTGGAACTTCTTTCGATGACGAGGGTAGAAGGGTGAACAGGTTTTACGGTGGTTTGCGTAGTGAGCTGCGGTACCTCCTGACAGGACCGTTGACGCAGGGTTTCACGACCCTCGTTGGTTCAGCCCGAGCGCTTGAGCAGGACATGCTCAGGGAGAAGGGCAAGGTGGCTGTGGTCGAGGCAGTGCCGGAGGGCAAGGCGCCGAGTGCGGGGAAGTTGCGGAAGTTGAATCGCTGGAAGAAGGCTCGATTATCTGGCCCAGCTCCCTCTGCTTCGGGCGCGTCGTCTGGACGTGGCCCTCTTACTTGTTTTACTTGTGGCAAGCCTGGCCATTTCACTCGGGATTGCCGCAGTGGGCTTCCAAGGCCAGAGAAGAAGACTTGGCCAGCTTATTCTGAGAAGGGGAAGGCAGTTGAGTCCACTGCCTCCCGTATGGCTCCCCCGCAGCCCAGGGTCTTCAATCTTGGTCAGCAGAAGGCTATCCAAGCCAAGGACGTCGTGACAGGTATAATTTAAGATACAATTCTTACTGTTTTATATACCTGCTTTAATGTTCATGCTAACTTTTTTAGCGGCGTAGGCTATGTAAATGTTTTAGGCATTCCTGCGAGAGCGCTTTTCGATACTGGAGCTTCGCACTCCTTCTTATCGTCAGACTTTGCCCAACGTATTGGTGCGCCGTCGATGGCTTCTGCAGATGGACTGGAGGTCCTACTGCCGAATGGATATTCGATGCGTGTGTAGAGGAGTTGCTGCGTGAAGGTTCTTGTTGGAAGTCAGGAATATGACCTGAAGGCATCGTTACTCCCCCTGGTTGAGTTCGATGTAATCTTCGGTATGGACTGGCTGTCGGAACAGCATGCGTGTATCAATTGCACCACCAAGGAGGTGAGGTTTGGGCAGTGTGTCGATCGTGAGACGGTCTTTGCGGGCATGCGTGGATCGAGCAAGATGTTGATGTCTGCTCTCCAGGTGTCCAAGGCAGTGCGACAGGGAGCAGAGTTATTCTTTGCTCTTGTGGAGGCTTCAACGCCGAGTCCCAGCCTAATGGATGTTCCGGTAGTTTCAGAGTTCCCTGATGTGTTCCCAAGCGAGCTCCCCGGTGCTCCACCGCAGCGGGAGATAGATTTCACGATTGAGTTGGTGCCAGGCGCTAAGCCTGTGGCCCGCTCGCCATATCGTATGGCTCCGAAGGAGTTGGCGGAGTTGAAGCTGCAGTTGCAGGAGCTGCTTGAGCAGGGCTACGTGCGTCCGAGTTCCTCACCTTGGAGTGGACCGGTCCTCTTTGTCAAAAAGAAGGACGGTAGCCTGCGGCTTTGCATCGATTATCGGGAGCTGAACAAGCTGACCGAGAAGAACAAGTATCCTCTTCCGAGGATAGACGACTTGTTCGACCAGCTCGTTGGTTCGACAGTATACTCGAAGCTGGACTTGAAGTCCGGCTATTATCAGGTGCAGATCAGGGAGTGTGACATCCCGAAGACTGTCTTCAGTATAAGGTACGGGCAGTATGAGTTCACCGTGATACCGTTTGGGCTGTCTAATGCGGCTTCGGTGTTTATGGACTTGATGCACCGGACTTTCCGAGAGTACCTCGACCGATTTGTGGTCGTCTTCCTTGACGACATACTAGTCTACTCTCAGTCCAAGGAGGAGCACGGTGATCACCTGCGAGTAGTCTTGGAGGTTCTGAGGAGGAACCAGCTGTATGCCAAGTTCTCAAAGTGCGAGTTCTGGCTACCTTCCATGGCTTTCTTAGGCCATGTGGTTAGTGGTTCGGGTGTGGCGGTAGATCCGATAAAGGTTGCGGCCTCAGGGAGTGGCCTGTTCTTTCTACTGTAGCGGAGGTCCGTAGCTTTCTCGGGCTGGCCGGCTATTACAGGCGCTTCGTGGAGAACTTCTCACGGATCGCGCTGCCTCTTACGACGCTGACACGGAAGATGCAGGAGTTTATTTGGACGCCCGCGTGTGCGCAGGCTTTCGAGGAGTTGAAGCGGCGGCTTACCACGGACCCGATCTTATGTTTGCCTTGCGGCACAGAGGGGTACGAGATCTACACCGATGCTTCTGGGAGCGGCCTTGGCTGTGTTCTGCAGCAGCATAGCAAGGTGATAGCGTACGGCTCTCGCAAGCTGAAGGTGCACGAGCGGAACTATCCGGTCCACGACTTGGAGTTGGCGGCCGTGATATTTGCCCTGAAGTTTTGGCGGCATTATGTGTATGGCTTGAGGATCGACATCTTCACGGACCATAAGAGCCTGAAGTACCTTCTGACGCAGAAAGGGCTGAATATGCGGCAGCAGAGGTGGATGGAGTTCCTGGGGGACTTCACCTTCGAGATCCACTACACTCCCGGGAAGGGGAATGTTGTTGCGGATGCACTCGGTCGCAGGGCTCCACCGCAGGCCAACTGGATTCAGATGCATGATGAGCACCTGATACGTGACCTGGAGGCCTTGGGTATTTCTTGCGTGGAGAAGAGGAGCAGTGCCGGTGCCTGTTTGTGTTGGACTGAGGTGCAGTACGACCTCGCAGTTAGAGTCCGCCAGGCTTTAGAACTCGATCCGAGTTTAAAGCGCTACGCGGAGGAGTCAGGTGGTGGGCCGGATGCCCAGTTTCAGTTGCGTGACGGGTTGCTGTGGAGAGGCGACCATTTGTGCGTCCCCAAGGCGGGTGAGCTGCGCGATGAGTTGATGTACGAGGCGCATCGTACAAGGTATTCAGTTCATCCGGGGAGAACGAAGATGTACAAGGACATGAAGGTCCTTTTCTGGTGGCCGGGTATGAAGAGGGACATCGCTCACTACGTGGCCAAGTGACACAATTGTGCGCTAGTGAAGGCGGAATGTCAGAAGCCCGGTGGCTTTTTGAAGTCATTGCCTGTTCCGGAGTGGAAGTTTGATGACATTTCCATGGATTTCGTGCATGGACTGCCGAGGTCGCAGAGCGGGAACGATGCCATCTGGGTAGTCGTTGACCGGCTGACGAAGGTGGCGCACTTTTTCCCCAACCGGAGGGATGACTCGGTGGAGAAGTTGGCGAAGCTGTATGTTGATACTATAGTACGACTGCACGGGGTGCCCCGTTGCATCGTCAGTGATCGAGATGGACGCTTTACTTCGAGCGACTGGAGGCTAGTCAACCGTCTATTGGGTACGAAGCTGCAGTTTAGCACGGCCTTTCATCCTCAGACGGATGGCCAAACTGAGCGTACCAATAGGACGATGGAGGACATGCTCCGGATGTGCGTCCTGGATTTTGGCAAGGGGTGGGAAGATCACCTCTTTCTTGTTGAGTTCGCGTACCACAACAGCTACCAGTCGAGTATTAAGATGGCGCCTTTCGAGGCCCTCTATGGCAGGAAGTGCCGCACTCCCTTAGCTTGGGCGAAAACGGGCGAGACGAAGCTCTTCAAGAGGAAAGACGTCGAAGAGGCGACTTCGACGGTACGTATGATCCGGGAGAGGCTTTTGGTTGCGCAGGATAGGCAGGAGAAGTACTATAATGCGAAGCACCGCGACGTCCAGTTCGTCGTTGGCGATTGGGTTTACTTGAAGATCAGGCCGTTCAAGGGTGTATCCAGGATTCGGCGCTTGAAAAGCTGAGTCCGAGATACCTTGGACCGTTTGAGATCATCGAGCGCGTCGGCGAGGCGGCTTATAGGCTTGCACTATCGGCGGGACTGAGCGGGCTACACGATGTATTCCACGTCTCCGTGTTGCGGAAGGCAGTGCAGGAGCCTACGCAGGTGGTCGCGGCGGATCAGGTGCCCGTGGATAGTGGGCTTAAGACGGCGGTCAGGCCCGTTAGCATCGAGGATGCTGAGGTGCGTCAGTTGCGGAACAGGGCGATCCGTATGGTAAAGGTCCGTTGGGACAACTGCGGTCGCGAGGAGCTCTCATGGGAGCGTGAGCAGACCATGATGGAGGAGTTCCCCGAGCTATTTCGGTGACGTATATCTCTTTTTCCCCTTTGTGTAAAGACATTTTTGGATATATATGCCTGTTTTTACAAATTTCGGGATGAAATTTTTATAAGGAGGGGAGGGTTGTAAGACCCCAAATCAGAAAAGTCGGATTTCTGGAATTCTTCACTGTCGCCGGCGACAGCGGCTGTCGTCCGGCGATAGTGTTCTGTTAAGAAGGGTTCTGGGGAGGATGTCGGGCGGCGTTAAGTGCTAACGTTGGCGACACCGTGGCGTGTGTCATGCACTGTTCAAGGCAGTGGCGTTGACGGGTCAAGGTCGGTTCTTTACCGCTGTCGCCGGGCGACAGCTCCAAGTTATACTTTGCAGCCGAAATTGTGCCCATTGATTGCACATTGACTTTGGGGGCTGGTTTTGGCTTAGGTGGCTCAGTGGCTAGCATATAAGGCCGAAAACCCCCCATAATTCCTTATTTCCTTAAGGGTTTTATTTTGGAGAGAGAGAGAGCTTTGGAGAAGAAGCCCAATAGTAAACCCTAGCTTGGAGCTTGGGTTTGGTGGAGCTACACTCATCCGATCCCCTCGACGTTGATGGCTACGCGTAGAGGAGGGCAAGGCGCTCCTTTCCATCCGTGCCAAAAGTCAAGCCATGGGCTCAAAGCGGCGTTTAAGGGTAACGATCTTCCCTACCCTCATTTGGACATGTCCTAGTCCATTCCCTTGCATCGTTGAGGCCCCTACCCAAAAGGGTGAGGTCGTGGCCTCCGACGGGTCGATTCGTGTTATCCCCATCAAAGCTTGCATTCATATAGAGCCCATGCGTAAAATGGGCGTAGGCGCGCTGTGTGAAGCCCATCCGAGGCGGTTCATCCGGATTGGTGATACTTTGTGGTATTGTGCGTGCCGGGGGAAAAATCCCGTGTTATTATACTGCTTCGTAGGACTAGAGGGTGCTACTGCATGCGCAGCAACGCCCGGGGGTGTGCCCCGGGGAGCACCCGAAGTTAGGAGCAGAAGTGGAGCTCTGTTCAGCTGTCGCTGGCGACAGTGACTGTCGCCAGGCGATAGCTTCCCAGATTTGGTTCTGGCAATTTTGGGCATTCTGAGGCAGTGGGAGTGCTACTGCATGTGCAGCAATGCCTGGGGGTGTGCCCCGGGAAGCACCCACAGCTAGAGGCCAAAATAGGGTTTTGTTTACTGTCGCTGGCAACATTGACTGTCGCCAGGCGACAGCTCCCAGACTGAGCTCTGGTGATGTTGTTGTGCCCACCTGTTGAGAGGATCTGAGGCCAGTGTGCCCGACCTATAAGGGTGTCCTGGTGGATGACTTAGCGGCCCGTGGAGCCGGCTAATTGAGAATACCTGGGCTGAGGGGACGCCATACCCGCTCTTCATGTTGAACAACGAGAGATGTGAACAACGGGCATTGGGCGAACCTGAAACCGCACCATCGCAGCACCTGATTAGTAAGGCTCGTACAACATGTCGGGAGGCAATGGGAAAGAGTCTTCGGACTACGCTATGTTCACAATTAAAGCACGGGGAGCCCTGGTATTCGGGCAACCGACTTTAGCCTCGAAGGGCAAAGCCATCAAGAGTGGATGGTGGTGGAAGGCGGAGTACACCGAAGAGTGCCTGAGAGCACGAGACGTGGAGGCCATTCCCACGTTTGTGATGTTGCATATGTATGAATTGTTGTGGGCTTTGCTAGTCGCACTCACATATATATGCTGTTGAGACTGTTTTGCAGGGACGGTTAGGACTGCCACCCCCTCGAAGGGGTGGGGTCGTTATAATTTGGTCAGCTTTGCTGACCGTTGCCTTGTTTTGCCACCATTTTTGGTGGGCTTGTTGTTCAGGTGCTGGACCGAGCGGGAACATAGCGGGCTGAAGCCCTGCGCTGTTGCGGCCCTTGAAGGCCCCTTTTATGTTCCTTTTGCTTTTCATGTATGACCGGCCTGCGCGATGATGTTGGTAAACTGTAAGGCCGTCGTGCCTAGATTTTGTGTTGTAAAACATTTTATTCCAAGTAATAGAAGTGGACATACCCGGGTTCGGGTTTTGGTGGTTTATTCATCTTGTCTCTTTTCAGCTTCCGCATAGAATGCTCTGAGTTAGGCTTCGTTGTATAGTGTCGTTGCATATTCAATTAAGTGACGTTCCCGTTTGTTTTGTAGTATATGGCGTGGGGCCCCGGCCGGACCTTCTGCTATATGCTCCCGAACGGATGGGGTGTTACACTAGCACACTGCTAGGTAGGCGCAGAGGGAAAGAGGACTACTCAAGACACCCTGTCTTGAGGAACCTCTATAAATCTTTGTGCGTTTTCTGTGCTGTGCTCTCTTAAACGTTAAATATATTATCCAGAAAACAAGAACACCTAAAGGGGCTAAAATAATTTGAAAAACCTATTCACCCCCCCCCCCCCCCCCCCCCCCTCATCTAGGTTATAAGTCGACACCCAATAACTAACAGGCCCTTTGCTTTTACCATTGTAGGGTTCAGTGAATGAATAGAAGGGTCTTTCATGATACCCTTTTGGATGATAAGGAATGGGTTTCCCAAACCTATGTTTGTTATCCTTATATTTGAAATGTGTGTAAAATGTATCTAGGTATAAAAGATCAGCAGAATGCTTTATTACCCTATGTTTTGCTCTAGCCTTTTGATTGTGGTTATCTAATTTCTCTACATTGTTCTTACCTAAGGGTTTCTCTTTCTTATTCAGATTTACTTTATTAGGTTTAACTATCCTATCTGGATGATTGTTATCCTTACCCTTGGATGATGCACTCTTCTCACTTGGTTGATACTCACTAGGTCTATCAAATGATACTGGATTTTTCCAAGCAGGTTTCATAGGTGCTTCTGTGCTGGTGGAGGGCTCTGCTCCTAACCCTAGGTGATTAAATCTCATAGAGAGATTTTCTGTGATGTCTTTGAGCTTCTGACTCCTCCCATTGAGTGAGTCCTCAAAGGCTTTTGTATTTGCTAGCTCTTCTTTTAATTTTATGTTTTCTTCTCTAAGTTTAATCAATTCTGATTCTTTATTATTAACTTCATTTGTTAGATTTTGATTTCTTAGGTATATTTCATCTTTCTTAAGGTTTTCTAATTCTGTCCTAGCTATGTCTAATTCCTGTTCTACCTTAAGATGATCAATGCAGAAATCTTTAAAACAGGATTTAAAATCATCTGAGCTAAAATCAAACTCATCAAAAACTGATACATGTTCCTCTTCATCATCTGATGGCATCCCTAGTGCCATCATATAGGATGCTTCTGCTGATGCTTCATCATCACTTTCAGATGATGAGGAGCTTAATTCCGCTTCAGAATCACTTCAGGTTTCAGCAATGAAACTCTTGGCTTTCTTCTTGTCCTTTCCTCTAAAGGACTTCTTCTTCTCCTCTTTGTTGTTGCTTCTTTCCCTTTGCTCTTGTGGGCACTCAGGATCAATATGCCCTAGTTTGTTGCAAGTGAAGCAGATAATCTCCTTCTTTGGAGTTTTATCACACCTGGGCCTTGAGTCTCTTTATCTTCTCTTTGAGTCTTCAGTCTTGACCCATTTCTTGAATCACCTTGCTAGGAGATTGAACATCTCATCTTTAGGAGTAGAGGGCTCTCTTTCAGTAGCTTTCAGAGCAAGGCTCCTTTGGATAGGAGCTGGAGTAGTTTTCCTTTCTTCTGACTCAGCCCTGTTCTTCAGTAGCATCTCATATGACTTAAGCTTTCCTAGCAAATCTTCAGTAGAGATTTCTCTATGGCACATGGACTCTCTGATTGCCCAGATTCTGGAATCCCATGAGCTAGGGAAGCACATGAGGATTTTATCATTAATTTCAGTCAAGGATATCTCCTTGTCCAAGCCTCTGAGCTTATTAATGATAATGTTGAATCTGTCATACATATCAACAACAGATTCATCAGCTTTCTTCTAAAAGTTATCATACTGGGATATGAGAAGGGACTTTCTATCCTTTCTTTCATCAGCACTTCCTTCCACCATTGTGGTGAGTGAATCCCAGATTTCTTTTGCTGATTGGCATTCAGCAACCTTCTAGAAAATATCATCTGACATTGTTGAAACCAGAATGTTCATGGCCTTGGCATCACATGCCTTGACCTTCTTCTCAGCCTCTGTCCAGTCATTTCTTGGGACAGCCTCAGTTGTTGAAGATTCTCCTGCCTTTTGTCTGACTAGAGCCGGAGGACCTGTGAGAAGAACATTATAGATGTCTTCATCAATGGAATTCATATAAAGCCTTATTCTGGCCTTCCAGAGTGTGAACTTATTCAAGTTACACACTGGGGGTCTTGTGGAAGCATAATCCTTAGAACTCATTTTCTTTATAAAATATTATTTGAAATAAAGAGAAATAAGTGTATGAGGTCTTTTTTATCAAGGTGTTAACCTTTTAAAGATGAACCTCCCTCTGATACCAATTGAAAGTGCACAGTGTGCCTCTGAGAATCCTCTAGAGGGGGGTGAATAGAGATTTAAAATATTTTTATCCTAAATGTGTAAACAATAAAATAAACTAAGGAATTATGCTCAACAAAATCACAGGCAGAATAATAATAGTGCAAGAGATAAATTGTTGTATAAAAGGAATTGGGACAGCACAGAAAATAAGCAACCAGAAGACACAAAGATTTTATAGAGGTTCCCCAAAATATGGGTAGTCTTCTCTTATACCACCTGGTAGGATTGCACCACCTGTGCCTGAGTCTTTTGACAAGGAGACTCTCATAACCACTGTGAAAGGAGTTTAGTTCTTATTATATTTGTTAAAGGTCTTTATTAAGGTCTTACTTCAAAATAAGTGATATATATATATATATATATATGTTTGTTGATTGAGTGTTGTATGAGTAATAAAATCAAACACTAAGAGTGCATAAAAATCACAGCATAGCAAATAAGAAATAAAACAAACAAGCGAACCAAGGCACATCCAAATGACACAATAAATATAGTAGTTTCCCTCAACTGGGTACATCTACTCTTCTACCCACTGGTAAGAATCCACTAGAGGTTGTTGATAAGGTGCCCTCACACCAAGATGTTTTTGTTCAGGTGTCCACACACCAATGGAGGTTTGATCAGGTGCCCAATTCACCTATAAGCTTTTGATCAGGTGCTTATAAACCAAGATGCAGGTTTTTGCTAAGGTGGCCTGTCACCGGGAGTTAACTTTTGAAGGGAGTTATAACCCTTTACAAGATAGGAGGAATAAAAGAAAACAGAAAAGTTTATAGTGTTCTTCTCTTTTGCTGAGAAGACTCTTGAAGATCCTGAAGGGTAGTTGAGTTGGATCTTTGATGATGATGTTGAAGAGAGCTCCCCCTGTCTGATTTTGAATAGATGACAGCATTGGATGGATCTCCTTCTCTAGATTTTGATACTCCTCTTTTCTTCTTGAAGTTTAGATCCTGAGCAATTAATAGTGTTTGGTGTCTCAGGATATGTATAGAAGATCTGCAAGGAAGAGGGTTAGGCAAAAAGAAGATATAATATATAATTGATATGTTCTTCTTTTTGCTCCTCTGTTTCTCTTCTTCTTCCTTTTCCTGTACAGCAAGTGTTAATATATTCTGTCTATAATCTTCCTGCTATATTGTACAACAATATGATATGTATATATAATTTGTCTATATTAAATATGTACGACAATATGATATATATTCTGTATATATATATTATGTCTAGAGAAACAACTATATATAGTATGTTGTATAAAGAGATGTCTCCTGCTGTCATATATAGAGGTTGTCCTCTTTCCTGGCTGATTTGAATCCTTGCCGACTAAAGAGGAAAGGAGTAATGTCTCTTTTATTTCCCAGATCCTCGAGTAGACAAATTTCCTTCTTTAGCTTGCTGCAACGGCTACAGCATTTATTGCTTCTGCCAACGGCTAGAACATTTAATGCTTGCACGCTGTAATGTCAGATCAACAATATATATATAGAGAAATAATAAATATTGCTTTAATAAAACTGGCAGCATATATATATAATATTTTAGTCAAGCTAAATGATATAAAATAATACTGGGAGAAATTTGTCGAGCTGAGCTTCAAGTTCGTCGAGCTCATCATTTGATTCGTCGACCTGATCATTTAATTCACTGTTCTGAACTTCTGCTGAAGATTCGTCGAACGCAGACTTGAGTTCGTCGAACGGAAGGATTCGTCGACCGCTGAGTCTGGATAAATTCGTCGACCGCTGAGCTTGAGTAAAAGCGTCGAGCACTGAGCTTGAGCAAAAGCGTCGAGCACTGAGCTGGGGCAAAAGCGTCCAGCGCGTCGAGCACTGAACCGCTGAGACGGGATCGTCGAGCGCTGAGATAGGTGATCTTCGTCGAGCGCTGAGATGGCTGGATTTCATCGAGCGCAGAATGCACGCCATTCATCGACCGCAGGACGCCGTTCGTCGAACGCAGATGGCCGTTTGTCGAACGCAGAGAATATAAAATTTAATTTCTCTCTTATTTTCTTCCTATTAAATATATATATTTATATTTCTTAGTATATTATTTATATATATTCTTTTCAGCCTATTGAATATATCTCTTTTCAGCCTTCTTTCTTAATAGGATTTGTTCTAAGTTATAAGATATATTATGAAATAAACTTAGACACTAAAGGTGGATCCTAACTTAAATCAAAACTAAGGTTCCAACAATCTCCCCCTATTTGAGTTGGGATCCTAATCCAAATTAAGACTAGGTTCTAACAATCTCCCCCTATTTGGTTTAGGATACTTAAGCATAAAAAAGTCTTGAATAACTTAAGGCTTAAGGGTCAGAGATTATTTCTAAATTTCTTTTTAAAAACCAAGCAATTTCTGATTTCCTAGATTTTATTTAAATAGGAACTTAATGATGAATTGCTAGTTTTTTATTGGATTCTAAGAATTTTAAAAACATAAAGTGTAACGATCCAGGCCCGCCAACACGGGACCCAGCTGGACCGCCAGCAACCTCCCGGCCCAGGCCCGCCAACACGGGACCCAGCTGGCACCGGAAGGGTTCAGCCTAACCAGATGGTCTGCAGACCATGCACCCCAACCCCTCTCTGTCCCACCACAGGGCACAGTGGGTTGTTGGAGACCGCAGTCCCCCTTTGATGAGAATTGAGCAAGTTATGCGGCAGCGCGTGGACTTCCCAGGAGTTCACCCATCCCAGAATTGCTCCAGCCCGAGCACGCTTAACTATGGAGTACTTTCACTTCTCATCACCAATTGATACTGCATCTCAATTGGTGATGAGAAGTGAAAGTACTCCATAGTTAAGCGTGATCGGGCTGGAGCAATTCTGGGATGGGTGACCTCCTGGGAAGTCCACGCGCTGCCGCTTAACTGGCTCAATTCTCATCAAAGGGGGACTGCGGTCTCCAACAACCCGATGTGCCCTGTGGTGGGACAGAGAGGGGTTGGGGTGCATGGTCTGCAGACCATCTGGTTAGGCTGAACCCTTCCGGTGCCAGCTGGGTCCCGTGTTGGCGGGCCTGGGCCGGGAGGGTGCTGGCGGTCCAGCTGGGTCCCGTGCTGGCTCAATTCTCATCAAAGGGGATTGCACTTTTTGTAACGATCCAGGCCCGCCAACACGGGACCCAGCTGGACCGCCAGCACCCTCCCAGCCCAGGCCCGCCAACACGGGACCCAGCTGGCACCGGAAGGGTTAAGCCTAACCAGATGGTCTGCAGACCATGCACCCCAACCCCTCTCTGTCCCACCACAGGGCACAGCAGGTTGTTGGAGACCGCAGTCCCCCTTTGATGAGAATTGAGCAAGTTATGCGGCAGCGCGTGGACTTCCCAGGAGTTCACCCATCCCAGAATTGCTCCAGCCCGAGCACGCTTAACTATGGAGTACTTTCACTTCTCATCACCAATTGATACTGCATCTCAATTGGTGATGAGAAGTGAAAGTACTCCATAGTTAAGCGTGATCGGGCTGGAGCAATTCTGGGATGGGTGACCTCCTGGGAAGTCCACGCGCTGCCGCTTAACTGGCTCAATTCTCATCAAAGGGGGACTGCGGTCTCCAACAACCCGATGTGCCCTGTGGTGGGACAGAGAGGGGTTGGGGTGCATGGCCTGCAGACCATCTGGTTAGGCTGAACCCTTCCGGTGCCAGCTGGGTCCCGTGTTGGCGGGCCTGGGCCGGGAGGGTGCTGGTGGTCCAGCTGGGTCCCGTGTTGGCGGGCCTGGATCGTTATATAAAGACATTGCCTGATAGCTTCTTTCTATAGAATCCTCTTAATCAGAAGACACTCACACTTAGTGCTTTGATCATTTCTGATCTATGCAATCTGAGTAGAATGCTCTACTTGATTTTAGGAGAAAATCTGGAAGAATGTGAAGTTATCTGACTTGTTTTTAAGATGGAAAAAATTCAAAAGAATCATTATAATTGTTGTTTAATTATAAATGTTTTAAAATAGGTAAAAACAACTGCTTTATAATTAGATATGTTGGTCTTTTTATTTCATTAAAATGCAAATTTGAAAATTTTCTTTGAAGTTGTTGATCATAAAACTTTTCTTTTTCTTTAAAGTTTGTTTAAAGTTATCAGCTTTAATGAACTTATTTTTTAAACAAATGTTTTGTTCTGCTGATATTGTAAAGTTTTCTTTAGGTTTGTTATATTCAGAAATCAAATTAGTTATTTTTGTTAACTCTTTTATGATTTTATTTTCAGATTTTATTAAACCTGTACATGGTGAGTTGAAAACAGATTTAACATCAGAGGTAGAAATAAAGTTTGAAGTTACCTCAATTACCTTTTCTTCATCAGATTCTGCATCAGATTTGTTGTTTGAGCCATATATTGCCATCATGCAGAAAGCTTTGGCTTTTTGTTCTTCTTCTTCTTCTTCTTCAGTTAGAGTAGAAGATGGTTCTGCATCAAAAATGATGTTAGTGGAAGAGGAAGAAGATGGTTCATTTACCATCCTTGAGAGGGAGTTCCAGATGCCCTTTGCTGAAGTGCAGTCATTAACTCTTTGATAAATTTCATTTGACAGTGATTGAGTTAATATCTCCATGGCCTTTGCATCAGCACTGATCAACTTTTCTTGATCATCAGATGAAGAGATTAAAGATGGAATTCCTGTCAAAATGGAATTATAAATATCTGCATATATGGCATTCATATATAGCTTAATTCTAACTTGTCATAAATTAAATCTATCCAAATTACATAAAGGTGGATCTGAAAAAGAAAAATCTGTTAGTGCCATTTAGAAAAATCTTTTTAAAAACAAAATAAGAACTAAGTGATCTTTGTGATTTCAGGTGTTAGCCTGTGTGAAAAATCAACCTGCTTTGATACCAATTGAAAGTGAGTTCAATTGAGTATCAGGTTACGGAAATTGAAATAATAAAATCAACACGCTTTGATACCAATTGAAAGTGAGTTTAGTTCTTATTATATTTGTTAAAGGTCTTTATTAAGGTTTTACTTCAAAATAAGTGATATATATATATGTTTGCTGATTGAGTGTTGTATGAGTAATAAAATCAAAACTAAGGTTTCAACAATCTCCCCTATTTGAGTTGGGATCCTAATCTAAATTAAGACTAGGTTCTAACACACTGATCTTTTGATAAGGAGATCATGAACCAACCAGATCTTTTGATAAGGAGATCTTGAACCAACCAGATCTTTTGATAAGGAGATCTTGAACCACTGAATCCTTTGGAAGAGGGATTCTCAAAACTCTGTACAGTGGGTGTAAGGAAAGAAGAGTAAGAAGGAGAAGGAAGATTCAGAAATCTGTTTTTCAGAATTCTGTAACAGCAATCCTTGAGGTGCTGTTCTTTGAGTGCTCTTCAGGATATGTATCAGATTAACCCTAGCTTATGATAGTGATGATTGCTAGGGTTTTTATAATCTCTTGATCCTTCTTCTCTCTGCTCTTATAATAGTGTTGTTGCTATATAATATTGATGAGGAAGCAGTAGTTGTTTCTCTGAGCAGAGAGTGTATTCTTCTGTAGATCTTTCTTCAAAGGTTTGTGTTGAGGAGAAGAAGATCCTTGACTGAGAGAGAAGGCAGTTCTTTCTTTTCTGTGTTTTCTCCATTAGGGTTCCTGGAGGAAGAAGGAGAAGAGAGAAACCTAATTGAAATACCTTAGCCGATTGTGATAAGTGCTCTACTTTTCTCTTTCTGCTCTTGCCTTTTATTGTCTCACTGTTGATTTGAATTTATTTCCCTTTCTGGTAAGTCCTGAGAAGGAATTCAACATTGGACAATTTCTCTTTATTTCCTTCATTAATTCTCGACCCGTCCACCAACTGTAGGCTTGTTTCCAAGAAAGCTTTTTGTCCTCTTTTAATTCTTCTTTCTATTTGAGATAATTAATGAGTCGTTGGAGAACGGTCTTCAGTGCTGTGGTCCATAAGAGAGGGTCCAAAATGACAATTGAAAATGTTTCCTTTTCAGACTGTATTCGACGTAGCGTCGAGTTCTCTTCCTCTCTTATCGATGCACCTTTGAATTCATGTAAGAGCAGCTTCGAATTCATCAATGCTCTGATTGAACTCTGCTAGTCGACGTTGCGTCGATACCTTATCGACGTAACTGTCGAGTTGATGGCATGGCTCTGAACTTCATCATCCGCGTCGAATTGTTGTTGACGTTGCGTCGACTTCAGATGGCTTCGACGGCTTCTTTCTTCTGCGTTGAGTTGAAGTAGAATCTGCGTCGACTTCTCTAGATACTTCGACAAGTTCAGGGTCACTACGTCGATATCTATTCGACGTAACGTCGACTTGATCTGCTCCGACAGAAAGAGTGTGTTGCTTGGACTTCTTGTCAGAGTAGCGTCGACAGTAACTCGATGTTGCATCGATTTCCATTCGACGCAACTATTAACTTTGCTCAAATTGTGTTTCTCTTGATATGGTCTTGACACCATAGGTTGAGTGTGATATCCTAAGACATCTAATGACCAGATTACCCTCACTATACAATTGGTAATACAACCTAAGGGATAAAATCACTTTTTAGGTAATTTGTTAAGTTAAATCAAAGGAGTTTTTCCCAACATTGGTGGTTACGTCGGTGGTTACCCGCTTATCGGAGGGTGGAGATCGCGCGGAGGTGATCGGTCGGCGGCGGTTGAGGGTCCAGTCGGCGGTTGAGGGTCCAGCCGACGGCGGTTGATGGTCCGGCCGGCGGCGAGGAAGCCGACCGGCGGAGAAATTCGGCCAATAAGAAACTACTTTCATCATTAATACATGCCAATAAGAAACTACTTTCATCACTAATGACTTTCTTCTACTTGACTACTTCTAATAGAGAAACTACTTAAAATTTTTGAGTGGCTAATAAAAGAAAAATGTTACAATTTTTGATAGAGATAGCATAATCAGTTTCTTATACTTCTCGAGATTATCCTCCAAGTCTTAAATTCAAGCTGAGAAGTGCAGCAAAAACAGCATAACCAATCTCTTCTGCTTCTAACAAAAATTAACATACAAACTTCTAATAGAGATTAATGCTCCTGACTGCACGTGGTTTGAACCTTGACTTCCCAAATTGAAATAGTGCGTTGAAAATGAATGAGAATTTCACAAAATTTCCCATCTGAAGTCTGACATAAAAATAGCAAAAACATTTTACTGATCGTTTGATTCTAGAATTACTGATCAGTAAAATGTTTGGATCCACCTGAAATCATTTGACTATCGGTAAATTATTTGGATCAGTGAAGTACAAAAAGATTAATTGGTAAAATGTTTGGATCGGTAAAATCAAGGTTTTGAGAATCGGACCGGAAAACGAATCGGTGAGATCAAAAGTTCAAGGTCGGACCGGTTGGACCGTGATGTTAGATAATATAATAAATATTAAAATTATCTATTATAATTTAACCTAGTCTATATATTTTTAATAAAAATAATAAAAATAAAGAGTCAAAATGATTTAAAGTATTTTCATAAATAGTAATATATTTTGCTATCTTTTAAAATCTTAATATTAGTATTTTATCACATATATAATAAGCTATCAAATCTATTATGAAATTAAATTTTAAACTTTTAATTAAGTAGACGCGCAAATCTCAACTATACAAAGAAAATTTTTGGCTAAATATGATATATATTAATTAAAAATAAAAATTGTATATGTTAATTACAAATAATTTCGGTATACCCTTTGTATATATATATAAGTTAAAAGAATAAATTTATTAAATTAACAAATATGAATAATAATAATATTATATGTTAATCAATACGAATATTATTTATATATTTATAATATAATTCAAAGAAAAAAAAATGCGTTGGTGTTGTGGTTAGAAATTTTGTATCTTGTTGGAGGTTATCGATTCAAAACCTAGCATTGACGGAGTGTGTTTGAAAGTTGAAGAAGACTTTATTTGGCGCGGCGGTGGCGAGCAGAACCGGCGGGTGGAGAGGGAGATTTGGAAACAGAGGGGAGGAGGCGGGGCTCGAAAAGCTCTGTTTTGATCGAAAAGCTCCGTTTTGGAGCTTTTCCCATGGCGCGGCGGGTGCAAACGCGGCAAACACCGCCGCCGGGCGTTTGTTTACACGCCTTGCGGAGGCGTTTGCCGCAAACGCCGCCACCGCCGCGCCAAATGAAGCCGAAGAAGCCACCGACTCCAATGGAGCAAAAACATGAGTACAGAAATTGAGAGGATACCTCATAGAGAAGATGAGAGCATACCTAAAATTGGAGTATCGAACTGCAAAAATTGAGAAAAGGCGAAACTGAGAAACCATCGCCTTAAGCTACCGCAAGCGGGGAGGTTCTGTCATTGCCAGTCTGCCCAATCACGTCGTTAGGAGGCAAATTCATCGTTGGGAGGAGCAGTGGAGGCGTGGAGCACCCGAGATTCAAGCCGCCGCATCGTCGATGAGATGATACTAGATCGTCTTCTGCCACGGTCGCGTGACTCACATCGTCTAGAAAACAAGGGCAAGCGGAAAGTGAAAAAGTGAGGAAACGAGCGAAACGAGCCCGCCTGATGTATTTCGCGAAAATTTCGACCCGGGCACGTGCCCGGGTGTGCCTCCACGTGGGTCCGCCCCTGGGCGGGGGTGCCGTCTTGCGAAGCTCGTGCGCCCGAGAGCAGGTGAGCATGGATGAGGGTACCATCGTGATCAAAGTACTGTCGCGCGAGGCACAGAGGACCCTCATACACTGTCACTCATGTGTGTATACATTAAGGACGTTGTTAATAGCAAACCTTGAACGGATATTAGCAAACCATCAAAACTTAAAAAAATACGCGTTATTTGAAAATAAGCCTTATAGGTGCATTTTTAGGAAAAATGTTCAACATCAAAGTTGTAGATCTCGTCGAGATCTACAACTTTCGTGTTGAACATTTTGTCTAAAAATGTACGGGTTAGGTGTATTTTCAAAATGCACAAAACATTTCACAATAGTCTCGCGCATTTTGAAAATACACTTAACCCGTGCATTTTTAGGCAAAATGTTCAACACGAAAGTTGTAGATCTCGACGAGATCTACAACTTTGATGTTGAACACTTTTCCTAAAAATACACATATAAGACGTATTTTCAAAAAGCACGTATTTTCTTAAGTTTTGATGGTTTGCTAATATCCGTTCAATGTTTGCTATTAACAACGTCCTACATTAATTGTGCAAACAAAGTACTCTAATTAAAATGTACTATGATAAATACCCAATAGTCATGTAGCCGCTGAATTGATGATTACCATTATTAATTCCTAGCTTTTGTGTTTGTGGGTGAGAGACAAATTAATCCTACACAAATCATGGCTGGCATGCATTCTGCTGTATATATTTATTTATATATATAATTACATTTACCTCCTCTATAAGTTTCCCCGGTTTACAAATTGCCTCTTCTATTAGAAATATGGATGGAGAGTGATAAATCTGACAAATTGCTCCTTTCGTTAGAAAAACTAGACGCTATGCCCACGTATGTTATGAAGAATAGAAATATTTCTGATTCCGGCAAACATCATGTCTAAATGGCGAAATTTTTGGCTCCGTGTCCCGTTTAAGCATCTATGTCCGGGAGAAGTGTCGTGCTGACAGATGTCGAAATCACGTAAGCTGAGAAAAAATAAAAAAATGATCACGCAACATCAAATTTGATTTTCGCGGAGATCAAATTTGTGATGAAAGTTTGATCTCCGTGGAGATCAATTGATCTTCAGAGATTAAATTCCAGCAAGAAAAAAAAATTATCTCTCTAACTTCTCTCTTAATTTCGGCATCGTCATCATTTTTGTTTCCGATGATTATTGCTTCCACCTCGTAGCCGCATTCATGGAGTACATCGTTGTGTAATTTTCGTCTCCGATCTTTACTCTCACGAGGCCGTAAAAGACATTAAAATTTGCTACAAGAAGAAAAAAGAGACTTTCTCTTTCTAACTTCTCTCTTGATTTTGGCTCCGTTGCCGTCACCGTTTCCAACGATTGTTGCTTTCACGATGTAGCAGCATCCAAGGAGTACATCGTTTAGTGATTTTCGTCTCTAATCTTCGCTCACACTAGGCCGTAGAAAGCGTCAAAGTTTGCCACATGTTGAAGGTGTTGTTTTCTCATGTTAGTTTTGACTTGCTTTGTTCTGGATCATTTTCTCCAGAATTTTCATCAATGAAGGGTAAGGTGTAATGAATCAGGCTTCATCCAAAGTGGATTCTGGTTCATCTTTCTTGTATATTCTCCAGTTTAGTGTTTGACATATTTTTTTCTTTAATTTTCGACTATTTTGATGTTGACTTTTTGCTGCAGTTTATTTGATGCGTGCTCTTATTTACCACTTTATTTGTTCATTTCTTAAATAATAATGGTAAATTTCAATATCTATGATAATTGATTTTGATCTTCATGGAGATCAATTTCAAGAGTCATGGAAATCGAATTACCGATCTCCAAAGAGAAAATAAGAAATTAAATATATTTTTTCCGCCTAATTTTTATAGTTCGCATTTCAATTTTAATATGTAACGTTTCACAATCTTATTATTCTCGAACCAAAATGTCTCTCCGAGACACGGATTCAAAAATTCACCGTCTAAATAATGAGCCCCCCAAAATGGGACATAATTATCATGAAATCAATTCTAATTAGAATATGAAGAAATGTAAACATTGTATTCAACAATGACCAAGGCTTCGTTTGGCCGGGTGGAGGCGGTCATGAACGAGGTGGTCATGAACTGTAGTTCGCGAACGCCTGACCTAACATACAAAAATTCATGCATTTTATGCTCAAAACTAGTTTGTTTTCTTGGTAGCGGTCATAATCTTTGTCTTGCCAAACATACATTCTATGATAATAGCGTTTTTGACCATACTCATCGGAGTAAAAAAGCCACGCCAAACGAAGCCCCGGCGTCCCATTTGTATCTTTTTTTATATAGATTTCAAGAATGCTTCTATTAATTAAACAATAAGTTAAGATTATTGATAAAAACAATAAACTTAATATTTTAAAAAGAAGAATAAGATATTTTCTTAATTAGTGTTGAGATTTCAAGTCACGGACAGAGCTATTTTGAGCGCTAACGAAACTAATTCGGAGGTGAACGGAGCTAATTCGGGCGAGAACGGGGTGATACTAATATAATATAGTCAATTTTATTGTGTGCAGTATTTTAATTAATTTTAATAATGCATTAAATTAACCCACATAAGTTAAGATTATTGCATATATTTAAAATAAAGATATTTTAATGATTATATGTTAAATAAAAAATTTTAAAGAAGAATTTAAGACTGCTTAGGATAATAGGTTTTACGGAATAATTAAGATTTCGAGTCGCCTAGAGAGTAGCACGAACAAAGTGATATTAATATAATACAATCATCTTTATCATATTTGTCGGTATTTCTTTTAATAGCTTAGAGTTTCACTAACACAGAGAAATAGTCCTCCATCTACCTCACATGAGAATAGTGTGCACTTTTGTAGTTTCCATAGCCTTTTATGATTTACATTGAAAAAAGAATACCATGCAATTTTTAACTATATAAAAACACAGTTACCATTCAATTTCTAATTCCAATTATAGTTTTCGCTCAATATAAACAGAATTAAAGAATATTGTGAATTTAACCAAATTTGTTATTCGTTTGTAACATAAAATTCATTCTTAAAATTACGCGCGAGAGAGCGCAATAAGCGAGCGACCGGTCGGAAATGCACATGCATGGGCGAAACAACACGTGTATTGGCGGAATATGTACGCCCAAGCGAAATACGCGCTCATGGGCGGAACACGGGCGCCCGGGCCGAATACGCGTATCCAGGTGGGCGCTGACCAATTAATGGGCGCTGACCAAGTCAGCGCACATTTTGGGCGTTGACTTGGTCAGCGACCCTAGGTGGCGCTCCCCAATTGGGGACCAAATTGGGGAAATCTTGGTGAGGCATTGCCCCCCAAGGCCAAACAGGGCGCTGACTAAGTCAGCGCCCATTTGGGGAGCTGATTTGGTCAGCGCCCCTAGGTGGCGCTCCCCAATTGGGGAGT
This sequence comes from Dactylorhiza incarnata, assembly GCA_033032865.1. Lineage (NCBI taxonomy): Eukaryota > Viridiplantae > Streptophyta > Magnoliopsida > Asparagales > Orchidaceae > Dactylorhiza > Dactylorhiza incarnata. The sequence continues at coordinate 4,825,727 of JAWHQI010000105.1, forward strand.
GCAAACCACTCCCCAAATGAGGAGCTTTTTGTTACGGCACTCCCAAATTAGGGTGTCGCACCCCGAAATTGGGTAGTGCTTCGCACACCCCAATTGAGGAGTTTCCTCCCGCGCGACATTTTATTGTCATGTTTCCTTCCCCCTTTCTTCGGGCACGTTCTTGGCGCCTCTTGAAGCCCTCACAGTCGTACCCTCATCAACACGAACGGCGCGCCCTCGCGCTCACGGCGTTACCGCCTCCTAAGTCCAAGTTCACGACGTGCTCAGAGCGCTCTCGTGTTCGTTGCGCGCTCAGAACGCCTCCTCGCACACTCAGAACACTCACGTGTTCGTTACGCGCTCAGAACGCTCCTGTGTTCGTTGCGCGCTCAGAACGTCCGTGTTCGTTGCGCGCTCAGAACGTCCGTGTTCGTTGCGCGCTCAGAACGTCCGTGTTCGTTGCGCGCTCAGAACGTCCGTGTTCGTTGCGCGCTCAGAACGCTCCCGCATTTGTGGCGCGCTCAGAACGCTCCCGCATTTGTGGCGCGCTCAGAACGCTCCCGCATTTGTGGCGCGCTCAGAACGTTTCCACGTTCCCGACACGCGCGCAGTTAACATTTCCTAATTTCTCAGACTACAGGACTCGTTCGTCGCCTTCATCGTCATCAACGAAGCTGCCCGAGCTGCCCGAACTGCCCGAAGGGCGAGACGGTCATTTATGAAAAATGGCGTTCTGTGTTCTCCGAATCGGATAACGTGATTCGCCCGTCAGGTGATTACGGTGGTTATAACGGCAAAATTACCGGGCTACCCCCGTCCAAAGCTATAAAAGTAGCTCATAGCCTTCATTTCAAGGGACCTTGCCTTCTACGCTAGAGAGAGCTCTTTTGAAGATTTCCTTGGAATTTTCCTTCGGCGCTTGAAGATCTCCTTCGGCTCTCGAAGATTTCCTTCGAATCTTCGAAGATCTTCTTCGAGGCTTCGAAAGTCGCGAAAGGCGACTCAGCATTCTCACTTTTGTTCTCACCACCGTTCTCAGAAGTACTTAGCTTCCCGAGAGGTGGCTTATCACCCTTGGAGCTCACTCTCTCTCTCTCTCTATCTTTCTATCTATCTACCAATGTAACGAGCGTCGGCCTGTCACACTCGAGTTCTCAATCTCTAATTGTAACCCCCCAGAAGATAGTGGAAGTTGGCCGGCACAGCTCCGGTCGCGTGGTTTTTCACCCTTTCCGGGTTTTCCACATTAAAAGTCCTTGTGTCACTTACTAATTCACTCATTGAATGTTTGCTCGCTCTGTTCGCATCCGAGCTAAGGTGGTCCAATTCGACCGGTCTACCAGAGCACCTGAGCGATCCGCAATAATAATAATTAAATAAATAAAATGTTTATTGATTAATTTGAGGCTATATAAAATTGAGCAAATTTTATGTGTGCTCAACATATATGAGCATGGTGGGCGGGATGCATCCGCGCCGTCCATCAAGTTGTACATGTTTTTGTTTGATGGACGCGCGACGCAGATGCATCCAGTTCACCATGCTCCATATACACTCTACGCACAAATAAATGGAATCTTCCCTTTCAATTCCCCCAAATCAAGATTCTTCTCCTTCAATCCTCCAAACTAAGTAGATCATTTACAAGGTCAATAGATAAATCTTTGATTCAAGACCTTGACTAACAACACCATCTTCTCGACTTCTCTACCTACTTATTTGCTGATATTGCATCTTCCAAGTGATTCTTTGCAAATATATACTTGAATTTACCGTCTCTCAACCTCAGGTAATTGCAAAAGCAGGAAAACATGCAAGCATGCTCTTTCGAAAATTCATAAGCTTTCATGTCTCATCCTCTTCTAAATCCCCATAAATGAGAATCAAATGGGGCATATACGCTGAATCCACAACAATATCCCAAAAATGATCAACAAAGAAGTAAAATCGGAGGTTAAGTTCACTCTATGGCACTACGAGTCGAGCTCTTGTATCCAAAATGGCTGCAACAGTGAGAGCTAATTTCTTTCACCTGAAGGATTGAAGCCACGATAATGTTAGGATTCCGATAAGAAGAGGAGAGGAGGAAAAGAGAAGATGAAAGTGCATAGTGTGCCTCTGAGTATTCTCTAGAGGGGGCTGAATAAATCTTTAAAACTTTTACCCTAAATATGCACGCACAATAAAACTACTCTAACAACTATGCAGTCAGCAATACCAACACAGAATAATATAATCACAGAAAATAGAAAACAGTAAGAAGTAAGGGGACAGCACAGAAAAGCAAACACAGAAGACACAGAATTTTAATAGTGTTTCCCCAAAATGTGAGTAGTCCACTCTTCTACCACCTTAGTAGGATTGCACTATATGTGTCTGAGTCTTTTGATAAGGAGACTCTCAGAACCAGCACTGAGTCTTTTGACAATGAGACTCTTAGAATCACTGAGTCTTTTGATAAAGAGACTCTTACAACCATTGAGTCTTTTGATAAAGAGACTCTTAGAACCACTGAATCCTTTGGAGAGGAATTCTTAGGACTTTTTCTTAGTTACAAGATAAAGAGAAAAAAGTAAAGAAGAAAAAGAATAGGATTCTGCTGTATGAATCCTTCTACAGCAATCACACAAGATGTTGTCTTTTTATGTTCTTCAAGATCTGTATATGATAAACTCTTGCTTAAGATAGAGAAGTATGCAAGAGTTGTTTTGCTTGTGATCCTGATTATCTATGTACTCTTATTGGTTTGTTGTTGTAAGATATAAAGAAGAAGCAACAGCCTTGTATTTATGTACAGAGAAGTTCTTGTATTTGTGTCTGAGAGAACTTGAGGAAGAAGAGAAGACAAAATAATCAATCCATTTGATTTGTCTTCCTTCTTCTGAATACTTATTCTTTTTCGAATAGTGTTTGAATTTCTTTCCTCTTCTATTCTGTCCTTAGAAGGCATGTCCATTGGACATTGAGTATTTCCTTCTATTTATGTTTTCCGACCCGTCCATCTGATTTGAATAACTTCCAAGAATGTTTTTGTTGTTCCTATGGAATACTCCATTCCATTCTTGGCAATAAACGAGCCGTTATAATTCAAATTTCATCTTTGAAAGACTTTGGAGAAGGATCAGAAAGGACAGCAGAAAACATATTATTTTTGTCTGTATTCAACGCTGCGTCGAATTCATTATTCTTCATATCGGCGCAAATCTTAGTTCTTATAGAAGCAGCTTCGAATTCTTTCTTAGCTCTGACTGAACTCAGATGTCAACGTTGCGTCGAGTACTTATCGATGTATCCGTCGAGTTGAAGACTTGGACTTGAACTTCATCTTCTGCATCAAATTAAAGTCGAAGTTACGTCGACTTCTAAGATGGCTTCGACAGGCTCTTCCTTCTGCGTCGAGTTCATTTCAACATTGCGTCGACTTCACTTGATACTTCGACAAGCAGTCTGAGTTACTTCGACTTTTGATCAGAGTTGCGTCGACTTCTAGTCGAAGTGGCGTCGACTTATATTCGACGCAAGTTTTAACTTAACTGAATTTGTGCTTATCTTATATCTGGTCTTGACACTCTAATTGAGTGTGATATCCTAGGATATCTAATGACCAGATTACCCTCTCTATATAATATGGGTAATACATCCTAGATGATGAAATTACTTTAAGATAATTTGTTAGATAAATAACAAGGGTATTTTCCCAACAATCTTCCCCTATTTATTTTAACAAATCTTACAAATAATGTAGGTGATTTCAAATATACAGTTGAATAAAAGCAAAGTACAAACACATATACAATATCACAATGACATGGTAAACTGAAAACTTCTGATTAATATAAATAGATGTTTATCAGAGTTAATTACCTAAGAAATGATCTACTTTATTTCCTTAAGAAAAGTAGATTAAGCCTCATAGACCTTTCTGAATTTCCTTTCCACATATTTGAAGTTTGCTGGGATGACTTTCTCTGGATTCTTCTGAATTCTTTCATGTCCCTTGAAGAGCTTTTCCAGATCAATTTTTGCTTCAGAATGGACATCTTTAAACTTGAATCCCAGACCAAAGACTTTAGTTGTTATCAAGTTGATTTCTTCCAGATCTAGTTCTTATGCATCTGGGTCTGGTACAATGAATGTTGATTATGGATTATCAGAAGTTGGAACAGTCTTGAATACAATCTTCCTTTTTCTTTTGAAGTGGCTGCTCTACTTCATCCAGATCACATCCAAGGCCTCCTTTGTGAAGTTGCCTCTATTTTCAAGAAGTTTCGTTTGAGGATATGTTGCAGCATACTTTGTAGGATCAAAGAGTGTGCTTGGAATTTGGATTTCCTCCTTGAGTTGTTCTTTTTCCACAACATCCTTACCCTTCTGTAGCCTTTCAATGAACAACCTTCTCTTTTCTTCAAGATCTTTTTGATATGCTTCAAACTCATATATATATATATATATATATCTCTAATTTCATCTAGGGCACTGTCAAGCTTTGGATCAATATATACCTTCATTTTATTTTCAGGGATTTCAACCTTCTCATACATTTTGTAATAGGATTTGTCCTTCTTGAACTATTTTCTTTGCTCTTTTGTATACCTCTCCCAAATAAGTACATCTCTTCCATGTCCTCTTCCTCTAACATCTCTACCCCTTCCTATGTAATTCCTTCTATGTCCCCTTCCTCTGAATGGAGGTCTTCCTCTGAAGGCTGGTGCTTGGACAATTGGAGTGGGTGGTGGAGTAGGATTAGGAGGGAGCTGAGCTGGTGGTGGAGAGGATGGAGCAAATTTAGGGACCTGATCACCAAGCTTAACTGGAGATGGTGTTGTTGTTGATTCTTCAGAGTAGGGCCTGCAGTCAGGTGTTTCAGGGAGAGGTAGCGGTCAGTCCATTCTTTGGACTCATGCAGACTCTTCAGGTAGTCATTATCATCTGAGAATAAATCACTCTCCCCTTGTTTTGATGAGTCCCCCTGAATTGAAGGCAGGGTTTTTGGAGGAGAAAATAATGATGGGAGTAGAAGAAACTTGGAAGTGATTTTATGGAATTGTCAAGAGAAAAGTTGTAGTCTAACAACTGGTTTTGCATCCACAATATTTGTGAGCAGCAGCTATATACTCAGCTTCACCTGTAGAAGTGGAGACTGAGATTTGCTTCTTGCTAAACCATGAGATCAGTCTAGCACCCAGGAATTGACAGGTTCCTGAGGTGCTTTTTCTATCAAGTCTGCATTCTGCATAGTCTGCATCTGAATAGCCTACTAGGTCAAATCCAGATTCTGCAAGATACTATAAGCCATGTTCAGGTGTACCCTTTAGATATCTGAGTATTCTTTTTACAGAACTCATGTGGTATTCCTTAGGGTCAACTTGAAATCTTGCACATATGCATGTAGCAAACATGATATCTGGTCTGCTGACTGTCAGATAGAGGAGTGAGCCAATGGATGCTCTGTGTAACATCCCCCAAACTACTAGGCCCCTAGATGATTTTTGTCATGACAAGTCATGACAAAAATAGGATAAGTGACTTAGAACCCTAGGATGAAAATGGAAGAGGTGAAAAACTCATGGTGTGCACTTAGCCATCATGATCCACCCTAATGAGAAGTGAACCAAAAGGGAGGATAAGATATCTTATAAACCCCACATAACCATGAATAGTTCATATGGTGAGTTAAGTACACAAAGTGGGCCAGGAAGGCCCACATGAACTCATTAAAATGGGTAGGAATGCACTTTGGGGTGCAAATAGCAAAAATGGATGTCCTAGCCTAGAGGTGACCAAAAGACTTCAAAAAGCCAATATAACCTCACTATGATCCCTATGACCAACTAGGAGGGCAAGTAGGCCACTAGGGACCTTTGGGGTCAACCAATTTGGTCAAATTGACCAAAAGTTAACTGTGAGCAATCTTAGGTCAAATCACCATAATTAAGGGCAATTGAACCCCAATTGATCAAATTGAAGCCACTCACCTATGGCAACCTCCCTAAGGGACCTAATGGACCCAAAAGCCCCATTTGACCCCACCTTAACTCAATTCTTCTTGGAATAGGTCCATGGAGCCTTGGGGAGCAATGTTACTCAGTCACATTGAGTGGAGTGAGCTTGGGTCAAGCCCAAACTCAAAATCCCAACTTTAGCTTAATTGGGTCAAGTGAGCCAAACCCAAGCTAGGTGGACCTAACCCCAAACCCAACCTTAGAACCTTGGGCTCAACCCCACCTAATTAAGCCCACTAGTGGACTGAATTACCTAGAGCCCAAATTGGGTCCAAGGAGGGGTGCACCAAGGAGGTGGCCGGCCACCTCCAACCTTGAATTCATGAGGAATTCATGGAGGGGTGGCCACTTGGCCACCACTCCTTAATTCCTGGTTGGCTCCTGCCTTCCCAAGGAATTCCAGCAGGTAGAGGGAGGGAAGGAGAGAGAAGCTCACTTTGCCGGCCACCATAATGGCCGCTCCCTCCTTCCCAATACAATGCCGGCCAATTTACTCTCCTCTGGTATCAATGTGAGCCCAGGAGTAATTTCATGGTGAGCTGGAGGTCTGAGACTGGCTGACAAGGGCGGTGGCGACATAGAGGAAATCGCCGGGTATTGATAGCCAGCCATATACTCGCTCTTCCTCTCATTTCTCCTCGCCATTAGCTTCAGAGCCCTCCAAGCAGTCGAGCCCCCCCTTCCAGAGCAAGTTTTCGTCCTCAGCTGCACGGGATAGCCATGGATGCCGGGAACAGGGACGCACTCTTCCTCCGCCGCAACACCCGCCGCCAAGGCCGTGCTCAGGCAAGTTCCTTTCCCCCTCCACCTGTGCTAGTATCTAGATTCATTTAGGAGAGAAATCGGGCTCAATTGAGCCCGATCCCATGCGAGATAGAGGGAGATTTCTCGAGCATTTCTTCTTGCTCGGGATCGCCGGAGAGGCCATCTCCGGTGGCCGTGTCGCCGCCTGGCGTTAGCCACCACCTCAACGGAGGTGGTGGAGGCGGTGGCCGGCGGTAGGGTGCTGCAGATTGCCGGAAAATGCCCCGCAAAACGGCCCAGGCGCGTGAGATCTGGGCTGTTGGCTCATCGGGGATGATGAACCCTGGCCGTCCGATCTGGCTGAATTTTTATTCGCAGCCCATGAAATGAATGAAATCATAATGTTTGATTAATTGTCACACCTTTAGCCGATTTTGTATGCTGAAATTGAAGCCTTTAGATGCCATAACTCAAAAAATGTCCAGAGATAACATTTGTAGCCCTTGGGGTCTACTTTCATTTGCCACCTTAAACTCTAAATTTGGTGCACTGTGGGCCCCAGGGCATCCATTCTACTAAGACTGCTCATTATGTCTATTGGCAAACCATAATATTTCTGCCTAGGATTTTTATGTAGTTTGCATGCAATTTTTGAAGGCCTTAGAGGCCATATCATGAAAAGTTGGCAGAGACAACTTTTGTAGCTTTTGATGTCTACTTCCTGTAGGATTTGAGATCAAGTGATTTGGATCTCTACAGCTCCTTGTAGAGTCATTTTCCTAGGACTGCTCTTTATGACTATTAGCAAACCACAATAATTCTGCCTAGGATTTTTAAGTCAGTTTGCATGCTGTTTATGAAGGCCTTAGAAGCCATATTTGCAAAAATAGGCAGAGACAACATTTGTATCCCTTGGGGTCTACTTTCATTTGCCACCTTAAACTCTTAATTTGGTGCACTGTGGGCCCCAGGGCATCCATTCTACTAAGACTGCTCATTATGTCTATTGGCAAACCATAATATTTCTGTCTAGGATTTTTAAGTCAGTTTGCATGCTGTTTATGAAGGCCTTAGAAGCCATATTTGCAAAAATAGGCAGAGACAACATTTGTAGCCCTTGGGGTCTACTTTCATTTTCCACCTTAAACTCTTAATTTGGTGCACTGTGGGCCCAGGGCATCCATTCTACTAAGACTGCTCATTATGTCTATTGGCAAACCATAATATTTCTTCCTAGGATTTTTATGTAGTTTGCATGCAATGTTTGAAGGCCTTAGAGGCCATATCATGAAAAGTTGGCAGAGACAACTTTTGTAGCTTTTGATGTCTACTTCCTGTAGGATTTGAGATCAAGTGATTTGGAGCTCTACAGCTCCTTGTAGAGTCATTTTCCTAGGGCTGCTCTTTATGACTATTAGCAAACCACAATAATTCTGCCTAGGATTTTTATGTAATTTGCATGCAATTTTTGAAGGCCTTAGAGGTCATATCATGAAAAGTTGGCAGAGACAACTTTTGTAGCTTTTGATGTATACTTCCTGTAGGATTTAAGATCAAGTGATTTGGAGCTCTACAGCTCCTTGTAGAGTCATTTTCCTAGGACTGCTCTTTATGACTATTAGCAAACCACAATAATTCTGCCTAGGATTTTTATGTAGTTTGCATGCAATTTTGAAGGCCTTAGAGGCCATATCATGAAAAGTTGGCAGAGACAACTTTTGTAGCTTTTGATGTCTACTTCCTGTAGGATTTGAGATCAAGTGATTTGGAGCTCTACAGCTCCTTGTAGAGTCATTTTCCTAGAACTGCTCTTTATGACTATTAGCAAACCACAATAATTCTGCCTAGGATTTTTATGTAGTTTGCATGCAATTTTTGAAGGCCTTAGAGGCCATATCATGAAAAGTTGGCAGAGACAACTTTTGTAGCTTTTGATGTCTACTTCCTATAGGATTTGAGATCAAGTGATTTGGAGCTCTACAGTTCCTTGTAGAGTCATCTTCCTAGGACTGCTCTTTATGACTATTAGCAAACCACAATAATTCTGCCTAGGATTTTTATGTAGTTTGCATGCAATTTTTGAAGGCCTTAGAGGCCATATCATGAAAAGTTGGCAGAGACAACTTTTGTAGCTTTTGATGTCTACTTCCTGTAGGATTTGAGATCAAGTGATTTGGAGCTCTACAGATCCTTGTAGAGTCATTTTTCTAGGACTGCTCTTTATGTCTAATAGCAATTTTGGGTAGAGTGAGCCCTAAGCCTTGGGGGTTAACCCAATGGCTTGAATGCTGGACATAGGTCCTTGGCAGCAATATGCCTTCCCAAAAGTTATTTGGGGTTTTTTTTTGGTACAAAAATCCCAAGATATGGAATTTACTAAATTACCCCTAATTTAGGTTATAAAGTAAAAAGGGGTAAATATCACTTGGAATAATATGAGACTTAGGATCTGGTGTTTTTAGACTAATATGGTGCTATAATAATTTTCCCAGAATTTATGGAAATCTTAGCATAGCACTTGTAGTGTAAACCCTTATACGCACACCAAATGTAATAAATGATGATTAAGGATAAATATCACTTGGAATAATATGAGACTTAGGATCTGGTGTGTTTAGACTGATATGGTGCTATAATAATTTCCCCAGAATTTATTGAAATCTTAGCATAGCACTTGTAGTGTAAACCCTTATACGCACACCAAATGTAATAAATGATGATTAAGGATAAATATCACTTGGAATAATATGAGACTTAGGATCTGGTGTGTTTAGACTAATATGGTGCTATAATAATTTCCCCAGAATTTATTGAAGTCTGAACATAGCACTTGTAGTGTAAACCCTTATACACACACCAAATGTAATAAATGATAATTAAGGGTAAATATCACTTGGAATAATATGAGACTTAGAATCTGGTGTTTTTAGACTAATGTGGTGCTATAATAATTTTCCCTGAGTTTATTGAGATCATAATCTAATACTCGATGTGTAAATCTCTATTTGCATATCTCCTACTGTTAATAGAAACTAGGATTTAAGATTCCCTAGAGAATTTATGAAATTAGGATATGAGGTTGTTAGATCACCACTCATTGCGAACATATGGTAATAATTGGAACTCGTTTGGATATGATGTGTTTAAGATCGCACCATAGGATCCAAATCTACATCAACCTTATTTCGGTCCACGGGTAGTGAAACTGATTTACATAAATTAGACCACCACTGACCTTCACACGTAGAACTATTAACTCTTTATTAACTATGAAGGCTCAGATTATTCGGAGGAGCATCTCTAAGGGCATCTTGGGAAATAAGGGTTGGGGTGTGTTTAGTCAGTTATAGGTGTATGAGTTCTCAGTGATATGAAAAGGAGGTTAGACCTCGTCAAGGGCCTCACACACACACAACTTGTCGTAGTGAGTGATTATATGAAAGTAGATTTGACCTTAGCTGGGTGAGCCATCTAGGGTAAGATTTAAGAGTGAAGTCGGAAAACATCTAAGGCAAACCCAGGGTTAAGGATGCCGAAGAATAGGAGTGTGGGTCCAAGAAAGGTTGAGAATGCTAATTGAACGTGTGCAGTTCCTCGGTGAAGAAGGGAACTCGAGATTAGAATGTGACGACGGGGGAGTCAGCACCCGGTCACAATTGGTGGTGTTGGAGTTCAAAAGAACTCCCCCGCTCCTAGGAGCCAAGCTCAACTCATCTTAATGAATTAATGTAATAGAAGAGGAAACGGGGATCAAGTGAATAGGGGTAGATACCAACAAGAGTAAGTGCCTTAGGAATAGGAAGTTCGGGGTGTCAGCCCGCCACACTTCCTAGTACCGCTGCGAGCCCCTCACCGGGTAACCCTCCGGAAGTTCCAAGACTAACCCTAAATCATCTAAGATCAACTAAATTATAGACAAGACTAGTTAAGAAGGAGAAAAGGACAAGTTAACTTCCATCCCAAATCGGAACATTTTATAAGGAAGGACTGGGATAGTCCTGCGAGCGGTAGGCTCGGGTTATAAGGAAGGACTGGGATAGTCCTGCGAGCGGTAGGCTCGGTTTATAAGGAAGGACTGGGATAGTCCTGCGAGCGGTAGGCTCGGTTTATAAGGAAGGACTGGGATAGTCCTGCGAGCGGTAGGCTCGGTTTATAAGGAAGGACTGGGATAGTCCTGCGAGCGGTAGGCTCGGTTTATAAGGAAGGGCTGGGATAGTCCTGCGAGCGGTAGGCTCGGGTTATAAGGAAGGACTGGGATAGTCCTGCGAGCGGTAGGCTCGGTTTATAAGGAAGGACTGGGATAGTCCTGCGAGCGGTAGGCTCGGTTTATAAGGAAGGACTGGGATAGTCCTGCGAGCGGTAGGCTCGGTTTATAAGGAAGGACTGGGATAGTCCTGCGAGCGGTAGGCTCGGGTTATAAGGAAGGACTGGGATAGTCCTGCGAGCGGCAGGCTCGGTTTATAAGGAAGGACTGGGATAGTCCTGCGAGCGGCAGGCTCGGTTTATAAGGAAGGACTGGGATAGTCCTGCGAGCGGTAGGCTCGGTTTATAAGGAAGGACTGGGATAGTCCTGCGAGCGGTAGGCTCGGTTTATAAGGAAGGACTGGGATAGTCCTGCGAGCGGTAGGCTCGTAGTTTAAATATAAGACTAGTATAGTCTAGCGAGCGGTAGGATCGTAGTCTAAAGATAAGACTAGTGTAGTCTAGCGAGCGGTAGGCTCGTAGTTTAAATATAAGACTAGCGTAGTCTAGCGAGCGGTAGGCTCGTAGTTTAAATATAAGACAAGTGTAGTCTAGCTAGCTGTAGGCTCGTAGTTTAAATATAAGACTGGTATAGTCTGGCGAACGGTAGGCTCTACTTTATAAATGTTGATATAGAATTGCGAGCTGGAAGCTCGGTAGTAAAATGGCTAATACATGTTGTTGGTGTATAAGATGTGGTGGGTCTTCGGTTCTGTCTTAGTCGTCACACCGACAGCAGTTCGTTGACTCGGTAGTGCTAGTGGTTTTATTGGGGCCAGGTTGTTTTACTGCGCGTCCGACGGGACGAATTCCCTAAACCCTGCCTGGCCAATTCAGTTTATTGAGATCATAATCTAATACTCGATGTGTAAATCTCTATTTGCATATCTCCTACTGTTAATAGAAACTAGGATTTAAGATTCCCTAGAGAATTTATGAAATTAGGATATGAGGTTGTTAGATCACCACTCATTGCGAACCTATGGTAATAATTGGAACTCGTTTGGATATGATGTGTTTAAGATCGCACCATAGGATCCAAATCTACATCAACCTTATTTCGGTCCACGGGTAGTGAAACTGATTTACATAAATTAGACCACCACTGACCTTCACACGTAGAACTATTAACTCTTTATTAACTATGAAGGCTCAGATTATTCGGAGGAGCATCTCTAAGGGCATCTTGGGAAATAAGGGTTGGGGTGTGTTTAGTCAGTTATAGGTGTATGAGTTCTCAGTGATATGAAAAGGAGGTTAGACCTCGTCAAGGGCCTCACACACACACAACTTGTCGTAGTGAGTGATTATATGAAAGTAGATTTGACCTTAGCTGGGTGAGCCATCTAGGGTAAGATTTAAGAGTGAAGTCGGAAAACATCTAAGGCAAACCCAGGGTTAAGGATGCCGAAGAATAGGAGTGTGGGTCCAAGAAAGGTTGAGAATGCTAATTGAACGTGTGCAGTTCCTCGGTGAAGAAGGGAACTCGAGATTAGAATGTGACGACGGGGGAGTCAGCACCCGGTCACAATTGGTGGTGTTGGAGTTCAAAAGAACTCCCCCGCTCCTAGGAGCCAAGCTCAACTCATCTTAATGAATTAATGTAATAGAAGAGGAAACGGGGATCAAGTGAATAGGGGTAGATACCAACAAGAGTAAGTGCCTTAGGAATAGGAAGTTCGGGGTGTCAGCCCGCCACACTTCCTAGTACCGCTGCGAGCCCCTCACCGGGTAACCCTCCGGAAGTTCCAAGACTAACCCTAAATCATCTAAGATCAACTAAATTATAGACAAGACTAGTTAAGAAGGAGAAAAGGACAAGTTAACTTCCATCCCAAATCGGAACATTTTATAAGGAAGGACTGGGATAGTCCTGCGAGCGGTAGGCTCGGGTTATAAGGAAGGACTGGGATAATCCTGCGAGCGGTAGGCTCGGTTTATAAGGAAGGACTGGGATAGTCCTGCGAGCGGTAGGCTCGGTTTATAAGGAAGGACTGGGATAGTCCTGCGAGCGGTAGGCTCGGTTTATAAGGAAGGACTGGGATAGTCCTGCGAGCGGTAGGCTCGGTTTATAAGGAAGGACTGGGATAGTCCTGCGAGCGGTAGGCTCGGGTTATAAGGAAGGACTGGGATAGTCCTGCGAGCGGTAGGCTCGGTTTATAAGGAAGGACTGGGATAGTCCTGCGAGCGGTAGGCTCGGTTTATAAGGAAGGACTGGGATAGTCCTGCGAGCGGTAGGCTCGGTTTATAAGGAAGGACTGGGATAGTCCTGCGAGCGGTAGGCTCGGGTTATAAGGAAGGACTGGGATAGTCCTGCGAGCGGCAGGCTCGGTTTATAAGGAAGGACTGGGATAGTCCTGCGAGCGGTAGGCTCGGTTTATAAGGAAGGACTGGGATAGTCCTGCGAGCGGTAGGCTCGGTTTATAAGGAAGGACTGGGATAGTCCTGCGAGCGGTAGGCTCGGTTTATAAGGAAGGACTGGGATAGTCCTGCGAGCGGTAGGCTCGTAGTTTAAATATAAGACTAGTATAGTCTAGCGAGCGGTAGGATCGTAGTCTAAAGATAAGACTAGTGTAGTCTAGCGAGCGGTAGGCTCGTAGTTTAAATATAAGACTAGCGTAGTCTAGCGAGCGGTAGGCTCGTAGTTTAAATATAAGACAAGTGTAGTCTAGCTAGCTGTAGGCTCGTAGTTTAAATATAAGACTGGTATAGTCTGGCGAACGGTAGGCTCTACTTTATAAATGTTGATATAGAATTGCGAGCTGGAAGCTCGGTAGTAAAATGGCTAATACATGTTGCTGGTGTATAAGATGTGGTGGGTCTTCGGTTCTGTCTTAGTCGTCACACCGACAGCAGTTCGTTGACTCGGCAGTGCTAGTGGTTTTATTGGGGCCAGGTTGTTTTACTGCGCGTCCGACGGGACGAATTCCCTAAACCCTGCCTGGCCAATTCAGTTTAGTACGCAGGAGCTCGTGAGTACCGGGTACCGGTATCACAGCGTACGTTTGGGCCTAGGTCTGGTAGTGTGACTTACCCACCTAGGTGAGGAGACGCCCGCTCCTCTGCCACCGTTTGACCACGATGGGAGGTGCCCGAGAGGTTAGCTACCTCCGAAAAGTGGGAACTAAAGGTCTGTATGTACAGAGTCGTGTGAGTGAGTTGCATGTGTATGAAATAATAATACAAACATTGCATCATTGCATTGCATATCATAGCATAGCATTTCTGCATAAACAGAGACCTCATCGTATAAATCAGTGTGGGCTCCTTTATACGATGAGTTATTGCTTGTCAGATCCCTTAGCTTATGTGCCTTTGTGTACGCATATAAGTTAAGGTTAATTTTTCCTAGCTGCCCTTCATATTACTTACTTGCTCATATTACTGCTATTGTGGCTTTCTCCTATTGTTTGCTCTTATTACAAGCCTAATTGTAGAACTGCTAGAGTAATCTTAATTAGTGTACTCCTGCTAGCTAGAAGCTATGTATCTTTTGCTTGATATACATTGCTAGTTTTACCACTTGTCACCTGCTTCTTTGGATTACCCCTTGATGTCCTCCGCTTCCTCCTCCCGCACGGTGCCTAGGAGTCGCGGGTGGAGGCGGTGAGGAATATGCTGAGTCTTTTAGACTGACGGTCAGTGGACCCTATTATTACAGGAGAACCAGGAAGAGCAGGTCAACCCCCAGAGGGTGGTGCCTGAGACGGTGAACAGGCCTGGAGTCGGACTCTCAGCTGCCGCCGGGAGAGCCCCGGTAAGCAAGACCCCTCGTATACCTACGCTACACATCTACCCAGGTCAGAAGCCAGAGTTATATGTCATCGAAGGAGTCGAGCCTTGTGGATGCTTAGATTGTTATATCTTCGCCAGGAGAGAGGCGAAGAAAGCGTCCGAGGACCGGGCTTAGGCCATGTTGTACTATTATTTTAATTTCCGCACTCTGATGTACTCTTATTTTATATGAATATCTCTTGTTGGACATGTTTCTCTATTTGAAGTGATTATTGTGGACTTGTATTATTAATTCACTCTTCCTTTTTAGAATTTGGTTGGCCTGGATATAGTTGAATAGCCGGCAGGATTGGCGTGTTGTGGTGGGGACCATGTTTGAGAGGGTACCACCACAAGACGGCAGTTCTGGGCGGTAAGACCCGGACTTCAAAAAAAAGGGGGGTGGGGTCTTACAAACTGGTATCAGCTTAGCCAAAACCGATCCAAATAAGGAGTCCACAACCCTAGGGCAACCCCGCTCGAGTTAGTTTGAGGACAAACTAGCAGCGGAAGCAATGGTGTGCCCATAGGAGAAATCACGTTAAATTGTCCATCGAACGAGATGCTTAGGGCCAACCTTTCTAATTAAACACTTTTCTTATGTAGCCTCCGGTAAATGTTCCCAACCGGAGAACGATTCCCCATGTTCAGGTCGTGATTCCCCTAGTGCAAGATGAAGTCCCTCCGGAACAGGCTACGATTCCCCCACTGCAAGACGAAGTACCTCCCGCACAGAATGCGGTCCCTCCCCCACCGGCTCCCGTCCAGTTCCAACAAACGGAGCTGGGTCAGACCCTGACCGCTATCCTGCAAGCTTTTACTCAGCAACAGGTCCCACTTCAGGCCCCCAACCCAGGAGCAAACTGGTTGAGCGTCTTCCGGGGTCTCTCCCCCCCATCTTACACAGGATCTGAGTCAGTGGTGCAAACGGAGGAATGGCTGGATGCAATCCAGGAAATGCTGGCAGGGATTCGTTGCCCGACGGATGTTGCAGTGTCCTTAGCTGTTTCTGCCCTAAAATCTCATGCTAAGAGATGGTGGAAGTCAGCTTTAGACACCACCTTTGCCGATCTTGAGTACACAGACATCACGTGGGAAGAGTTTAAGAAGGCACTACTTGAGTACTTTGTGCCTCAAACATCAAGAGATGAACTGGAGGAAAGGTTCTTGCATCTGAGGCAGGGGAATCTTTCAGTATTGGATTACCAGCGGGAGTTCTCTCACCTGGCTCGCTTCGCTACATCACATCAATTAAGCGACTCTGGGTACGCCAAGAGGTTCTTCAAGGGCCTACGAGACGATCTCAGACACTCCCTACAATATGTGGCAGACTCCAGTTTAGCCCGAATCAGTGAAGCAGCAAGAAGACTGGAGGCAGATCAGCAAATGGTGAAGGGCCGAGGAAAAAGGCCAGCGGAAGATGGAAACGGGAATAGAGGACGGGACCACCGACAGCGCGGTGGATTCATTAGACATCAAAGAGGCAAAGGACAACCTCATCCAGACCCCCGACCGGACCAGAGACCCCTGGCCGTACTTGCACCTCAGCCGTTGCGGATACAGGGGCCTCGGAAACAAGAAGGTGGAGCACATCCCCCGCCAGTGTGTTTCTGGTGTCACCAACCAGGACATGTGCAGGCTCACTGCCCTCAGAGATGGGGTAACCCCCCACCCCTACCTATAGCAGCACCACCGGTACAACAAATCAGGGGCCGAGGCCGAGGACGTGGACGAGGACGAGGGCCACCGGGTAGAGGCAGGCAGCCGGAGCAAATGTATGCACTGGATCTTACCGAACCCAGAAATCCAGAGGATGTGATCACAGGTACCTCAGTTTTCCCTACATAATTGTTTAATTACTTCCCGACCTTTAGCTTACGTCAAACAATAAACTAAATCGCAAAATCACCCAGGTATAGTGCTAGTATGTAAAAAGCCTGCGTACACCCTTTTCGATACGGGCGCCTCCCACTCTTTCGTTTCGGCGGAATTCGTGGACGACTTGGACCAAGTACAACATTTCGAAGGCGTCGAAAGGAAGGTGCGACTGGCGGACGGGTCAGAGATAGAAACATGTGCTAAGTGCAACATGAATGTGGAGATCGGAGGGAAGATGTTCGAAGCGCCGGCAACACTGCTAAAGATGAAGGGCTACGATCTAATCTTAGGCATGAACTGGCTATACTGGAACCACGCCAAGATCGATTGTCAAGCAAAGAAAATCATGCTAAAACACGAGGGCGACGATGTGGTGATCGAAGGTATTAAACCTATCTCTCGTCGTTTAATCTCATCAATTCAAGTTGTCAAGGCCCACTTGCAAGGAGATGAAGTCTTCATGATCTGCTTTGAAATGGAGGAAAGTAATCCCCTGACTGATATTCCCATAGTTCAAAAATTTCCTGAAGTCTTCCCAGAAAAACTACCCGGACTACCGCCACACAGGGAAAAGGACTTCCAAATTCAACTAGTACCAGGAGCAAAACCGGTGTCTCGGGCACCATATAGAATGGCACCGAAAGAATTAGCTGAGTTCAGGACTCAACTCCAGGAACTGGTGGACTCAGGGTTCATCAGACCAAGTTCATCACCCTGGGGAGCACCGGTACTATTTGTAAAGAAGAAGGATGGGTCGCTTCGTCTCTGCATCGACTACCGAGAGCTGAATCGGCTGACGGTACGGAACACATATCCGCTACCGAGGATTGATGAGCTATTTGACCAGCTACAGGGGGCCTTCTGGTTCTCTAAGCTTGATTTGAGGTCCGGATACTATCAGTTGCGAATACGAGAGGAAGATATCCCAAAGACGGCCTTCAGTTCTCGTTACGGATTATATGAATTTACAGTGATGCCATTCGGGCTCACGAATGCTCCCTCTGCATTCATGAGCTTAATGAACCATGTTTTCGAACCTTACCTAGATAGGTTCGTTATCGTGTTTATTGATGATATCTTAATCTACTCCAAAACAAAGGAGGAGCATACCCAACACTTGACTCAAGTCTTGAGCAAGTTACGGCAACATCAAATGTATGCAAAGTTCTCGAAGTGCCAATTTTGGCTACGGGAGGTGGCTTTCCTAGGGCACGTGATCAGTGGGGCCGGGTTGGCAGTGGATCCGGCCAAGGAACGGGCAGTAAGGGATTGGCCGCAACCGAAGTCGGCCTCGGATGTCCGCAGCTTCCTGGGATTAGCCGGATATTATCGTAAGTTCGTGGAGGGATTTTCAAGGATTGCACTTCCCCTCACGTCGTTAACAAAGAAGGATGCTGCATTTGTGTGGACAGACAAGTGTGAGGCAGCCTTTCAGGAGTTGAAGAACCGACTCACCACATCCCCCATTCTTACCCTCCCATCCGGAAAGGAGGGATTTAAAATCTACACCGACGCATCTTATCAAGGAATGGGTGCTGTCCTCATGCAGCATGGTCATGTGATTGCTTATGCCTCGAGACAATTAAAGAAACATGAACAAAATTATCCGGTACACGACTTAGAGCTCGGAGCAGTGGTTTTCGCCTTGAAGATTTGGAGGCACTACTTATATGGGGTTCATTGCGAGATCTTCTCGGATCACAAGAATCTCAAGTACATCGACACCCAGAAGGACTTGAATCTACGCCAACGGAGATGGCTAGAGTTCTTGTGCGACTATCAATACACAATGCACTATCACCCCGGGAAGGCAAACACGGTAGCAGACGCACTCAGCCGAAGAGCGAGTACATCCGACACGGAACCTCGATTAATGGTTATGGAACTGATAAGGGTACTTCAGGACACGCAGGTCACACTGATATCTAAGGCCAACCCCGAGACCTATGCAGAATACTTGGCAGCCATGAGCATGACCTGCGACATTCAAGATCGCATTAGATTTGGGCAAAGACAAGATGCATCATTGGAACCAGTGTTTGCGGCCCTGGAGTCAGGCCCCTCCGGGAACTTTACCTTGTGTGATGATCTCATTCACTTCCGTGGGCGGATACTCATACCACAAGGAGACAGGATTCGGGAAGATATCATGGCTGAGGCACATAATAGCAAGTACTCCATACACCCGGGCGTCTCCAAAATGACGACGGATCTGAGAAAGTCAATGTACTGGCCCGGTATGAAGAAAGACATCGCCCGTTTTGTGACGCACTGTGTATCTTGTCAGCAAGTGAAGGCAGAATGCAAGAAGCCAGGGGGACTATTGCAGCCTCTACCTGTGCCTGAGTGGAAGTTTGACGACATATCTATGGACTTCGTGCATGGGCTACCTCGCTCCCACTCCGGGAATGACTCAGTATGGGTGATTGTTGACAGGCTGACAAAGGTGGCTCGGTTCATTCCAGTCAGGAAGGGTGCTCCGGTCGGAACGTTAGTACGATTATTTGTAGAGAAATTTGTTCGGTACCACGGAGTCCCTAAGTCGATCGTGTCCGATCGGGATGGCCGGTTCACGTCTCGGGAATGGAAGGCTGTTCAAGCCTATCTGGGATCTCGGCTGACCTTCAGCACCGCCTTCCACCCTCAGACAGATGGTCAAACTGAACGTACAATTCGGACGATGGAAGACCTACTACGCCTCTGCATTCTGGACCGCAACGAACCTTGGGAAAGGTTGCTGCCACTCGCCGAGTTTTCTTACAATAATAGCCATCAATCCAGCATCGGCATGGCCCCCTACGAAGCATTGTATGGTCGTAAATGCAGAACCCCGCTGTCATGGGTTCAGGATGATTTTCCAAGGGTGCCAGGGTCGAAGTTTGGAGAGGACACAGACGCTCTGGTGCGACTAATCCGGGAACGGATGCTAGAAGCCCAGAGTCGACAGGCCAAATATTACGACGCGCGGCATCGTAAGGTAGAATTTCGGGTGGGAGACAAAGTGTTTCTAAAGGTACGTCCAGTGCACGGTGTCACACGGGTACGGAGGTTAAAGAAGCTCAGTCCTAGGTATATGGGACCTTACAAAATCCTGGAGCGGATTGGCCCTCTGGCATACCGACTGGAGCTACCACCAGAATTAGAGAACCTGCACGACGTCTTCCACGTCTCTTCGCTCCGGAAGGCTCTGCTTAAGCCAGAACAACAGATCACTCGTACCTCAGGCCCAGTAGACACAGATCGGTCAGTCCGTATGGAGCCTACCCGGATTGACGACTCCAGCATCCGGGTTCTACGACGAAAGAAGGTGCCATTAGTAAAGGTCCTTTGGTCCAACCATGGGCAGGAGGAACAAACTTGGGAACCACTGGATCTAATGCAGCAACGCTACCCGAAACTATTTGAAACAGGTAAAACTCGATTGCAAGAATGTATTTGATTTTCATTTTATTGTGCTTGATCTGAAAACCCGTACACCCGATCCTAAATTTCGGGGACGAAATTGTTTTGTTTTGTATTGGGATTTGTAACATCCCCCAAACTACTAGGCCCCTAGATGATTTTTGTCATGACAAGTCATGACAAAAATAGGATAAGTGACTTAGAACCCTAGGATGAAAATGGAAGAGGTGAAAAACTCATGGTGTGCACTTAGCCATCATGATCCACCCTAATGAGAAGTGAACCAAAAGGGAGGATAAGATATCTTATAAACCCCACATAACCATGAATAGTTCATATGGTGAGTTAAGTACACAAAGTGGGCCAGGAAGGCCCACATGAACTCATTAAAATGGGTAGGAATGCACTTTGGGGTGCAAATAGCAAAAATGGATGTCCTAGCCTAGAGGTGACCAAAAGACTTCAAAAAGACAATATAACCTCACTATGATCCCTATGACCAACTAGGAGGGCAAGTAGGCCACTGGGGACCTTTGGGGTCAACCAATTTGGTCAAATTGACCAAAAGTCAACTGTGAGCAATCTTAGGTCAAATCACCATAATTAAGGGCAATTGAACCCCAATTGATCAAATTGAAGCCACTCACCTATGGCAACCTCCCTAAGGGACCTAATGGACCCAAAAGCCCCATTTGACCCCACCTTAACTCAATTCTTCTTGGAATAGGTCCATGGAGCCTTGGGGAGCAATGTTACTCAGTCACATTGAGTGGAGTGAGCTTGGGTCAAGCCCAAACTCAAAATCCCAACTTTAGCTTAATTGGGTCAAGTGAGCCAAACCCAAGCTAGGTGGACCTAACCCCAAACCCAACCTTAGAACCTTGGGCTCAACCCCACCTAATTAAGCCCACTAGTGGACTGAATTACCTAGAGCCCAAATTGGGTCCAAGGAGGGGTGCACCAAGGAGGTGGCCGGCCACCTCCAACCTTGAATTCATGAGGAATTCATGGAGGGGTGGCCACTTGGCCACCACTCCTTAATTCCTGGTTGGCTCCTGCCTTCCCAAGGAATTCCAGCAGGTAGAGGGAGGGAAGGAGAGAGAAGCTCACTTTGTCGGCCACCATAATGGCCGCTCCCTCCTTCCCAATACAATGCCGGCCAATTTACTCTCCTCTGGTATCAATGTGAGCCTAGGAGTAATTTCCTGGTGAGCTGGAGGTCTGAGACTGGCTGACAAGGGCGGTGGCGACATAGAGGAAATCGCCGGGTATTGATAGCCAGCCATATACTCGCTCTTCCTCTCATTTCTCCTCGACATTAGCTTCAGAGCCCTCCAAGCAGTCGAGCCCCCCTTCCAGAGCAAGTTTTCGTCCTCAGCTGCACGGGATAGCCATGGATGCCGGGAACAGGGACGCACTCTTCCTCCGCCGCAACACCCGCCGCCAAGGCCGTGCTCAGGCAAGTTCCTTTCCCCCTCCACCTGTGCTAGTATCTAGATTCATTTAGGAGAGAAATCGGGCTCAATTGAGCCCGATCCCATGTGAGATAGAGGGAGATTTCTCGAGCATTTCTTCTTGCTCGGGATCGCCGGAGAGGCCATCTCCGGTGGCCGTGTCGCCGCCTGGCGTTAGCCACCACCTCAACGGAGGTGGTGGAGGTGGTGGAGGCGGTGGCCGGCGGTAGGGTGCTGCAGATTGCCGGAAAATGCCCCGCAAAACGGCCCAGGCGCGTGAGATCTGGGCTGTTGGCTCATCGGGGACGATGAACCCTGGCCGTCCGATCTGGCTGAATTTTTATTCGCAGCCCATGAAATGAATGAAATCATAATGTTTGATTAATTGTCACACCTTTAGCCGATTTTGTATGCTGAAATTGAAGCCTTTAGATGCCATAACTCAAAAATGTCCAGAGATAACATTTGTAGCCCTTGGGGTCTACTTTCATTTGCCACCTTAAACTCTAAATTTGGTGCACTGTGGGCCCCAGGGCATCCATTCTACTAAGACTGCTCATTATGTCTATTGGCAAACCATAATATTTCTGCCTAGGATTTTTATGTAGTTTGCATGCAATTTTTGAAGGCCTTAGAGGCCATATCATGACAAGTTGGCAGATACAACTTTTGTAGCTTTTGATGTCTACTTCCTGTAGGATTTGAGATCAAGTGATTTGGTGCTCTACAGCTCCTTGTAGAGTCATTTTCCTAGGACTGCTCTTTATGACTATTAGCAAACCACAATAATACTGCCTAGGATTTTTAAGTCAGTTTGCATGCTGTTTATGAAGGCCTTAGAAGCCATATTTGCAAAAATAGGCAGAGACAACATTTGTAGCCCTTGGGGTCTACTTTCATTTGCCACCTTAAACTCTTAATTTGGTGCACTGTGGGCCCCAGGGCATCCATTCTACTAAGACTGCTCATTATGTCTATTGGCAAACCATAATATTTCTGCCTAGGATTTTTAAGTCAGTTTGCATGCTGTTTATGAAGGCCTTAGAAGCCATATTTGCAAAAATAGGCAGAGACAACATTTGTAGCCCTTGGGGTCTACTTTCATTTGCCACCTTAAACTCTTAATTTGGTGCACTGTGGGCCCCAGGGCATCCATTCTACTAAGACTGCTCATTATGTCTATTGGCAAACCATAATATTTCTGCCTAGGATTTTTATGTAGTTTGCATGCAATTTTTGAAGGCCTTAGAGGCCATATCATGAAACGTTGGCAGAGACAACTTTTGTAGCTTTTGATGTCTACTTCCTGTAGGATTTGAGATCAAGTGATTTGGAGCTCTACAGCTCCTTGTAGAGTCATTTTCCTAGGACTGCTCTTTATGACTATTAGCAAACCACAATAATTCTGCCTAGGATTTTTATGTAGTTTGCATGCAATTTTTGAAGGCCTTAGAGGCCATATCATGAAAAGTTGGCAGAGACAACTTTTGTAGCTTTTGATGTCTACTTCCTGTAGGATTTGAGATCAAGTGATTTGGAGCTCTACAGCTCCTTGTAGAGTCATTTTCCTAGGACTGCTCGTTATGACTATTAGCAAACCACAATAATTCTGCCTAGGATTTTTATGTAGTTTGCATGCAATTTTGAAGGCCTTAGAGGCCATATCATGAAAAGTTGGCAGAGACAACTTTTGTAGCTTTTGATGTCTACTTCCTGTAGGATTTGAGATCAAGTGATTTGGAGCTCTACAGCTCCTTGTAGAGTCATTTTCCTAGAACTGCTCTTTATGACTATTAGCAAACCACAATAATTCTGCCTAGGATTTTTATGTAGTTTGCATGCAATTTTTGAAGGCCTTAGAGGCCATATCATGAAAAGTTGGCAGAGACAACTTTTGTAGCTTTTGATGTCTACTTCCTGTAGGATTTGAGATCAAGTGATTTGGAGCTCTACAGTTCCTTGTAGAGTCATCTTCCTAGGACTGCTCTTTATGACTATTAGCAAACCACAATAATTCTGCCTAGGATTTTTATGTAGTTTGCATGCAATTTTTGAAGGGCTTAGAGGCCATATCATGAAAAGTTGGCAGAGACAACTTTTGTAGCTTTTGATGTCTACTTCATGTAGGATTTGAGATCAAGTGATTTGGAGCTCTACAGATCCTTGTAGAGTCATTTTTCTAGGACTGCTCTTTATGTCTAATAGCAATTTTAGGTAGAGTGAGCCCTAAGCCTTGGGGGTTAACCCAATGGCTTGAATGTTGGACATAGGTCCTTGGCAGCAATATGCCTTCCCAAAAGTTATTTGGGATTTTTTTTTTTGGTACAAAAATCCCAAGATATGGAATTTACTAAATTACCCCTAATTTAGGTTATAAAGTAAAAAGGGGTAAATATCACTTGGAATAATATGAGACTTAGGATCTGGTGTTTTTAGACTAATATGGTGCTATAATAATTTTCCCAGAATTTATGGAAATCTTAGCATAGCACTTGTAGTGTAAACTCTTATACGCACACCAAATGTAATAAATGATGATTAAGGATAAATATCACTTGGAATAATATGAGACTTAGGATCTGGTGTGTTTAGACTAATATAGTGCTATAATAATTTCCCCAGAATTTATTGAAATCTTAGCATAGCACTTGTAGTGTAAACCCTTATACGCACACCAAATGTAATAAATGATGATTAAGGATAAATATCACTTGGAATAATATGAGACTTAGGATCTGGTGTGTTTAGACTGATATGGTGCTATAATAATTTCCCCAGAATTTATTGAAATCTTAGCATAGCACTTGTAGTGTAAACCCTTATACGCACACCAAATGTAATAAATGATGATTAAGGATAAATATCACTTGGAATAATATGAGACTTAGGATCTGGTGTGTTTAGACTAATATGGTGCTATAATAATTTCCCCAGAATTTATTGAAGTCTTAACATAGCACTTGTAGTGTAAACCCTTATACACACACCAAATGTAATAAATGATAATTAAGGGTAAATATCACTTGGAATAATATGAGACTTAGAATCTGGTGTTTTTAGACTAATGTGGTGCTATAATAATTTTCCCTGAGTTTATTGAGATCATAATCTAATACTCGATGTGTAAATCTCTATTTGCATATCTCCTACTGTTAATAGAAACTAGGATTTAAGATTCCCTAGAGAATTTATGAAATTAGGATATGAGGTTGTTAGATCACCACTCATTGCGAACCTATGGTAATAATTGGAACTCGTTTGGATATGATGTGTTTAAGATCGCACCATAGGATCCAAATCTACATCAACCTTATTTCGGTCCACGAGTAGTGAAACTGATTTACATAAATTAGACCACCACTGACCTTCACACGTAGAACTATTAACTCTTTATTAACTATGAAGGCTCAGATTATTCGGAGGAGCATCTCTAAGGGCATCTTGGGAAATAAGGGTTGGGGTGTGTTTAGTCAGTTATAGGTGTATGAGTTCTCAGTGATATGAAAAGGAGGTTAGACCTCGTCAAGGGCCTCACACACACACAACTTGTCGTAGTGAGTGATTATATGAAAGTAGATTTGACCTTAGCTGGGTGAGCCATCTAGGGTAAGATTTAAGAGTGAAGTCGGAAAACATCTAAGGCAAACCCAGGGTTAAGGATGCCGAAGAATAGGAGTGTGGGTCCAAGAAAGGTTGAGAATGCTAATTGAACGTGTGCAGTTCCTCGGTGAAGAAGGGAACTCGAGATTAGAATGTGACGACGGGGGAGTCAGCACCCGGTCACAATTGGTGGTGTTGGAGTTCAAAAGAACTCCCCCGCTCCTAGGAGCCAAGCTCAACTCATCTTAATGAATTAATGTAATAGAAGAGGAAACGGGGATCAAGTGAATAGGGGTAGATACCAACAAGAGTAAGTGCCTTAGGAATAGGAAGTTCGGGGTGTCAGCCCGCCACACTTCCTAGTACCGCTGCGAGCCCCTCACCGGGTAACCCTCCGGAAGTTCCAAGACTAACCCTAAATCATCTAAGATCAACTAAATTATAGACAAGACTAGTTAAGAAGGAGAAAAGGACAAGTTAACTTCCATCCCAAATCGGAACATTTTATAAGGAAGGACTGGGATAGTCCTGCGAGCGGTAGGCTCGGGTTATAAGGAAGGACTGGGATAGTCCTGCGAGCGGTAGGCTCGGTTTATAAGGAAGGACTGGGATAGTCCTGCGAGCGGTAGGCTCGGTTTATAAGGAAGGACTGGGATAGTCCTGCGAGCGGTAGGCTCGGTTTATAAGGAAGGACTGGGATAGTCCTGCGAGCGGTAGGCTCGGTTTATAAGGAAGGACTGGGATAGTCCTGCGAGCGGTAGGCTCGGGTTATAAGGAAGGACTGGGATAGTCCTGCGAGCGGTAGGCTCGGTTTATAAGGAAGGACTGGGATAGTCCTGCGAGCGGTAGGCTCGGTTTATAAGGAAGGACTGGGATAGTCCTGCGAGCGGTAGGCTCGGTTTATAAGGAAGGACTGGGATAGTCCTGCGAGCAGTAGGCTCGGGTTATAAGGAAGGACTGGGATAGTCCTGCGAGCGGCAGGCTCAGTTTATAAGGAAGGACTGGGATAGTCCTGCGAGCGGTAGGCTCGGTTTATAAGGAAGGACTGGGATAGTCCTGCGAGCGGTAGGCTCGGTTTATAAGGAAGGACTGGGATAGTCCTGCGAGCGGTAGGCTCGGTTTATAAGGAAGGACTGGGATAGTCCTGCGAGCGGTAGGCTCGTAGTTTAAATATAAGACTAGTATAGTCTAGCGAGCGGTAGGATCGTAGTCTAAAGATAAGACTAGTGTAGTCTAGCGAGCGGTAGGCTCATAGTTTAAATATAAGACTAGCGTAGTCTAGCGATCGGTAGGCTCGTAGTTTAAATATAAGACAAGTATAGTCTAGCTAGCTGTAGGCTCGTAGTTTAAATATAAGACTGGTATAGTCTGGCGAACGGTAGGCTCTACTTTATAAATGTTGATATAGAATTGCGAGCTGGAAGCTCGGTAGTAAAATGGCTAATACATGTTGCTGGTGTATAAGATGTGGTGGGTCTTCGGTTCTGTCTTAGTCGTCACACCGACAGCAGTTCGTTGACTCGGCAGTGCTAGTGGTTTTATTGGGGCCAGGTTGTTTTACTGCGCGTCCGACGGGACGAATTCCCTAAACCCTGCCTGGCCAATTCAGTTTAGTACGCAGGAGCTCGTGAGTACCGGGTACCGGTATCACAGCGTACGTTTGGGCCTAGGTCTGGTAGTGTGACTTACCCACCTAGGTGAGGAGACGCCCGCTCCTCTGCCACCGTTTGACCACGATGGGAGGTGCCCGAGAGGTTAGCTACCTCCGAAAAGTGGGAACTAAAGGTCTGTACGTACAGAGTCGTGTGAGTGAGTTGCATGTGTATGAAATAATAATACAAACATTGCATCATTGCATTGCATATCATAGCATAGCATTTCTGCATAAACAGAGACCTCATCGTATAAATCAGTGTGGGCTCCTTTATACGATGAGTTATTGCTTGCCAGATCCCTTAGCTTATGTGCCTTTGTGTACGCATATAAGTTAAGGTTAATTTTTCCTAGCTGCCCTTCATATTACTTACTTGCTCATATTACTGCTATTGTGGCTTTCTCCTATTGTTTGCTCTTATTACAAGCCTAATTGTAGAACTGCTAGAGTAATCTTAATTAGTGTACTCCTGCTAGCTAGAAGCTATGTATCTTTTGCTTGATATACATTGCTAGTTTTACCACTTGTCACCTGCTTCTTTGGATTACCCCTTGATGTCCTCCGCTTCCTCCTCCCGCACGGTGCCTAGGAGTCGCGGGTGGAGGCGGTGAGGAATATGCTGAGTCTTTTAGACTGACGGTCAGTGGACCCTATTATTACAGGAGAACCAGGAAGAGCAGGTCAACCCCCAGAGGGTGGTGCCTGAGACGGTGAACAGGCCTGGAGTCGGACTCTCAGCTGCCGCCGGGAGAGCCCCGGTAAGCAAGACCCCTCGTATACCTACGCTACACATCTACCCAGGTCAGAAGCCGGAGTTATATGCCATCGAAGGAGTCGAGCCTTGTGGATGCTTAGATTGTTATATCTTCGCCAGGAGAGAGGCGAAGAAAGCGTCCGAGGACCGGGCTTAGGCCATGTTGTACTATTATTTTAATTTCCGCACTCTGATGTACTCTTATTTTATATGAATATCTCTTGTTGGACATGTTTCTCTATTTGAAGTGATTATTGTGGACTTGTATTATTAATTCACTCTTCCTTTTTAGAATTTGGTTGGCCTGGATATAGTTGAATAGCCGGCAGGATTGGCGTGTTGTGGTGGGGACCATGTTTGAGAGGGTACCACCACAAGACGGCAGTTCTGGGCGGTAAGACCCGGACTTCAAAAAAAAAGGAGGGTGGGGTCTTACACTCTGTAAGTCTTCTGATCAAATGACTTACCTTTCTCATCTCTATCCAGAACAGTATTGCTAGCCATGGGGGTTTTCATGACAGAAGCATTTTCCATCTCAAACCTCTTGATGAGTTCCCTGATATATTTGGATTGGGATATAAAAATGACATCTACAGTTTGCTTTACTTGAAGACCAAGAAAGTAGGATAGTTCCCTCATGCTACTCATCTCAAATCTAGACTGCATTAGGTCAGCAAACCTTTTGCAAAGTTTTTGATCTTTTGAG
This sequence comes from Dactylorhiza incarnata, assembly GCA_033032865.1. Classification (NCBI taxonomy): domain Eukaryota; kingdom Viridiplantae; phylum Streptophyta; class Magnoliopsida; order Asparagales; family Orchidaceae; genus Dactylorhiza; species Dactylorhiza incarnata. The sequence goes on from JAWHQI010000105.1 coordinate 4,853,916, forward strand.
TCAAATATGATATCATCTACATATATCTGTACTAAAAGTAGCTAATTTTTATGTGCTCTAGTGAATAGTGTATTATCCACCTTACCTCTTACAAAGGAGTGTTCCAGAAGGATGGTGGATAGGGTCTCATACCTCTTGGAGCTTGCTTGAGACCATATAGTGCTTTGTCTAATTTATAAACAAAAGAAGGGTAAGATAGATTGACAAAACCTGGGGGCTGCTCCACATATACTTCTTCTTGAAGAGTTCTATTTAGGAATGCACTCTTCACATCCATCTGATAGACCTTTATCTTCATATGTGTTGCATAGGCAAGAAACATCCTGATTGCTTCTAGTCTTGTCACTAGAGCAAATGTTTGGTTGAAATCAATTCCCTCCTCTTGCATATATCCTTGAGCAACAAGCCTGGCCTTGTTCCTGACAATGACTCCAGTTGAGTCCATTTTGTTCTTGTATACCCATTGGGTTCCAATTATTGGGTAATTTCTTGGTCTCTCGACTAGGACCATGATGCGCAAAACTATGACTGCAAACGACAACGGCAAGTGTACCACGTCGAAAGTAGTATAGGTTTATAAAAACCAAGGTCGTATTAGACTCGGGGTGGTTGAGTAATTCTACTTTGAAAATCGTTATTATCTTATCAAATACAAATTGAGTTGTGGTTGCGAATAGTAAAAACTAGAAGAAATGCTAACGGAATTAAATCGATGGTTTAAAACTAGTACCCAATCTTTGAGTCACCTCGGATATAGAGAAAATTGAAATGAGAATAAAATGCAATTCTCTTGTTGAAGAGGCTTTGACCGTGGAGGTTCCCAAAGTATGAACACTCCTCTTTCGAGGTTTAAGTTCAACTAAGCTTAGGTGTATCGACCGAACTTTTGTTCTCAAATCGCATCGCCTAAAACTTGCCTTAGGTTGTGAACCTCACTATTGGATTTTACTCCAATCTGGAAGAGTTACGTCATCCTCTCTCGAGGGTTGCGTTCTACTCCTTTTATCAATGAGCGATCAATTCGTCTTACGAGCCTCTCGGCTAACTAAAGAACGAAAACAATATGAAGACTATATATTAATGATATAGCCTCATAATAATTTTTTAGATCAAAGGTAAATCGTACGCGTTCAACAATTAGAGAAAAACAAATCTTAAAATCATAACAAAACTTATCTCATCCTCGAATCGTCGCGACCGAGCACTATAGAAATTAGCCGCTCATGGAGATGGAAAAAATATTATTATAAAACTGAGACATTATGAGAAGAACAACGTGCTGAGTTACACGAAAATTATTTATTGGAATAGAAAAAGTACACGATTAAATTAGAGGATTAAAAGACGAACAACCTTAACGCCAAAAGTAAATAATATTAACCAAGAATTCTGAAATAAACCAAGTTAAAACAGCTCTGCTTTTTTTTCCTTCTCCCAATGCTTTTTATGCTCCTTCCCGAGGTAAATATTTATAGGCTCTTGACATGAAATGGCTTGGGCGGGAGGTGCAGGTTGAAGACAATAATTGGAGGCTGCATCCATGGAGGCGTTACAATGGAGGAGTTCTTGCGGATCGCTGACGTGGAGAAGGCGCAAATAGAGGAGCTCGGGCGGATCGCTGACGTGGAGAATCTGCTTGGGCGGAGGAGGCGTTGAGCGGTTGCATGGAGGTGGCCGGTGGAAGTGGCCTGTATATATGGTGGCGTTGGAACTTGGGTAGCTGTTGTGTGGAGATGGAGGAGCGGAAGTGGCCGGCGGTTCCATGCAGATCAGGTGGTTGAGTGAGCTCGGGTCGACTGGTTGTATGGAGGTGGCGGCGCAGCTTTGATGGTGGTGGCCGGCGAGAGCAGTTTCATGGTGATGGCGGCGTTGTTTAGTGAATATATATATATATAAACGTATATATATATATAAACATATATATAAACACATATATATATATATATAAATAAACGTAAATATATAAACATATATATATAAAAAAACACACACATATATATATGTATATATATGTAGAGATGTACGACAGCTTGCAAGTTTTTGACGCGACAGCGGGACTTCGCACATAAATTCCCCCCAGGCCTGCCGAATCCTTACAAAAAATAGAAAATATATTAGTTATAACATACAATATTATTTTTACGAAAAATTATAAAAACAAATAACAAAATACGATAATTTATTTAAATATCTAATAAGATATTAGCCTAAAACGATAACTAAAATACCAGTCATCAGACCAGACCTTGCTCCTTTCAAACTGAGCTAGTTCTTCTTGCATGACAGCTATCCAGTGAGGGTCACTGTCAGCCTCTTCAAACGTCTTTGGCTTATACTGTGAGAGGAAGCATTGCAGCATAGTCTCATTTGTTATTTGATTCCTTGTCTTCACTCCCACTGACAAATCTCATATGACCTGAGATGGAGGATGATCCTTTTGAGTCATCCTGGTTCTTATTGAACTGTTCAGTGGATCCACCTCCACCTGAATTTCCTCTTGCTCATTAACAGTGGGAGGCCCCATCTTCATTCTCTATAATGATCTCTGTATTTGGTAAAGCATGTGCTTCAATATCATCCTGATCTGCAATAGACTCTTCATCTGAATCATTGTCAGCTTTCTATTTGCCTTTGTCCTGGCAATCTGATGGATGATCCAAGATGATGAGTCTTTCAACTTGATCTACAAGTTAGTCTTCTTCCTGCATTATATCATTGGTGGAAGTTTCCTTCCTCTTGTAAAACATATTAGTTTCATCAAATATCACATGCATTGACTCCTCAATTTTGATAGAGCTTTTATTGTAGCACCTATAGGCCTTGCTTGATGAGGAATATCCCAAGAATATCTCATCATCAGCCTTCTTGTCAAATTTGGCAAGATGATTCTTTCCATTATTTAGAATGAAGCAAGTACACCCAAAAATCTTAAAGTATGTGACTATAGGTGCCTTTTCCTTCAATAACTCATAGGAAGTCTTCAACTTGGTCTTGTGGATGAGACTTCTATTCAGAACATAGTTGGCAGTATTCACTGCCTCAGCACAAACGGACTTTGGCAAGTTGGATTCAGCCAACAATGTCCTTTCTGATTCAATTAGAGTCCTATTTTTCCTTTCAGCCGCCCCATTTTGTTGGAGGGTAGGAGCTAAAAAGCTTTGTCTTATCCCTTCATCCTCACAGAATTTACACATTAACTGATTTTCAAACTCAGTGTCATGATCACTTCTGATCACAATAACTTGAGTAATGAATTCAGATTGAATCTGTCTAATGAATCTTCAGAGGATCTTGAAGGTGTCTGACTTAGCTTTTAGAAAGAACACTCAGCTGAATCTAGAAAAGTCATCAACAATGACTAAAGTATAGGACTTTCCTACTAAACTCTGAGTGGAAATAGGACAAAATAGGTCCATGTGCAACAGATATATGGTTCTTGGGGAATCATTCTTACCAATTGGTTTGAATGATGATTTGATCTGCTTTCCTAGTTGGTAGGCTCTGTAGGGATGGTCCTTCTTAAACTTACCAATTAGTAAGCCTCTTACTAGGTTAAGCTTGGTGATGAAGCCAGGAAAATCCCGAATCCAAAATTTGGATCAATGCAGTCGGAGGCTACTCGCCCAGCAATCCAACTAGACGGCTTGACTGGCAACGATGAAGAGACTAAAAAAGTAACAACAGGACCCCAGGTGCTGCGGTAGGGAGGTCCCACCATGTACCTAGAAGCTCAGAAGAGACTTCCCCTCCACAACCAAAGATGGTCGAACAGGGTACAAGGAAGGCACCGACTTGGCGAGTATCAAGAGTGACAGCCAAGGATGATGAGACCAAGAATTTGAAAGTAGGGTTCTGAAAGCTCAGCCAAAGATCTTCTTCCAAGTACCCATGGGGTCCTATTTATAGGAAAACCAAAGGGAGGGGGTCATATTTATAGTGCAGCCCAACTAGGCGACTATGCAACATTTGAGGGGATCTCGCCTGGCTCAGGCGAGTATCGCCTCTAGTCGCCCACCTGGCGAGTACTGGGGGATGTTCGCACATGCTCGCAAATACTCGCTTAGGCCTTCTACTATTCCTGTTGGATGAGCTATCTTGGCTCTTTGACTCATGGCTTCTGCATGACCTTTGACTTTGACTTCTACCTACGTGGCCTTGAATGGGTCCTACCCTCAGAGAATATGGGTTGTACCGTTGTACATAATCTCCGCTCTTTGCGAGCAACGATGTGGCTCGGAAAGAATCATCCAATCTCTTACAAACAGCCCAACATTATTACCACCTGATTCAACGAATTTTTCTGTTTAAAGGGGCTGATATTATTTATATAATTATATAACCAAATATAAATATAGTATAATTATATAAACAACTATAAATAATATATATATATATTTATATAATATGTATTCCTTTATATAATATATATTTATCTATATTTTATTATATAATATATGTATATATTTATCTATATTTTATCATATAATGTATGTATATAACGATATATGTATATTTGTATATAGTTTTATATATATATAGTTTTTATATCATAAAATTATATAAAAATTTAAATATATTACCAATAATTTTGGAATATAAATAATTTTTTACTAATTTATAAATATATATAAACGACTATTATGTTTTAGTGGAGGGGATAATTTGTAAAGTAGCCATGATATTTTTTGGAAGAAAATAATTTTGTTCCTAAATAAAATTTTTGCAACAAAAAGATTCATTGCTATTTTGTATCGAAAAATTTGTAACTAAAAAATTCGTTGTTATTTTAGCAACACAAATTTTGAAACAAAAAATTTCCTTGCTATATTTGCAACAAAAAAATTCCTTGTAATTTTCGTAGGTAAAATAAAATTTTCTTTTCATAGCTAAATTTGATGTTAATTAGCAACGAATTATTAAGCCTTCCTAAATTACCTTGCTAAATGGGATTTTTGTTGTAGTGTCCTTCCTCCTGAAAGATTTCTTCTTGTGCTCCTTCTTCTTGCTGCTTTTGTCCCTTTTCTCTTCAGGTCATTCTGGGGCAATGTGCACAGGTTTTCTGCAAGAAAAGCAAGTTATTTCCTGTTTAGGAGTTTTATCAAACCTTAGTTTGCTTGAGCTCCTCTCCTTTCTTCTGGAGTCTTCTGTCTTGACCCATCTCTTGAATCTTCTGGCAAAGAGATTGAACATCTCTTCCTCAGAGGTGGAAGGCACTCCTTCAGCAGCCTTCAGAGCAATTGTCCTCTCCTTGGGAGTTGATAGTTTCTCCTTTGCTTCTGTCTCAGCCCTGCTTTTTAGTAGGAGCTCATAGGACTTGAGCTTGCCTAGCAGAGCATCTGTGGATATTTCTCTATGACATCTGGACTCTCTAATAGCTCAGATTCTTGAGTCACATGTGCTTGGGAAGCACATGAGAAGCTTGTCATTAATTTCTGTCAGAGAAATTTCCTTGTCTTGTCCCTTCAACTCATTTATGATGGTGCTGAATCTTTCATGCATCTCAGCTACACTTTCCTCAGCCTTTTTCTAAAAGTTCTCATATTGGATATGAGAAGGGACTTTCTATCCTTTCTTTCATCAGAGCTGCCCTCAACTAATCTGGAAAGGGATTCCCAGATTTCTTTAGCAGAGTTGCAGCCAGCAACCTTCTAGAATATGTCATCAGACATAGTTGATACCAGAATATTCATGGTTTTGGCATCACATACCTTCACCTTCTTTTCCGCATCAGTTCACTCTGCTATAGGGACAACTTCTTGTGTCACTGTCCCACTGACATCTTTTCTGACTGGTGCTGGGGGACCTGAAATAATGACATTGAAAATGTCTTCATCAATAGAGTTCATATATAGCTTTATTCTAGCCTTCTAGTGTGTAAACTTATTGAGATTACACACTAGTGATCTTGTTGATGCATAGTCCTTAAAACTCATTTTTCTGAAAATAGTTTTTAAATATAGAAAAATGTGAGAGATGATCTTTTGATCAAAGTGTTAGCCTTTTATGATCAACATCCCTCTGATACCAATTGAAAGTGCACAGTGTACCTCCGAGTATTCTCTAGAGGGGTGTGAATAAAGTTTTAAAACTTTTACCATAAATATGCACACACAATAAAACTACTCTAACAATTATGCAGTCAGCAATACCAATACAGAATAATATAATCACAGAAAATAGAAAATAGTAAGAAGTAAGGGGACAACACAGAAGACACGGAATTTTTATAGTGGTTTCCCAAAATGTGGGTAGTCCACTCTTCTACCACCTTGGTAGGATTGCATTATATGTGCCTGAGTCTTTTAATAAGGAGACTCTCAGAACCAGCACTGAGTCTTTTGACAAGGAGACTCTTAGAACTACTGAGTATTTTGATAAGGAAACTCTTGGAATCACTGAGTCTTTTGATAAGGAGACTCTTAGAACCACTGAATCCTTTGGAGAAGGATTCTTAGGACTCTTTCTTAATTACAAGATAAAGAGAAAGAAGTAAAGAAGAAGAAGAAGAATAGGATTCTGCTGTATGAATCCTTCTATAGCAATCACACAAAATGATATCTTTTTCTGTTCTTCAATATCTGTATATGATAAACTCTTGCTTAAGATAGAGAAGTATGCAAGAGTTGTTTTGCTTGTGATCCTGATTATCTCTGTACTCTTATTGGTTTGCTGTTGTAAGATGTGAAGAAGAAGCAGCAGCCTTGTATTTCTGTACAGAGAAGTTCTTGTATTTCTGTCTGAGAGAACTTGAGGAAGAAGAGAAGACAGAATAATCAATCCGTCGAGTTGAATACTTGGACTCAAACTTTATCTTCTGCATCGAATTGAAGTCAAAGTTACGTCGACTTCTAGGATGGCTTCGACAGGCTCTTCCTTCTGCGTTTAGTTCATTTCAATGTTGCGTCGACTTCACTTGATACTTCGACAAGCAGTCTGAGTTACTTCGACTTTCAGTCAGAGTTGCGTCGACTTCTAGTCGAAGTTGCGTCAACTTCTATTCGACACAAGTTTTAACTCAACTGAATTTGTGTTTATCTTATACCTGGTCTTGACACTCTAAGTAAGTGTGATATCCTAGGACATCTAATGATCAGATTACCCTCTCTATACAATATGGGTAATACATCTTCACTTTAAGATAATTTGTTAGATAAATCACAAAGGTGTTTTTCCCAACAGAAGAGTTGAGCGCGCGTGCGTGCCTCGGGAGAGGGATCTATGAGGAGGTAACACACTGGTAGAAGACAGCACCGTGAGCAATGACGGAAACACGGGCGGTGTAGAGCTTGATTGAGATTTGAGGCGGCAACGGAATGGAGGCATGCGATGGCATCGCCCGCTTCTCCTTCTCGTCGTGTTGGCATCGTCCATTCGTCTAGGAAAATGGAAACTAAGGCACGCTAGGCTTGGCGAGTTGCAACTCTTGCGGGAGGCGGAAGGCGAATAGGGGAGGAAATCACGAAAATTTTGACTCGGGCACGTGCCCGGGTGTGCCTCCACGTGGGTCCGCCCATGCTTGAAACCAAACAGTGGTATTAGAGCAGAGTGCGAAACCTCTCATTCAGAAATTGTTTTCAGCCCTTATGCAGTAACTATCTATCTCTATATAGTTTAGTTCATCGTTATACAGATAGACGAACATCTCTTCTGTCTAAGAGATGATGAATTTGAAATATATGTGTGTGTAAATCTAATGATTTAGAATGGTTGTGAAATATCAGATTTAGCCTTGAAACATCAAATGACGAAGCATTTATGACATTTTCCAAATCTTGAAGATTTACAAAAATTTATTTTTGAAGACAATTACACATTTGTTTTTTAGTTGTTTAACTTATTTGTTATAACAGACTATTTAACATGCAATTTTGCCTGTTGATGGGGTTTTTTGTTTGTTTGAATGTTGCTATTTGATTGTTGAAATGACCTCGTTGGGCAAACAACCCGGTTTGTAAATATATAAAATTATAGTTGGTGTGCAAATATTCATAAATGCACTAAATTTTACGCGTATCGTCTACCTAATGTTGGAATTTTTTAAACTCTTCACGAAGAAAAGCTCAAATGTACTCATATGAGTACACACTTTTTTGTTCTCGATAATATAAATCTATTGTAACAAAGTTTTTAAAATTATTGTAATAAATTTAATATTTAATATTATTGATTTCTGCATAAAATTAACATTAATAATATTCATAATTATTAATGTTATTATTACATAATAATTAATGTTATTTATTATTATGAAATAATAAATAAAACAATAATATACATATAACTATAACGTTATATACATTTATATTTAATATAAAACGCTTTAAAAAAACAAGTAATTATATTTATATATATATACATCTATACTATATTAAAAAGAAATATCATTATAGGCTCATGGCAACATAAATAAGTGGCAAGGAAAATGAGACACAAGCAAATCCTGGCCTTTCATTCTAATCCCCGCACAATCTGATTCCATCATTTGAATCGGCAGGCATATCGCAAGCTCATTTACTCACTCCTCGGCAAACCCTACCTCTCGTGCTTTCCTGCGCTCTCCTCCATCCTACCGCTCTCCACCCGCAAAACCGATCTCACGCCTCTGTCCTCGCCGACTAAGAGCGTCTCTCTCCTCGTCGACGACGAACGGCTCTGTCATCACCTCTATCGTCGCTGTCCTCGCCGACAACTGCAGGCCATCTCGCGACGGGAGATCACACGACGGGAGATCCTACAGCAGGTACGCCTCCTCTCCGATTTCAAACGATTCTGTTCACGTGGTTCTGTTCACGTTCTCTGCTCCAACACCTAACAAGCTATCTCTCCCTCTCCCCTACTTCTTCTCCGATTTCCAGCAGTCTCTCACTCTGTTCTGTTGAGGTCTTCGGCTCCAGCACCTACACAGGTATCTCCCCTACTCCTCTGATTTCCAGCAGTTGAACATTTGATTTTCATTTCATTTCATTTCCAGCAGTTCAACATTTGCTTTATGTTTGTGTGTGCTAGATAAAAAAGAGAGGAGGCAGTGATGAAATCGGATAGAGTTGGGATCAGGCAGAGTATGAGAGTGAAAAGGGGAGAGGGGAAAGTTAGGGTTAGTTGGGGAGGACTCTTAAGGATGGGCAGAAGTCGATCTTCAGAAGTAGGGGAGAAAATCATTTTTTCAGGCGACGAAGAATGACTTTTATGCTCTAGCATTATCAATGCATTTTTACTATAATATCTTTACCTATGTTTAGAATATTTACTCGCCATATTTTCTCTTCCGCTGCATTTAAGCTCTTTATTGTTGATCAATGTACCTCTTCTAATTTTTTTAGAGATAGATATACACAAATTTGGTAAAGATACCACCATTCTAGGCATCACAATTGAATTATTACCCCAAATTAGAACTCTTTACTTCATTGTATAATTGTGCAATAACAACCACTAATACTTACAATTTAGTCTTTTTTTAGCCTTTTTGTTTGTATAAGAAATATCCACTCATGAAATCAAATACAAGCAATAAAGCATCACAGTTGAGCGTTGAAGTTAAACACAAATTTGGCACTTTGGAGCATTTATTCAAGAATTCATGGCAATGGGCACAAAAGGAATGAGGTTCCTGCATCAGAACATCATATAATGAAATGTGGCTTTTGCTATAACAATTTGATGAGGCAATAAGAAAATAATGATAATCAGCAGTTAGCACTAACATCCACAAGATATTACTTATTCATTATGCTTTCAAATGTAGGTACTTAATTTGATTATCTAAAAAGGTGGGAAAATATTCACGTAATTTTTCCAAATCTTACACTCGGCATCTCAAGACATTGATGCACTTCTTGATTCTACCTTCACTCCATGCACCTGGATCAATTGCTAAATGGTGTTTTTGCGATTTCAACTTTGAACTACACTCCCTATATCAATTTTCATGCCGATGTACTCACTTTCTTCAAGAATAAGTGTTTTATATGGAATGTTATCGATGCTCAGCCATTTTTTCTATTATAGATTAATGTTGTTTTATTTAAATTAATGTTGTTTTATTTAAATTAATGTTGTTTTATTTAAATTAATGTTGTTTTATCTTTCTTTTTCGTATATTGATGTCAAATTATCTTATTTCAAACTATTAATTGCTTTAGTTTAAATGATTATCTAAAAAGAAGGTGTTTAATTTCTTTGCTTTAAGAGAGTAATATGTATCCCGAGTCTCATGCTTCATGGGTTGCGAGCGAACTTTAATTGTTATAGTTTAACTGTTCGTTAATTCTGTGATTCATTTCATAAGACTGGCTAACTATGTTTATTTTCATTTATTTTTTTTATTATGATTTACAAATTACAACCTTATTATATGTTTAGTTGGTAAGTTCTGATTCCTGAGATGGACATCAAACTCTCACCAACTGGATATTGTAATATTTCTCTCTCAATTGATTTCATGTTTTAATTGTGCAGACTATTCCATAAGCTAGCTCAAAAAAGAGAAAACTTATTAATTATTCTAATGGGGTTTCCTGGAATTCCAATGGTATTTCAACATTTGAGAAGATCGACCTCCCGATCGACCTCCCACTACAACTCTCTGTGTGTGAAGTCTACCCGATCAACTGATAGCAACTGCCCACGGACAAAAGGTAAGCTCTGCATTCCAAATCTCCTCCCAGAATTCCGTTGTTGAATTTAGACAATTGAAGATATACCCTGATCAAATGCAATATCAGTGAAATTTAGATATCAGTTTTATTAGCTTAACAATATAAATATTCAATTGTCTTGATGTTTGGTTATAATTAGTTTTCTTTAAATACTAACAAAATTTATGCAACATATCCTTACTCTTCTCTCATAATTATTTGTTATTTTTTAATACAGCATAGCTTGGAAAAAGTCATTCTAAAAATCCAAGTAACCTATCCCTCTACTTCTTCCTTTAAATGTTGACAACTTGGCGATGGCAAGTGATGTATCTTTGATTTGTGACACTTAATTAGCCTTTATTGTGAATCTGATTCAATGTGAAGCCATTCTGCGTATGAAGCCCTACAGTTACATGCATATGTTATAACAATGAACAATGTTAGGTATATACATTGGATTTTGCTAGAAATAGGGTGACCAATTAGTTTTTAATCTTTGCTATAATTTCTTTATGGCTATCTCACAAATTTTACTCATATCTCATGTAATGTTTCATTCTTATAGGTCCATATATTGTTCTCTATGTACAAACACATCACAACAACTTCAAAACTATTTAAAGACAACAACAACTGAATCCAAGTAATATATTACATTTTAGGATTTTGCTTTCATTTTCACATTTCTTAGGGGTGCTTTGCGGGTATTAGTCAATTAGTGGCTAAGCAAAGTACAATAGTCTTTTAATGACTGCTTATAGGGTTGCTTCGTAGTATCGGCCGGTAGAGGGTCGAGCGGAGCAGATAGTTTTTTTAAAAATATTTTGACAGGAACATTTCATATATAATTGCTTTTATTTTCATGTTTTCTAGGTGTGCTTTGTGGGTATTAGTCAATTAGTGGCTAAGCAAAGCACAATAGTCTCTGTAATGACTGCTTTTAGGCCTGCTTCGTAGTATCGGCCGGTAGAGGGTCGAGCGGAGCAGATAATTCATGAGATATGAGAACTTTTTCTGTGTATATAATCTGCTTTATTGTTTAGTGAATTGTAAGTTTCTCTTTCTTGATTGTTGCTCTCATTACATACTTTGCGCCCACGATGAATTTTGGTCCCACGATGAAATCGAAATTGCGGAAATTGATGCTCTGCCGACGAATGTTGTAACCACGACGAATGTCGCCACCACGCCGAATGCCGCCCCCACGACGAATGTCGCCCCCAGGACGATTGTCGCCCCCGCGACAAATGTCGCCCTCACGACGAATGTCGCCCCCACGACGAATGTCGCACCCACGACGAATGTCACCTTGCATAGGGCCGGAGGCCCGTGCCTGTCACTCGTATATATATATACACTATATTGGTGGTCTGCGAATAGCGTGAGATCAAAAATCTATCAAAAAATATTGACCGTTGGATATATGGCTTCAAAATATAGGAGTCGTCCGATCAAATGGAGCTAGCCTACAAATAGCACAGCATGCTTATCAAGAATCTTCCTAGTCGTCCAAGATTTGCAATAGGAGATCTAATTAAGTTGAAACAGAATCCATAAGAAAGTACAACAATACATCTTCCCTAAGACAGTTCATCTTCATCTTCCATAAGGCAATACAACGATACCTTCAGGTGGAGGTGTCCGATCTCATCTGTTGGAGCAGAGCCCTCGGGCGAAGGAACGCTAAGGGCTGAGGATACGGAGTCGATCGTTCGTCGTTGCCGCCGCTGCCAAAGGAGGAGGAAAACTCGGAGCAGATGGATTATTGCCGCAGATCGATTGGCTTTGTGCGATGGGAGAGCAGATGGGGAAGTTTTCGAAGCTCTTGCCGGTTGATACGACCGACGCAGTTGGCGTCAACACGCGGCATCCAAACTCCGAAAACAGGAAGTAGTCTGGAGCACGAAGAGGACGACGATTCGGTCTTGGGGAAGAGGAGAGGAATGCAAGGAACCTCCGGCGTCGTAGGTGGGAAAAAAACGCGGACGCCAGTCGAAGCGGCGCCGTGAAGAAGAAGAGCGGTGAAAGGGCATTTCCGTAAAGCCCGAATATTGGGTGACCGGCGGACATAAATTACTGTAGCAGACGAATGAATTTTATTTTAGTACTAGCATCTACGCACGGCCTACCGGCCGTGCTCGATGCTCCTGGTTGCCTTGGGTGCTCACGGGCTTCGCCCGTTCGCACCCAAGGAGGATTTGTCGGTTTGTGTGTGATGCGCCCGCATTTGAGCGGGCTGCGCCCGCATTTGAGCGGGATGCGCCCGCATTTGAGCGGGTTGCGCCCGCATTTGAGTGGAATGCGTTTGCATATGAGTGGGCTGCGCCCGCATTCGTGCGGGCTGCGCCCGTATTCGTGCGGGCTACGTCCGCATTCGAGCAGGTTGCTCCCACATAGAAATTGGCAGGGAGGCAACATTCTGCAGGGCAGCGACATTCCGCATTGCGGCGACAATTTGCGGTGCTCGAGTTACATTTCTGTGCTGACAGAACGTCTTTTGTTGCTCAAACTTCCATCTACCAATGGAGAAAATAAAGTGAGATACATGGGCAGCTTACACAAAATATGAAAAATGCAGGAGTAGCTACTGCACGTGGAGAAATCATGTTTGTAATAAAGAAACTATTGCCACCTTAACATATACCTAAAACATGCAGTGATTTCTAACTCATCCTACGATTTCAACAAAAACATTTCACAGAATTCGCTATTTCAACCCTAATACTGAGAACATAAACAAATATTGAGAGCAGAAAATTAAAATGATGTTTCTAACTCATCCTAATACTGAGAATAAATCATGGAAATTTTTTTGTAAATGAGAGTAAGACTGAGAACATATTTCTGGAGTAAAGCCTGAAAACAATTTTGTAAATCATGGTAAAACTGGAAACAAATATGTGCAATAAATAAAATATTGCTACCATAACATATAACTAAAACATACAGCTATTTCTATGTCATTGTACAACTTAAAAACAAAAAATACACAGAATTTGTTAGTTCAACCCTAACACAGAATTTCCTAGGAATCGAAGGAAGAACGGAGTAAATGGAAAACGAAGCTTACCGGTGGAGGACCGAGGATTCGCGCTGCGCAGCGAGGAGCATCGACCAGAGCACGCGAGGAAGAAGCGAGGCACGGGCTCTATTATTAAGCGGGCAGCGGCGAGAACAGCGGTGGAAGCACACGCGGCGAGAGGAGACGCCGACGCAGACGCAGCCGCCCTACCTCGCTGCCAGCGCGTCGCGTCGTGATGGAGGGGGATCGCCAGCAAGAAGCGGCGGAAGGGCGATTCGGGGATTAGGCAACGCATGTACTCTCTTTCTCCCCCCTTCCTCTCTCTCCCCCACTCTCTCTTCCCCACAGCTGAAGTTGGCGAATGACTCTTGTCCTTTACCGATGTGTGAATGACTTTTGGCCTCAACCTAAAACAGAAGAACTTTATATTATATAGCATCTACGCACGGCCTACCGGCCGTGCTTGATGCTCACGGTTGCCTTGGGTGCTCACGGGCTTCGCCCGTTCGCACCCAAGGAGGATTTGTCGGTTTGTGTACATAACGCTTAAAAGAACATTATTAAACCTCAAATAACTTTCATCATACCTAAATAAAGCAGTAATTTATCATTAGTCGCCAACTATTACAACCACATTTCTTATAGAGAAAGGAAGGCAGAGATCACCTCATGAGGGTGCTTGGAAATGGACAATGAAACAACTTAATTGGTGAAAATTCAAAAGTATTTAGACATTGAGGAATGATGAATACACATTCATGATAACAATAAATTGTATTTGTTCAGAATATCTTTCATTATTTGAAACCATCCATGGTTTATGATTCAGGCTGCATGTGCTGATAATTTCATGCAGGTAAGCAAATGAAGGAACCGGAGATTGCCTGCGAGGTAGGTGAAGTAGCATTTGTACAGAATCTATAAATTCAGTAGTTTTACAGAGGTACTTTCAGGGAAGCAACATGCGACGTAAAACAGAGGACATCTTATTGCAGAAGCTGAGGTAGTATGCACAGATATGATGATCGCGTACACAGGTACAACATGAACGAAGTTGTATCGGAAAAACAAAGATGAGAAACGTAGCAGCAACAACGATCAGTTGTATCACAAATGAAATTGTAAACAGATGCTCGCAACAAAACACGAAATGTACAGACAACAAAGACTACAGTACATGACGGCATAATACATTCAAACGTAAGAAAGAAATGTGGGTCGACTAAAGATCTGCGACGCTATAAAAAAAATTTGAGTCGCAATTTCTGGTGTAATGTTGTCTCAGTACCATTCACGCAGGAAATACTCTGGTTTAACGTCAAACAACGCAAGTTCACGCGTACTTATCGTGCTTTCGTCAATGCTGTGGCCGTCCATCTGATTTGCGGCAGACATCATTGTCACCTTATCTGTGAAGAGCACTTCGCCCGTATACAGCGGCTGGCCGGCCGTATTTACGTCCACCTTTAGGAAGGAATATAAAATAATAATGAATCGGATGGTGAGAAGGCTGAAATAATATAATTACTGAGTATGAGTCATGTAGATTACCGCGGCGTGAAGGAATCCCGGAAGAGATCCAAAATGGACCTCAAAGTATCTGTAGTGGTAGTAGGAGTAAGGCCGCTGAGCAGTACGAAGAAGTAATAGTAATCACGCATCTCCGGCGGCACGTCGCGGCTGCACGCAGCTTCCTCTTGTTGCGAAAGCGTCATGTTTGAGAAAGAGGCTGGAGTGGACATAAAAATTCTTCTGAAAGAAAGGAATTGGCAAGCTGGCTGTTGAAGGTAATGGCAAAGGCACAGAGGAATTATCGCGTATGTGACTGGTAAGGAAGTATGCTGATGGAGACGGAGCTGACAGCGAGGACCTATGAGAGGAGAAAACAAATTAATAATGACAGCATAAATAAATCTGGCGGTTATGATATAAGGTAATAGTACAAACGGAACTTACATGAGGATAAAGGAATTCAGAAATTGTAGGTGCAGGGGCACGACAGAGGGAAATCAAGTTCATTGATTAGCATGCAATTGCATGTTTGATGACATATGAAATTCTGTAGCACCTGCATGTATGTGGAGATGTTTATATAGATTTGTAAGGTGAGGGAGCTTTCTTTTGAGAAATGTTGTAAACACGAAATGTTCACGGTAGGTTGTCGTATGCTGTTAAACATATGCTATAGCATTTAAAAATGCAGAAAATCGTACTGTGATGAGTAAGTTTAGTGAAGAAATTAGAGTACCGTAAGACTTTTGATTGCACTGTTGATTGTGATGTTGAGATTATCGAACAGTTGTAACGTACCGTCGAAGTGAATGTAGTTGAAGCTGATTAAGTCTGGTGAGACTGCGCAGTTAAAGAGCATTGGAACGATTCAGAGCAAGAGTAATGTACGTGTGCAAGTAGATGTGGAAGTAGAGAGAAGTAGAAAGGGGGTGTAGCAAGCGCACCTGACATACAACTTTCGAAAGAAAATCTTTAAATACAACATTTTTTGTGTAAGTCCCACGATATCCAGGGAGGACACCATTTTTGACCAAAATTTTTGTAGTGGATGAAGAAATGCCTCGTGATAAAGCTACGTAAAGTTGTCCATGAGTGAAAACAGGGGATGGTAAGTAGATACCGACTTCATTGATTGTCTGCCCCTGAGATTTGTTTATAGTTAAAGCGAAGCTTAAACGGATTGGGAATTGCTTCCGAGTTAACACGAAAGGCATTTTCAGATCCTCTGCATTTTTGAGCGGTATACGGGGAAGGAAAACTGCTCTGCCTTTATGTTGCCCAGTAAGTATTTCGGCTTCGATAAGATTGTCTGAAAATTGTCGACAGAGGAGTCGTGATCCATTGCAAAGGCCAATCCGAGGATTTAAATTTCGTAGCAGCATAATAGGGGCACCCTTTTTCAAGCATAACTTGTGTGGTGGCAGATTGCCCGGTGAGATGCTGTTCAAAAACTCTTGCGTGTATAGATTATTTCTATCATCATCAACAGAATCAAATGAATAGTATGTAACCTCATTGCCTGGAAACACTGCAAGACATTTTTCATTTAATTGAGTGACATCATCGTTTAGCGGAGTCAGCAATGCTCTGTTTTCCCAGTAATTGGAGATGTTCATATGGTTTGTAATGTCAGAGAAGATGGTATTGATTAATAAATTGATTGAATATTCACTCTCCCACTGAATAATCATAGAATCAGGGAGACGGATAATATCGTTCGCAAATGTTGCCTCATCCTCATTGCCAACTCGCAGAAGAAAATCTGAGAAATATTGATCGGTTGAAGCGCGCATATTTTCCGTCAAAGAAATTAATTTCGTAGTTGACCACAGAGGTGATTCAACTATACTGGCATCGATAATTTGTGCTCTTGATCCATTGATCACGACAGGTGGTACCTGACGAAAATCGCCTCCCAGAATGACAACTTTACCGCCAAAAGGTAGGTCTGTTTGTAGAACATCTCGCAACGACCGATCTACGGCCTCAAAAACATGTTTGTGCGACATTGGTGCCTCATCCCATAGAATAGCAGAAAATTGTTGTAAAATTTTTTGTATATCAGACTGCTTACCAAACTTGCAGAAAGATCCAGCTTCTAAAGGGATTGGAATTTTGAATTTTAAATGTGTTGTACTTCCGCCTGGGAGAAGAGTAGCAGCAATTCCGGATGATGTCGTTGCAAGCACAATATGACCATCTTGTCGTAAATGTGCAAGGATAGCTTTGTATAGAAATGTTTTGCCAGTGCCGCCAGGACCATCTATGAAGAAAACAATACTTTCTCGTTGTCGAACAGCTTCAGTAATAGTACGGAAGGCATAACTTTGTGCGGGATTTAAAGAGGAGAAGGAGCTTATATCTGTATATGAGATAGGTATCGAAAGCTCATCTTCAATTAGACTGGAGCAGTTGCCAATAGACTCAAAAATTGAAGACATTCGAGGGATATCGAATTGTGTGATAGTTTTGTTATGTTGCTGAAGAATATAGTCTATTTCACGAAGCAACAAATTCAGTATATATAGTGCACTGGTTGCTCTCGAGCCTACGTGATCTTCGGTCATCGCACTGTAGTTGTCATCCCATAATCATCTAACTTCTGTGGGGTTACAGTATAGTAAAATGTTTGTAAATAAAGTTCGCAACGCTGACGGCATCCGAAAAGCTCTGGCCTCACGCATTCAATTATGTAAGTTGTTGTCTTGTTCGAGTAAACCATAATGTTCAGCAGCTTCTTTAAAAGTTGAGTGGATTGTAGTACCAACTGTTCTTAAATCTTCAAAAGAAGTGGGGCCGTGAATGTGATTAAGAAGCATGCGCAAATAAAATCTTTCACCTTCAGAAGGATGAACAGAGTAGATGCGACCAATAACTTTTTGATGACGTATTCGTGCAGTCCAAGTTCTAGAAGTTACATTCCATCTGCAGTGTTTAGGAAAGTCACTGTACAGGTATCTGGGTGTTTCTTGCTGAGTATTATGAACATTGAAAAATTCTGTTAACATCGTCCTGGAGTTACGGTCATTCGCAAGAACATTGTTGACCAAATCAGTAGTGCGAAAATGAACTTGATGCTTATTAGGCAGGTGAATCTGTAAACGTATTATTGAAGGATATGTTTGATACATATTGAATTTGAGCAGTTTCCAAAATGCCTCTTGTGGACAGATCCAGCGACCATTTACGTATTGTGATATTTCATTATGATCTGCAGGAGAACGAACTTGAAATCCAATCATATCAGGACCCTTGTGAATGTATTTATATAAATATTTTATACTTTTAATACTGCTACAAATTTCCACATTAATGTGACAGTTATACTTCAGAAGAAGCCACGGGTTATACGGAACAACTCATCGGTTGTCAACAACAAAATCTTGAGCACGTTGTAGAGTGAACGATCTTCCGTCGTTACGCCGTTGATATATTGGGTAGGAGTCCGCTCCCTGCAAGGTATGGTTTGCGAAATTTTTAGGATAACCCTTTTTGCAGTTACCATTTTTCATGCACAGGGCATGAGGGGTAACGTATGCGCATGGGCCATGAATCATGTGGCGCACAACAGCATTGTGTAATTCAGGTTCATGTTCAACATGAGGAAGTTCAGCTCTAACTATCCTGTCGTATTCACCTGGAGTCATCAGCTTATCATGCGAATCAAAAATAATTAACATGTGGACGTGCGGCAGACCACTTTTTTGGAACTCAATTACGTGCACATGGCTAATTACTTTGCCCAAAACATGTTTATGGAAAATGTCTTGTTTTAACTTCTTGTACTTAGCATGGAAAACTCTAGCAACCAAATCAGGACGATCTTGTGGCGTTTGTCCTGGATACAACGCATCTGTGATTTCAGGCCAGGAGTTGCATGTCATTGTCAAAAATATATCCGGCCTACCATAATGCTGTACAACAGACATTGCATCCTGGTACCGTTGGTACATATCGCGAGGACTTCCAACAAAAGATGAAGGCAAGATTACGCGTTGACCAATATTTGCTGCAACTCAAATATATATTGTAGAAGATTGTGTTATAAAGTGTTGTCGTACTTTATACTATACGGTATTTAGTGAGAGATATACGCACCTGCACTATTTTCGCCAGCGGTAAGACAATCCTGTAAGCCGCTGTAAAGTTCAGCTCTAATATTTTTTTGGTTGTTTTTAATCCAACATAATTTCTGAGTTTCTACTTTAATGTAACTATCAACGACAAATTGTTGTAGTAAACGACAACCCTGTAACGGTAATGAAAGATGAGGTCCGTGATCCTGTAGTAAGGTGAGTATGAGATAAAATATAGCTCAACTGGAAGCAGAGAACATGGTTCGTGTTGAGAAAAGTTTTACGAACCTGCAGTAAAAATGAGTGATAATCACAACAACTAACGCGGCGGTTATTCAGTCCTCTATACTCAGCAAACCAACCATATGTGCCATGCGGGAACAGTAGCTGATATTGAAGTGGATCGTAGAAGCCGCTGTATTCTTGAATAGAAAGTAATGCACCTTCTGTTGTCTCAATAATTATATTTCGTCCGTTGGCCTCGACGTATTCATCACCACCAACAATTATAGCAGCAACCTGTGATGCAGTTGGTAATGTGTACTGGTGCTGAGCAGCAGGGCGCTCCTTGATTACTAATTTGCAGTTGTTAATATCTGCTTGCTGAGATAATTGTCGAAACATTGATACGAACGGGTTACAATGGCGTAAGATCGTCGTTAACTTTTCGAGTAAAACACAATCTAGTTCTCTGTTTTCTTGCGAGCGGTAATCAAGCTCATGTTCTGTATCATATATATACATTTGTAAGTACCTAGGCCTTGTGTTTGGAGCAGGCAACAGAGATCCAATTCGGTGATATATTGCGTCGTGCGCTCGAAATGTGTAAACGGCATGTTGATCTGCTGCTAGTGATTCATCTAGCTTAACGCCCATAGAAGTAAAGGATAAAACATGATTATACGAACGAATGTATCGCCTGAAACTGTGGCTTTCTGCAGAGTCACTGATAAGCAAATTATGAAGATCAGTTGGAGCAGGTATAGCTGGGATAGCTACATTTCCGTTGTTGCAGCACATTGTTGACGTCTCACCATCAAATAATTTGGCGTGGCAGTGAGAACAGAAATGAGGCAGCTGAAGTTCCAAGTACACAATTTGGAGAGTTGTGTTAGAGACGCGAGCAATGTTATGGTTGCTGGCGCGACCACCTATCACAGGAACACCATCAGCAGAGCTTGAATTTTCTGTGCTGTCGTGTTCGTTGGCAGAAGTTGTTGATGTATCTATGGTAGCTTGTGCTTCTGCAGTGGTTGCTGTAGAAGGGTTGCATGCATGCAGAGTTGTGGGTGCGACGGTGACGGAACGTGTTGGTAAAGTAATTGCAGAAGATGCAGATGACTGTCCAATTTCAAATGAACGCATTTGTTGGTAGTATGGTGATGATGGTATCGATGTCGATGCATATGTATGCACAATACCGTTCTCTCCTGATGTTACTTTACGCATGCAGTAGATTTATCTTACCGTAATCAGTGAGAGTATTTGAAAGCAGAAGGTAATGCGTAGAAATGAAAGTAAGTACGTACCGCACGCCATATTTGAGTGTGTAAGTTCATTGTTTGAGGATGGTGTGGGAACAGTAGTCTGGCATGGAGGTGTAGCAACCTCGATGTGTTGAGTTAGCAGGTGCTGATTTTGCTGTAGTAAACTGTGACGACGTCTTTGAGATGCAGCACGCCAAATTTCTCGTTGATGGGCTTGTTGTGTCTCTGTCATATGAGATTGCCGGAATGTGTGGCGGCGACGGTTGTAAGCTCGTTGGGCCTCAAGTTGTTCTTCTGTTAGTTGTGCTCTTCTTTCTCGTGCACGCTCACGATTATGAGATCTTCGAGCAGCAAGGCCTGCCTCTGCTGTACGTTCGTTTCGGCTGAATGTCGAAGAGTGATTACGTGTATATTGTGCTAACTGTGCTTCATCTGTCACAGATGTTCGTACTGTTTGTGCTCGAGCAGGAACAGAAGGCTGCGAGGTGGCAGCCAATTGTTCTGTAGGAGGGCGCAGTTCCATTTTTAGGAAAGTGATGCGAGAATGAATGAAAGTGATGGCGCCGATGCGGTAGGGAGAAACTGGGAGGTAAGGAGAACATAGTAAGCATTGCTACCCTACAGGGGTATATTATTTAAAGAGCAAATAAGTATCTGACCTTTTTTTGAATAAAATAAATATTTTAAAATAATATTAGCAATTAAAAAAAATTAAAAAAGCTAAAATTGAAGAGGTATAAGAGCATGGTCAAATTTGTTGACTGATCTTCTGCTAATGCGATGTTGAAGATGGAATTCTGAGGCAGAGGAGTGCAGGGATATGCATTTACAAAAATTATATAGTTCAATTATTATTATAGTAGTAGCGTCGCTACTGGGCTACTGTGAAAGCAGAGAGCATCGAGCACGTACGGGCGGTGGCCCGTTCAAAAATGCTCGTGTAAAGAAAATATTCGAAATGAAGAAAGTAGTGACACTGTAAATTTGGGATCTATATACTCAAACTCTTTCATGCAGTCATTCATGGAGAAATAGTAATAAAATTCAAAACTCTATTGCGGTCCAAATTTTAAAAAGTAGGTGCAGAAGCACCTTGGGCGAAAACTCAGAGCAGTGCAAAAAAAAATTCATCAGAGCCTACAAATTCACCTGAAGACCAAATCCCACGGGGCATCGGACAACATAGATATTTATTAGACTCAATGAATTTAAACATAATATATCAAATCAACATTTCACATAAAAATTAGAGTAAGTTCATGATGTACAAAAACAGTGCGTGATCAGTATAGCACATGTATTTATGGTAAAAACTGAGGCACCTTACTGAAACTAAGAAAGCTCCCGCAAAAATTATACAGTACATGGATTTCACACGCGTCATCGTAATTCCTCAAATGACAGAGTTAGACACATTAAAAGCATGAGGAAGTACAGGCCGATAGTGAGAACATATGTTTCCAACCAAGTGACTTAGGGTGAATCCATGTGGAAGAAATAACTTAAGATATCATAAATTTTACATTAAAACTATCAGAGTGAAATTGTCATTCAATTGGCATATGTCCTATGAAATGTAGGGGAAACTGCAGATAGAGTTGAAGTGGTGGTCATGTAGTAATCATGGCAAACAGTTTAATCAGAGCATAAATGGCGAAGGATGAAATATTGGAAGCAATGAGTTTACGGTGAGGGGCACTGCAGGGCGGGGGGAGTGAATTCATAATGGTAAATAGTGGGTACTCCCCTATGTTGACCCCCAAAGAAAGAAATTGTTAGTGGAGTAAAGGTGTGCATGTAAACATAGTATCAATTGAGGTTGGGGATAGCAGCAGAACACATGCATTTATGGTAAAAACTGAGGCACCTCAATGAAACTACGAAAGCTTCCGAAGAAATTATACAGTCTATGGAGTTCACATGCATCATCGAAATTCCTCGAATGTCAGAGTTAGACACATTGGAAGCATGAGGAAACACAGCCCGATAGTGAGAACATATGTTTCCAACCAAGTGACTTAGGGTGAGTCCATGTGGAAGAAATAAGTTAAGATATCATAAATTTTGCATAAAACTGTCAGAGTGAAATTGTCAGACAATTGGCAGATCTCCGATGAAATGTAGGGGAAAGTACAAATAGAGTTCAAGTGGTGGTCATGTAGTAAGGATGGCAAATAGTTTAGTAAGAGCATGAATGGCTAAGGAGGAAATATTGGAAGCAATGAGTTTACGGTGAGGGGCACTACAGGGAGAGGGGGGTTAATTCATAATGGCAAACCTTTGGTACTCCCCTATGTTGACCCCCAAAGAGAAAATTCGTAGTGGAGTAAAGGTGTGCAAGTAGACATAATATCAATTGAGGTTAGAGATAGCAGCAGACAGCTGATATAATATAACCTGGTATGCATATCCATGTATTGATGGTATTTGATTCATGATATGCCATCAATTACCTCAAATAGCATAAAATATATTTGTTATACCCAAATTTGGAAGATAAAATATTGCATGAATTAACATGAACTTATAAAGAAGGAAACTATATATAGCAGGATCATTCGTCGTGGAGAAAACAAAGAAAGCGCCATGAAGAGCAAATGTGTAGAAAGAACGGAACATATAATTGATATATTTGATGGTATGTACCTCAAACACCATGGAGTACATATGTAGTAGCATCACATACCATAAATATGAAATATATATGCAATAGCATGAGAGACAATGAAATGAGGTTGGTCATAGCAGCAGGCAGGTCACAGTGGGGGAAAAATGAACAATAGAGGTAAAGAGGAACTGTACCGTGATGGAGGAACGGTAGTCAGAAGCCGACGGAGAACTGGGCAGAGATGTGGATGCCGGAGTGGACGGCGGCAAATAAAAAACAGGCGACCCAGCAAAAGGAAAACCAAATTAAAAAAACAGAACATATATGAAGTAGCATCACAGACCATCAATTGAGGTGTAGAATAAAGATAAAGTTTATATATTTGTTATACCCAAATTTGGAAGATCAAATCTTGCATGAAGTAACATGAACTTATAAAGAAGGAAACTATATAGCAGGATCATTCGTCGTGGAGAAAACAAAGAAAGCGTCATGAAGAGCACAGGTGTAGAAAGAACGGAACATATAGGCTTCGTTTGGGGGGACTTATTTTTACCGGTCAAGCGGTTACGACCGCATGAACCGGACCTTAATTAAGGTCTGGTTCATGCGGTCGTAACCGCTTGACCGGTGAAAATAAGTTCCCCCAAACGGAGCCATAATTGATATATTTGATGGTATGTACCTCAAACACCATGGAGTACATATGTAGTAGCATCACATACCATCAATATGAAATATATATGCAGTACCATGAGAGACAATGAATTGAGGTTGGTCATAGCAGCAGGCAGGTGACAATGGGGGAAAATGAACAGTAGAGGTGAAGAGGAACTGTGCCGTGATGGAGGAACGGTGGTCAGAAGCCGACGGAGAACTGAACAGAGATGTGGATGCCGGAGTGCACGGCGGCAAATAAAGAACAGGCGACCTAGCAAAAGTAAAACCAAATTAAAAAACAGAACATATATGAAAAAGGAGATGGAGAAACAGAACATAGAGGAAATGAAGAAGATAAACCAAATTGAGATGCTGAAGTTAACGGGCGGAGCAGGCTCAGGTTTCGTGCAAGAAGAGGTGGAGAAACAGATGGAGGAACAAATGGAGAAGAACGATGGATATGGAGAAGCAGCGGTGCAGATGGAGAAACACAGGTGCGAGCACGAAAGGAGATGGAGAAACAACCGCTAACGGAATCAGAAATGAGAACAAAAAGAAAGAGCTGTGGAAGGAGGTGCGCACCTGGAGCGGATGGGAGGAGGCGAGAGCCGGACGAAGAGGAGCGGCAAAGAAGTACATTGAGAACTGGCAGATGGCCCTCACAGATTAATCGAGAGTGCAAAGGTCGCCGCCGCTGAAGATGAGTCGGCGATAGCGAAACAAATGTCGTCGCGGCGGAAACACACGCGGCGACGGCAGACGCAGACGAAGGGGGATAGGGAAGAAGCAGCGGCGGAAGGTGTTATGTATTAATTTGAATTAAGTTACCGTTATGTTTGTATTTTGAATTATAATATACGTGTCGTTGTGTGATGTAGACCGGTAGTTACCGACAGTTTGTTCAACCGTCCAGTCGTGTGTAAGGCGGTTATGATAAGGGTATTTATTACTCTGATCTGGGTGAATGAACCACGCAGAAAGTTATTGTGAATTCTCGTTTTCCCTCTTCTCTCTGTATTTCTTCTCTAGCAGAGCATCCATTTTTCCTCCCTGTTCAGGCTCGGCCTTAGGGGATCGACTTCTTCCATTGCTCCACAAATTAGTTTACATCAGTGGTATCAAAGCGAATCCTTCCTCCTTATCTCGATGGGCGATCACAGCACGCGGCAACAAGAGATGCGGAGAGAGATCGATGGCATCAAACAAACATTACACGATCTTACTCAGCATCACTCAACGACAACCCAAACCTTACAGCAGCAAGCAACGACAATAGAGGAATTGCGCGCAATGTTATCAACGTTGATTACAACCCCAGAAGTTTAGAATGGATCTACTCACGTAAACACTGGCGTTTCAAACATTCAGCCATCGCATGGTTCCAATTATTTTCTACCCACTCGATGCACACGTCTGGAGTTCCCAGCCTTTTCAGGTTCAGACGTCAAGGACTGGATCTACCGCAGCGAACAATTTTTTGAGGTCGATAAAACACCGGAGGATGTTAAGGTAAAATTAGCTTCTGTGCATATGGAAGGCAAGGCGTTATCCTGGTTCCAAATTTACATGAAAACACGAATTAGCAGAAGTGAATTGGGTTGGACGGAATTGTCATTAGCCATTCATGATCGATTCAATGACTCCATCTTTGATGAACCAATGAGTGATTTAAAGGAGTTAAGACAATCGACCTCGGTGCAACAATATTTGGATCAGTTCGAAGAATTGCTCAATAAGGTCCTTATCTCTGAGGAATATGCCATAAATCTGTTCTTAACGGGACTAAGGAAGGAAATCTCCTTGGTCGTTCGAATGTTCTATCCCACTTCATTGCAGAAAGCTTACACTTTAGCCCGACTTCAGGAGCAACAGAATGCATTGGGATTGAAACGTCTCATTCAACAACAGCTTCCTGCCTCCATGGCAGTGCCAATACCAACTACAAAACAGAAATTTCCTCCCAGGAATACTAGACGCCTCACAAGTAGGGAGATGGACGAAAAAAGGGCTAAAGGACTTTGTTTCTGGTTCGATGAGAAGTACATCAAGGGGCATAGATGTGGCCCCCCACGCCAAGTATATACACTGGAGATACGAGAAGAGGATGAAGAAACAGAACAGGAAATTGTGGAACCAGAATTACCCCAGGAGAATGACCAAGCTAATCCTGAACCAATTATTATTCCGCAAGTTTCAGTGAATGCCATTACAGGAATTAATGATTATCACACCATGAGAGTCACCGGTTCACATCATCGTAATGCTATTAACATCCTCATAGATACCGGGAGTACCCACAATTTCCTGGGTGCATCAGCTGCGAAATACTTGAAATGCCAATTGAACTCTATACCTGATTTTGTGGTAGCGGTTGCAGATGGTAACAAAATATGCAGTCGCCACATTTGTCGTCGTTTCCAGTGGACAATGCAAGGGGCTGCCTTCGAAACTGATGTTATTGTGCTGCCATTTGGGGGGTTGTGACATGGTTTTAGGAATACAATGGTTAATAACACTGGGACCAATTAAATGGGATTTCAGTCAATTAAAGATGGAGTTCACAGCTCACAATAAAAAAATTTCATTACGAGGTGGGAGGTCAATCAGCAACATTATAATTAGTAACCAGAAGATGAATCACCTCATTCAAAAAAACCCTCAAATTTCATTGCTATCAGTTTGTTGGGTACACTCTAAGGTGCATCCTTCTCTTTCCCAAGAGACAATGTCATCTCTATCAGCAAGCCCTCCAGGAATCCAGCAGGTATTGGAGGAACACAAAGAAATATTCACATACCCCAAGAGTCTCCCTCCGCAAAGAACTCAAGACCACTGTATTTATTTAAAGGACCCAAATTGTGTCATCAATAATCGACCATATCGATATTCAGCCATCTAGAAAACAGAAATTGAAAAGCTACTTGCTGAAATGTTGGACAGTGGGGTAATTCGTCACAGCCACAGCCCCTATTCCTCTCCAATTGTCCTAGTTAAGAAGAAGGATGGCACATGGAGAATGTGCATAGATTATCGGGAGCTCAACAAGAATACAATAAAGAACAATTATCCTATTCCCATCATTGAAGAGTTATTAGATGAATTGCATGGCGCCACTATATTCTCCAAACTGGATATGCGATCGGGATATCACCAAGTCAGAATGGCTACTAAAGATATTGAGAAAACTACCTTCAAGTCTCACGAAGGCCACTACGAATTCCTCGTAATGCCTTTTGGCTTAACAAACGCCCCAGCCACGTTTCAAGGTTTGATGAATAAGGTTTTACATTCCTTTCTAAGAAAATTCATTTTAGTTTTCTTTGATGATATTTTAATATATAGCCCTACTCTAGAGGAGCATGTACACCATTTAAAGGTTGTGTTATTAAAACTAACCCAAGAGAAATTGTTCTTGAATTTAAAAAAATGTTCTTTTGGAACTGCTCAAGTGGATTATCTTAGACACATCCTCAGCTCTAAAGGTGTGGCTGCAGACCCTAATAAGGTGAAAGATATGCTACTATGGCCTTCTCCTCAAAACCTCAAACAACTTAGGGGGTTCTTGGGCCTGACGGGGTATTACAGAAGATTTATCCAAGGGTATGGGATGATTGCAAAACCATTGACTGAGTTGTTGAAGAAGGATCAATTCAAGTGGGGAAGTCAAGCTGAATCGGCCTTCCAACAACTTAAGAGCAAGATGAGTTCAGCACCAGTCCTCAGCCTTCCTGATTTTGCAAAGACCTTTGTGTTAGAGACTGATGCATCGAATATAGGAGTGGGAGCAGTTTTACTCCAAGAGGGACATCCTGTTTCCTTTTTCAGCAAGGCATTGGGCCCAAAACACTTGGCATTATCTGTATATGAGAAGGAATTAGCGGCTATTGTTTTAGCCGTACAAAAATGGCGACACTATCTATTGGGAGCGTCATTTATAATCAAGACAGATCACCAAAGTTTAAAATTCCTGATGGAGCAACGGTTGTCGACTCCACAACAACAGAAGTTCATGTCTAAATTGATGGGATTTGATTATACAATCCAGTATAAAAAAGGAAGGGACAATGTCACAGCAGACACACTCTCCAGGATGAGTTCTCACGGTCCAGGACAACTAACAGCAATGATGACCATCTCGACTGACCTCATGCAGAAGATTAAACAGTCCTGGCAACTGGATGACAAACTAAAAAGGCTGATACAATTCAAGATCAAAAATCCTACCCAGAAACCACACTACTCTTGGGTTAATGAAGTTCTGAAAAGGAAGAATAAAATCGTAGTGGGAAATGTGGAGGAAGTAAAAAAACTGATCTGTCAAATTTACCATGACTCTGATGTTGGGGGTCACTCGGGTATTCAAGCCACTTGGAAGAAAATCAAGCATTACTTCTTTTGGAAGGCAATGAAGGAATATATTTATCAATATATAAGAAGATGCCCAGTGTGCTTGCGATGTAAAGGGGTGACAGGAAAACCTACAGGTTTGTTGCAACCTCTACCTATACCCGATCGGATTTGGCATGATATTGCCATGGATTTCATAGATGGGATGCCTCCGTCTAAAGGACATGAAGCAATATTTGTTTTGGTTAACAGGTTAAGTAAGTATGCACACTTCACCGCTATAAAGCATCCTTACACGGCTACGACCATAGCGTAAATATTTATGAACAACATTTATAAACTTCATGGTATGCCAAACTCAATAACAAGTGATAGAGATGCTGTTTTTCTTAGCGAATTCTGGCAAGAATTCTTCAAGCTTCACCAAGTACAGATCAACACTTCCACTGCATATCACCCGCAAACAGACGGTCAAACGGAGGTAGTGAATCGTTGTCTAGAGAATTACTTGCGCTGTGTAGCACATGATTCACCTAACAAATGGAGTCAATGGTTATCCATGGCGGAGTGGTGGTATAATACCTCGTATCATAGTAGCATCCAATTAACCCCCTATGAAGTAGTGTATGGACAACCTCCTCCTTTACACATTCCTTACATTGAAGATTCAGCACATCTAGAAACGGTAGACAGGAGCCTGCAAGCAAGGGAGAAAGCAATGCGAATGTTAAAAAGAAACCTAGCAATGGCCCAAGAGAGAATGAAGACGTTAGCTGATAAAAAGAGGAAAGAAAAGGAATTCCAGGAAGGGATATGGGTCTATGTCAAACTCCACCCGTATAAGCAGACAAGCCTCCGAGATTCTGGGTATCACAAACTATCTCCCAAGTTCTTTGGACCCTACCAAATCATTAAAAAACTCAGTCCGGTCGCCTACAAACTGCGACCGCCACCATCAGCCAAGATACATGATACCTTTCATATCTCCCTACTGAAGGAACATATTGGGGAAGCTCCAACCACAACTTCAATTCCGGAACATCTGACGGAGGAGGGCCACATTATGACTGAGCCGGAACAAGTTCTATCCAGGCGTATGATTCCTAGACACGGCAAGGCAGTTCCGCAGGTTCTGATCAAATGGCAGCATTCCACCACAGAAGAAGCTACTTGGGAGGAATACTACGTCATGAAGAAGACCTATCCTTCTTTTGATCCTTGAGGACAAGGATCGTGCTGGGAAGGATGTATTGTTATGTATTAATTTGAATTAAGTTACCGTTATGTTGGTATTTTGAATTATAATATACGTGTCGTTGTGTGATGTAGACCGGCAGTTACCGGCAGTTTGTTCAACCGTCCAGTCGTGTGTAAGGCGGTTATGATAAGGGTATTTATTACTCTGATATGGGTGAATGAACTATGCAGAAAGTTATTGTGAATTCTCGTTTTCCCTCCTCTCTGTATTTCTTCTCTAGCAGAGCATCCATTTTTCCTCCCTGTTCAGGCTCGGCCTTAGGGGATCGACTTCTTCCATTGCTCCACAAATTAGTTTACATCAGAAGGGGGATTTCGCGAATGACATTTGTCGCCGGTTGCGAATGATGTTTTGTCCTATTCCAAAAACGAAAGAACTTTATATTATATAGATAGATAGATAACAGTTAACATTATATACATATATCTTATATATAATAATATAATATATAATATATAATATTAATATTATATATCATACATGTTACTGTATAATATTATTAATATTAAATATAATTATTATAAATAAATGTTTTAATAAATTCTGAAATGAGAATATACATACAATCACTATTAGAAAATTGATTTTTAGTCACGCTCGTGTTGAAACCCGGATACCGGTCCAACTATGTTCGAGACTTGGGGGTGACCAAAGGCTACTCGTTTAGTGATCGACCCACGTGAGACAAGGTGATAAGAAGCTAGAGAGCATAAAAAAACACTTCAACCTGCCTATAAACAAAACCCGCGTGCCGCAGCGATGAGGTCCCGTCACATACCCGGAAGTCTATAGGAACTTCCCCTCCTAAAGCCAATGCTGAGCCTGGCACAAGAGAGGCAGGCAATGTACTCTCTCACCATAGGGGGGGTGAAGGTGCCTTCTACTTGTGCCTTGGGGTCCTATTTATAGGCAAATCCAAATTGTCTGTGAATAACTGCTCCCGCCTTCTGAAATGGGTTGCAGATAGGTCTTCTGTACTCGCCCAGGTGGGGGAGGTCTTCTGGACTCGCCCAGGTGGGGGAGGTCTTCTGTACTCGCCCAGGTGGGGGAGGCCTTCTGTACTCGCCCAGGTGCGGGAGGTCTTCTGTACTCGCCCAGGTGGGGGAGGCCTTCTGTACTCGCCCAGGTGGGGGAGGCCTTCTGGACTCGCCCAGGTGGGGGAGGTCTTCTGCACTCGCCCCAGGTGGGGGAGGTCTTCTATACTCGCCCAGGTGGGGGAGGTCTTCTGCACTCGCCCCAGGTGGGGGAGGTCTTCTGCGTTGTCCTCATACATTTCTGATCTCGACGAATTACGGGTTATACACAATCCCCGCTTTTTTCGGGCTCGATACGAGCTCAGAAAAACAATGTAGGACCCGTGGTTCGGAGAGATGGGCACTAGATAATATGTCACTTAGTATCCCCCTCAAGCCCTTCACTAGATGAGCAAATTCAACTAAAATAGATGGAGAAGAGTTGACACCCTCCAAGAGCGAGGCTCAACTGAAAGTAGAGAAGAGTCGACACCTTCCAGGAGCGAGGCTCAACTGGAGGTGGAGAAGAGTCGACACCTTCCAAGAGTGAGGCTCAACTGGAGGTGGAGAAGATTCGACACCCTCCAGGTCATTCGCTAGACGAGCGAGCTCAACTGGAGGTGGAGAAGATTCGACACCCTCCAAGTCATTCACTACACAAGCGAGCTCAACTGGAGGTGGAGAAGATTCGACACCCTCCAGGCCATTCGCTAGACGAGCGAGCTCAACTGGAGGTAGAGAAGAGACGACACCCTCCAGGCCATTCGCTAGACGAGCCAGCTCAACTGGAGGTGGAGAAGAGACGACACCCTCCAGGCCATTCGCTAAACGAGCGAGCTCAACTGGAGGTGGAGAAGATTCGACACCCTCCAGGCCATTCGCTAGACGAGCGAGCTCAACTGGAGGTGGAGAAGATTCGACACCCTCCAGGCCATTCGCTAGACAAGCGAGCTCAACTGGAGGTAGAGAAGAGACGACACCCTCCAGGCCATTCGCTAGACGAGCAAGCTCAACTGGAGGTGGAGAAGAGACGACACCCTCCATGCCATTCGCTAGGCGAGCGAGCTCAACTGGAGGTGGAGAAGATTCGACACCCTCCAGGTCATTCGCTAGACGAGCGAGCTCAACTGGAGGTGGAGAAGATTCGACACCCTCCAGGCCATTCGCTAGACGAGCCAGCTCAACTGGAGGTGGAGAAGAGTCGACACCCTCCAGGCCATTCGCTAGACGAGCGAGCTCAACTGGAGGTGGAGAAGATTAGACACCCTCCAGGCCATTCGCTAGACGAGCGAGCTCAACTGGAGGTGGAGAAGAGTCGACACCCTCCAGGCCATTCGTTAGACGAGCGAGCTCAACTGGAGGTGGAGAAGAGTCGACACCCTCCAGGCCATTCGCTAGACGAGCGAGCTCAACTGGAGGTGGAGAAGAGACGAAACCCTCCAGACCATTCGCTAGACGAGCGAGCTCAACTGGAGGTGGAGAAGATTCGACACCCTCCGGTCCATTCGCTAAACAAGCGAGCTCAACTGGAGGTGGAGAAGATTCGACACCTTCCAGGCCATTCGCTAGACGAGCGAGCTCAACTGGAGGTGGAGAAGATTCGACACCCTCCAGGCCATTCGCTACACAAGCGAGCTTAACTGGAGGTGGAGAAGATTCGACACCCTCCAGGCCATTCGCTAGACGAGCGAGCTCAACTGAAGGTGGAGAAGATTCTACACCCTCCAGGCCATTCGCTAGACGAGCTAGCTCAACTGGAGGTGGAGAAGAGACGACACCCTCCAGGTCATTCGCTAGACGAGTGAGTTCAACTGGAGGTGGAGAAGAGTCGACACCCTCCAGGCCATTTGCTAGACGAGCGAGCTCAACTGGAGGTGGAGAAGATTAGACACCCTCCAGGCCATTCGCTAGACGAGCGAGCTCAACTGGAGGTGGAGAAGAGTCGACACCCTCCAGGCCATTCGCTACACGAGCGAGCTCAACTGGAGGTGGAGAAGATTAGACACCCTCCAGGCCATTCGCTAGACGAGCGAGCTCAACTGGAGGTGGAGAAGAGTCGACACCCTCCAGGCCATTCGCTACACGAGCGAGCTCAACTGGAAGTGGAGAAGAGACGACACCCTCCAGGCCATTCGCTAGACGAGCGAGCTCAACTGGAGGTGGAGAAGAGATGACACCCTCCAGGCCATTCGCTAGACTAGCGAACTCAACTGGAGGTGGAGAAGATTCGACACCCTCCAGGTCATTCGCTAGACGAGCGAGCTCAACTGGAGGTGGAGAAGATTCGACACCCTCCAGGCCATTCACTAGACGAGCGAGCTCAACTGGAGGTGGAGAAGATTCGACACCCTCCAGGCCATTCGCTAGACGAGAGAGCTCAACTCGAGGTGGAGAAGATTCGACACCCTCCAGGCCATTCGCTAGACGAGCGAGCTCAACTGGAGGTGGAGAAGATTCGACACCCTCCAGGCCATTCGCTAGACCAACAAGCTCAACTGGAGGTGGAGAAGATTCGACACCTTCCATGACATTCGCTAGACGAGCGAGCTCAACTGGAGGTGGAGAAGATTCGACACCCTCCAGGAGCGAGGCTCAACTAGAGGTGGAGAAGATTCGACACCCTCCAGACCATTCGCTAGACGAGCGAGCTCAACTGGGGGTGGAGAAGAGTCCACACCCTCCAGGAGCGAGGCTCAACTAGAGGTGGAGAAGATTAGACACCCTCTAGGAGTGAGGCTCAACTGGAGGTGGAGAAGAGTCGACACCCTCCAGGAGCGAGGCTCAACTTGAGGTGGAGAAGAGTCGACACCCTCCAAGCCATTCGCTAGACGAGCGAGATCAACTGTAGGAGGTGCCAAACATTTTAGGCTCCTAGCGTCGACTAGG
Organism: Dactylorhiza incarnata; assembly: GCA_033032865.1. Lineage (NCBI taxonomy): Eukaryota > Viridiplantae > Streptophyta > Magnoliopsida > Asparagales > Orchidaceae > Dactylorhiza > Dactylorhiza incarnata. Next base: position 4,887,425 of record JAWHQI010000105.1, read on the forward strand.
TGGCAACTCTCTACTCGAGGACTTAGAATTCACTTGAGGGGGCAAGTAGCCGGTATGTAGGAGATGAGCTCGTGCAGTGACCTGGTCTACGACAACACTCTGCTCGAGGACTTCAACTCGCTCGAGGGGGCAGGTAGCCGGTGTGCAGGAGAGGAGCTCGTGCAGTGACCTGGTCTACGGCAACACTCTGCTCGAGGACTTCAACTCACTCGAGGGGGCAGGTAGCCGGTTTGCAGGAGAGGAGCTCGTGCAGTGACCTGGTCTACGGCAACACTCTGCTCGAGGACTTCAACTCGCTCGAGGGGGCAGGTAGTCGGTGTGCAGGAGAGGAGCTCGTGCAGTGACCTGGTCTACGACAACACTCTGCTCGAGGACTTCAACTCGCTCGAGGGGGCAGGTAGTCGGTGTGCAGGAGAGGAGCTCGTGTAGTGACCTGGTCTACGACAACACTCTGCTCGAGGACTTCAACTCACTCGAGGGGCAAGTAGCCGGTATGCAGGAGAGGAGCTCGTGCAGTGACCTGGTCTACGACAACACTCTGCTCGAGGACTTCAACTCGCTCGAGGGGGCAAGTAGCCGGTGTGCAGGAGAGGAGCTCGTGCAGTGACCTGGTCTAGGACAACACTCTGCTCGAGGACTTCAACTCGCTCGAGGGGGAAAGTAGTCGGTGTGCAGGAGAGGAGCTCGTGCAGTGACCTGGTCTACGACAACACTCTGCTCGAGTACTTCAACTCACTCGAGGGGGCAAGTAGCCGGTATGCAGGAGAGGAGCTCGTGTAGTGACGTGGTCTACGACAACACTCTGCTCGAGGACTTCAACAAACTCGAGGGGGTAAGTAGCCGGTATACAGGAGAGGAGCTCGTGCAGTGACCTGGTATACGGTAACACTCTGCTCGAGGACTTCAACTCACTCGAGGGGGCAAGTAGCCGGTATGCAGGAGAGGAGCTCGTGCAGTGACGTGGTCTACGGCAACACTCTGCTCGAGGACTTCAACTCACTCGAGGGGGCGAGTAGCCGGTATGCAGGAGAGGAGCTCGTGCAGTGACCTGGTCTACTGCAACACTCTGCTCGAGGACATAGAACTCACTCGAGGGGGCAAGTAGCCGGTATGCAGGAGAGGAGCTCGTGCAGTGACTTGGTCTACGGCAACACTCTGCTCGAGGACTTCAACTCACTCGAGGGGGCGAGTAGTCGGTATGCAGGAGAGAAGCTCGTGCAGTGACCTGGTCTACGACAACACTCTGCTCGAGGACATAGAACTCACTCGAGGGGGCAAGTAGCCAGCCTGCAGGGGAGGAGCCCAGTGCTACGGCCTGGACTACGGCAAAACTCTGCTCGAGGATTTTAACTCATCAGAGTACCTAAAAATGTAGTTTCATTCTCTCCCCTAGTAACTAGTGCACGGGCAAAGAGAGTCAGCACTCGAGGGGCAGATCGGCCAACATGCAAGGGGGGAGCTGATCTCGGCCGGCAATGCAGAGGCTTGGACTTAGGATGACGCACTGAACCTGAGGCATCATCTCATTGCTCGACCAGAAGTTCCAAGGGGAGAAGTGAGATCACACATCCTAAATCACCCTGAAGACATCATACTCCTTTGAGTGAACGTTCGATTCAGCTGATGAAGCGATGACCTCGCGAGTTGAACTCGCAGAATTAAGGAGAATCCTCCACGGGTATGGACTTGCGTAATATACACTCTACCATGACCATATCATATGGATCCCTCTATGACGGTTGTCATCGCGGTCAAAACGTCAAAGTCAGCACTGCTTGCAAATCATATGAAAGTATTCATGGGTTTTACCAAGACACCCATGAGTATTAATATGCTCTATGTATGAAAATGTGTTAGCAATAAAAAGAGGTGAAAACGAGGGCAAACAAGTGTCACTTTTGTGCTTATGACCCCCTATGCAGATTTGTCGGGGGTTCTGCTGCCTAGTCAGCGGACAGGGGTCAAGGGGGCAGCGCCCCTTGCGGGGTCCGGGGGCAGCGCCCCCGGAACTTTTTTATTTTCTATGCTCCAACTCGCCTGAAATCACTCCTCACCGAGCTTGATTTCTTATCGCCTGACCTTAAGTTTCCGTAGAGGAGGTCACCTACATTGGGTTGCCTCGCACCTTGCGAGTAGAACACATGCAAGCAGAATATCTGCGAGTAGAACTCATGCGAGCAGAATATCTATGAGTAGAATACCTCTTTTCTGGCCGCCTCGCATCTCGCGAGTAGGACGCTTGCTGGCAGAATATCTGCGAGTAGGACTCATGCGAGCAGAATATCTGCGAGTAGGACTCATGCGAGCAGAATATCTGCGAGCAGAATATCTGCGAGTATAAAACCTCTCTCCTGGCCGCCTCGCATCTCGCGAGTAGGACGCTTGCGGGCAGAATATCTGCGAGTTGATTGAGCTCTCCAGAGATGGAACTCACCTCAATTTGAACTCGCCTGACCAGGTACTCGCCTCGCTCCCTTCTCATCAAGGCTCACCGTGAGGTCTCACATTAAAGTTTCTTACTCCGGTCACAGTCCACGCTCACCGCACCAAAAAATGTTGAAACCCGGATACCGGTCCAACTATGTTCGAGACTTGGGGGTGACCAAAGGCTACTCGTTTAGTGATCGACCCACGTGAGACAAAGTGATAAGAAGCTAGAGAGCATACAAAACCACTCCAACCTGCCTATAAACAAGACTCGCGTGCTGCAGCGAGGAGGTCCCGCCACATACCCGGATGTCTATAGGAACTTCCCCTCCTAAAGCCAATGCTGAGCTTGGCACAAGAGATGCAGACAATGTACTCTCCCACCATGGGTGGGTGGGGGGGGGGGGGGGGTGAAAGTGCCTTCTACTTGTGCCTTGGGGTCCTATTTATAGGCAAATCAAAATGGATTGCGAATAGCTTCTCCCGCCTTCTGAAATGGGCTGCAGATAGGTCTTCTGTACTCACCCAGGTGGGGGGAGGTCTTCTGTACTCGCCCAGGTGGGGGAGGCTTCTGCGTTGTCCTCATACATTTCTGATCTCGACGAATTACGGGTTATACAGCTCGTATTGCCCACGGCCAATTGCCATGACAAACAGTCAAATTATCATGACTAAAAGTCTAAAATCGTGGCTAAAAGTCATATAAAAGAGGTATTTGCCACAAAAAGAGCATGACAAATATTTTTTTGCCACGCTCGCATTGCCCACGCCCATTTGCCACGGCAGTCCGTGGCTAAAAGTCTTTTGCCACGATTTTGGACTTTTAGCCACAGTAATTTGCCCTGGCTAAAAGTCAATTTTCTAGTAGTGAATATTTCTCAATTCTTTCTCCTTAAGCTTTCATATTTTCAATACAATTATCTTGCGATACTACGTTTGCTTCATCCAGTGGAAGTTCGGGTGCTCCGTGCTTCTTCGGTGTCCGCGCACATTGGAGTTTCGGGATCTAGCCGGGTGTTGTATCTTGGAAAAGTGAGCATCGGTTGAAAAGCCATGTCGAAGGGTGGTGCAACTTCTTTAGGGCAGTGATCACACACCTTACCCATGCTTGATTTCTTACTTTATTTTTTATTGTATTTTATTTCATGTATTTCTAAACATTTATATTTTGTTTCGAAAAATTATATTACAAATATTTTATTATTTATTTCAAGAGAATATTTTAAAAATATTATCATTATATAAGCAAAATTTCTATCACCTAACACAATTCTTACCATTTTCATCTGGGCTTAGGCCCGACATCGACTGGTTCAATGATAGAGTGCAATGGCGACAGAGGATTCATATAGCCGACCCCACTATGGTGGGATAAAGGCTTGAGTGTTGTTGTAGCTGGTGTGCAAATAATACGTTGTTGTGTAGATATAAAAAGGCAATTGTTATTAGCACACCAATTTTGTCTATTCGCACACCAATTTCTATGAGTTATTGCGTGTCTTTCTAAAATACATCTTGTACATGCATTTTTAGGAAAAGTGTTTGAGATCTACAACTTTCGTGTTGAACACTTTTCCTAAAAATGCATGTACAAGGTGTATTTTCAAAAATTCGTCAAAAATTCGCTATAGTTACGATCAGAGGGGCATACGTCGTGTGCGTGCATTTTTAGGAAAAATGTTCAACACCAAAATTGTAGATCTCGACGAGATCTACAATTTTTATGTTGAACACTTTTCCTAAAAATACATGTACAAGGCGTATTTTCAAAAGGCGTAATAACTCATTAAAATTGACGTGCGAATAGCCAAAACTAATGTGTTAATAAAAATTGCTTGTAAAAATTTGGTTGAAAACATTTTTTGATTGTACTAAGCGGAATTTGATGTGCTAATACAACTAAAAAAAATCTAAAAACCAACAAGACTTGGAAAAAGAGTGGTTCCCTTTCTGGAGTGGAAGAGCAGGGGCGAAAGCAGCGATTAAGGAAGGGGGAAAAGCCATGCCGCTCGTGGATTACGCCTCTTCTTCTGAGGACGAAGAGGTCGGAGAAGACGAGCAGCAGCACAGTGTAGAAGGGTGCGAAGAACGACGGGAGGGGAAGTCACAGTCAGATTTGCCGGCTGCTGCCGTGATCGCTCCCACGCAATTTCCTAGTCAAACGAAAACGTAATCTCTTACCCAAATATCTGCTTCTTGTTCAATCCGTTCGATGAGTGAGAGATTCGCTTGAATTTACGATGTTAAATACTAGGGTTTATTTCAGAGCGTGATCATTTCACCATTCTTTTCTCTGTACCTTGCTGCTGACTTCCCATGGTGCTAATTTATGGGATGCATGCGCTACTTTTTGAGCGCATACTTTGTTTTAGGGTTTGGGTTCGGGATTTTAGTTCTGTCGTTGGATGGATTTTTGCACCCCGAAATATAGGAGTTTGACATTTGCACCCCAAAAATTTAAAACTGGCACTCCCCAATTACATTAAATTTGACATTTCACACAAACTGAAATTTAAGGGGTATTTTGGGCCGGAGCACAACCGAAAATCTTGGAAACATATCACAAAGTTCTTAAAGAAAACTTCTCCGGTCGACGAGGAGATGGCTATGCAGTGAGAAGAAGGATGAACGAATGGAAGGGATACGAGGAGATGGCTATGCAATGAGAAGAAGGAATAAATATGTATACCTACAATGCTTCGTTGAGAACGACAGGATCGACGAGGGGCGTGAAGGCTTCGCTGAGAACGACGACCTCGAGGAGGAACCGGAAATCAGGTCGTCATCGGTCGCTGAGAAGGGCGTACTCAAAGGGGTGTGAAGGCTGGCTGAGAAAAAAGAAGACCTAAATCTCTATTATTTTGCAACCGGACTAAAATACCCCTCTAGAAATTGCCCTAGGGTGCAAAGCGCGAGCATTTAATAAGGGTGTTGATAATCATACATCATATTTTGTTATTTGTAACTCAATTTTATTCGTACTCCACATAATTATAATTGTACACCACAACGCTATTTGTACCCAAAATGAATTTCTTAAAAAATTGAATTTAGAGATAAAAGTAGACATATATATTGAACATCTTTCTCAAAATAATAAAAATGTTCCAAAAATATACTTAAATATATTTTCTCATTCTAACATCGATATGATCTATAATATCAAATAGTCATCATTTGTTGAAGCCGTCTCCCAAAAAACCTAAATAAGAAGAAAACCTAAAATCCCTCTTGGCCGGCCGGAAATCACCCCCGTCGGCGGCGGATTGAGGGAGGGCGGGCGTCGGACAAGTTCACGAATGGAGGCGGGCGAGGGTTTCGTTAAACAGTGAAAGGCAGCATGAGGGAGAAAGTGGGTACAATTAGGGTATTTGGTGGCTTTAATAATGCCTCTTTTAAAAAAAAAGAGGTACAAATAGCCATATTAGAGGTATGATTATCACTACCCTTTAATAATTTGTGTGTGTGTGTGGGGGGGGGGGGGGGGGGGGGGGGGGGGGGGGGGGGCAAAGTGCTAATTTCAAACTTTCGGTGTGCAAAATGCCGAACTCCCAATTTAAACTTTCGGGGTGCAAAATGCCGAACTCCTATATTTTGGAGATGCATAGTGTCAAAAAGAAAGCATAGGTAATTAGATGGTACATATATTTTTTAATTATATTCTTGACAAGTGGGCTGTGATTTTGACTTGCGTGAATGTACTTGGTTCAATGCCTGTCATGTAGATGGCAGTGTTCTTAAGATCTCGGTGCTATTAGATTCCACTGCTATCTTTTAAGTATTGTGTATGTGTTTAAACACATCTGGATAGTCTAAGCTATATTTTTATGCAATGTTTTGGCTGTGAATTTATTTAACAAAATATTATCTTAAGATGTCAGATGAAGCCACCAACATCTTTAAACAGCATGAGACAACATTACAATGTTTGTAAACCAAACAAACCCCTAATTTGGTTGTGAAGGCTAGTGTTCGATATTTGTGACTTACATAACACGTGGTTCAAACTCTACACTTGGTTCAATCCCCAAGCCAGCAGCATAAGCAAAAGCATCGATTTAGGAAATGATCCAAAGTCATGCCATAATAATGTAAATTATAAGCTAACGGAAAGAAAACAGGCAACATAGAAAAAATTTAATATCAAAATAACATGTCCAAAAGGAATAATAAAAGACAAGCCCTTTGTTTATGGGGACTCACATTTGCCATGAAAAAGAAGTATTGATAGCTAAAGGAAATCTGCAAAATTAAATATTTAATGTTTTATTAAGTTTTGTTTCCACCACACACAAATTTGCAGATTTATCTTATGAAGTATTTTTGTGTAAAAGTATGTGTTTATTTGTATTTTTGCATATCAAGAGAGAGGACACGGAAATTGCATTGCATTAAACAAATATAAAGATATAATCGAGAGGCAAGCTCTCGCCAAGGACCCGAAGGCTGGGTCCTCCAAAGCACTCCTCTCTTCACGAGAGTTCAAGACACTACGACTCAAAAGATAAACAAGACTCCACCCCTAGAGCTCCTTATATAGATGGAGCCCCTCACTACAAGACAAAACACTTAAAGATACATACATGCCAAGATACGTAAGACACGTGCGTATCAATACATCCGGCCTGAAAAGTGACCTTGTCCTCAAGGTCGAGCCAGGAAGGGTCCCATGAGCGCGTCGGCGAGACTTGGGCGGCTCCCCTGGTGGGCGGATCAGGTGAAACATCAGAAGCATTGAGGCATCGTGGCATGCCAGTTGCTGCAGATATGTGGTACAGGTGACCGAAACGGGCGTAGAACTCGACATGAGATTGCCTGAGAGGTGAAACAATGTCATGCCCGCAAAATATCTCATCCTCAAGGACGAGCGAGGAACACGCCAGTTGGGCCAGGGCCGCGGTCGGAGGCCATATGCTAGGAAGACTGATGGGGGATTCCCATCCAGGTCCTGAATGAGGGTCGTAGGGTCAGACATTAGGTCGATGAGGAGTAGGTAGTGATGATTTGGAAGGTGACCTGATAGGAAGGCTGGTCGAAGTGGGAGAGTGACAAGATGTGAGGTTATGGTAACAGTGGGCTCATTAGATGTGGGAAAAGATGAGTCGGGAGATAAGAGAGCTGACCGGCGGGCGGGGGTCTCCAAGAAACGGTGCGGAGCAGAAAAAGCATGTGGCTCCGTGTGAATGGCTGGCGAGCCGCCAGGTGGAGCTTCTGTCACGGGCTTGTCGAAAGGCGTGCGGATTGGATGGCAACCGGTGCAAATCAGACAATGGGGAGGTATAAGGGGAGTGCGTGCCGCGTTCGACAGTGGGAGAACGAAGGGGATGTTAGGAAGGGAGGATGTGACAACGGTTCCAATAGTTGATGACCCACTGAGGGGTGGCAGTGGGATGTAGGGAGAAGGAGGCTCGTCGGGAAGCAGAGAGGCGGGCAGGGGCGTGTGGAAGGAGCCGATGACGAATTTTGAGTGCCATGACAAGGAGATTATCCAGGGCATCGTCAATTCGATCGAAGCGAGCATGCACTGAATCCGGAAGGAGAGCCATGGTGGAAAAATAGGGGCAAGGGCCGACAGAAAGCGACAGAAGGCTCTAGAGGGCCGCCGGAATGTCGGAGGAGCCGCGGGAGAGCTGCGGGAATGCTGCAAGAGCAGCAGGAGGGCCGCCAGAATGCGTAAGAGGTGCAGGATTGCCGCTGAGAGGAAAAAGGGAGTGCGGGCGGATGACTGGATGCTGACGGAAACGCTGGAGGACGCCGAGATGCAGCAGGAGCCACTAAAGGGGCGGCCCGCCACGACAAAAGCGGGACTGGGTGGCCGGATGGCGGTGAGAATGGGGAGCAACAACATGAAGGCTCTGGAGTCTGGAGAAGGTGGATGGACCCGTCAGAGGGGACACGAGCCGCTGGAAGGTGCATCAAAAGCCGCCGTCGAGCGTGGAAGCGGCAGACGACGTCGTCGAGGGAGGACGCGCTGGAGTTGGCTGTCGTCGTAGACCAGGATCAATGGAAGGAAGGACGCGGGAGTCGCGGTTGGACGGTAGCGGCGAGCAAAATCCCGAGCCTAGAGGGCTCGGTTGCAGCGGTTGGGAACGGGGAAGTTGGCGGAAGATGAGTGCCGCCGTCAGGTGTATAATACGGAAGTTGATCCAATTAGGGTCGGACCAATTGATACGCCGTAGTTGTATCAAGAGCGAGGACACGGAAATTGCATTGCATTAAACAAACATAAAGATACAATCGAGAGGCAAGCTCTCGCCAAACACCCGGAGGTTGGGTCCTCCAAAACACTCCTCTCTTCAAGAGAGTTCAAGACACTAAGACTCAAAAGATAAACAAGACTCCACCCCAAGGGCTTCTTATATAGATGGAACCCCTCACTACAAGATAAAATACTTAGAGACACATACATGACAAAATACATAAAGAAACGTGCGTATTAACCTTACTTCCAGTAGACGTCCACCTTATTACCCTACAACCAGTCCTAACTGAACCTCATATCCCCTCCCTGGTTCAACCAACCACAACCACACCACCAAACACTCAGTCTACCCTCCATCCTCAAAAAGCAGCTGCCAACCACCTTGTGCAGCCTTTCCCTGCCTTTTGCCGGTCCTTCCCTGTCCTCCAAAATTCCCCCCCCCCCCCCCCCCCCCCCCGACCTCTTGTCAATCCTCCTAATCCTTAGCCGACCCACCCATGCCCATTTAAGGCCTGACTGAGCCCATCCCTGCACCCTAACCCTTCGTTGATCCTTCCACACTCCCCTTAAATTCTGTCCAGTACCACCCAGTCCATCACAACCCCAATAACTCCTCATCCAGTCCTTTCACAACCCATATCAACCACTATGCAACCTCTTGTTGCTTGTGAGTTCTTAGTTTGGTTTCTTGTTTCTTCATTGTTGTATGAAATAGATTATTTATATTCTTATGGATGTGTACCTTTGTTAGTATATCTATGTTGTTATGATCGTGAATTTCAGATTTTATTCCAAATGCGTATTAAAAGCGCTCCAATCGAAAGGAGAACTAACGTTCACTCTTTAAATTTTATGTGATCTATTGTGCTAGTTGCTTAAGTTTTATGTTTTCCAATTATTGTTTGCTAGCGATTAGTCCAACATGCATGTATGATTCTAGGTTTAGATAGAATCTCTCCGACACTATACATTGGGCTTGCATAGTCTAGAGTCGCACTTCACCCCCCACCATACCTCAGATTTGGTATTAGATCCCAAGATTTGTGTCTCATTTTTTGTCCTGGAGGCCATACACTTACACTGCAATAATCAAAACTGCTATCCACATTGCCAACAACCTCGTCTTCCATGAGAGGACTAAACATATTGAGATTGATTGCCATTTTATGCGCGAAAAATTCAGGATCAAACCATTACTACTGTTTTTGTGTCATCTGGGGACCAACTTGCTGATATGTTTACCAAAGCAGTTTTTGGTAAATCTCTTCAAACGTACTCTCTCAGGCTTGGAATGATGAATGCTTATGGTGTTAGCTTGAAGGGGGAGGGGGGGTATTAGGATCGACCGTATCAGGGGGAGGGTTAATAGTCAAGCTATTTTAGGCTCACCGGTGGGTGACCGTAGATCAAGCTGTGGCTTAAGGGAAACAAATTGTGTTTCCCGTGGTGTGATTCGTGAAGAACGGAAGTTCGTTTCTCGCCAACACATTATATATTCAATAACTAACATTTTTTCAAGTTTGCATGAGGGCTATTCTGCAGGATTCTCTGGCTACAAAAATAGTGCAGGAACTCAAGACATCACCAACTAACTTGACTAACTTGACTCATATTATTCATACTAGCTGGCTCAAACCTGAAAAGTACTTTAATGAGATTATCACACAGACATTTCCATGAGAGGACATGCTTGGATCCTACAAACCCTTCAAGTGCATTCACGCTTTCATTTGAAGGGATACACTGTAATGTCAAAGATTATGTGGAGAAGTGTGAAGTGTGTGTAAACCCACCAACAAACTCCTTTGGACTACTGTGAACACTTTCAACACCACAACAATTATGGACTGACATGACCCTGTATTACATAACTCACCCGCCAAGCTCCAAAAACCTAACTTATATATTGGTTGTGGCATATTCCCAGACACAGTGAACTTTGCGTTCTTACCAACAAGTAATAACGCATCAAAGGTATCCACCACATTTTGGGTGAAATTGGCAAGTTACATGGAATGACAAAGGGTCCGTTTGACACTGGTGGCGGTCGTGAATGCCGTGGTTATGAACCATCATTCGTGAACACCCAACCTCACCTAAGGAACTCCATCCAATTTTATGTTCAAAACTAGTTTTCTTTTCTTGGTGGCGATCATAAATGTTGTCTCCAAACATATATTCTATGATGTTGGCGTTTTGTCCAAACTCACCGGAGCCAAAACGTCACGCCAAACGAAGCCAAAGTCAATAATTAGTGACACACCTTTTATCATTAGTAAATTATGGCAATAGCTTTTCAAGTTGCATGGAACAGTTCAGCACCCACTAACGGATGGATAATAAAAATAAATAGATGTATTGAACAATATCTGATGATGTCCCACATGAACAATCTCAAAGTGGGCTAAACTACTCGGCTGGTTTGAATACCGCTGCAATATTTTCTTATTTATTTGTAGGTATAACTCCATTTAAATCCATATATGGAAGAAATTCTCCATGCATTCTAGCATACTTTGTTGGAATTAACAAAATTGATGCAATTTTTTACCTAGTAGACAAATTAGTTTGGAAAAAAATTGTGGATGATGGTGCTCTTTTGCAAAATGCAATGTTGTTTAGGTCTTGTGCCATCTATCTTTAATTTATGTTATCTATCATCTTGTAAAACTACATTGTGGTTTACCTTTTCAGGTTAACGGGTATATTTGTGGTGCCATGGATAATTGTATCATGAAAATTTAATGATACAGTTTACAAACCTGCATTGTGTCTCCAATATTGTATGTATTCTATTGTTGGTAATTAAAATAGTCCGTGTTATCTAAGTGTTAGAGAATGTTAAGATGAATGTGTGGAAAAACTGAGAAAAATAAATTGGGGAGTGATTCTATTTGAAGAGCAACTGAAGTGGCATCTATTGAAAATAATATAATTGAAAATATGCTTAAGTGGTTTGCACATATAGAACAAAGTAAAATGCACAAATAATATAATTAGATAAAATTAGTATTTAAGGATCATGAAAGTGTGGATTCATAACGCCAATACCTACTAATTTGGGGTGAGGCTAATGATGATGTCACACTTATTCTATTTTATTATTATTTTGTGCATTAAGTATCAGAAAAACAATAACGTTTGTTTGTTCCATACTTTTTCTTTCTTAATGTTTCATTTGTTTTCAGGGAATTTTTGTCTTCGACACACCGCCCCCGCGATGTTGCCATGCCTTCACCTGCACTATATATGGAAAAGCTCCCTGATGCCTCTATTCTTTTTTCTTCCTCTTCATTATCGCAACATCAATTCATCGGCACAGACAACTATTCTCGCATAGCTGCTTCTATGGCAGAAAGTGTCTCAAGGAAGAGGGTGCCGAGTGGATCAAGTTTCATTCAGCCACAAAATAATAAGCATCCTAGAGGGAACCTACCTCATTCAAGAAATATTCCTGATACAGTTAGGGGCTCTTTAATTCCTCCACAGCTCAAAGGAAGGTTTGTATCTTTCCAGCACTTGTATACTAAAATTTCTTCATTTGTATGACTGCAAGTGAGGTTTATATCTATTTTGATTTCTTATGAAATGGTAATCTGTCCCCATCCTCATTTTACTTTTACTGTCAATAGTGTTGTTCGAACTTCTGACTACAAGAAACACACATGCTTTGCATCTGAAAGATGTTAATGCACTTAAGAATATTAATCTTAGTATTGGATTGGATCTATGAAGGATATGTTAGCAATAAAATACCAATTGGATGGCTTTCTCCCCTTAGATCAAGCCTTTTAGATTGAAAATGGGTTTGACCAATAGTATATATTAGGTCCTTTGGCTCATACTCTCTAACAAGTGGTATTAGAGCTGATCACATGACTGATCTAGTGGCTCATTAGTTTGTATCTAATGGGTATTTGGTACCTTCAACTATGTTTAAACAAGTTTCAGGAGCACATGTCTCTTATGGTGCCTTTACATGATTGAGTGCGCTCTTGATGGCTGATACTTAATGGTTTTGAGAAAAAAAATGTTTGTTTGAGGGGGAGTGATGATTGATGTGGAGAGCTCTTGCACCGGGAAATTTCGAGACACGAGAGCATCAAATTTATTCCAAATCTAGTAAGTGCAGTTGGTCTTTCTTCTCCTTCAGACAATCTATTTTTGTTGATCATGCTCCATAAAGAAAAGTTGACATGCATTACTTGTTTCTATGTATTGCGCAGTAGGATAACTTGATATATATATATCTATATCTTATAAATATATTCTATAAAGAAAAACATTCAGGACCAAATTGAGGCTGAATTACTTCCATTCATCAAATCTCAGTCGTCGGATCAAAGAATTATAGACTGCAATTTGCAAATAGCCATTTCTTGAAAATCATCCTCCCTCCCGAAACCAGCCCGATACCACCGTTCACCTCAAGGCTCATCCGCGGTTTCCCTCCGCCGCCGACGGCCTGCCTGGAGCCCACCTTCGGGGTCGCCGGACCCCGGCGAACCTGCCGGGGGTAGTCCTGCGGCGCTCCGGTAGGGCCACCGCCGGCGGTGGCCCTGACCGTGAGGCCCAGATCTGGCCCTGCCAGAGCGTCGCAGGACTACCCACTGCAGGTTCTTCGGGGTCCGGTGACCCCGCCGGTGGCTCCGGGCAGGCCAGCGGCGGAAGAGGGAAACCGTGGGTAGGCGTGTGTTTTATTTTTTATTAAATTTTTCTTAAAAATATAAAAAAACTGTTTAAATAATTATACACATATATATAATACAGATATTTTTAAAATTTTAAAAATAAAATACAGATATTTTTATTTTTTAAAAATTTCTAAAAAAATGTTTAAATACTTATATATATATAATTTACAAAAATGCAGTTTTTTAAAAATAATTAGGTGCGTGCTAGGGGCGGGCAGGGTACTATCGCTCGTGGAAGCCTGAGGCGGGCATGGTACTGTCGCGCGGGACACGGGGGTCTCCCGTGCACTGTCACTCATATATATATATATGCGCTTTAAATATTATTTCATGTATTAAGTAGTTAATTGGTTATAATTAATCTAACCAGTCTTTTATTCTTTGAGGGCTTTTAAGTCTTCTAAGGTCGGTGCTCTCCTCATGTATATATACCTCATGTGATAATGAAACAGTAAGTGATTGTTATTTCCTACATAGTATCAGAGATAACTTAAGAATAATGCCCTAGCTTTCACTCCCGTGGCCGCCTTTATTGCGACTGTGTAACATGTCTACGTGATCGACAATCTCGACGCAAGATCCACTCAATGACTTCGAGGATCTTCTTCTGTTGTCTTCGTGTGATCCATTACAGAGGATATCCAACTCGACGATTTCGACAATCTCTGGGATTTTCGGCTCGGCAGAGGCTAGTATGCGTGATCATCGACTTTCTTGCGCTCAGTGCCCGTCTCCACGATCGGGGCTCGACTCGACTAATCTTCTTCCACTGTCTTTTGGTCGCCGATCTCTACCACTCTTCTTCTGCCACTGATCTCTGTTGATCTTCTTTGTCGTTGTTCTCTGTCGATTTTCTTACTGTTACGATCTCTGCAGGCTCGACATTGCCAAACTTCTTACTTCTGCTGTGATACGCTTACTCTGCAGATCACTGCTGATCTTTCCGCTGTGATCTACTTGACGCTATTGCAGATCCTCTTCCGATTTCCTTCTTCCGCCTTCAGTGCGACTAATTTGCTGATCTGATTCCTTGGACCTTCCTGTATCAGAGATAAGAATTGCATACCACTTTAAATCTATCGTCGTTTCTGCCAACATGAATGTTACTCCTCTAAGCTCTAATGACCTTCCCGTTCTTCACCCCACATATTGCCTCAGTGTAAAGAACTATCTCCACTGAGCTCAAGTCATCCGCACTACCCTAAAAGGAAGAAGAAAATTAAATCAGATTGAAGGGGCTACCCTTGCCAAGAGGATGCTAAATTTGAGGAATGGGATCACAGGCTCTATTATCATTGTGGAACTCAATGGCACCCGACGTGAGCAAGAATCGCAAGAGAAATCCAAGGCAATCTTCGCTAGACTTATTCTATAATGCAAGATATAGCCAAATGCTATGATTTGAAGATGAAGATTTTTTCCTCTAAGCAATGGAATTTATCGGTTACAAAATACTACAGGATCCTGAATGGGCCATGGATTTAGTTGGATTAGTATCAGAATCTGAAGATGCAATGCGACAAAAATGTCGTTACCTTGGAAACTTTTGTCGAGAGTGATAAGATCTTTCGACGGGATCAGCAAGAAACTCTATCATCGACGGGATCAACAGAGAGATTCGTCGATGGGATCGGTGACCGGAATAGCATCCCGGATAGACGACGAGAATAGCTTTCGGGATCGTCGACGGGATCGACCAGCGATGTGCGGCAGCGGGAACATCGTGGAGGCAGCAGACGTGATGCTGAAGACGCACGGGAGCAATAGTCAGACACGTCATCAGAATCAAAAGCTGCGGAGCACGACGAAGAACCCAGAGCCCTCCGTCGACGGGATCGGGGGGATCAGAAGCCACTCCCGTCGACGGAATCAGAAGTCGGTCTAGTCGACGGGAGCGGAAGTAGGACTCGTCGACGATAACACTAACGGAGAAAGGGACGGGATCTAGAGAGGAAGTCTCCGAGAAATTTTAGTGCCAATATTTTTTAGGGTGCCGAAATTTAAGGGAGTAAATTCCCCCTCTGATACCATGTTGGAAGAGAAGAAAAGAGATAATACTTGGTGTTTTATTCATCCACATAGGGGGGTAATATATATGAGTTATAACGACACATAATGCTTGACTCACGATGTGAGACTAAACCCACTCACATACTAATAGACTTAAATAATAAATACTAATATCTCAACAAGTTTCTTTCTGGCTTGATCTCTGAGTATGATCCCATTAGTGTTCAGATTCTTATTAAGCAATGATTTTCGTCACTCTGAAATTTTCTATACTGCTAGAGGAGAAGAGAGTCATGGGGAAATTATGATGGATGACAAACTCAATGACATATATGCTCTTATGGCCAGTAAGTATGTCAAACCGGGATCTTTTACTTCTAGACGCAATCGAGAGAACCGTGGTGCACCTACTGCAAAAAGTTTGGCCATGCCGAGGAGAATTGCTTTAACTTCATGGCAAAGAACATATTCTGAGTCGTATTGGAGGATTTAAAGTAATCCAGCGTAACCAAGCCAATCTAGCCACGTCCAGGATTACAAAAGAGCTTCAGTGTGAAGTCAAGGAGAATATTGTTGATGACATCCCTTCTCTCAACAAAGATGAGTTAGAGAACCTGCGCACTCTTTTTGGTTCTCTCCGTAAGCCTTCTGGTACTGGCACCCTTGCCATGAGTGGTAAGAATCTTAGTTCAAAATCGTTTATTATTTCAAATAGTGTTATTGATAGTTGATTGGTCCTCAACTTTAAATCTATTGACCACATGGTTTCTTCTAAAACACATTCTCATTTTGTTTACCATCTTCCCACCAAAACATCATTATCGTTGTTGATTGTTCTCACACATTAGTAACTAGCAATTGTACTATTGAGCTGCCCCCTTCCTCTCAAACATAATGTTCTTCATGTTCCAAGATTACCACAAATCTTATTTTTGTCCACAAATTAACTACAGACTTAAATTGTGTCATAACATTCTTTCCATTTGATTGTGTATTTCAGGATCTAACCATGTGGAGGACGATTGAAATTGCTGAGGAAAAGGGAGGTTTGTATTATTTACTTCAAAAGGAGGGTGAGATTGATCGGATGTCCTTCCATTCATGTTTCCACTCTGAGAATCCATCTGTGATCATGCTCCAAAATAGACGGCTAGGGCATCCGCCCTTTACACTTATTTAAACTATATTTCCTAATTTATTTTTTGAAACATATGTTGAAGTTGAAGTAAGCCCTTTTTAGGAGGTAAATAACTCATTGTAAAGACCCACTTATAAAGCTCATTATTCCTCCTTATATTTAGTCCAACATCTCTAATCTTGTATTAGGTTTCCCTGCCTTTGTGGATATATAGGAAAGCATTGTAATCTATGGATATATATACATCAGTGATGTAGATGTCGGCCGACATGTCTGACATGTCGGCGACATGAAGGTTTTGGGTCCAAACCGCAACGAAATCGATATTTTGACGAGAAATTGCTTTTTGTAAAATATCGCGAGATATCGACGATATATCACGCAGGATATCGGCAACCGATATATTGCATTTTCAAATTTTAAAAAATGCGATTATTTCAGTCGAATGGCTCATTTGTCTGAGCTGGCAGCATCTCGTCTGTTTAATTAAATCATGGGAACGACTCATTTCGGTCATCCTGCCCTAGGTTACGAGAGGCGACTCCCTCGTTTTCTCCCTTTCGGTGCTCTGGCTGTGTTGTCGACGGCGACTCTCACGATTCGATTCTGCCATTGTTTCGACAGTTCTTCCTCTTCCTTAGCGTCGACGCTTCTATCTCCGTCGGTCTGCTACTCTACCCTAGCTTCTTCTCTTACGACACATAACTGTGAGCATTCTCTGCCCTAGGTTTCACTTCTATCTTGGTTTTTTTTTCTGGCATTTTTTTATTTGTTCTGGCTTTTTTTCATTTCTTCTGGCATTTTTTTGGCATTTTTTTTTCATTTGTTCTGGAATTTTTTTCATTTCTTCTGGCATTTTTATCATTTCTTCTACCATTTTAGGTATTTTTTCTGACATTGGCCCTACTATCTGGTCTGGTAGCGTCTTCTTCTGGCATTTTTATCATTTCTTCTGGCATTTTAGGTATTTTTTTCGGCTGGTAGCGTCTTCTTCTGGCATTTTAGGCTATCAGGTATTGGTAGGGGATCATTACATTTTAAAATGCCATTACATTTTAAAATATCAATACAATCCAGCTCGACTTCATTACATTCTATTGCACTTTAGGTATTTACAACTTACTCTCAATCTGCTATTGTTGTTGCTCTCAATCTGCTTTGAAATATCCACTCTTAGTAAGTTGTCGGCTGGAATGGAAATTTAAAGGCGTTTTCATAAGGCCTTTGATCATAATCTACCAAAATACATTTGCATGTCACCTATACAATATGATGATGCTTGGTACATTCAATTTGTTGGAATAATGATATCTTTCTAGGTATTTTGAATAAGTTCAACATCATATTATCATCACTTGTTACATTCAATTTGTTAGTGTTAGGTTACTTGCAAGAGTTCTTGTTACCATAACCTTCACTTTCTATATACTCAGTATAAATATACCATACAAGGACTCTTAAATGGAGGATTTAAGAGGCATTCCTGTCCAATTTTACCTAAATACATCTCTTTTAATTTTTTTCAAATTGTTGGAATTCAATTAAATGCAATAATTATTTTTCATGGCCATGTTATCTTATCAAATTCATTCACAACAAGCAATGCATCTATTTCCCTTACTTTGTGTTCAAAGTTTTGTTCAAGCATACACCCAAGGTTAATGAGCAACTATTACATGCACATATCACCTGATTTTATTCTCTTTGATGCAACAAATGATGTAATCATGATTCATGAATATCATATGTAAATAATCCAAAATTTTAATACTTTATTAGTTCATTATAATCATATTATTACATATTTCCTGCATAATTTATAAACATACATTGTATGTACATTTTTACCTATTTATAAAAAATTGTGTTTATATACTATTAAATTTATTTAAATATTAAAATCCGTCATTGTAAAATATCCCTGATATATCCCCCGCAATCCGACATACGACATTTCAAACTCAAACCGACATGAACCCGACATCCGACATCTACAACCTTGATATACATATTGAAATAACATTTTATTTCATTTCTTGACTTTGTATCAGAGCCATTATCTCATCATCATTCCCTCCTGGACTTTATCCTATGCGTGGCTTCTCCCGTTTCCCATCGGAGAACTGTTCGAGACGATCCCGTCCGAGCGCATTTATCCCGTCGCCCATAGAGCTGTTCGGGACGATCCCGACTGCTCCTCTCATCATCGACCTCGGTGTCGAGCTTTCCTACGAGTTCCTGCAAAGAACTTCCGAGTTCTGCGAGCTATTCGAGCTTTCCTGCAAGTCCCGCGAGCTCGCGAGCTATTCCTGCGAGCTTTCCTCACGCGAGCTCTGTCTTTCCGAGTGTTCTTCAAGGAGCTCTTCCATCGTCTAGTTGAGCTTTCCTCTGCAGCGAGCTCTTCCGCTCTACAACGAGCTCTTCCGTGGGCTCTTTCAGCGTCTGGACGAGCTCCTCTATCGTGCAGTGCGAGCCCTCCCAGCGCCTTCTTTCGGCAACGAGTTCATCCCGCACACACTTTCCCGGGTTCCCCATGCGAGCCCCATCTCCACGCGAGCTCTTCGAGTCAGTGGACTCCTATGGTTTAGGGTTGGCGAGCTCTTCCAACACTAGACTGCCGTATTTGCGTATTTCAGCGCACTCTTTCCTGTTGTTTGTTGTTGCCCTTTATGGCAAACTCCTCGAATACACTTGTTGAGTTATCCTCATATTCCGACGTTCATTCCTCTCCGATCAGGCCTCCTCCACTTGTTTATCCTCCTCGAAGCCTTGGCTCTTCCAGTTCCTTTCGGATTACAACTGTTCATTTGGACGGTTCAAACTATCTTGAGTGGCCCCGCGCTGCACATCATGCAATTCACAGTCATCCACTGTATGGGTACATTGATGGGACCGTGGTTCAACCTCCTGTCACTAACCCCTCATGTAGAAAGTGGGATGTTGATAACTCTCTAGTGTCTCGTGGTTTCTCCACTCTATCTCCTTTGGTCTGTCACAGTTACATTCTCATGGGCTCTGCCTTTGAGATTTGGACTTGGGCACGAGAGACGTATTCCCAAATTGGTAGATCCACTCAGGTGTACGAGAGTATTCGCCGCCTTCTCAGCCTTCAGCAAGGATCTTCTGATGTTGCCTCATATTACTCTGAATTCGAACGTCTCTATCAGGAGCTTGACTACTTTGGCGACTTCACTTCCGCTTGCACTGCTGATGTTCGGGAATTGAAGACAAAGGAGGATTGGTACTGCCTCCATGTCTTCCTGATGGGTCTTTAACCGTCATTCTCTTCCTTCTCCGCGAGAAGCTTTTAACATGGTTTTGGGTGATAAGGATCGTCACCACTCTCTCCATTCTTCCAAGGCTCTGGATCGTTCCGCCCCTGCTAGCATTAGCCAGGTTCAGCCGTCCGACGGTCCCTGGCCTAAGATTTGTGATCACTGCGGGAAGCCTGGACATGTTTGTACCACCTATTATCACCTTCATCCTCATCTTGCTCCTGTCCGCAAGTCTACTAGTGGTCGTGGTCGTGGTAGTTCTCGTCAGCACAATTTCCGTCCTGCTGCCCATACTGCTGATGTTTGCCCTACTCAACTATCCTCCGACGTTCTTTTTGCTGAAGATCTTGCTGCACTTCGCCGTCTCCTTCGGTCTCCAAGCATCTCTTATACTGCTGCCTTTGCTACTTCTGGGGCTCCCAGTGCGCAATCTTCTTCTGCTGTCCCATCCGAGTGGATCATCGATTCGGGTGATACCGATCATATGACAGGGGAATCATCAGGTTTTACCTTATACACACCCCTCTCGGGACGTGATAAAGTCATCACTGCTAATGACTCTTTCTTCTATAGCGAGAAAAGGAATTGTTTTTGTTCCCTTACCATGCCTCGCAATTCTGTCTTGCATATCCCTACATTTTCTCGCAATTTACTCTCTATTAGTCGCTTGACTACATCCTTAAACTGCTCCGTAACCCGTTTCCCTTATGGGTATGTTTTTCAAGATCTGGCAACTAAGCAATATATTGGCAGTGGTAGGAACTCCGAGGGGTTGTACGTCTTGGACCATCCTCCTGCCCATGCCCTCTCCAGTACCTCTGCTCCCACTTCTGCAGATGTTTGATGTTGGCATCAACGTCTCGGGTATCCGTCCCACAATTATTTTCTTAAGATGTTTCCTTTTTTTTCCAAATGTTTGGGCAAGCTTGTTTGTGATGCTTATAGTTTTTCTAAACATGTTCGGCATACTCTGACTAATGTATCTTATCCCAGTACAATTCCTTTTGATATTATTCACAACGATGTTTGGGGACCTTCCCATGTTACTTCTTTCTTTGGTCACCGTTGGTTTGTTACATTCATTGACTGTTTTTCTCGCACTACATGAGTGTATTTATTAAAAAAGAAGAGTGACGTGTTTCACTGTTTTTAACTCTTCTATAAGATGGTTGACACTCAGTTTGGCTGTATAATTTGTGTCCTTCGTAGAGACAATGGAGGGGAATACGACGACCGTTGTGTATTTGGTACTTATCTTGCTGACCATGGGATCCTCCATCAAACCACCTGCGTTCACACTTCTGCCCAAAATGGTGTTGTTGAACGGAAAAATAAACACCTGCTCGAAGTCATTCAATGCCTCATTACTATGAATCTTCCCAAATCTTACTGGGGTGAAGCGGTCTTCACTGCAACATACCTCATTAATCTTCTTCCCTCCAGTACCTTACAATATGTCTCCCCTCTATCCCGATTGTCCACCAAATGTGTAATCCACACATCTCATTTACCTCCCCGTGTGTTCAGATGTGTATATTTTGTCCACATTCATTCACACACTCGTGATAAATTGGATGCACGTTCCCTTAAATTTGCTTTTGTTGGGTACCCCTCCACTATGAAAGGATATCGTTGTTATCATTCCGCCTCTCGCCGCTTCTTCTGTACCATGGATGTGACCTTCCGTGAAGGGGAAATCTTCTTTGGCTCACGTCAGGGGGAGCAAGACAACACTGATGTCGATGTCGATCCAACTATTCCCCTTCCCGACATTCCACATACTCTCCGTTCTGCCATGCCATCGCACCCTCCTACTACGAATCCAACTACTCTTGTCCAACCTATTGTCCCTGTTGTTCCGCTCCTTTTCCTCAGGTCTATCAGAGACGTAATATTGGTGTTAAGGTGCTACAAAGCCTTGTCATTCCACCACAACCAATACACTCTTCTGCACCGGACTCTGATGAAGACCTCCATCAACCTCTTATACATTGGAAAGGCCAGTCGACCTCCTCTCTTACCCAATTGCAAATTATATCTCATATCACAATCTGAAAGAGGCACATAGAGCCTTCATCTCCTCTCTGGCCTCTACTCGCATTCCTAACACTTGGCAGGAAATAATAAATATACCAGAATGGAGAAAGGCAGTGAAAGAAGAGATGTCTGCATTAGAGAAGAACCAGACCTGGACTCTATCACACCTCCCGTCTGGAAAGAAACTTGTTGGCTACAAATGGGTATTCTCTGTCAAGCAGAATCAAAAAGGTATCATCGAGAGATACAAGGCACGTCTTGTTGCTCAGAGTTATACTCAAACCCCTGGTGTGGATTATCATGAGATGTTTGCACCAGTTGCCAAAATGGACTTTATCCGCATTATTTTATCATGTGTTGCATGGCTTAAATGTGATCTCCAACAAATGGATGTTAAAAATGCTTTTCTACATGACGATCTCGAAGAAGAGGTATACATGAAGTTTCCGCCGGGCTTCTTGAAGCAATGGGCAGAAGGGAAAGTCTGTCAACTCCAGAAATCTCTCTATGGGTTGAAGCAATCTCCAAGGGCTTGGTTTGGAAAATTTCAAAAAGCCATGACCCTATTGGTATTTCAAAAGGTCATACCCTCTTTGTTAAGAGGAATGCAGAGAAGGTGGTTGTTCTCATCGTCTATGTCGACGATATCATCATCACGAGAAATAATTTGGAAGAAATCACGAGGTTGAAAACACGTCTATGCAAGGAGTTCGAAGCCAAGAACCTAGGAAAGTTAAAAATACTTCTTAGGAATTGAAGTTGCACGACCTGCCTGTGGAATCTTCATTTTTCAAAGAAAATATGTCCTAGATCTACTAGAGGAAACAAAGATGCTTGGTTGTGCTCCGACAGATACCCCAATTGAAGCAAATTATAAAATTGATGAAGACAGTAATGGTGAGAAGGTGAACTCCTCTAGTTATCAGAGACTGGTGGTAAGGTTAATCTACCTCACACACACTCTCCCTGATATCACACATGTTGTTGGGATCCTTAGCAAATACATGCATTCTCCCGAACTAAGACATCAGGAACCCGCTATGAAAGTGCTACGGTACCTGAAGAAGTCTCCTGGCCGAGGCCTCCTATTCTCTCGGAATGAACATTTGAATGTTGAAGTGTATCCAAATGATGATTGTGTTGGAAACCAAGACGATCAAAAGTCTACCACTGGATATTGCCCTTTGTTGGAGGTAACCTCGTGACCTGGCGATGTAAGAAACAAAATTTAGTAGCGAGGTCCAGTGCATAAGCAGAATACAGAGCAATGTCACAGGGGTGTGTGAAGGGCTCTGACTCAAATCTCTAATGCATGATTTAGGGCTACAAAATGGGAAGTCTATATGACTATACTGCGACAATAAAGTGGCTATCAACATTGCTCATAATCCTGCTCAGCATGATCGAACAAAGCATGTTGAAGTTGATCGACACTTCATCAAAGACCACCTGGAGAAAGGCAACATCTGCACTCCTTTCGTTCAATTGCAAGATCAGCTAGCAGACATCTTCACCAAAGGTTTGAGTTGTGACGCCTTCACCGATAACATCTCCAAGATGGGAATGATCGACATATACTCCCTTCTTGAGTGGGGGAGTTGAAGTAAGCCCTTTTGTAGGAGTTAAATAGCTCATTGTAAAGGCCCACTTATAAGGCTCATTCTTCCTCCTTGTATTTAGTCTCACATCTCTAATTTTGTATTAGGTTTCCCTCCTTTGTGGATATATAAGGGAGCATTGTAATCTATGGATATATTTACATATTGAAATAACATTTTATTTCATTTCTTGACTATTGAATTATTTAGTTTCAAAACTTGTGAACTTCCCAAACATTGTCGTGCTTCTTTTCATCCTAGTCTTACTAAAGCAGTGAACCTTTTAGTCTTATACATTCTGATGCGCGGGATCCTGTTTCTATTACTAGTATTTTTGATGCAAAGTGATTTGTATCATTTATTTATTGATAATTATACTAGAGTATCTTTAGTATTCCTGATGAGAGAAATCTGAAGTCACCAAACTATTTATCAATTCATCATAAGATTCAAACCCATCTCAACAGACCTTATAAAACGTTTACGTTCCGACAATGTCAAAGAATATGTTAACCAATATTCAAGTTTACCAAAATGCATGAGATCATCCATGGATTCACCTGCGTCGACACACCCCAACAAATGATATTCTTGAACGAAAAAATTGCGACCTTCTTGACGTTAAACAGATATTACTCTTTCAGATATCTATTCCAAAGCTATATTGGGGTGAAGCTCTCCTTCCACCTACCTAATCTATCGCATACCCTCGCAGCTTCTTGACGGGATTAGTCTTGTCCAGCTCTTGACATCATTCTTTCCTTCTATCCCTATTATGCAAAATTTGCAAGCTCATTTATATAGGCGTGTTGCTTATGCGCGCATTCAACGCCATCATCGTACCAAACTTGAATCCCGGGCCACTAAGTGCATCTTCTTAGGTTATGCATCTGACAAGAAGAGTTACAAATGTTATCATCCCTAAGTCGTCGTATGCTAACCTCCATGGATGTCACCTTTCATGAGAACGACCAGTTCTTTACCCAGTCCCCACTTTAGGGGGACAACATATTGGAAGTGGAAACTTCTCTTCCTACTCCGTCCTTTACTTCTTGGTCCCACGATTCTTCACCCAACTATAAGGAAGGAGATAATGTTGTGGTAACAGATCACTCTATGATTGTATATTAGAGAAAGATACAACCCAAACATACCTCTCAGTAACTCCAGTCTGATCAACCCTTCGCAAATACTAAGCAGACAGGTAATTCTTCTAATACTTCTTTCCTTAATTCTGATCCTAATCATGAGGACCTCCGTATTGTCTTTAGAACTTCAGTACATGAAGGATTAAATGATAAGAACTTGATTCAAGCCATGAATGAGGAGATGAGAGTTTTGAAGAACAATGAACCTAGGATATTCCTTAAAATACAAGTTTTGTAGGGTGCAGGTGGATCTATTCCTTAAAATACAAGTATGATGACACACTAGATCGATATAAAACAAGGCTGGTGGCAAAGAGATATACTTAAACATATGAGATAGATTACCGGTAAGTTTTTGCTCCTGTATCAAAGATGAATAATGTGAGAATTCTACTTTCCCTTGCTGCTTAGTTCAACTGACAGCTACAATAATTTGACGTGAAAATGTCTTTCTTCATGAGGACCTTGAGAAGGGGTATATATGGATACTCCACCAGTAACAATGAAAATCAAATGTGCGGGTTAAAAAGGCTCTATATGTGCTTAAGAAGTCTCCCCAGGCATGGTTCATGAGATTTTCCAAAGTTATGCTCATTTTGGATACAAACAGAGCCAAACGTATCACACGTTCTTCTTCAAACATTCACAGGAAGGTAAACTTGTCATATTACTTGTGTATGTTGATGATATCATCATTTCGGGGAATGACGCGGCTGAGAGCAAATTGCTAAAGGAGAGGCTGGTAACATTATTTGAGATACAAAACCTAGGAAGATTGAAGTACTTTCTTGGAATTGAAGTTGCCTGCTTTAAAAAAGGGACCATCATCTCTCAGCAGAAGTATGTTCTAGATCTTCTTAGAGAGAGAGGGAAATTGGGATATAAGACTAGTGTTCCTATTGAGCCAAACCACATAAAAGAAGCTTAAGAAAGTCAAAAGGTGGATATGGCTCAATATTATAGGTTGGTTGGAAAATTGGTATATCTGGCACATAGAAGACCCGACTTAGCATATGTAGTCAGTGTTAGCCAATTTATGCATGATCCAAGGACTAAACACTTGCAAGTTGTGGATAGGTTCCTAGAGTTCCGCAAGAGCACTCCAGTGACATGTTGTTAAAAGGGGTAAAGGGTTGTCTCTAAAGATGTATACTGATGCAGATTATGGAGAATTTTTGGTGGACAGATGTTCCACCTTCGAATACTATACTTTTTTGGGGATAACTGTGTCACTTGGAGAAGAAACAGAACGTGATGGGCATATCAAGTGTTGAAGTCAAGTTCAGGGCAATGACACAAGATATATGTGAATTGTTATGGATGAAGATTTTGTTAGACGATTTAAGAATCAAATATGAAGCTCCATGAAGCTTTTTTGTGATAAGTTTGCAGTCAGTATTGCATAATCTAGTTCAATATGACAAAACGAAATACATCGAAATTGATCGCCACTTCATCAAAGAGAAGCGGGACAATGGTCTGGTGGATACCTCACATGTTTCTTCAGAACTGCAGATTGTTGATGTTCTGATGAAAGGTCTATATGCAGAAAGATTCCATGAACTTGCAAGTTGGAAATTATGGATATTCATTCATCGGCTTGAGGGACAGCGTTGTAAATATTATTTCATGTATTAATTAGTTATTTGGTTTGTAATTAATATGTTTTGTCTTTTATTCTTCGAGGCTTTTAGGTCTTCTTAGGTCTGTGCTCTCCTCCTATATATATCCCTTGTGATAATGAAATAGTAAGTGATTGCTATTTCCTACAATATATATGTGTGTGTGTGTGTGTGTATATATTTATGCTTGCATTTGTGCATGCAAGCAAACTGGTTTTATTGTTATTTGGAACTTTACGTGGCGAGTGAAGCGTAAATGAGGTTGTAGTGACTCAATTAGAGAAAAAAAGCTTCTAATTTTAGGCAATACATGGAGAGAAGTTCAAAATAAACTTTTTTCATTAATTCTTCTATACCCAAAGTGGACATGCACATTATCTTCGTCTGTGGCGAGTGACTGCCTGCCCTAGCATATGCTCCGACGTCTAGTTGGAGATGCACACAGATGTCATCTAAGCAGATCTCTACGCCCTCTCATTGGCTCCATTCACGCCGCAACTATTGGTTATGCGAGGAGCGGAAAGGTGCCCGCGCTTCTCCATCATGAAGTCTTTCACTTCTTAGTAGGGACTCTTGGAGGATCTACTAAAGGAGCACGCTCTTTTGAGGACTTGGTCGGGCTTCCACAGTTGAGGTCCCAGGACCACATCCACCCATTACCAGGGGCAGTACCAATAACCGTCTGACCATACCAGTACCCCTTCATACAGAAGGACGAGATCGAGAATCAATGCAGGGAGATGTTGTAGCTAGGATGGGTCAGCCTTGTCAATCCCCCTTTTCTTCTCCCATCCTCCTAGTCAAAAAACACGATCGGCCATGACGCTTCTGTGATTACCAGGAGTTGAACTCCAAGATCATCAACAATAAATTCTCGATCCCAGTAGCTGCTCAACGAGTTGCATGGAGCCCGACTATTCTTTATGCTTGACTTGCGTTTTGGCTACCAGCGAATTCAGATGCATGTCGATGATGTGGAAAACGGACTTCCGCACCCACCATAGTCACTTCGAGTGCCCGGTGGTGTCGTTCGACCATTCCAATGCACCATTTACCTTCTGGTAATTGATGAACAAGTTACTCAGACCCTTCCTCCATAAGTTTGTCTTATGCTTCTTCAACAATATACTGATTTACAACACCTGGGTCGAGCACTTCCACCAGTGCTAATGTTCTTCGAGGCGCTTCACTGCCACCATTTGTTCCTCAAGCATTCCAAGTGTACTTTTGGAAAGGAGTATGTGGCCTATCTGGACCACATCGATCATAGCTAAGGGGTTTGAACTGACCTTGGCAAACTCGAGCCAGTGGAGAAGTGGCTGCAGCCCCAGTCTGCAAAAGCGTTGCGAGGCTTCCGAGGCTCATCAAATTACTACTGCGGATTCATCCAGATCTACAGGGTGATTGTTGCCCCGTTGTCGAGCCTGCTCAAAAAGAATGGCTTACAGTGGACACCTGAAGCGACTCAGGCATTTCTGGATCTGAAGGCGGCACTCACAACATCCCCGGTCCTGCAACTCCTCGAATTCACGTAATACTGTGGTGGAGTGTGACGCCTCAGAGAGACAGATTGGTGTCGTCCTATGGCAGCATGAGCATCTCATTGCTTTTTTCAGCTGTAAGTTAGCGGTCCGTCCCATGTAGCTGCCTGCTTACGAATGAGAATTGATTGGATTGGTAAAATAGTACGACATTGGCAGACCTACGTATGGGCGCACCACTTTAGCATCAAGACCGATCACTAAAACTTTAAATACCTATTTAAGCAAAAGTTGATGATTTCCTCATGTTGAAAAGGCTCAAGCTTGAGTATATTTTCATGTATGTAATATAAGGAGAGAATACATATTTATAGGAGAGAGAGAGGAGAGAAAATCCTATACACAATGTGGGACTAAAGAAGGAGGAATACATTATTGGGCCAAAATAACTGGGCCTCTCATATGGGCCTTTCTAACACTCCCCCGCAAGCTGGAGCGTACAAATCGTAGGCGCCGAGCTTGGATAGGCACTGATGGAAGAGAGTACTAGACAGGGCCTTTGTGAGGACATCCGCAACCTGTTCAGTACCAGGAACATGCTTTAGATCGAGCTTCTTCATTTGAACTTTCTCCCGGATGAAATGACAGTCTACCTCAATATGCTTTGTTCTTTCATGGAAGACCGGGTTTTTAGCAATATGTATAGCAGCTTGACTATCACAGAAGAGGAGAGCAGGTGAGGGAAGCCTTATACCAAGATCCGTAAGGAGGCATTCCAGCCAAGTGAGTTCTGAAACCACAGATGCCATTGCCCGGTATTCTGCTTCAGCTGAGGAACGCGCAACTACCGCTTGTTTCTTGCTTCGCTAGGTGATCAAGTGTCCTCCGAAGTACGTGCAAAAACCACTGGTTGATCGACAATCATCTATGGACCCAGCATAATCAGCATCAGAGTATGCCACTAGTGTTGGCGTTGATGATGAGGTTTTGTAAACTAGTCCTTGACCGGGGGCTGTTTTGAGGTATCAGAGGATTCGTTCAACAGCCTGAAGATGAGAGGCCTGAGGGGCATGCATATACCGACTGACAATACCAACAGCGAAGGAGATGTCTGGTCTTGTTACCGTTAGGTAGATTAATTTTCCAACCAGACGGCGATAGTATTCTGGATTTTGTAACAGGAGATCGGAGTCAGAGGACTGAGCGCATATTTTGTGATTTACATCCATTGGAGTGTTAATTGGTTTGCAGCCGGAGTAGCCCGCATCCTGAAGAAGATCGAGATAGTATTTGCGCTGAGAAAGGACAAGTCCATCTGGTCGTCTGACAATCTCCAGACCTAGGAAGTAGTGAAGGTGCCCCAGATCTTTCGTTTGAAATACAGAGCTAAGATGTTGTTTGACCGCCTGTATTCCTTTTGAGTCATCTCCAGTGATTATGATGTCCACGTAAACCATCAGAAGAACAGTTCCCGTGGACCGATGGCGAGTGAACAACGAGAAGTCTGCGGAGCTCCGAGTAAAACCAATTTCTTGAAGAGCCTTGCTGAACTTGTCAAACCAATTCCGAGGGGACTGTTTGAGACCATATAATGATTTTACAAGATGACAGACCATAGACCTTCCCTGGGTCTCAAACCCGGGAGGTTGCTCCATGTAAACAGTTTCGTTGAGATCGCCGTTCAGAAAGACGTTTTTCACATCCAGTTGTAGTAAGGGCCATTGACGGTGTACAACTACAGAGATAAGCACACGAACCGTGTTTAGTTTTGCCACGGGAGAAAAAGTCTCTTCATAGTCAATGCCTTATTGTTGGGTATAGCCACGAGCGACCAATCGAGCTTTTATCATGTCAATCGTTCCATCAGGAGCATGTTTGATGACATAGACCCATTTGCACCCAACCGGTTTCTGACCCGGAGGGCGGCGTACCAGAGTCCATGTCTGGCTGGCCCAGAGAGCGGTCATTTCCTCCTCCGTAGCAGCACGCCAGCCAGGATGTTGCAGAGCCTCCTGCACGGAGTTAGGAATAGAAACGGAGGATAATGAAGTAGCAAGAGTTTTAAGAGGAGGAGAGAGGCGATGTAGGGCGACATAGTTCGCCATAGGATGAGCGGTGAAATCTATTACCGGATCAGCTGGGCGCGGAGTACCCGAGGTAGAGGCCGACTGTGTAGGAGCAACGGACGGAGGAGCGCGACGAGAGTAGACACGGAGAAGGGGCGGTCTAGAGGGACCAGGAGCAAGAGTTGGTGTTGGAAGAGCTGGTGGCGGAGGTGTGTTAACAGGTATGGCCGGTCGCAGGATGGATTGTGTAAGAGGTGGTGGAGGAGAGCTGGGTAGAGAACCAGAGAAGAACGGCTGAGACTCACGGAAAGTAACGTCAGCCGAAATCGAGATTTTTCGGGTGGTTGGATTATAGCAGACGTAGCCTTTTTGAGTACGTGAATATCCAACAAATATATGTTTGGCCGCCCTGGGATCCAGCTTATCCATGGATGGTCCCATGATGTGGACATAGCAGGTACATCCGAAGATTCGAGGTGTAAGATTGAAAGCCGGAGCAGAGGGAAAGAGAAGACTGACTGGAGTGGCATGGTGGAGGATAGAGGATGGAAGGCGGTTAATGAGGAAGCACGCAGTGGAGACCGCAAAGTTCCAGTAGACTTTGGGAACGTTCATGTGAAGCATGAGAGAGCGGGCGAAATCAAGCAAGTGGCGATTCTTCCGTTCGGCAACACCATTTTGCCGTGGGGTGTAGGGACATGAAGTCTGGTGGATAATTCCGAATTCAGAGCACAAATTGGCAAAGTCATGGCTGGTGTATTCGCGAGCATTATCTGTGCGTAGCGTTTTGATAGTAGTTGTGAATTGTGTGCGGGTTTCAAGGATAAAAGCCCTAAAAACACGAGGGAGTTCGGAGCGATCGCGTAGTAAGTACAGCCATGTTGTTCGAGAATAATCATCAATAAACGTAATAAAGTATCGATAACCAGAGATACTAGTAACTTTATATGGACCCCACACATCAGAATGAAGTAAATTAAAAGGAGCGGAGCTCCGAGTACAATGTGCTGGAAAAGAAGAACGCGGCTGTTTGCCAAAAATACATGAATCACACTGGAAAGCAGGAAGAGATACATCAGGAAGTGCCTTCTGGAGGACTGGAAGCGGGGCATGTCCAAGACGTCGATGTCAATCAGCAGAGGAGACAGAAGAGAGAACAGTGGGATAGTCGTCAAGAAGGTAGAGCCCGTTCCGCAGTTGCCCTTTACCAATGGTAATCCGCGTCCGCCGATCCTATATCAGAAAAGAAGAGGATGTAAATATGACGGAGCAATCGAGATCCGTAGTAAGACGGCTAACAGAAAGCAAGTTGAATGAGGAGCCCGAGACATGAAGAGCCGAGCGGAGAGAGAGGGAGGAGTTAAGAGATAAGTCAGCCGAGCCGGAGACAAGAACAGTCGCCCCATTAGCCACGGTGATACACTTCGGATGAGGAGTGGCCGAATACTTGGGTGGGCATAGCGAGGTGATGTGATGAGTGGCACCAGAGTCCACTATCCAACTTGGACTGGTGGAGAGACAGGCGATACCTGAATTGGAGACGGAGGCAGAGGAGGACATCTGCTCTTGAAGCAGCTGGAGCTGTATGCGGAGCGTCTCAAGATCAGTGCGGGAGGCAGGGGAGCTGTCTTCAGCAACAGCTGCAGTCGGACGAGGAGGACGACCATTTTTCTGGTAGCAGGCAATGTTCTAAATGTCGGATGTCGGGTGTATATCGGATTGAGTTTTTAAATGTCGGATGTCGGAGACATGTCGGAGACATTTGAAAATGTCGGGTTTAAAAATAAAATATATAAATATAGTAAATATGCATATTATGCATCTAAAATGTAAATATGCATCATTATTTTTTTCTTTGTAGGTTTTTTCACGCCATCAAATAATTATTTCAATAAAGATATAGCAGCAAGATATGATCAGCAAGATACGAATACGATAGCATATAAACATGATTGAATTTAAGTATATAAACATGATCGAATTTAAGCATGTAAACATGAGATCAATAGCATTTTGAAAATAAAGGTAAGTCGTGCTTTCACCTGTACTTTGATCATTTTTCTAGTACACAGCTTCTAAGCATTCCTTTGCCCAATGAACCAAGAGTGCCTCCTCATCTTAGCCAACCATGTCCATGAGGCTTTCGTGGCTTTACTGCTATAGTGCTATCTGCAGGCAATTGAAATGAAACCAAATGCATACAACGTACATCAAGAAAATTAACCATTTTCAACATTGATTAGTGATTTTTCCAACATAAGCTAAAAATTCATAATTGTACACATGGGAACCTATCAGTTATAACTTATATAAGAAGAGCATTGATGTTTCCCCAATGTAACAGCAAGCTTAATAGAAGGTATTGTCTACTACATAAAAAGGACTAAAGGAGGCATATAAAGAGAATATATTTTTTGGAACCATGAAGGGAAAAACTTCCTTCCAAAATCTTCCTTCCAAAAACCTCATTTGAGTTTTACCACTCGTCTACTCCAAAAGCTGAACCTATTAAAGAATAAAGACAAACATAACTTGTTTAACACTTGAACTACACAAATTGATTTAGTAAAAAATGAATATTTGAACTTATTGAATGTCTCACTTGAGTTTTACTCACCTCAGTCATCCGCAATCCGTTCCGAACATGTTGTGTCATCATTATCTGTCTCGTAATCACCTTCAGAAATGTGATCTTCAATGAGATCCTCCTCTGATGAAGCGGAAAACTCTGGCTCCTCTTCTTCAGCAACACACTTTAATTTTCGTTTTCCACTATTCTTTGATGATTTAGTAGTGGTAAGCGTAGACGATTGCCTGGAACTTTTCCTTGGCTCTGTGTCAGCATCCATGCACTCTGCCACTTGCTGCCAAGTCAAGCCTTCTCCAGAAAGACATCATCCTCTTCATCATCAACTGATTTATTTGAAGAACTAGAACCCACCAACCACTCTGTTACTTTTCCATCATCAAAATTTTTTGCAGCTATTGGATCTCTTTTGGCTTCCATTGACCTTGTCTTTATAGTAGCATTGAATTTGACAAAGACAAGATCATTCAATCTCTTATGATCCAATCTATTTCTCTTTTTTGTATGGATCTGTAATTTATAAAGTCAATCAATCCATTTAATAAAAAATGAGATAGTAAAGATACATAAATTTAAGCTAAGTAAATAGTAACTTACTAGCTCAAATGCACTCCAATTTCGTTCACAACCTGATGAGCTAGTAGTCAATCCGAGAACACGTACTGCCATGTCTCTCAAATTAGGTGCATCATTCCCATTAAATTTCCACCAATTCACTAATTATATATTTATATTTAAACAAAAAAATAATCAAATTGTCATCAATAAGAAATTATAAATAACACTCATTATGAAAACATGTGAATAATTTAAGAATTAATTGTACAAAGATCAAGAGAACTATTGAGACTTTGTCTCTTTGCAAAATCTCAACTTACTATCAGTCCTTCTTTCAATCAGCTTCCATATAGGAAGATACCGAGATTCATTATGATTTAGAGCAATCGCAATGTCTTCTTTAGCTTTTAGCATATCTCCGTATATCCACCCCATAGAAGGCGTATCTCCATCAGCTCTTCTCAGTACCTTCACTAACGGAGCAAAAATAGTAACAGCAATCTCCGCATCTTTCCAAAATTTCACATTATATACAATTGCAGCAGCCTGTAATTTTAACAATATTGACATAAACAAAACACTTAAGTAAGATTGTAAGAAGTAAGAACAAGATTTGTATTTTACCCTCTTTCCAGGCGGTGTGCGGGCTAACTTTGAGTCTTCCCATTTTTGCGATGAGAACATGTTCCTTATCTCCTTTTTCTTGTCCAAAATGCTTTGCAAGGATAGAAATGCAGTAGCAAATCTAGTCACTCCTGGTCGAATAAGTTCATGGGAATCCAAATCCTTGGTAAATTGCCTAAGCAAATCAAGAGAAATGGTATGTGCATATATGAATACTGTCATGATACGACCAAGGGTGATGGAATTTCTAATTTGCTTTATTTTGGCAATATCTCCAAGTAATAAATTGATGGTGTGAGCTGCACAGGACGTCCAAAATATAGCAGGCCTTTTCATAGATAGCATCTTTGCCGCTAGCATATTGTTAGATGCATTGTCCGTCACAACTTGCACTACATTTTTTTCTCCCGGTCCAGACTCTGATCCGATTGCCTCGTCAACGAAATCAAAAATAAATTTTCCATCATGAACGTCAGATGAGACATTCCTAGACATCGAAAATGCTACTCCTTCTTCACCGTGCACCATAATATTCATAATACTCCTTCCCTTTCTGTCAGTCCATGCATCAGTCATAATGCTACAATCATTTAACCTACAAGTTGTTGTGAATGTATTCAATGACTCTTTAGTTCGCTCAACCGCTTTCTTGAGATGAATTTGACTCAACTCATACGGAGTAGGGCCTTTCAACCCTGGGCCACATTGTCCAATAGCTTGTAACATATGATCAAAAGAGGGAAGCGATACAGAATTAAACGAAACACTAGCCTCGAACATCCATCTTGCGATATAGTCATTTGTTTCCTCCCTTATTTGCTTCTTCCACCTGTCTCCTCCCAGTGCCAACTTCCCACCTTTACTTGTTTGTCCAACATTATCCGCCGATAGTTGGAAATGTACATCCAAAGGTCCTTTTTTCTTCATTTTAGAAAACATACTCCTATGTGATTGGGAGTTGTCTTCTAAATCCATTGAACCTCCAAGGACAATTTCATCACGGTCCGCCTCCAATCTAGCGATTTTTGCTTCTTTCTGTACTAGTTGTGACTTTAAAGCTGCATCAGCTTGGATTCTCACCTCTGTTGGTACTTTTGGGCATGGCTTAACATTGCCTCGTATCCCAGCTAGACGTGACTTCAATCTACTAATCCCTCCACTTAATACTTGATTGCAATAACGGCATCGAACTCTGTTTGTGTCCTTCGCATCAACCTTTTCACCATGCGACCAAAAAGGATCTCTACCTAGCTTTGAACTTGATTCTTTTGTTGAAGCTTCAGACGACATCACGAATATTCTAAATAATCTAAATTTACAAACAAAAATGTAAGTATAAACGTAATATTTTAAAATAGCATAGCATAACAAATTGAAAGAAATAGAGCTTAAATTACCTGCAATAGATGCTGTCGTAAGCCTTCCTGTTTCAAGTTGGTTTGAACCTGGTGGCTGTCGTGGCTCAACAAGAACGAAAGAAATTATAAAGAGCGAGTATTCTAACTTCTAGGATATTATAAGCTTCAAGCGAGTATTCTAACTTCTAGAAATTATAAACGTAATATTCTAAATATAGCATAAGTTACAAATTAATACCTGCTTATCAGTTACTAACTCTTTTGACTTTGGGCTCTTCCACTACTTCTTGAGTTCTACTTTTTCTAGCAATTTTTCCTATTATATCTGCCAAATTAAAGCAAATATTAGCCATGATTCATGACTAGCACAGTTAGGAAAGTAAAATCTAAAGAATATGCTTAAATATAAAGTATACACAGTTGTTTGGTTGGCAGGAGGTGGCTGCGGCTGAGGAGGGTCGGCAGGAAGTGGCTGCAGCTAGAGGAGGGACGGCTGGAGGTGGCTGCAACTGGAGGAGGGTCAGCAGGGAGTGGCTGCGGCTGGAGGAGGGTCAACAGGAAGTGGCTTCAGCTGGAGGAGGGTCGGCAGGAAGTGGCTGCAGCTAGAGGAGGGACGGCTGGAGGTGGCTGCAACTGGAGGAGGGTCAACAGGGAGTGGCTGCGGCTGGAGGAGGGACATCAGGAGGTGGGGGTGGCTGTAGGGGAGTCGATGGGAGGAGAGGCTGGCTGGAATCATGCACGAGCAACAAAAGAAACCCAAAATGGAAGGAGGTTTGAGGACTTGGATCACCTGAAGAACATTCTCGCAGCTTGATCGGCGGACAAATCTCGCATCGGAGACGGAAGCAAATCTCGCACGGAAGCAAATCTCGCACAGAAGCTTAGTCTCAGCTTGATCGGTCGGGAGATTGGTCTCCACGACGAGGGAGGAGGAAGCAGCAGATGTCTTTTGGCGGAGGAAGCAATCGACGACTCGCCGTCACAAATGCTGCGTGCAGCGGGATATTAGGGCACGCCTGCGTTTATAGCATCCACGCGCAAAAAATTTTAAAGCCGAGCCCGATCAAATATCAAGGATCGGCCGATATCTCGGTAATTTACCGAGATATCGGCCGATTAAATTAAAAACGATTTTTATTTAATGATTTGGAATAGCAGATCGCTTTTCCCTCCAAACAGACATGTCGGCCGACATTTTAAACATTGACTAGCAGGTTGCCTCAAAATGTCCATCTCGCCCACAGAAGGTACATTTTGGTCGAGACCGACCACCTCGCCCCCTTCCCCGAGAGCCCGAGCGTCCCCCACTAGCAGATGGAGGTAGGGAAAGTAAGGGGGCATTTGTCCTCTGGAGAAGGGCTGGGGAGGGTGGTGGAGCATCCGGAGGTGCAGAGACTCGGAGGAGCATGGAGCACATATCTGAGAGAGACGGAGTAGTGGCGGAGGCAAGAACTTGAGCCCGAATGCTTTGCAGGTGTGGGGGAACACGAGCTATGATCATGGCAATGCAAACTGCTTCCTTCTGAGCCCGTTGAGCAGCGTGATCATTGGCAGAAGGCTGATGCTGGATCCAGGCTTCAGCCAGAGTCTTAGCTCGAGCTACAAAGGAGGTCATGTCGGCAGCCCCGACCGCGTCTAAAGCCTGGAGATCAGTAATGATGTCGTAGAGGTGTTGGAGGCTATCCTTGCTTGAGTACAGTGAGTGGAGCTCATCCCACATAGCTTTGGCGCTCTCGTCATTTGGTATGGCTCGCCATCCAAAGAGTTGAGAAGCCAAGTCTGAACGCGGCCGTCATTCCTGAGCCAGTCCTCCGTAGAAGGTGAGGGAGGTGCCTGAGTGAGATGTCGCAGGAGGCCCTTGGACTGAAGAACCCGTCGGACCGAGTGCACCCACTGAATGAAATTCTTCTTCCCGGAGAGGGAAATAGTGGTGATCCGCAGCTCGTCGCGGAGATCAGAAGAGGAGTCCGGACGGGCTGGTGGAGAGGGAGCAGGCAGCCCAGTGGAGTCAACCGAGGAAGGCATGAGAGAGACCGCTGGGAAGACCGCTGGGAAAGCTGCTGTCAGAAGGTGCTGGCAGAGGCCGCTGGAAAGGTCGTACGGGCTGGGAATGCCGCTGGCAGAGAGACTGCGGCTAGAGAGGCCGCTGGGAGAGCAGTGAGTAGGAGACCGCTGCTGAGAGATCGCTGCTGGCGGGCTGAGAGATCGGCAGAGGAGGGCTCGGGCGGTCTGCGAGATCGGCAGAGGAGAGCTCGGGCAGCTGCGAGATCATCAGAGGAAAGCTCGGGCAGCTGCTGGCAGACAGAAGGAGGTCGCACGAGCTGGAGGCCGCTCGGACTGGAGACAGACCGCAGGAGGTGCAGATTGTGCGAGAGAGAGCGGCGAGCTCTCGCTGAAACCGCGGGAGGAGGGCGCAGAGAGAGATCGCGGAGGAAGCCGCTGAAGAGATCGAGAGATCGCGGAGGAAGTCGCAGAGCGCCGCAAGATCGCGGAGGAAGCCGCTGAAGAGGAGAGAGGAAGGCGCAGGAGGAGCGCGGTCTCTATAGGAATAGGCCGCGGGAAGCGAGAGTCGCAGAGATGGGCGGGACCCACTTGACAGCGAGGATGGCTATAAAGGAGCCGGAGAAGGAGGAGTCTGGAAGGAGACTTCTCACGGGATGAGCTCGCAAAGGAGTTGCGGACACCAAAAAAATGGGCAGCCAGAAAAGGAGACCGCACAAGGTCGGGTGGACAGATTTTGAGGTGCGATTAGGAACTTTGGTGACCGAAAAAAAAAATTAGACCGATAGCTTTGATACCGTGTTGAAAAGGCTCAAGCTTGAGTATATTTTCATGTATGTAATACAAGGAGAGAATACATATTTATAGGAGAGAGAGAGAGAGGAGAGAAAATCCTATACACAATGTGGGACTAAAGAAGGAATACATTATTGGGCCAAAATAACTGGGCCTCTCATATGGGCCTTTCTAACACCTCACAACAACATTTGATCAGCAGATTCCTAGGGTTTGACTTCACTGTTGAGTACCGAGCTGCGTAACTCAACGGAGTGGCATATGCTCTTTCCCGCCGTGATGAGGAAGTGGGTGTATTACTCGCCATCTTCAAACCGCACCTAGCACCGTTCGAGGCCATTCAGGAGGAGGTGATCTCTAACCTCATTTTGTTGTAGATTCTGGAGCGCATTGAGACATGCAGAGCTCCTAGTTAATGGAGTTACATAAAAGGCATGATCAGGCTTAATGAGAGATTCTACCTCCTGTTGATGTTACCGTTTGTCCCAGTCATCATCAGTCATCCACAACCTCCCTCACTCATTGTAGAGAAAACATCAACAAGTGCCTCCAAACACACTCAGCTTGCCTACTATAGTTTCTTCTGGTGCCATCTCAAATTTGGGCAGAGATCTCCATGGACTTCATAGAGGGATTGTCGCGTTCACACGCAAGACGATGCTCCTTGTGGCGGTGGATCGATTCTCCAAGGAGGCACACTTCATAGCATTGAGCTTCCCCTACACAACAATCAGCGTGGTGCACGCCTTCTCCGAGCACATCACGCGACTGCATCGGATACCCAAGACCATCGTCTCAGATCACGATGCAATGTTTACATATTGTTTCTAGCGCAAGCTGTTTTGCTTTTGCGGGACCATATTGGCCTTCTTCTCCACTCGGGTCGAGCACTTCCACCACATGCTAATGTTCTTCGAGGCGCTTCATTGCCACCATTTGTTCCTCAAGCATTCCAAGTGTACTTTTGGCGAAGAGCGAGTGGCCTATATGGGCCACATCATTCACAGCTAAGGGGTTTGAACTGACCTTGGCAAACTCGAGGCAGTGGATAAGTGGCTGCATCTCCAGTACGCAAAAGCATTGCGAGGCTTTCTAGGCTCGTCAGATTACTACTGCGGATTCATCCAGAGCACAGGGTGATTGACGCCCCGTTGGCGAGCCTGCTAAAAAAGAATGGCTTCCAATGGTCACCCGAGGCGCTCAAGCATTTTTGGTTCTGAAGGCGACACTCGCAACATCTCCGGTCTTGCAACTCCTCGACTTCACGTAAGACTGTGGTGGAGTGTGACACCTCAGAGAGAGGGATTGGTGTCGTCCTACAACAGTCGGCAGCATGAGCATCTCATTGCTTTTTTCAGCTGCAAGTTGGAGACCAGTCACATGAAGCTGCCCGCTTACAAATGAGAATTGATCGGATTGGTAAAAACAGTACGACACTGGCGGCCCTACTTATGGGCGCACCACTTCAACATCACCGGCCACTAAAAGTTTAATACCTATTGGAGCAGAAGTCGACGACTTCCCCCACAACAACACTGGATCAGCAGACTCCTAGGGTTTGACTTCACTGCTGAATACCGAGCTGGGAAGCTCAACAAAGTGGCATATGCTCTTTCACGCCATGATGAGGAGGTGGGTGTGTTGCTCTCCATCTCCAAACCACACCTTGCATTGCTCGAGGCCATTCAGGAGGAGGTGATCTCTAACCTCATTTTATGGCAGATACGGGAGCGCATTGAGACATGCAGAGCTCCTAGTTAGTGGAGCTACATAGAAGGCATGATCAGGCTCAATGGGAGATTCTACCTCCTATTGATGTCGTCGCTAGTCCCGGTCATCATTAGTCATCCATAATCTCACTCATGAGGGTGTAGAGAAGACATCATAGTGTGTTCAGGATTTTTTTTTTGAAAGGGGCTGCATGGCTTAGTCAGGGGGGCAGTATGCATTACATTTGCCAGCAAAACAAGAGCCTCCAAACGCACTCAGCTGGCCTGCTATAGCCTTTTCCGGTCCCATCTCAGATCTGGTCATAGACCTCCATGGACTTCATAGAGGGATTGTCGTGCTCACAGGGCAAGACGATGCTCCTTGTGGCGGTGGATCGATTCTCCAAGGGGGCGCACTTCATAGCGTCGATCTACCACTACACAACAGTCAGTGTGGTGACGCCTTCTCCGGGCACGTTGCAATGTATATCGTTTCTGGCGCAAGCTATTTTGCTTATGCAGGACTATATTGGTCTTCTTCTCCACGTATCATCCACATTCTGATGGCCAGATAGAGACCATAAATAAGACAATAGAGATGTACTTGTGATGCTTAATGGGGGACAACCTCAAAGCTTGGGTGGAGCACTTGGCTTAAGCTGAGTATTGCTACATCACACCATACCACTTTTTGCTACGGACTACGCCATTCCGAGTGCTTTATGGCTGCGATCCACCGACCATCATCCCTGTTGGGAAAAATCCCTTTATGATTTGACATATCAGGTTATTAAAGTGTTATGGGTTAAAAATTCCTGTATGTATAGATAACATCTTGTCTAATGTAAGTCCAAAGTCATTCAGTGGGCCGGGCAAAAAATCAGTGCACTCAGGAAGTCAGAGTAAGACTAAGTAAAATTATGTGCTTTGAGGAGATGTCGACGTATGACGAGAAGTATATAAGGAGTTGTCGACGTACGACGAGAAGAGTTTACTTTGTGCTTCGACTAGTAGTCAACACATGAAGATAAGCAGTTATATTTCCTTGTGTCGAGATCTTTTTAAAGATGTCCGAGCATAAGTATATTTGCATACTTTGAGATATCCTCTTCTCAATATATCTCAGCTTATGTCGACAAGTTGTTGACGTTCAAGAAGCCTTACATCGACTTGTCTACATAACAATTTCAAATAAAGATTGAGTAGATTAAGACAATGATTTAGATCTGATTGTGACCGTTGATAATCCAATTGAGGAATGTCTTCATTCTGATTGGGTCACATCTGGTAAGAGAATTATTCAGCATATATATATATATATATATATATATTCCTATTCTGATAGAAGACTAGAGGAGAAATGCAACACAGAAGCAATCTCAATCTCTCTCTCTCTCCCGTCTCTTCTTCTTCTTCAAGAAATTCAGTCGACCATATCTTCTTCTCTAGATTCGAAGGCTTTCTTTCTCTAGAGGATTAAAAAGTTCTTCATCAAATATTCTTCTCTTACATATTCAAATCTCTCTCTATTGAATCTGATATCACAAGAGGAATCTGCTGCAACTTATATCTACTATAACAAGTATCTACAAAGTGCTTACAAAGAATCAAGTCCTCAGAGATTTGTTGAAGAGGTCAACATTGTGGAAATTCTAGATCAGCTACTCCTACAGAAAGAGTTTTTAGAATCCCTCTATAAAGGATTCAGATAGAGTCTTTAGAATTTCTCTTACAAGAATTCAGTGGTTATTGGGTCTCCTTATCAAAAGGCTCTTGATCCTGAGAATCTCCTTATCAAAGGATTCAGTGGTTTGAAACACCTTATCAAAAGTTTTCTTAGTTCTTAGAATCTCCTTAACAAAAGTTTCAGTTATATTGGTTATAAGAGTCTCCTTATCAAAAGACTCAACACTGATTAGTGGATATCCTGCCAAGGGGCAGAAGAGTGGAACACCCAAATATTTAGGGGGACCACTATAAATTTCTGCATCTTCTGGTTGCATAATTTTCTTTGCTTAATTTTCATATTTTATACTTACACTGCTTAATAATTAAAATCTGTGGCATGTACTGTGATTGGTTGTGTAAAATTTTAATAACTTTTTTCACCCCCTCTCTAGAGTAATTCTTGACTATGGTTTATCCACCTTTCAATCCTTTATGCACCAATGGAGGCCAAAGTTGAGGGAGTGGATCAGCTATTTCAGAGAAGAGACCAGATCTTATCTTCCGTTGGGAGCACCTCTTACAGGCCTATGAGCGGGCAAAGATGTACTTTGATGATAAACCCACGCTCATTGAGTTTCAGGTGCATTGCTGGGTGTGGTCAAAGTTTCAACCCCTCCGCTAGTTGACGATTGCCAGACGATTGAGCAATAAGCTCTCACCCTGCTACTACGGGCCCTTCCAGGTGTTAGAGTAGATTAGGACGACGACTTACCGCCTGACACTGCCAACTGGGTCGAGGATACACCACGTCTTCCACATCTCACAAATAATGACCTAAGCTACCTCCAGTGTTCGAGGGAAGACTGGTGCCACGGCCACTTGCGGCAATTCGGTACCGTCTCAGTAGAGGAACTTGTGTGGTTCTTATCCACTGGGACGAACCACTGCTAGAGGAGACTTGAGAGCACCAGAGTACTATCGGAAGGCATAACCCGACCTCGAGCTTGAAGACAAACTTGATTTGAAGGAGGGAGTGATGTCACAGACACATTCATTGCTCACAAAATGACAGGAGAGGTCGGGGTGACGGTGCGTGACCGCGCCGAGATTCTATCTTTGTTCGCATTTTTTGTATGTGTTACATTTCTGTTCAAGTTATTTAATTTACAATTATTTACTACACAGGTTGGTCCAGCCCGCGAGTGCTTGGTTTATGTTTGGACTTTGTATTTATACCCGGTCTCACATGCAGAATAATATTTTCAGTCTTTAGTTTTATTGAGATTTAGGGATACCTATTTCTTTCCTCTTCGACCACACTTCAAATGGCTGCTGCCCAAGGGCCGAGCACCTCTCTAGTGTGCATCCAGGCGCTAATCCTCCGACGGCAACACAACACCAGGATTCTCCCCAAGAGTTGTTTCTTCCGTCCGGTAGGCGGGCTTCCGCGTGCATGACAGTGGGCAGCCTCAGTGCCCACAACAGCCCTGTACGACCACATGATTTTAGCGTGCACAGCAGCTAATGGGGCAGCTTGCTGTGAGACACCGACTGCACCTTCCAGGGATCCGATACATGTTCTTTCCTCTGCCTCCACCAACCATTGCTGCCCCCGCTTCAGACGCTGTAGGAAGTCTCCAACCCCATGACCCCATCATAGGTCGATAGCGAGGATCTCGGGGAAAACATCACGCTCTACCTTCCCTGTCTTCTTTTTCCGTTGCACCCCGTCTTGTGACCCGATCCTACGCACGGGCCTGTGAGGAAGAAAAAAACGTAGATTGGAACCTTTGTTTACCCTACTTACCATGAGTTCCTCTATTGCTCTCCTTTCTTTTAAGTCGTGTAAAGGCACCTTGGTCCAATTCCAATCTGAGTCAAAGTCAATTACTTTTTCTTAGGAAGTTTCAGGCAATGAAAAAGTCAGGAGATTCGGGTTGTCTAACTTTTGATCTGGAATCAGCTGTAGGACCTTTTTTAAAAATAAAGTCGTGCATTTTCATGCTCATCATCGCATTTAAATTTTCAAAAATAATGATGTATGGTTCATTCACTGTGCATTTTGATGCATCCTTAGCACAGTCTGCATCCTAGCTGCATCCCACACATTGTGATAATTTTCATGGCTAAGAGTAGGAACAAAAACCCCCCCTCAGCATATAGATGTGACGATAAATTTTCACCATAAAAAAGTCCGTAGCTTATCACAATTCATTCCATGTTTATCATTCGATGATTGAGATTTTGGCTCTGTTTGGTACGGCGGTGGCGGTCATGAACGCGGTGGTTATGAACCTTCGTTCCTGAATGCCTGACCGCGCCTAAGTAACTTCATCCACTTTTATGTTCAAAACTATTTTTATTTTCTTGGTGGTGCTCGTGACCGTTGTCATGCCAAACATACATTCTATGACGGTGGCGTTTTTGTCCAAACTCACTGGAGCAAAAACACCACCCAGACGAATCCTTTATCAGTAAATTTCTTTGAGATTGACAGCAAGATAAAAAAAATCCGTAGCTCATCAAAATTCATTCTATGATTATCATTCTG
This sequence comes from Dactylorhiza incarnata, assembly GCA_033032865.1. Taxonomy (NCBI): domain Eukaryota; kingdom Viridiplantae; phylum Streptophyta; class Magnoliopsida; order Asparagales; family Orchidaceae; genus Dactylorhiza; species Dactylorhiza incarnata. The sequence continues at coordinate 4,930,974 of JAWHQI010000105.1, forward strand.
ACATTGCGTTTCTGGGGCTTTTTTTATGATGGCTATTTCTATGTATTATTTATTTATTTATTTAGCCATTTGATTATTTTTATGATTGTTTTATTGTAATAAAGATGGTATGTTTTTTCTCCACAGACTAGAATTTTCATGAAACTATAATACTTGATTACACTTTTTATGAACTTCATCTTGATATTTTATCCGACAGCTCAAAATGTATGCCTGCTTATCTTTTTCATATAATTTTAATATTATGGTATATATATACCATAATATTATGTTTGGCATGACAACGGTTAGGAGCACCCCTGGGAGTTTACATAATTACAGGTTGCACCCCTCTATCTGTCGAAATTACATTTACCTCCCCTCTAAGTTTCCCCAGTTTACAAAAATGCCCTTCCGTTGGAAATATGGATGGAAAATGATATAGTCAGCTAAATTATTTTATTATATTCAAATTTACCCTTTGTAATGACTACATTGAAAAGTGACCTTTTCCTTTAGAAATATTGATGAAAAATGATCAAATATGCCAAATTATTTTATGATATTCCAATTTTACCCTTTGTAATAACTCTACATTATAACTCTACATTGAAAAGGGTGCTTTATATTTTACCCTTTGTAATGAATCTAGACTTATTATAAAAGGATAAAATTGAAATAGAGAGTTGATATTAGCAATCCAATTCTCGCTATTCGCATCCCAAAAAATTGTAAAGATCCTCATTATATTTGCAGTCCAATTCTCGCTAATTGCACCCCATTGAATAACCTCCTCTCCATTTCTCTCTCCTCCCGTTGCCTAAACTCTAGCCGTAGTTCTATCGGTCGCGTCGTCTTTTCCCCTCTTAGATTCACCTTCTTCAAAAAAGAAGGAAATTATCCGGTGAAAAACCCAAAAAAGTAGTCAGTTTTCTGGTTAGAGGAAGGTTTGCATGCCGTTTAACTTATTTTAAAGTTAATTCCTTTATGCATGCCATTTAACTTTTTTTCCTGTCAGGTATTTAAATTGTTTGAGTCTTTAAGATGTTTCTCTAGGCTTCTATTGCTTAATAAATCAGCAAAGTGTTTCGCTTATTCAGGATGGGAGTGAGATGCAAATATAATGTTGGACTACAAGAAAATTTATGGACTACGAATAGCGATGGACTGCGAATAGCCAGATTCGGACTGCTAATATCAATTCTCTTGAAATATCATGAAATAATTTGTGACTGATTTTATCATTTTTCATCAATATTTTTAACGGAAGGGCCATTTTAGTAAACTGGGAAAACTTAGAGGGGGAGGTAAATGTAATTTGAAAGATAGAGGGGTGCAACCTGTAATTATGCAAACTCCCAAGGGAGTTCCCGATAATTATATATATATTATATGCTGTGTATTACTTGTCTATTGTACTAAGAAAGATGACAATGTGATATGGCAGGAGCAATGTCGTCACTGAAGATATTGGCAGGCTCTTTCTGAATCGACGCGGAGAATCTTCTTCTGGCTAAAAATTTGTTCAGAATTCATTAAATTTCAGAATTGAAGCATATATTTCTCTTGTTTTAGGATTTTTCTTTTCTTTTTAATCTTTATTTTACCTGTTTCATGTATATTTTGTCATTAGAAAGCACCTACTCCTAAAAACAAACAGTCTTCTTGCTGAGTTCTTTCTTAGAGCTTTAGATTTGTTTTGTATTGAGCATATTTATGTTAAATCTCAATAGTTTAAAACACATGTGATGGTGGTTGTTGTAAGGCTTATCTCTTCGGGAACTTGGCTTTGATTATCTTGATAGAAGGCTAGGCGCCGATTAGGCTGCTAGATTGAGTCTCCAGTGAATCAGTGCTATCGTCAATGGGACGGGCTTGTCTCGAGCAAACCCTATTTTCTTTTCTTTTCTTATAAGCAGGGTGTCATGATCGAGTATTTCATTAGAACTCTTACGCTATGTCCGGGGGAGAAGCGGGAGTGTTGGTGGTAGTTCTGAACGCCATAGTCGTGAAAAATGCGAGTTGTGTTTGTGTAGTGCTCTAATGAACACCATTTTTCAAATTTGCTTTTTGTTATAAAAAAAAATTGTGCCAAACGGAGCCTTAATTAGTGGGTGATCATGACCGAGGGCGTTGGAGATGCTCACTCGTCCTTTTCTTAACAAAAGGTTATGCTCATGGTCATCATTTGATCCACACTATCATTCATTTTTCTTGAGATTTAGGGTTTGTTTGGCGCAACATTTTTGCTCCGTTGAGTTTGGACAAAAAACATCACCATCATAAAATGTGTTTGACATAACAACGGTTGTGACCGCCACCAAGAAAAAGAACTAATTTTGAACGTAAAAGTGGATGAAGTTCCTTAGTTGATGTCAGGCATGAATGATGGTTCATAATCACCGCATTCATGAATGTCACGGTAGTACCAAATGGACCTTTAACTAAAAGTTGCATTTCTTTAAAAATTGTTATATTAAATATCTTGTTCTTTTAGCTACGTTTTCTCGTCTATTTTTTATTAAATTATAATAAAATGATTATCCCGTGCTTGATAATTTATCAAGCATATCTCTATTAATTAAGGGTCTTTATATTGGCAGCTCATGAACGGCTATTTGCAACTCATTTATAATAGCAATCCGAAAAGTCGATATTGGCAGCCCGATGAATATTGACAGCCCAAATTGTAAAAAAAAATGGAGCCTAAGAAATCAGATTTAATTAACAATAACAGTCTATAGTAAATTTAGGACGTTGGTAATAGCAAACCTTGAACGGATATTAGCAAACCATCAAAACTTAAAAAAATACGCGGTATTTGAAAATACGTCTTATAGGTGCATTTTTAGGAAAAGTGTTCAACATCAAAGTTGTAGATCTCGTCGAGATCTACAACTTTCGTGTTGAACATTTTGCCTAAAAATGCACGGGTTAAGCGTATTTTCAAAATGCACGAGACTATTGTGAAATGTTTTGTGCATTTTGAAAATACGCCTAACCCGTACATTTTTAGGCAAAATGTTCAACACGAAAGTTGTAGATCTCGACGAGATCTACAACTTTGATGTTGAACACTTTTCCTAAAAATGCACCTATAAGGCGTATTTTCAAATACCGCGTATGTTTTTTAAGTTTTGATGGTTTGCTAATATCCGTTCAAGGTTTGCTATTAACAACGTCCTAAATTTAACAAATAACATGATAATCTTTGAAGGATTTATGTCCTTCAATAAATCTACAAAAAACGATAGGACAAAAGAGTGTTGCTCCACTAAATGCACCCCCTGCAAATGTAAAGTCAACAAATTATTGTAAATTCTATCCAATTTTATGATCGCTAGATGTGCAAGTGTTATTAAAGAACTGATCATTTTTTGCATAGTAGTGAGCTCTTTTATGCAGCTTCAAAAGTCAAAAAATATTTTGCAATCTGTACATGTAATATATTTAAAGTTATTTTATAAAAATATTAGTAGTAATCATGAAATAAGTACTCATACCATGAAAAATCTCAGAGTCGCGTTATGAACGGTATGTCTCATTGTTTTGCAACCTCCATATGAGATGTTGCCCAAACTGAAAATACCCGCGACAATGGACATTCTTCACCCAATTGCAACTGAATGTAGTGATTTCCATTTATAAAACTAATGCAAATAAGCTTTCGAGTCTCAGGCGGAGCCGAATGTAGCGGAAGGAAAGTGAACGACTGCCCAAGTGATATATGCACAAGTTAAACGTTGTAGCAAGATGCTATTACCAACCCCATGTACGTCATCGACATCCACTTCTCTACCGGCGGCGGAAGCGTTTGACAATCTAAGGAGTTCAACAAATCAACACTTCTAGTTATTCCAAAGATGTTAGTATACAACCTTTCATGTTGTTGTAGCTTTTCGAAAAGATCGTGTCGGACTTGATTCCAATTATCGGCCTTTGTGAGATTCTCTGACGAAGCCGGATCGATCACACCCAAGAATAACTCTAGGTTTTGCCCTTGACTCAATCTTATAGGTCTTTGTGATGATTACGACAAAACCTAAACTTTTGCCAATATTTCTCGCTCATTCTACAATTTCCTCTTTGCAACAAAATGTCCTGTTAGTAATAAAATATTATTCGACATCGATTGAAGTTTTTTCGGAAAAATCATCATACGTCAATAATTTCATACTTTCATCGGAACTCATTTCAAGCTAGATCAAAGACGAAAAAAACTTTATTTAGGATAAAAAAAGCATAGCAAAAAAATAATACTTAGAAGATGAAAATCCTAACCTTTGCCAAAAAATTGAAAACCTTCACCACAAAATTTATTTAAATAAAGAGAACCCTACATGAGAGTAAAAAGCGGAATAAGCACTGCATTACCCTAACACAAGGAGATGAAACCCTAGGTTTGGATCACCACAATCCCTAAAAAATCAACAAGCATTTCTCTCTAAATGGTCAAGGAGACCTTGAATAATGCTATGAAACTCCAGAATACAAAAATGAGGTGAAAGGAGACCAAACATTACCAAATTAGAGCTTTTGGGGGGACCTCTGTCAGCCAAATGACATCATGGGCTGCTGGGCGAGGTAGTCCATGGGAGAGGTAGTCGGTCGGCGACGGGAGCGGTGGTGGCTGGGCGGCGAATCCGATGCGATGTATTAAGCGGCAGTTCCAGTGCGCGAAAGGGCGTAAATGGGGGCTTAGATCCGGAATCAGGAGAATAGGAGGGGGCTGCCTTTAGAGGTTTTAATTTTAGGTTTAAATTGAGTTTTTTTTGGGGGGGGGGGGGGGGGGGGGGGGGGGTTGGGTTGCACATAGCAAAACAAGGGCTGCCAATATAAATTCCCTTAATTAATATACTCATTCAGGACAATTTATTGATGGTGGGACATTTTTGCTATGTTGAGTTTGGAGAAAAACTCCAGCGTTATAGAATGCATACTTGGCAGATAATGGTTATGACCGCCACCAAGAAAATATTACTTGTTTTTAACATAAAATTTGATGAAGTTCTTTAACTGAGATCGGACATTCACAAACGACGGTTCATAACACCCGTGTTCACGACCGCCACCGCCACCGCCGCGCTAAATGGAGACTAGGGCCTGTTTGGGAGGGTTTTTCAACTCCTTTCCGTTTTCTGGAAAACGCCACCGCCCATTATAGACCGTTTGGAATATCTGCCGGTGGCAAAAGCTCAAAACAGCTTTTTTAAAGCCCTTTTCGGAAAGTTACGGGACTCCTCCAGTGTCACGCCTTTCTCCTCTAAACTCTTTCCGCTCCCGACGCACGACAACGTAAATCCTTTTCTTCCTCACGCTCTCGATCGACGACGCTCTCGATTCAACGACACTCTCGATTCGACGACGCTACCCTTTTCTCTCCCGGCGACCAGTTCGACAACAATCCATTTCGACGACGCTACCCTTTCCTCTCCCGACGACCAGTTCGACGTCTTCCAGTTCGCTGTCTCCTCCCGACGACTTCCAGTTCACTATCTCCTCCCGACGAGCTTCTCCTTCCGACGAGCTTCTCATCCCGAAGAGCTTCTCCTTCTCCCGACGATCCAGATCCAGATTTCCAGTGTATGAATCCTCTCCTTCTCCGTCTCCTCTCGATCATCCCGTAAAAAGGTTTTGTTAATTGAAAACATGCAGGATGGATTTGAAATTTTTTTCGAGCAAATCAGAACAGATCTGAGTTGGTTTCTTCACCATGTTTTTCAGATCCAGATTGAAAAGGCTTGCAATTTGATTTTTCAGCAAACATACACTCATGGATTTGATTTCTTCACCATATTTTCCAGATCCCTCACCATTCTCACCATGTTTTCCAGATCCCTAACATTCCAGATCCCTAATTTGTTGAACAAATCTGAATATTTCAGCAAAAATAGTTTGATTTGTTCAACAAATCAAAATTTATATGAAATATTTCAGCAAAAATTTGTATGAAATATTTCAGCTATCTGGAGTGATCTCATCATTCATACAAAAAATTGTATGAAATATTTCAACAAAAATTTGTATGAGAATAGTCTTCAGTTATTAATATTTCATTCAGAATTTCATACAGAATTTCATAACTATTTAGAATTTCAAATAAGAAACTCATGCTGTTTGAAGGAATATATATAGTTTTCAAACTATTTCAAATTTGGCTAACATAAACTGTTTAGAATTTCAATTTGTATGCCGGTTGGGGGGTATGCGCATTATGCTATTTCATAATTTTCTCCCATAATTTGTATGAAAACTAATAATTGTTGTGTTTGTGATATGTTAGTGTTTAATTTCTTATGTTTGATAAGTTAGTGTTTCTTGCTGTCATCATATGTTTGTGTTCGGACATAAATTCAATTAAGATTTGTATGTACAAGTGTATGTTTGTGTTTGGAAAATTGTTTTGGTGTGTATGTATGAGTGTGTTTGGGTGTGCATATATGTTTGCGTGTGTCTGGGTGTGCCTATATGTTTATCCTCGCCATGTCATAAATTCAAATAAGATTTGTATGTACGAGTGTATGTTTGCTTGTGCAATATGTGTTTGTCATAATAATTATTTGTGCTCGTGTGCATGTATGAGTGTGTGTTTGTCATAATAATGTGTAATATGTTTTTTTTTGCATGTCTAGTTTTGTAGAATGGGTAAACACAGAGAAGGTGGAATCTCTGCAACTTGGAAAATGAACGATGTGATGATATCTTGTGATTTATGCATCAAATAAATTGAGTTGGGGAATAGACCAACTACACATTTTAGCAAAGATGGGTGGAATAATCTGATGAGTAATTATCGCGAACGGACCGGGAAATCTTATGACTAGAAACAAATGAAAAATAAATGAGACCAATTAAAAAAAGAATGAAAGTATGACGAGAGTTGAAACGGGGAGAGACTGGTTTGGGTTGGAATCCCTCACGTAAAACTATTGAGGCTTCTGACGAATGGTGGGACGAAAAACTGAAGGTTAATATAATTCTTGCCGTTTTTCTCACTAATACTGTTTTCATTATATTATGATTAATTTGATATATACTCTTAGGTGGTCCATACTGCAAAGAAGTTTCGCTACTCAGGTATAACTCCAGAGTTGGAGGAAAAACTAGACATGATGCTCAGCCAAGTAGTTGCTACGGGAGATCTTGCATGGGCCCCAAGTTCACGAAACCTGGGGCATGAATCTGTTGATGAACATGACATGCTTGATGATGATGACATTCAAGATGTTGAAGATTTACCTCAATGCAACAAGCACGGGAGTGAATACAAGCTCCAGTCGACCATCTAGCTCATCTGATGTTACGAAGAAGATAAAAGACAATGGGAAAGAAGAAGCGTGTTGGAAAAAAACGAGCAATGAGTTCCAATGGAGGACATAGCAAAGACATCTCGTATAATAGGTCGTGTTATGATGGAATCTCCAAAAATACAATCTCCTCTGCATTGTTTACAATCCCTGAAGCAGACAGAGAGCTCGAAAAACATCCAGAGATTATGGAGGACTATGACTTTTATGACTACTGCATGATGTTTCTCAAAGATAAGAGCATTAGAGAAACATTCATGAGTATTCCAGAGAAGCTCAAAGTTAGGTGGCTGAAGACGTGATATACGAAAAATTCACAGTAGGGGTTACGTGGTTATAGTTATCTGCGGAGCATGAATCTAGCTGTATTTTTATTTGTGGATCTTTCTATTTTATCTTTATGTAGAATAACGAAAACTTCTATTTTATCTTTATGTAAAACAATGCAAACTTATATTTCATGGCTTATATATGTATGAAGTAATTTGATTCATGGTTTACCTGGTACAACAGTCCTAACTTGTGTATTTCATCGTTTATATCTTTCAAATTGACTGAAGTATTTTATGTATGTAGTAATTTGATTCATGGTTTACTTGCTACAACAGTTCTAACTTGTGTATTTCATCGTTTATATCTTTCAATTTCACTGAAGTATTTTATGTATGTAGTAATTTGATTCATCATGACATTTGTATGTTTACGCAGTTCTGCAATGTCCTCTGATAATTCAGATAGCTCAAATGAGGAATTTCATGAAAGAGTGACATATTTGATCAACCAAACTCGAAACATTTGTTCTCAACATCACCAGGCATCAGCTGCGTGTATGGTGCACAGTTGAAGTTCATCATCCAACAATAATCCATGCATGACATCACACCAATCAGGTAATAAATGGATTGGAGAATTGCTAGATGGACATCCAATTAGAATTTATGAGAACTTACGGATGTCAAAGCGCATATTTCTTGATCTACTTCAGGTGCTTGAACAATGTTATGGGCTATGTGGTTCAAGGAAAACTACCTCACTAGAAGTTCTCGCACTGACATTGTATATTTTACCACAAAATGAATCAATGAGGCTAACAAAAGAAAGATTTCAACACTCAACGGAAATAATATGTAGATATTTTTCAGCGGGAATAGCTGCCCTGAAAAAGCTATCATATGATATTATAGTTCCAACAGATGAACACTTCAGTGAAATTCCACAACAAATATTAAATGATGCTCGATATATGTCATATTTTAAGAACTGCATTAGAGCAATAGATGGAACACATATTGGTGCACGGGTTCCACCTGAAATGCAAGTTGCGTATATTGGACGTCATGGTATGCCAACCTAAAATATTATGGCAATATGCGACTTCAACATGTGTTTCACATTTGTGCTGACTGGATGGGAGGGTTCGACTCATGACAATAGTATTTTTCAGCGTGCACTTATAAAATTAAGTTATAATTTTCCGTTTCCGCCTACATGTATAATTTTAAATATAAAATTATAGTTATTTAAAATAGAATACTAATTATTGTTTTTAAATTTTAGGAAAATATTACTTGGTTGATGCTGGATATCCACTGCAACGAGGGTTCTTAAAGCTATATTCAGATACACGATATCATTTACCACACTTTGCACGGGGAAATCGTCCTATACAAGGAAGAAAAGAAATACTCAACCATGCGCATTCATCACTGCGTGGCATCATAGAACGAACATTCGGTGTTTGGAAGAAAAAGTGGGCTATACTCAGGGACATGCCTCAATATAGTTTAGCAAAACAACATGATATTGTCATAGCAACCATGACTTTGCATAACTATATTCGTAGACATGCATCTCGTTCTGATTCAGACTTCTTGGCCTGCGATGATGACGAAAACTTAATATATCCCGATGCACATGTAATAAGAGAAAATCATACACCAACCACTAATGTAACATTAAATACAGATCGTGTTAGAGGTGTTGGAGTGGGTGTTCAGGAAATGATTACATTGCGTGACCGCATTGCAGAACAATTGTATTAAGCTAATACATAGTTTGTCTGTTTTAAATTCTTGTTTTTTAATGTAATATGAACTTTTATTTCTAATGAATGAAGTACTATTATGATTTTATAATTATTTTACATCAAATATTTATACATTTTACTAAAAAAGTCATCGCAACGGAGATTTGCCAAACAGTTAATAAAGTGCTCCTCCTTTCTGAAAAGCGCTGCAAAAGGAGTTCACCCAAACAAATCTTATTTTGCAATAGACATTTTCCAAAAGCACATTTTCCTACCATCCTTTTGTCACACTCGTCCTTTCGGAAAAAGCCCCCCAAACAGGCATTAGTCTTTGAAAAAAACCATTTGGAAAATTGACTTGAAATCAGAAGAATTAGTAATTACTATATATTTTGTTTAAATCGCCCGCAAAATGTAGGTCGTGTAGCCACAAAAGGTTCATCGTCTTCCAATCAGGGGTGGATCCAGAAATTTCTAGGGGAGGGGGGCATCATCTTCCTCTAGAAAAAAATATTGAACACCTTCATCTTATCAGAGCCGTTTCTCTCTCATCTGTTCACCGTTTTTGATGTATAAGTAGACAGAATTCATTACCTCGATGAGAGGAATCCAAATCCACTAATCATTTTGCAAAATTCTTGGGCGGGGAGAGGGCAGACCCCTGCCCGCCCCCCTTACATCCGCCCCTGCTCCCAACGATCTCTGGTTGTTCTCCCAATGATTTCCACCTGTCCGCGGTGAAGAGATAATCATCGAAAGTTCTCCATGTGCTCGCCCTGAACGACATACCTTATACCGTTGCGTGAAAACTAATAATACAATATATTTTGACAATCTTCATATGGTCTTGTACTATTCCCCCGATGCTCTCCCATAGGTCTTAGAGTAGTCTCCCAAAGTTCGCCCGCTTTATCTTAGGAATCTCACTACATTATTGCACACTAAGGCTCAGTTTGGCGCGATGGTGGTGGTCGTGAACGCGTTGGTTATGAATCGTCGTTCGTGAACGCCCGACCTCACCTAAGGAACTTCATCTATTTTTATATTTAAAACTAGTTTTTTTTTATGGTGATCATAACCATTGGCTTGCCAAACATGCATTCTATGACGGTATAGTTTTTGGCCAAACTCATCGGAGCAAAAACACTGTCGCTGGATGGAGAAAAAAATCGTATAAAAAATATCCATAGGAGGTTTATGACCCATTGAATTTACGTATATAAGTACACTATTCTATAAGGCAATTGTTAACCGCACCCTAGTTTTGGCTATCCGCAACCCTTTTATATGAAGTATTACGCATTTTCTTTTGGAAATACGCCTTCTACAAGCATTTTTTAGGAAAAGTGTTCAACACGAAAGTTGTAGATATCGTCGAGATCTACAACTTTAGTGTTGAACATTTTTCCTAAAAATGCATGCACAATGCGTATTTCCAAAAATTCGTTATAGTTACGCCCATATTTCAATTCGAGCGGCAATACGTCTTGTGCGTGCATTTTTAGCAAAAATGTTCAACTTTCGTGTCGAACACTTTTCCTAAAAATGCTTGTACAAGGCGTATTTCCAAAAAAATGCGTAATACTTCATATAAAAGGGTTGCGGATAGTCAAAACTAGGTGCGGTTAACAATTGCCTTTTATAATTCCATAGGTCTAAAATAAGGCAATTGTTAACCACACCTCAGTTTTGACTATCCGCAACCCTTTTACATGAAGTATTACGCATTTTTTTGGAAATACGCCTTGTACAAGCATTTTTAGGAAAATTGTTCAACACGAAAGTTGTAGATATCGTCGATATCTACAGCTTCGACGATATCTACAACTTTCGTGTTGAACACTTTTGCTAAAAATGCACGCACAAGATGTATTGCAGCTCGAATTAAAACATGGGCGTAACTATAACGAATTTTTGGAAATACACATTGTGCATGCATTTTTAGGAAAAATGTTGAACACGAAAGTTGTAGATCTCGACGATATCTACAACTTTTGTGTTGAACACTTTTCCTAAAAATGCTTGTACAAGGCGTATTTCCAAAAAAATGCGTAATACTTCATATAAAAGAATTGCGGATAGTCAAAACTGGGTGCGGTTAACAATTCCCTAAAATAAATCCTCTAAAATAAGATATAAAATAAAATTTTCGTAGGATAGATTTGGGTACCAAATCTGAGGATATTCCGCTCCACAGTTCTCGCCTAAGAATCGCAGATCTGTGTATCTATAAATACCCGTGTTCGCAAATAATTCTTCCTTTTCGCGTTTCCTTCTAGGGTTTGGGCTGCGCGCATCTAGGGTTCTCACACCAATCCTCAGTGCGCCTCTACTTCATTTTCATCCTTCAATGGCGATTTCCTTCGCAGATCTCCACACAGAGGCCGGTCTCAAGACTCTCGACGAGTTCCTGTCCGGGAAGACTTATATTTCCGGGTAAATTTTCGTTGATGAGCTTATTTCAGCTTCTTATTTCCTATTGGCTTTTGATTTATGAATCTCTTAGAACGATCGAAATTGATTCTGGATTGCGGTGGAATTCAATTGCTTCCTTCATGTTAATGAACGAAATTCTAAAAAAATCATTTTTTTCTTTATAATCAGAGATCTGATTACGAGGGATGACATCAAAGTTTATGCAGCCGTAACAGGGAAGCCTGGGGATGGGTTTCCAAATGCCAACCGATGGTATGAGACTGTGTCATCTGCTTTGTCTGTAAGGTTTGTCTCCCTTTTCTTACTCCCTTGATTAATTTCCTTTATAGCGTTTTTTGATATTTTTCTTTATGTTTATGACTAGGAACATATGAATTTGAATGTATTTGATTTAGTTTTCCTGGAAGATGCATTGATATCTTGTTAGTTTTGGAGTTCTGACTTTATTAATCTTATTTCATAAATTGTTTATGTAAAAAATATTTTATGCATTGCATGGTTCATTTCAGATTCCCTGGCGTAGCTTCCGGTGTCAAGATTGGAGGCCAAGCCGCAGCATCAGCTTCTCCTTCTGTCTCTACAGAAACTAAAAAGGTACTTTCTTAAAAAGAATTTTATAGGCATTGTCCTTGAGAATTAAGATTTATAATATCATCTATTTTCAAAATGATTTTCCTATCGAATGGAAACATTCTGGTGTTTGTGGAACAATTATCTACTGGAATCATGTTTCAGAAAATCTTTATTGCAATCGTTTGATGATTAAATGGTTATTATGGTGCCTTAATTTTGTGTGTTTGATATGAGTTACATTTATCTTATGGGCTTGTAGGCATATAGTATGCTATATTTCCTATCTTTATCATAACTCAAGCATTACCAATTAGATTTTCAATGCATACTTATGTAGTTACTAGCGTTTATTGTGATAATGATGTTTTTTATGTTAATTAACTTGTATTTTGTATTTTTAACACTAGTATACGATATAAGACTTGGAAATTCAGTGTATTTGATGGGGCTAAATCCACCAATTTGGATTCTTGTTGTTCATTTAATCTAGACCCTTGCCTAAGGTGTTAAACCTATTTACTACATGAATCAACCTGAAAAAATATACTCTTATTATTCTACCCTACTTCACTCTTAAGTCTATTTACTAGTCTATTTTGCTCATTTTAATAATATTCTTTTACATGGTTAAACAACCTAAGTCTATTTTATACTATTTTATCTTCGTTGTACATGAATCATCTTGAACAAGATCTACACATAATATGCTTCCCTCCTTCACCCTTAAGTGTATCTGCCACTCTATCTAGTTCATTTCATAATCTTTATTGTACATCCTCGAACCATCTAAGTCTATTTTTTATTCTTGTATCTTCAATAGATGTCACTCCTATTGTTACTCTAATGCAAGGTTTTAAATGGCGGATGTCGGAGACATGTCGGATTGGGTTTTTAGATGTCGGATGTCGGATGTCGGAGACATGTCGGGGTCATTTCAATATGTCGGATTTCTAAAAAATATTTATATTTTATCGACCACCCAAATTTATCACCATAATCCTCATCTATACTGAGCATTTTACTCTAGTTAAGTAAAACTTTATTATGGGAACCTGAAAAGGAGCCTTCTTTATGGCTAAACATTGAGCTGCAAAGTAGAAATAAGAAACGAAATCTACAAAGATATAACACCAGCTCAAAATTTTATTTTCATACGCCTATAACTTCTGAAATAACATTTCATCAGAACTTAGAAGAAGTATAGAAAAACCCTAAACAGCGATGGACAGTGCTAAACAGCGGTTCACTTTAATTTAATTCAATTTAGGCGACAATTCAAAATGTCGGGCTATAATGCGGCCGAAATGTCGGGTTTTATACAAAAAGTCGGCCGACATTTTCGAAAACGCCATAACCTATATATTTTGATTATGCAAGTCGTTTTCTTATCAAACAGGACATGTCGGCCGACGTCGGACATGTCGGCCGACATTTAAAACCTTGCTCTAATGTATTCATTTCTTAATTTATCATTTTTTGTTTTGCCATATATCCATCTTGGCATTCTCATTTTTTCAGGCTCACCTTAGATATTAATAATTTTTTTTAGTATCAAACAGTCACATCATTACAACATTATTGACCTAATTACAACTTCATAAATTTACTTTCAAGTGCCCTTAATATCCTCTTATCGCATAGTAGTGTCCTAAATAATAAATACAGGGTATTTAAGTCTTACCCATCAGTGTCTCGTTAGCTTTATATAGATTGATAATTGTTAACACCCTCATTAAAATTACATATGATGTACTCATTATTTGTACCCGTTAATTATGTTATCTATCATCTAAATAATATCTATGGTGTTCTAAAGTTTCACTTATTTGGATCGATGTCTCATTAATTAGAACTATGTTATCTGTATCCAAGGGTTATTGTTTTGAATATCTTTTGCAAGTATCTACATAACTAACATAAGAAGATATTGACTTAATGTTGATACTTGGGTAAATCTATTGTGATTTAAAAGAAATTGGTCTCTAATAATAGTAAGTAATCTATTATGCATATCTTAATGATCTTTGTAGCACAAAGTGGATTTCACAGTTGGGATGGAGTAATTATATCAATGCAATCATGTGAGTTTTTTTCCTGCGCGGACCGTAACATAAAAGTGCGAAATTTGCTGGGCGTTCTCAAGAGCAACATTCAAAATTAATTTTCACATCCCACGCATTGTGGTCTCCGAAAATTGGGGGACATATAGTTGGAGAATCCCTCAGGGGAATCATATTAGGTCCGATCAAAGACTATTTATAACAACTAGCAGCATAAGGAAAGATCAGGAAATCAATCACAGATACATCGTCCCGAGCAACAATCACGGGACAAACGCAAAAAAGAAATGAGAGCTCAAAAACAACCACACAAGAAACACCTATGTCACCCCTCGATGTCCACGTCAGAAGCATCATCCTCTGAAGCGTCACCTGGACCAAGGCCCGTGGTGGTGCACCCAAGTCTTCTCTCTACCGCACGAAGAGCCTTCCTAAAGCCCTTCAAGAAGGCAATCCCGCACTCATCTTCCTCCAGGAGCGGCTCGACCTCTTTAGTCATGATCTCAGTATGGAGCTCCTCAGAGATCCGGGAAAACTCCTGCATAAAGTCAACGAAATCCTTGTACTCAGCTACAACCGCGACTTTAATCTGCTCAGGGTCCTGCTGCGTAGAAGCAAGCCTCCTTCAGCTCCTCTCGGAGGTGCATCAGCTCACCGTCCTGGCGAGAAATCTCTTTTTCTGCCTCTTCAAGCGTCGTGACCTGCTCCTGGCTAGTCGCCTCCATCACACGAGAGTCCGCTACAAGCTTCACACTCTCGGCGCGTTCAGAGGCAAGCTTGGATTCTAAATGCTTGATGCGGGAAGCGTCGCGCTCACCCCTCTTTTTGGATTCCGAGACAGCATCTTCTGCATACTGCAGCACAGAGCGTCTCCAGAAGGATACAATATGCATTCTTCAGGCCTACGTAATGCTCATTCCATATATTTGCAATGTTGCATAACTCTTCAATCTGAAAAAAAGAAAGCCCAAGTCAGAAATAAAGGCGAGGGCAAAGAGACCCGAAGTATTGAACCTTTATGTTACCTTCAATGTAGTGGCAAGCAGGGTGGAGGACACACGCTTCTTTCCTTTATCTATGTTGTTGGTCGTTCAACGCTCTCTTAGACCGGTCGAGCTGAATCGCCTTAGCTCGAGAGTGAGCCAAACACGCAAACAGTCAAAAGTGAGAACCAACAGTACACATCGAGGTTTTTACGTGGAAAATCCAGAAAGGGAAAAACTACGGGGCCTAGCCCAGTTCTGAACGATCAACTAGTTTTGTGAGTTACAGAGAGAATTGTTTTTCGAGGGTGACATGCCACCGCTTGTTACAAAGATTTTGCTAAGTCCTCTCCACACTTAGAAGTCGAGACCGGTGAAGCGTGTTCGTGGTCCATCTTAAATGCGGAACTTGGTAGTGCTATCCCGAAAAGAGCATTGTGGAGCCGCCTGAGCAGAACTCTGAGATGCAACTTGGAGCTGAACGTTCTGGAGCAGTCTGGATCCAAGTCGCCGAGGTCCTCCCCAAGTTCTTGAAGTAAAGCTGGAACGCTGAAGGAGATCCCTAAGGGGAGCTTGAAGGCCGATGAAGATCTTCCAAAAATCCTCGCCAGAAAACTCAAGAATTCCTTCTTCTCCCAATGCCAAAAAGTGTCTTCAAATGGAGGTCTGCCCCCCCCCCCCCCCCCCCCCCCCCCCCCCCCCTTTATAGTTTTTGAGGAGGGCGTTCTGGTAACTGCGCCATGCTGATTCCTGGATGAGCGAATGAGAATGCTTAATTCGGGTGCCAATTTCGAGGTTATGACGAGTTTAACCCCCGGTCATGCTGGGCAGTCCGGGCATCCTGGGCAGCTCCCTTGTGGTGGTGGTGGCCGGCGATCGCCATCGGCGATGGATGATAAGTGGTGCGCTCTGCGGAACAGGGATGAGCGAGAGGGCCTTCTGTAGAGCGGGGATGAACAGAAGCGCCTCTTGTGGACCATATGAGAGCGAAAGCGCTTCCCGTGGTGCAGGAGGGAGCGAAAGCGCTTCCCGTGGTGCAGGCGGGAGGGAAAGCACTCCCTGTGGAGCAGGAGCGAGCGGGAGCGCGAGAGCGTTTACCGCAGAGCAGGAGCGAGCGGGAGAACGAGAACGCTTCCCCAGTAGCAGGAGCGAGCATAAGCGCTCTTGTGGAGCAGGCGGGAGCGGAAGCGCTCTCTGTGGAACAGGAGCGAGCAGGAGCGCTCCCTGCGGGTCGGGAGCGCTCCCTGCGGGTCGGGAGCGCTCCCTGCGGGTCGGGAGCGCTCCCTGCAGAGCAGGAGCGAGCGCGAGCGCTTCCCGTGGAATAGGAGCGAGCGCGAGCGCGAGCGCTTCCCGTGGAATAGGAGCGAGCGCGAGTACTTCCCGTGGAACATGCGGGAGCGGATGCTCTCTCTGTGGAACATGAGCGAACGGGAACGCTCCCTGCAGAGCAGGAGCGCTTCCCGCGGAGTAGGAGCAAGCGGGTGCGCTTCCTGTGGAACAGAAGCGAGCGCGAGCACTTCCCGTGGAACAGTCGGGAGTGGTAACGCTCTCTGTGGAACAGGAGCGAGCGGAAACGCTCCCTGCGGAGCAGGAGCGAGAGGGAGCGCTCCCTGCGGAGCGGGAGCGAGCAAGAGCGCTTCCCGCGAAGCAGGAGCGAGCGGGAGCGCTCGTGAAACAGGAGCGAGCTCGAGCACTTCTCGTGGAAAAGGCGGGAGCGGTAGCGTGAAGGTGCTTAACAACGAGATTAAGACCGACCATAAATGTTGGTGCTGCTCTGCGGGTCCGGCTGAGGCCGCGATGAGAAACACTCGGTCCGGCTCAACCCGAACCCTTTTAGGGGAACCCCATCAATTGCCCCCAGTTTTCGGAGGCCGAGATTTGCAATCGATAGTCTTGAAAATTTATACCGCTCATCATGAGTCCGCGAGAGTGTGTTTCATTATGGCGGCCCTCACGCTTTGTAGCGAGAAAATTACCGTTTCACGCTATCAGGCTAACTAAGTGTTCACTCGGACACGATCCCTTCAGCTTATTCGGGAGCGCTTAGGAAATTAGATACTTAGTTCAAAATATACTAAATATTAAAATATTAAAGCCTTTATTTATAATATTTTAATTTCCATCAATAAAAATTACCCATTTAAAGCTGCACTTATGAGAATATTGATTCTTCCTTAATGAGATTTGGTTATTAAGGGGCGCATTAATAAGAATATTTTATTCTTTTACTTTCCCCTTTCCTTTACTAGTGCTGTTTCAATAGCTGGAACTTTCAACCCCCCTATAAATTACACTAGAGGGCACAAAGTTGAAGTGAAAAATTTCTTAGAGCATTCGGGAGAGAGGAGGTAATGTTTTATTTTTTTATACTTTGCCCATTTTGAAAAAAAACCGCGCGGGAGCTCGTTCACGACGGAGCTCGTGCAAAGGGCACAGGGGAGCGCACATGAGCACGTTGCTCCTCAAAACAGCGCGGTGGGCCCGGAAAACGCGTAAAGGGCGTGGGGGGAGCGCGACCCTGCCGCGCTCCAGGGGGCGCGACCCTGCCGCGCTCCAGGGGGCGCGACCCTGCCGCGCTCCAGGGGGCGCGACCCTGCCGCGCTCCAGGGGGCGCGACCCTGCCGCGCTCCAGGGGGCGCGACCCTGCCGCGCTCCAGGGGGCGCGACCCTGCCGCACTCCAGGGGGCGCGACATTGCCGCGCTCGTGGAGCGCGGGCCTGCCGCGCTCGTGGAGCGCGGGCCTGCCGCGCTCGTGGAGCGCGGGCCTGCCTCGCTCGTGGACCGCGGGCCTGCCGCGCTCGTGGACCGCGGCACTGCCGCGCTCGTGGACCGCGGCACTGCCGCGCTCGTGGACCGCGCTTGCGCTTCAGGGGCCGCAACACTTCCTCGCCCCTTGCGTCCTGCTGCGCTCAGGGGAGCGTGGCGCTGCCGCGCCCACAGGGGCGCGCGGCCCTGTCGCGCTCAGGGGAGCGCGGAGTCGCCGCGCTCTAGGGGTCGCAGCTCTGCCACGCCCCTTTCGGTCTGCCGCGCTCCACCTTTAGCACGAGACTTATCGTGGTTCAGAGCGCTCCTCCTCCTTGCTGGTGCGTACGAGATGTCTGTTCTTGACTTCTTTTCTCCTTTTTTGTTTAAAAATGCCCTTGGTTATGTGCAGGAACCAAGGCAGAATGGCCAAGCGAGGCCTATGCGCATGCGTTCGGCTTTGAACGTGGACCGGATTGAATCGTGGCGTAAACGTTTTAATATTCCCGCGGGCATCGAGGTTAGGATTCCGCTGCTCGAAGAGAGGGCTCAACTCCCTCCTTCCGGCTTCATTACTGTGTCTGAGGGGTGCTTCAAAGCAGGGTTTCGGGTTCCCCTGCCCGAGGAGGCTGTGGAGATCTTCCGCCATTGCGGGTTGTCGGTGACCCAGTTTACCCCGGTGGGCATAACCAGGGTCATGGGGCTCATTTGTTTTTCCCGTGAGCACGACTCGCGCTTGTCTTTGGAGACATTCAGAGACTTGTGCGATGTTCTCCTTGGGCCGGGAGGCCGGGTCGACGTTCACACCAACAAGAGATGGCTTACGTTCGAAGAGAAGGCCGACCACCGCCACGGGGCCACATTCTATGGGTTCGTGGAGAACTCTTGGCGGCTTCCAGAGGCTTGGAGGGAGCTATCCGACCGCTGTCGACGAGTGCGGGGTCAGGAGGATGTTTTTACGCCGGTCCTTGGTTTCACAAATGCTAAGGATCTGGCGAGGCCTCATTTTCACATTGGCGTTTTTGTGGACGCAAAGCAGTTGCAGCTGGCGGGGCTTACATCGGACGCTGGTCGAGATAGTGCGGTGCCACTAACCCGGGACAGGAAGAGGAAACTGGTTTTCAGGCTTGGGGGGGGGGGGGGGGGGCTTCCTCGACATCCTCCTTCCCTTATGTTGTAGATGATGGAGATATCGTGGGACCGTCCACTTCGGCGAGGGAGGTTGCTCCTCATTCCCCTGACATCGAGGAGATCACTGCGGCTCCAGCTGCTAGCTTGCCGCTTCCAAATGGTCAACCGTCGAATGCCGTTAAATATAAAAGAAAGAGGCGTGCGTCCTCTTCCCTGCTTGCCACTACATTGAAGGTAACAAAAATGTTAAATATTTTGGGTCTCTCTGCCCTCGCCTTTATTTCTGACTTGGGTTTTCTTTTGTTCAGATTGGGGAGTTATGCGACATTGCCAATACATGGAACGAGCATTACATAAGCCTGAAGGATGCATATTTTGTCTTTCTGGAGGGCTCCATGCTGCAGAAGATGTTGTCTCGGAATCAAAACAGAGGGGTGAGCGCGACGCTGACCGCATCAGGTGTTTAGAATCCGAGCTTCCCTCTGAACGCGTCGAGATCGTAAAGCTTGCGATGGAGGCGACTCGCCGGGAGCAGATCGCAGCACTTGAAGAGGTAGAAAAAGAGATTTCTCGTCAAGACAATGAGCTGATACACCTCCGGGAGGAGCTGGAGAGGCATGCTTCTGCGCAGCAGGACCCCGAGCAGATTAAAGCCGCGAGGGTAGTTGAGTACAAGGATTCCCTTGACCTTTATGCAGGAGTGTTCCCGGATCTCTGAGTAGCTCCGTATTGAGATTATGACTAAAGAGGTCGAGCCGCTCCTGGTGGATGAGTGCGAGATTGCCTTCTCGAAGGGCTTTAGGAAGGCTCTTCATGCGGTAGAGAGAAGACTTGGGTGCAGCACCGCGGGTCTTGGTCTAGGTGACGCTTTAGAGGATGATGCTTCTGACGTAGACATTGAGGGGTGACGTAGGTGTTTCTCGTGTTGTTGTTTGAATTCTTGTTTTGTTTTTGCGCTTGTCCCGTGATTGTTACTCGAGACGATGCATCTGTGCCTGCTTTCATTTACAGTGTTGTTTTGCGTTTTTTGATTTCTTGATAAGGGGAATTCTTGTAAATGAAAGCAGACAAAACAACACTTCAAATAAAAGTAGGCACAAATACATCTTCTTGAGCAACAATCACGAGACAAGCGCAAAAACGAAATAAGAATTCAAACAACAACACGAGAAACACCTACGTCACCCCTCAATGTCTACGTCAGAAGCATCATCCTCTGAAGCGTCACCTGGACCAAGACCCGCGGTGCTGCACCCAAGCCTTCTCTCTACCGCACGAAGAGCCTTCCTAAAGCCCTTCGAGAAGGCAATCCCGCACCATTCTCCAGGAGTGGCTCGACCTCTTTAGTCATGATCTCAGTGCGGAGTTCCGCAGAGATCCGGGAACACTCCTGCATAAAGTCAAGGGAATCCTTTTACTCAGCTACCCCTGTGGCTTTAATCTGCTCGGGGTCCTGCTGCGCAGAAGCAAGCCTCTCCAACTCCTCCCGGAGGTGTATCAGCTCACCGACTTGACGAGAAACGCCTGATGTGGGAAGCGTCGCGCTCACCCCTCTGTTTTGATTCCGAGACAGCATAGAGCCTCTCCAGAAGGACAAAATATGCATCCTTCAGGCCTACCTAATGCTCATTCCATGTATTGTCAATGTCGCATAACTCCCCAATCTGAACAAAAGAAAGCCCAAGTTAGAAATAAAGGCGAGGGCAAAGAAACCCGAAATATTTAACCTTTCCGTTACCTTCGATGTATTGGCAAGAAGGGAGGAGGACGCACGCCTCTTTCCTTTATCTTTAACGACATTTGAAGGTTGACCATTTGGAAGCGACAAGCTAGCAGCTGGAGCTGCAGTGATCTCCTCGATGTCATTAGAATGAGAAGCAACCTCCTTCGCCGGAGCGGATGGTCCCGCGATATCTCCATAATCTCCAAGCCTGAAAACCAGTTTCCTCTTCCTTTCCCGGGTCAGTGGCACCGCACTATCTCAACCGGCGTCCGACGTAAGACCCGGCAACTGCAACCGCTTTGCGTACACAAAAACTTCGATGTGAAACAGAGGCCTCGCCAAATCCTTAGCATTTGTGAAACCAAGGACCGACATAAAACATCCTTCTGGCCCTGCACTCGTCGACAACGGTCAGAGAGCTCCCTCCAAGCCTCCGGAAGCCGCGCTCTCGGCAGTGCCGCGCTCCCTGAGCGCGGCAGTCGGCAAAATTGCCGCGCCCCCTGGAGCGTGGCATGTCGCGCTCCCTGAGCGCTGCAGGGCCGCACGCCCCCCGCACCCTTTACGTGTTTTCCGGACCCACCGTGCTATTTTGATGAGCGACGTGCTCATGTGCACTCCCCTGCGCCCTTTGCGCGTGCTCCGTCGCAAGCGAGCTCCCACACGTTTTTTTCAAAATTGGCAAAAAAGTATAACAAACTAAAACTTTACCTCCTCTCCCGCGGTTATGGAATTTGCTCCCGTCTAAACAGCGATGATCCTCTCTCGCGAATGCACTAAGAAAATTTTCACTTCAACTTTGTGCCCTCTAGTGTAATTTATAGGGGGTTGAAAGTTCCAGCTATGGAAACAGCACCAGTAAAGGAAAGGGGAAAGTAAAGGAATCAAATATTCACATTAATGCGCCCCTTAATAACCAAATCTCATTAAAGAAGAATCAATATTCTCATAAGTGCAGCTTTAAATGGGTATTCTTTATTCATGGAAATTAAAATATTATAAATAAAGGCTTTAATATTTTAATATTTGGTATTTTTTGAATTAAGTATCTAATCTTCTAAGCGCTCCCGAATAAGCTGAAGGGATCGTGTCCGAGTGATCACCTAGTTAACCTGATAGCGTGAGGCGGTAATTTTCCCACTGCAAAGCGCGAGGGTCGCCCTAACAAAACACACTCTCGCGGACTCATGATGAGTGATAGACATTTTCGGGCTATCGATTGCAAATCTCGGCCTCCGAAATTTGGGGGAAATTGATGGGATTCCCCTAAAAGGGTTCGGGTTGAGCCGGACCAAGTGTTTCTCATCGCGGCCTCACCCAGACCTGCAGAGCGGCACCAACATTTATGGCAAGTCTTAATCCCGCTGCTAAGCACCTTCATGCTACCGTTCTCGTCTTTTCCACGGGAAGTGCTCGAGCTCGCTCCTGTTCTACGGGGAGCGCTCCTGCTCGGTCTTAAACTGTTGCGGGTCGTTCAACGCTCTCCTAGACCAATCGAGCTGAACCGCCTTAGCCTGAGAGTGAGCCGAACGCGCAAATAGTCAAAAGTGAGAACCAACAGTAGACATCGAGTTTTTACGTGAAAACCCAGAAAGGGAAAAACCACTGGGCCTAGCCCAGTTCTGAACGATCCACTAGTTTTGTGAGTTACAGAGAGAATTGTTTTTCGAGGGTCACAGGCCACCACTCGTTACAAAGATTTTGTTAAAGTCCTCTCCACACTTAGGAGTCGAGCCCTGTGCTCGTGGTCCACCTTAAATGCGGAACTTGGTAGTGCTATCCCGAACAGAGCGCTGCGGAGTCGCCTGAGCAGAACGCTGAGATGCAACCTGGAGCTGAACGTTCTGGTGCAGTCTGGATCCAAGTCGCCGAGGTCCTCCCCAAGTTCTTGAAGTAAAGCTGGAGCGCTGAAGGAGATCTCTAAGGGGAGCTTGAAGGCCGATGAAGATCTTCCAAAAATCCTCGCCGGAAAACTCAAGAGCTCCTTCTCCCAATGCCACTAAGTGTCTTCAAATGGAGGCCTGACCCCCCTTTTATAGTTTTTGAGGAGAGCGTTCTGGTAATTGCTCCATGCTGATTCCTGGACGAGCGAATGAGAATGCTTGATTTGGGTCCCACAGATTGCCAATTTCGAGGTTATGATGAGTTTGCCCCCGGTCACGCAGGGCAGTCCAGGCAGCCTCCCTAGTGGCGGTGGTGACCTACGATCGCCGATGTCGATGGATGATAGTGGCACGCTCCGCGAAGCAGGGATGAGCGAGAGGGCCTTTTGCGGAGCGGGGATGAGCGGATGCGCCTCTTGTGGACAATATGAGAGAGGAAGCGCTTCCCGTGGTGCAGGCGGGAGCGGAAGCACTCCCGCGAAGCAGGCGAGAGCGAAGCGCTTCCGCAAAGCAGGCGAGAGCAGTCGCGAAGCAGGCGAGAGCAAAGTGCTTCCGCGAAGAAGGCGAGAGCAGTCGCGAGCGGGAGCGCCTCCCGCGGAGCAGTCGCGAGCGGGAGCGCTTTTCGCGGAGCAGGAGCGAGCGGGAGTGCTTCCCGCGGAGCAGGAGCGAGCGGGAGCACGAGAACGCTTCCCGCGGAGCAGGAGCGCTTTCTTGTATGAGAGTTATTCACCAATATGGGATTTAGAGTACCATTCTTGTATTTCTTTTTCCCCCCACTAATATAATATCACAATGCTGTGTTGTCCCTTTTGTTATTTGGCATTCCTACCATGATACTTCAATGACCCTACATATATTTTTCTTTCTTCACCTTTAACATCTTCAAGTATTGTTCACAATAACAAGCGGCCTTCCATGTAATGATACATGTCAACTTTTCTTTCTGTTCAATTGCATTCGGCTCGATAGCTTGCATGAGTTGTTTTTTTACAAGCTTTTACTCGGTGACGCAGGACAGTCCTATTAAGACTGAGTAATTTCTATATGTAGACTCAAATCCGATGATTTGTAACTTGCAATAATAATATATTTTATAAATCAAAACGAAAGATATGCCACAATTGTTAAAGCTTATAAACAAGGAAACAAGTGTAGTTTGTTTAGATGCAAAAGAGTTCGAAATCAAGTAACTAAGTAAATGAGAACCTACAAAGCCTAAAAACTTGAAAACAACGATTACCAACAAATATTTCTCAAATAGAAAATTAACACATAATTCAATCTAAAATAGTTCACTTCAAATTATGAAATTCACACAAATCAAAGACAGGGGAGGGCTGGATAGGTGGCGAAGGGTTGAATGAGGGCCTCCAGGGAAGCTCGATGTGTTCGATTTGGACTGCGTCAAGGTTGGATGTACTGGACAGCAGCGGGCTGGGCTGATGAGGGTTGTTTCAGGAGGCCGGGCGGCGCGGTTTTCAGCCCCCCTAAACTGACCAAACCGACCCGACCCGACCCGAACCAAATTTGGACCAGACCGATCGGTTCGGTTCGGTTTCGGTTTAGAGGGGCTGAAAACTGAGCCTATTCGGTTTGGTTTCGGTTTATAGTGTCAGTAAACCGAGAAAACCGAACCGATTATGAGTTTGGACTTGGAGTTTGTCCCGTTGAATTAAAACATGAAGCTACCAACATTGAGTTTGAAGTTGAAACCGAAACCACGAGACTATGTAATATCTCTTCTCTTATCATAAGTTCATAATAGTTATCCGAGCGTGACCGAGTAAGTTAAATATGTTGTACTTACTGATTCTATTTCGAACTAATACATGAACTTATTGTTTTAATTGCATTAATTAATCTAAATGATTTTTTTTTTGAGTTTTTCTTCGATGTTGATGAACTTCTTTCTAGATTTACAATTAGAAAAGCACTTGGGTAAATATTAAAAATTCTTTTCAAATCATGAGACTGGTCAAAATCAACATTTAGGGGATAGTATGTTTTAGGTTTATCGGAAAACCGAACCGATGTTTAAAAACCAAACCGAACCGATCTATTTCGGTTCATTTCGGTTTTGGGTGTGTAAAAACCGAGGCAATTCGGTTCGGTTTCGGTTTTACCTAAAACCGAACCGAACCACTTGCAGGCCTAAGTTGCTGATCCCAGCGCTGGATGATTTTTTGGAGGGCAGAGAGCGGGGCAGCAGCTTTCCGGTGACTGGAATGAAGTTCCTGCTGCTGGTCTTGCTTTGGAAGGGGTTCTGGACAGCAGGAAGTAGAGGATTCAAGACCAGGACAGCTGGGTTTAATTTCCAGGAGCAGCCAGGGGCTCCCCCAGTGGATGGAGTTGAGTTGAAGAGGATCTGGGCGGTGGAGGGAGGCTGGGAGGCTGCCAGGGGCTGCCAGCAGCTTTCCAGTTCTGGATGGGGAGAGGGACTGGGAGGTTGAGGTCGGCTTTTGACAGCTTAGTGGGGCTCGGTTGGAAGGTTGAGGGAGTGTTAAGCACATGTTATCTATTCTATGATCCCGATGACTTCTTTTGATCTATGAGTTGATCAAAGCATTAATCATGTGAACCTTCACTTTGAACTTGTATCTTTTGCTGAAAAATATCTTTAGGCTGCCAAAATTTGAACCACTGCCATTTTTTGCTGTGCTTGTATCCCCTTTAATTGAAATTTTCTATATTAGGAGGAAGCTCCACCAGCTGGTGATGATGACGACGATGACTTAGATCTTTTTGGGGACGAAACAGAAGATGAGAAGAAGGCAGCTGCCGAAAGGGAAGCTTCGAAGCCCTCTAAAAAGAAAGAAAGTGTGCATCCAAATCATAAACACATACAATTTTCATCTTTTTTTTTACATAATTGAATTATCATTCGACATATCTTCCATATCCCAGGCGGGAAATCTTCAGTTCTCTTGGATGTCAAACCGTGGGACGATGAAACTGATATGGGGAAGCTGGAGGCGGCCGTTCGCAGTGTGCAGAAGGAAGGACTTCTCTGGGGTGCATGTATGTGAATAATTTTTATTTCATGATATTAAACGTTTTCATAAGATCAAAAACTTATTCATGGTTAACTATTACATTGCAGCTAAATTGATTCCAGTTGGTTATGGGATAAAGAAGCTTCAGATCATGATGACGATTGTCGATGATTTGGTCTCGGTCGATGATCTCATCGAAGACCACCTCACTGCCGAGCCTTGCAACGAGTTCATCCAGAGTTGCGACATCGTGGCATTCAACAAGATCTGAAGAATATTTGAGATATTTTTGTATTGTTATTCATTATATGTATGCTCCCGGGGATTGTTGTTCCTTAGTTATGGTATGGACTATTTTTCCAAGGTTTGCTGAGCAATGAGTTTGCATATTTTCTCTTTTAACTTTGTAGCCCCACCAAGACAAACTTTTGCCTTCTCTTTTCTGTAGAGAATGGTGAGTGAGTTTTAAAAATTTTGTTTATGTGGTTGTATCATTAGTAATGTTTCCTCCATTTTAGCAATATGTGATGAGCTTACCGTATGTTATTCTTTTTAACCTATATAAAAGTAATTTATTCTTACTGAAAGGCCCTAGTCACATCTATATTTTCCCTATTCCACGCCAAATAGTGCCGAACGCCCATATACAAGTATTCGCGGCAAGAGAGTGCATTTTTGAACCTGGGTTTTCTCATTTGAATTTTTTAGCGGACCCCACTATAGTGGGATAAAAGCTTGAGTGTTGTTGTTGTAAGTCTCTATTTGTGATGGTGGCGGCGAGAGTGCTATTTTAGAGATATTTGGTCTTGGTGGTGCAAAAATTATGTGCCAGAAATGTGTTTTTGGGACTTTGGAAAGCAGGAACTCTTCTACTCTCAAAAAGGCTAAAAGAAGTTTTCTGCATTTTCATGCTTTTTGCATAGTTCAGCATCCCCATTGCTCCTGTTTTCCCACCATTGTTTTTATAGCTCTATCTCATTTTTTGCTTTTCTGATATTTCTATCCCACCAGTGTCTTTCGTGCTGCCACAGCTGTCCAAAACAGCTGAAATGGCACTCAGCGAAAAGCGTTAGTAGCTATTGTAGACACAACTCTTTATGCTTAGTGTAGTAGATGGGTCAATGAGGTAGTAAGCTAGCTTGCTTGTGCTTATAGAAAGGTTGAATGGCAACAAGGGCATTACAACTGAGAATTGAATTCTATAGCACATTTCAGTAGATTATTTGAATTCATATTATAGTTATTCGATTTAGAGCTACATTTAATCTTGAGATGAGTTGGTTAGAAGTTTATACTAAGTTTCTGAATATTATATTGTACTAGTTTTAGTTGTCATTGTTTTTTTTAAACATTCCCCATGGATCCAAACATGGGACCAAATCGTTACAAAAAGAAGGCTAAAAGGGTGTCGCTAAAACCAAACGAAGCTTAAATAGTAAATATAGAAATCCTTTTGAACTTTGGTGGTCAGTCCATAATAGCATGACAATATCCGATCAGCTGCTTTAAGAGCCCTGCCAGCTCTTATTGGGTGCGGTTCACTGGTTCCCATCTGATGTGGAGAAAATTATCGGGCTTTACTCATCGCAAGCACATGATTTTAATTTCGAGCATTTTTTTATCAGGCTGTTTTATAACTTTAATTGCACCTGACATGTTAGAATTTTTTTATGACTTAGTCCCAAAATAAGTCAAAAATGAAGGTGGCATGAACTTTTAAATAGGTTTGCACGTGCTTACTTTATCCTCCTATGACCCATGCAGCTCTACTATCAAAGAAAAAAAAACTTCCTATTGATTCTTGGCCGAGAGGAACATGGGGACAGAGATTATAAATAGCTTTGCTTTCATAGTTCAAGTGCACCAGCAATTTTTGGAGAGAGTAGGGCAAACACTCTCTTTGGTTGAAGGTTGTTGCTGGATTTGTGTCTTTGAGCCGTTGCCGCTATGTGGGTGAAGTTGTTGCCACCGCTGTTTGTAAGCCGTCGCTGCTGCTGTTTGTAATCCACCGCCGTTGTTTGGAAGAAGCCGCCACCGTTGTTTGATAGTATGCTTGGGAAACCATTAGAATGGTAAATTAGGGATAACTCAGTGTGAAGTGGGTTAGATGATAGTGCTACACGTCAACCGTGAAAATGAGAATGTGTTTGAAGACGAACTAGACCTACTTTTTGATTAGTGCCACGATTTAGAGCAGCAATGAGCTCTCTTTTGTGTTGTGCTTGAGTTTCAGATCCAAGTCATGGAGACTGATGGGGTCACCCTCAATTTATAGGAATTCCGAGCTGCAGATAGCCGGAATCCCATGAGCCCCATTCCCTTAGTGGGGAGTTAGGAGAAAACCACCGCACATATGATCGCCGCACGCGATCTCCGCGAGCGATCGAAAACCCAACCGCTATCCGAGACACGCCAACCTCCGCCGCCACGGCCGGCCACCCGGCCGGCCGCCCCCAGCGCGCGGTCGGCCGCTAGGCCAGCCTTGGCCGCGCGCCTGGGCGCGGCCGGGCCTCACGGCCGGCCAGTCAGCCGTCCGCCCACGCGCGCTCGGCCGGCCGCCCGTCGCGCGCCCGACGCCGAGCGTACAGCCCAGCGGCCGCCCGTCGCGCGCGCGACATCGAGTGGTTGGCCTTCCGGCCGGCCCTGCTCGGCCGCACGCCTCCGGTGCGTGCGTTCAACCGACCGGCCGTCCGACGCGCAACCCACCGGCCGGCCGCCCGTGGCCGTGCGCCCGCGGCCGCGAGAGGCCACCCGGTTGGCCGCCCGCAACCGCAAGGGGCTCTCGGCCGGCAGTCCGAGGTCGGCCGCCCCTCCTTGCCGGCCGCCCTCCTCGCCAGGCAGTTCCCTCGTCGCCGGTCGGGCCCTCAACCGCCACCGTCCGATCCTCTGTACGCACTTTCCACCTTCCGATTGACGGGTAACCACCCACGTAACCGCCAACGTAACCACCTGTAGTGGGCGGGTGCGGATATCCGAAATGACCTTGGTTTGCGTATAGAGAAATATCTAATTACTACGCATTGTAATTATTATAAAACCGGCCCGCGTTTAGTGATTATGGTGGTTATGACTTGCGATTATCCGCATAACCACCATAACCACCCCTGAGGCTATTGCACTAGCTTGAATTGTAATTCTTATAACATTACATGATGTTTCAAAAATAAATTTAAAGTTTAAAATATTACAAATTTAAAATAACTCATAAAATATTTAGTATTCTTTTAAATCTTAAAATAATATATATCATGATATCAATTTTCATCGTGCAAATCTACATAAATCTCTAATGACTCTCTTCATTAAGTCGACTTCGTCGCTCGTTCAAAATCTTATTACTCAAAGAAAAAGCAGACGTTGAAGCTACTGCACTAGCTCGAATTAGTTAGTATATCGCGGGTCCAAATTAGGACGTGTTAGTTTTGCTTTTCCGTCATTCGAATAACTTAAACTTTTTTGTTAACTCAAATCCCGCTTCCTCGGCGAGCGCCTGCCCTGCCGGTCCCAATAAAATCTAAACGGTGAAAAGTTGTTGCAGGTTCTGATCGCGAGCGGATTTGATCGCGATTTTGGCATATCCAGGTGTGGGTGCCGACCCGAGGTAGTCACTTTTGCAAGAACCTAAAATATATTAGTATTTTTCCCATATTTTATTAGACGGAGTCGTTTAGAGTTCGCGGGGTTAATATGCTCTAATTGTGATGTTTTAATGAGAGTGGCAAATTTGTAATTTAGTTGAAAACCCTAATTCCTCCTTGTTATAAAGCCTCTCTCCCAAGTTATTTCCCTCTCCCCTCACGATTCTTCCCAGCAGCCCGACGGTTTACGGAGTTTTCGCTGTTTCCCCGTTTCCGAAGAGCGGCGACCTTTCTCCCGTGCGACTGCGTGTTCGGCGGCCCTCTTCCTCCTTTCTTTCGTAGACGCCGAGACCCAGGAGTCCAGATCGAGCCTTCTCCTTCCTATTTCGGCAGCAGCCAACTCAGGGATCACTACCGTCCCCGTCTCTACGACCTAGCAGCACCCAGAAGTCGGCTCTACCGCTTCCTGCCTATTTTCCCCGACAAGAGGTTTGAGAAATTATCTCCCGTTTAGAGGTTGTTGATAAATTGGGAAATTCCCCAATTTTTGGGTGGAAATAGTTTTGAATTCGTCTACGCCGCTGAAATAATTCTCCGTACTAAGGGTACAAAATGCGCAGTCAACTAAGTAGAAATCTTCAATCTCTAAGGAAGTATGCCGCCGCGTCATGTGTATGGACGGCGCAACCCCGTTGTAAGAGACTCTACCCAGTTTTTGTTTATAAGCATTACAGATATTGTATAGCAGTATTTAAATGTCCATTATTTAGACAAAGTTTCACGTAGACAGGCAAGAGTATGTATTTCTTTTAAATTGCCTGCGCCACCCGCTTAAAAGAAGCGTGGTCTAAACACTAGTCAGTACTCAGTTTTCTCCCCCCTACGCAGTCATATAGCAGCGCTCAGTAAACTCATAAGGCACAGTAGACCTTTGGGTAAACTCATAAGGCACAGTAGATCTTGTGGGTACTTGATGCGGGAACAGAGCCCGGACATCATACAGTAGGTTCGAGCCCGTGTCCTTGTGACATTAGAACGTTTCTGTTCGTTAGTAGAGGCTCGGACCGTTAGATCGCGCGTCAGGAAAGCTATATTGATGATTTGGGGGGATGCAGTAGCAGCGAGTCGTCTCAAGTGTACGATAGCATGTGTATTAATTTCGTGTGGTCGAATACACAATAGTACACATAGCAGTGAAATCAAGTACTTATAAGAACAGTCATTTACAACGGTGAAGTCAAGATATAATTTCATGCATAATAGCTTCAGTTCATTTATTTTTACACGTGCCGAAAACAAGTAGAATAGTTCAGTCATTTTTCTCATGCAAAAAGCTATTTTTTTCTTAAAATGCCACTTAAAAGAATGAGTCTCTTATTCACCAATAGGCTGACCCATTTTTTGGGCTGCTTTTGCAGGGGTTACAGGTGGGGTCTTACGTTTAGGATAAGCGCCTCAGTCCTCCTGCTCATTTGGTTTTTATTTATTTGCATTTTCGTTCAGTTTATGTATTTCCTTTGAGAGGAACTTTTGGAATTAATATTATGTATTAATGTAACAAACTATTACAAACATTTCAGTAATTCAGTTATGTAACAGTTTCTTCTAGTGGCTCTGTGAATCAACCATCGAGGTACACTTTACCCTTTTTTTAAATGCTTCCTCTGTTGTAAATAACTCTGTATTAGTCGTTTTCTCTACCTATTTAATACTAATTTTAGTACTGCCTTTTGGTTTTCCCTTTATCGCGGGCCCGGCCGGACTGCTGATATGGTGTTAAGCTGGAAGGGGGTGTTACAATTGGTATCAGAGCCAGGTTTAGGATCCCTTGACCCAGAATATTCACAGAGCCATAGGATTTTAACTTATCCAAGTGTGACGTTAGAGTCATTAAGTTCCTAACACTTAGCCGTATTCATCTTTATGAAAATCTCCCCAGTTAAAGATTTTTTCATATCCAGTATCAATATTTATGTTCCGTATTTTAGGCACCACGAGGAGGCGAGACATGCGAGCCCTCTCGTCAGAACACTACGCCAGAGATTGAGATGGATGACGGAGGTGCGCCAGCAGCACCCGCAGCTCCAGCAGCACTTGCTGCCCCAGCAGCACAAGCAGGGCCGGACCCCAACGATCTGGCAACGATTGTCGTCAGGGCAGTAGCAATGGCCCTATTAGAGTTCAGAAACGGATTGCCTGCAGGAAACCCAGATGTAGCTCCTGCACCAGTGGCTGCTGATTTAGGGTTGGATCGTTACTTGAAGAATTTTCGCAGCCTTCAACACGCAATTTTTCACGGGGAAGAGAGCCCGATGCAGACAGATGATTGGCTCATCAAGACACGTGACTTATTAGAAGTTATGCAGTGCCCAGAGAACAAGAAGGTTCCCCTCGCAGCCTTCCTCCTGCAAGGTGAAGCCAATCTGTGGTGGACTAGACATCTAGCAGACGATCCTGCTGGTAAGTGATTTAGTCCATATGTTTTGCTTTCATTTAGAAATGATCACCTTTCAGTGTAATATAAGTGCGAACCGTGAACTTGACAGGTCGGACAGTTGATATGTTCACTTGGGCTGAATTCTCTAGAGCACTAGCTAGCTGGTTCGTACCCCCATCTGAGCGTCGCAGCCTCCAGGAGAAATATCTCAGGCTGATTCAGGGGGACAAGACGGTCATAGCTTATGAAAGAGAGCTGACCCATCTGTCTCGTTATGCGGGAGTTATGCAAGGAGATGAGGAAGACAAGTGCAACCAGTTCATAGATGGGCTGCATGACTCTCTGAGGCAGCCATTGATGACAATGGTCAACGCAGACTACATGAGCCTGGTTGATACTGCTAGGAAGCTGGAAGCGGACCAGCAGAAGGTTCAGAAGCGGAGCAGCTTTCGGTCCAAGCGCCCTCAAGATGCACCATAGCAGCATCATCAGAATAAGAACAATCAGGGCAGAGACTGGAATAAAAAGCACAAGACTGAGGGAGGAAAAATGAGCAGACCGGATCAAAGGGCAAAGACTATCCCCTCTGCCCAAAGTGCAACCGACACCATCTGGGTGAATGCTTGCAAAACGCTGGTGTCTGCTATAAGTGTCAACAGCCAGGACACATAGCCCGCTTCTGTCAGGGGTCTCCGATGATCCAGCCGAAGTTTGAGGTTGGTGGTCCAAGTGGGACTGTCAAGGGCAAGACACCGTTGGGAACAGAGGTGCAGCCACCCCCAGGACGTGGACCAGTGCAAGCTAGGGCCTATGCACTTGGCCAGCGAGAAGCCAAGGAGTAGGAGGACGTTGTGACAGGTATCCTTATGATATTAAAATTCGCCGCGAAGATTCTCTTTGATACGGGTGCCTCACACTCGTTCATATCAGATTATCTGGCGCGTAATTTGGGTCTAAAACTAGAAGTCCTCCCAGAATCAGAGGTCTTAGAGGTCACGATGCCAAACAGATCGGTTTTGCTTACCAGGCTCAGGTGTCGAGTTCCGGTCCGTTTTGGAGAAACTGAAATCCTTTTAGCAGCCTCCCTCCTTCCGCTTGCTGAGTTTGATGTGATCATTGGGATGGATTGGCTAGCCGCTGTGAATGCCAAGATAGATTGCAGAAGAAAGGAAGTGCAGTTCGAGGGACCCAATGAGATCGTCATCACCTTCCAAGGCTTGAAGGGAGTATCCAAATTGATTATTTCCTCCATAAAGGCCGTCAGGTGCATCAACAAGGGTTGTGCGTCATTTTTGGCGTTGTTGAATGCTGAAGCTCAAGTGAATATAGCAGAAGTACCTGTTGTTCAGGAGTACCCAGATGTTTTCCCAGAGGAGTTACCTGGTGCCCCTCCTCCCCGAGAGATTGATTTCCAGATTGACCTGGTGTCTGGAGCCGCACCAGTAGCCAAGACTCCGTACCGCTTGGCTCCTAGAGAACTCGCAGAGCTGAAGGTTCAGTTGCAGGAGCTGCTAGACTTGGGTTTCATTCGCCCCAACACTTCACCTTGGAGTGCACCAGTCCTATTTGTCAAGAAGAAAGATGGCAGTTTGAGGTTGTGTATTGACTACCGCGAGCTGAATAAGTTGACAGTGAAGAATAAGTGCCCCATCCCCAGAATCGATGACCTGTTTGATCAGCTTGAAGGGTCCAGTACCTTTTCCAAGCTAGATTTGAGGTCAGGGTATCATTAGCTGAGGATTCGGAATACATATATTCATAAGACTGCTTTCAGTACTAGATACAGGCATTTCGAGTTCATGGTCATGCCGTTCGGGTTGACTAACGCCCCGTCCGCTTTCATGGACCTGATGAACAGGGTATTTCGGGAGTTTCTAGACCAGTTCGTGATTGTTTTTATAGATGACATCTTAGTATACTCGAAGAATGCCAAAGATCATGCCGCACACCTCGGGCTGTTTTGGGTACACTCAGGAAGAATCAGTTGTACGCTAAATTTTCAAAGTGTGTTCTAGCTTTCTGAAGTGACATTCTTAGGCCACGTCATCAGTCAGAAGGGCCTCTCCGTTGATCCGAAGAAGATAGAAGCAATAGAGGAGTGGCCAAGACCTAGAGCAGTCACTGAGGTCCGTAGTTTCCTCGGACTAGCTGGATATTATAGAAGGTTCATTCAGGATTTCTCAAAGATAGCTTTGCCTCTGACTGCACTCACCAGGAAGGGATAGACCTTTATTTGGACAGTCGAGTGTCAATTTGCTTTTGAGGAGCTGAAGACCAGGCTGATGTCTGCCCCGATTTTGAGTCTGCCGTCAGGACCAGATGGATTTCAGATTTTTAGCGATGCGTCGGGTCAGGGACTTGGTTGTGTACTTATGCAGCGTGGGAAGGTCATAGCCTTCGCCTCCAGACAGCTGAAGGTCCACGAAAAGAATTACCCAGTGCACGATTTAGAATTGGCAGCAGTTATTCATGCACTGAAGATTTGGAGGCACTACCTTTACGGGGTGCGTTGTGAGATCTTCACCGACCACAAGAGCCTTACGTATGTTTTTGACCAGCATGAGCTCAATATGCGGCAGCGTAGGTGGTTAGAGTTCTTGGCTGATTATGACGTTGGTATTCAGTATCACCCGGGTAAGGCTAACGTGGTAGCAGATGCCCTTAGCAGGAGAGGGTCTAGTTATTCCTTGATTACTCAGCAAGAAGAGTTGGTGCGAGCCTTAGAAAGATTGGAGATCAGTGTAGTGTCGCATGCCAGTCGTGGCACCGCAAGCCTAAACTGGATGGAGATCGCATGCGACTTTAAAGATAGGATCAGGACAGCGCTACCTCTAGATTCGAAGTTGGCGGTTATTTGGGAGGTGACCCGGGCCGGTCAGAAGGAGGGTTTCAGCATACAGGAGGACCTGTTGTTGCACAGAAATAGAGTCTGTATACCAGATGTGGATCACCTTCGAGAGGATGTCCTGTTCGAGGCGCATAACTCTAGATACTCCATTCATCCGGGAAGCACGAAAATGTACGCGAATCTGAAGAAGGTAGTTTGGTGGCCAGGGATGAAGCGTGACGTGTCTAATTACGTCGACAGTTGTGAGACTTGTAAGTTAGTTAAGGCTGAATGTAAAAGGCCAGGGGGCAAGCTGCAGCCACTACCCATCCCAGAGTGGAATTTTGAAGACATTTCGATGGATTTTGTGCATGGTCTTCCCAGATCTCAAAGTGGGAATGACTCTATTTGGGTCATAGTAGATCGTCTTTCAAAGGTTGCCCATTTCGTGCCGAATAAGAAGACAGACCAGGGTCCGAAATTGGCACAGGTATACATTGATGAGATCGTGCGACTGCATGGTGTTCCGAAGACGATCATTTCAGATAGGGATGGCAGATTCACCTCTAGAGAGTGGAAGTATGTGCATGAACGTTTGGGTACAAAACTGAACTTCAGCACAGCTTTTCACCCTCAGGCAGATGGTCAGACGGAGCGCACCAACAGGACTATGGAGGATATGCTTCGAATGTGTGTCATGGATTTTGGAGGCAAGTGGGAAAAGTACATCACTTTAATTGAATTCTCCTACAATAACAGTTTTCAGGCTAGCATTGGCATGACACCTTTCGAGGCACTCTATGGCAGGCATTGTCGGACACCTTTGAGTTGGGCGGAAAGTGAAGAAAGATCGGCCAACAAAAAGTCTTGGGTGGACAAGACCACCGACCGAGTTAAACTCATTCAGGAGCGCATGAAAATAGCTCAGGATCGTCAAGCCAAATACTACGATCAGAGGCACAGATCTGTGGAATTCAGTATTGGAGACTTTGTTTATCTGAAGGTCAGACCAGTTAAGGGCGTCTCTCGACTCAAGCGGATGAAGAAATTAAGTCCAAGGTTCGTTGGTCCTTTCAAGGTACTTGAGCGCATAGGTGAAGTCGCATACAGATTGGCTTTACCCGTGGATATGAGTGGTTTACATGATGTCTTTCACGTCTCCAATCTGAGGAGAGCAGTTAAAGATCCTAGCCAGGTCATCAGTACCGAGGAGGCACCAATCGAATCAAATCTCAGCATCAGTATTAAGCCAGTTAAGATAGTTGACGCAAGGACTCAGAAGCTTAGAAATCGAGAGATCCGTTTCGTGAAGGTACTTTGGTTAAACTGTGGAAAACCAGAGTATACGTGGGAAAGAGAAGATGAACTCAGGAGCAATGAAGAATATGCGTTCCTTTTTGACCCAGGTATGTTTTAATTTTCGTGGACGAAAATCTTTTAGGAGGGAAGATTGTAACACCCGTAAAATCTAAACGGTGAAAAGTTGTTGCAGGTTCTAATCGCGAGCGGATTTGATCGCGATTTTGGCATGTCCAGGTGTGGGTGCCGACCCGAGGTAGTCACTTTTGCAAGGACCTAAAGTATATTAGTATTTTTCCCATATTTTATTAGACGGAGTCGTTTAGAGTTTGCGGGGTTAATATACTCTTAATTGTGATGTTTTAATGAGAGTGGCAAATTTGTAATTTAGTTGAAAACCCTAATTCCTCCTTGTTATAAAGCCTCTCTCCCAAGTTATTTCCCTCTCCCCAGTCCCCTCATGATTCTTCGCAGCAGCCCGACGGTTTACAGAGTTTCCGCTGTTTCCCCGTTTCCGAAGAGCGGCGACCTTTCTCCCGTGCGACTGCGTGTTCGGCGGCCCTCTTCCTCCTTTCTTTCGTAGACGCCGAGACCCAGGAGTCCAGATCGAGCCTTCTCCTTCCTATTTCGGCAGCAGCCAACTCAGGGATCACTACCGTCCCCGTCTCTACGACCTAGCAGCACCCAGAAGTCGGCTCCACCGCTTCCTGCCTATTTTCCCCGACAAGAGGTTTGAGAAATTATCTCCCGTTTAGAGGTTGTTGATAAATTGGGAAATTCCCCAATTTTTGGGTGGAAATAGTTTTGGATTCGTTTACGCTGCTGAAATAATTCTCCGTACTAAGGGTACAAAAGGGGCAGTCAACTAAGTAGAAATCTTCAATCTCTAAGGAAGCATGCCGCCGCATCATGTGTATGGACGGCGCAACCCCGCTGTAAGAGACTCTACCCAGTTTTTGTTTATAAGCATTACAGATATTGTATAGCAGTATTTAAATTTCCATTATTTAGACAAAGTTTCACGTAGACAGACAAGAGTATGTATTTCTTTTAAATTGCCTGCGCCACCCGCTTAAAAGAAGCGTGGTCTAAGCAGTAGTCAGTACTCAGTTTTCTCCCCCGTACGTAGTCATATAGCAGCGCTCAGTAAACTCATAAGGCACAGTAGACCTTTGGGTAAACTCATAAGGCACAGTAGATCTTGTGGGTACTTGATGCGGGAACAGAGCCCGGACATCATACAGTAGGTTCGAGCCCGTGTCCTTGTGACATTAGAACGTTTCTGTTCGTTAGTAGAGGCTCGGACCGTTAGATCGCGCGTCAGGAAAGCTATATTGATGATTTGGGGGGATGCAGTAGCAGCGAGTCGTCTCAAGTGTACGATAACATGTGTATTAGTTTCGTGTGGTCGAATACACAATAGTACACATAGCAGTGAAATCAAGTACTTATAAGAACAGTCATTTACAACGGTGAAGTCAAGATATAATTTCATGCATAGTAGCTTCAATTCATTTATTTTTACACGTGCCGAAAACAAGTAGAATAGTTCAGTCATTTTTCTCATGCAAAAAGCTATTTTTTTCTTAAAATGCCACTTAAAAGAATGAGTCTCTTATTCACCAATAGGCTGACCCATTTTTTGGGCTGCTTTTGCAGGGGTTACAGGTGGGGTCTTACGTTTAGGATAAGCGCCTCAGTCCTCCTGCTCAGTTGGTTTTTATTTATTTGCATTTTCATTCAGTTTATGTATTTCCTTTGAGAGGAACTTTTGGAATTAATATTATGTATTAATGTAACAAACTATTACAAACATTTCGGTAATTCAGTTATGTAACAGTTTCTTTTAGTGGCTCTGTGAATCAACCATCGAGGTACACTTTACCCTTTTTTTAAATGCTTCCTCTGTTGTAAATAACTCTGTATTAGTCGTTTTCTCTACCTATTTAATACTAATTTTAGTACTGCCTTTTAGTTTTCCCTTTATCGCGGGCCCGACCGGACTGTTGATATGGTGTTAAATTGGAAGGGGGTGTTACAGTACATGCGATCACTTCCCAGAGAAGCGCGTTCTCTCCTCAGAAGAAGTCCCAGACGGACAGCCCGGAGTGCCCGCAGACTCTTTCCGGAGTTGATCTCCCTAGCCTGGGCGCACACATGGTTATTAGCTAAAGAGCCCACACCTCCCAATCAGCAGCGTCAGCCTCCCGAAAGAGTCATGGCGGGCACTCTCCAGAGCCCGCCAGGACCCCTTTCAAGCAAGCAGGTGTGCACGGTTATGGTCTGTCGTGCCCACGCGCCCTCTTTTTTCTCTTCCGCAACCGACGCTTCGGTTTCCTCAAGCGGCGGAGCATTTAATACCGCATTAAATGTCCCCCGCCGACCAGGCTGCCTACCCTCTAGTATAAATAGAGGGTCATGGGTGCTTGGAAAGGAGGCAGAACTTTGGCCAGAGTCAACCCTGTTGTAGGTGAGGTTACAAGTTCCCGTCATTCGGTTGCCTTCTTTTTCCAGCAGATCCTCTTATAATAGCTTGTAATACTCTTTGTGAAATTACTTAGCCCACAACGAGATAGGCATTCGCCGCTGCGACTAAGTATGGTGTCCGCCGCTACTTGCGGCATCCTTTTTTCTTTGTTCTGCTCGCCAAGTCTTGGGTTAGCAAGCAGTTGCTTGCGGTTCTCGGTCTCTTTCCCCGAGTCCCCCAAAGTGTTCGTTTAGAATGGAAGTTGGGTGACAAATTTTACACACATTTTTATTTCTACATTACTCATAAAATCTCAAAATTGTATCTTAGTATATAATCATAATTCATTTAATATGTTAAATGTTCATAGTTTTTTCTAGACGAAACTTCATAAATTGCATTTTTGAAAGCATCAGAAGTTTGAGTTTGTGTTGTATCATCTCGTGACAGCAAGCCAAATAGTTTATAATAATAATTATAAAAGTTTGTAAGAAATGTATTTAAATTTGAAATGCTTGAAATTTAATAATCCAATTTTTTTTAAATCTAAATCTAAATTATTATTAATTTCTTTTACAAGATTTTCAATATCTTCTACAGGTAATAAATAATTCAAAGTCACAGCACATGATAATATGTGATATTTCTCTATAATTTTTTAAAATTTTAATTTCAATTATTTCAATTAACAACCGTCATGATACATTTGCTTAAAATAATTAATATTCATGTAATAATTAAAAAAATTTGAATAACTAAAGGGCTAATAGTATAATAAATATCGGATTAAAAAATAATTGCTCTATACAAATATTTTAATAAACTTATATAATGTTTAATGATTTTTCACACACTATAAGTTAAATCATGAATTTTTTATGTTAAATAAAATTCCATAAAAAGTTATTTTTGAGGCACAGCTCTTTTTAACATTTTATAAATAAAATTTCATCTAATTGATATGGCATATGTAGGTTTTACAAAATTTTATCCTTGACTAGTTACAACTTTTTTGAAATCTTGTCATCTTTCTGTGAACTATATATATAGTAGCATAATTCAAATTTTATTAATATAACGTTCTATAAAATTTAAACTATCTTGAACAATTGAATTTAAAACACGACATACGCATCTTGCCATCCATAAGGCTCGGCATGCCTAGGCCCAGACCCAAGCCCAAGCCTATTCAAGGTTTTTGACAGGCATGCCTGGGCGGGCTTTCCAGGCTCAATCCTTTTGCACACCTCTCTGTGGGCTTCCGCAAAGCATTTGGACTAACAAAAATTGTCGGCTAGTTTTGTCGTCACCAAGGTTTAGAGCATGGCATGCTGATCTAGTCCGATTAAGATATACATCTAATTTCCGTGTTTTTGGTATCGTTAAAGTCACCTTAATGTGCATGGTGCACATGGTGCACATATTAGGGCTCTGTTTGGCACAGTGTTTTTGCTCCGGTGAGTTTGAAAAAAAAAACTCAACCATCATAAAATGTATGTTTGGCATGACGGTTACGAGCGCCACTAGAAAAAAAACACTAGTTTTGAACATAAAAGTGGATGACGCCACCATCCTTGCATTTGCATTTTATTTTCACAACATCGAATGAGGTGGCACAAAGGTCTTCGAAAACCTGAATCCATCCTTTCCTTCAAACGGACTACCCCAGTCTTGTGAACTACCTGAGCCGAAGGGTCCTCCCAGCAGTCCACCAACTTCCTGTGAACCTGTAAAACAGATGCCGCCGCCGCCGCCACCACCATTCATGAACGGCAGCGGCAGCAGCTTCGGTGGCCACCATGTAGCATTTCCTCCTATGAACATGGTCGACCATGTGTCTGACGCAACATCAATCTTCATCGATGGCCTTATCGTCGTCAAATCTAAGCTCCAATCGATAGACGTGTAATCACGACGTGGGGTTGAGCGAGGAGTATCCCAGCCATTCGTGAAAGCCGATAGGGAAGATGCCGGCAAACCCCGACCGGCGAAAAGTCCTGGGAACGACATTGTTGCTGATGGGGATGATGTATTCCAATTCCAGCCGCCCATTATATTTATACCCATATCAGTATTCCCTGCAGTGGGAATTTCCATCAAC
Organism: Dactylorhiza incarnata; assembly: GCA_033032865.1. Lineage (NCBI taxonomy): Eukaryota > Viridiplantae > Streptophyta > Magnoliopsida > Asparagales > Orchidaceae > Dactylorhiza > Dactylorhiza incarnata. The sequence goes on from JAWHQI010000105.1 coordinate 4,971,516, forward strand.
GGTAACTTTTCCTTTGATTGTCGCATGAAGAAGACTGGCTCTTCCCGAGCTTCTACGGGAAAGCTCGACTTGACTTCACGACTCATCGTCTCCCCGAACCGAGTATCTGACTTTGCAGGAGATGCCCAAGCTCGCACCGGCGGAGCCATCGGAATCGGCGGGTTCATCGTCGACCATCCTTTTTTGATAGGACAAGCCTGAGTTCTCGACGAGTCAATAGGCTTGGGCGCAGATTTAGGGAAGTTTGAATCTGGTCCTTCGTGACTGTGTTGAGTGATTGCAGTTTGTGTTGCTTCTTTCATTGATTTTTTCATCGCTTCTGGACTCCGATTAGGTGTTTCATCTGACCTGGGCGCCGCCGCAGCTTGCCTGCGCTCCTTCAATTTCTCCTTGGCCTTCAGCAAATTGCCTTCACAAGCAACAACAGCCCTTTCAACATCCTGTCTCAAGCATAGGTACTCAACCTCCATTTTCGTAATCCACGCGAGCTCATCGGCAATATCGAAGGCGTCGCTGGTTTGATCTTCTAAGTCGAATGAAACCTGCTGTTCGTCATTGCATTCCTCGTGCAACAACCAAGCGACCGATTCCTCAATCGGACCTTCGTTCACGATGACAGCCATGGTTGCTCGATCGAGAGGGAAACCCATTGCCACAAGCTGGAGCTGACGGGAAAGAACTTCGAGCTTCCTAGATATGATAAATGTGGAGCAGCGATCATGTAACTCCTGGGCCTGCTTCTCCTTCTGGCGCTTGAGCTTCCTCTCCTTCTTCCAACGATTCATGTTTCGCTTTACGTTGTCACAACCGAGAATCCTCTCCGGTTGAGGCGGAGGGATAGCCGGCCTCTCCTTCTGGTCGTCGGAAACGCTTGAACAGCTATTGTTGAACAGAGAATCGTATTCCTCCGCAGTGCCCCGGAAACTCGCGGAGTGATCATCTGGATCGTTCGTAGATCTAAATCGTGTTGAGAAGGAATCATTGGATCTAAATGGAGTTGAGAAGGTAAACAATGGAATATCGAAGGCGTGGAGGATTCCGATGGGTGGATTATGAGCGCTGGCAGGGGAGCCATGGCTTGAATGTATGGTTGATGGTTTCATTGAAATAATTGAGTGCTCCTTGCCCGACTTGCCCTTGAACTTTGACTTGGATGCCGATGACATATCTGAAATTGTCTACAATATTAGCACGCAAAGTGATGGCATAAGAGGGATAATTACTATCTGCAAAAAACATTTTTGATCTCTTGAGAGATCATCGGGAGAGATTATAATTGATCTTATGATCTCCCAGTTACTGCATAGAGCAATTTTAATCTTCTGAGAGATAATTTATGCTGTCCTGATTTCCACATTGAGCAATTTTGATCGCTAGAGAGATCGTTTATGCTCTCAGTTTCAGCGGAGATCCAGATCTCTCAGAAACTTCCTATTATATCATTTTTATAATCTCCTGATGATTTTCGTGGAGAACAAAATTGCTCTCCATAAAAATTAATTGTCCTCTGCCATTTTTCTAAAGGCAACTTTATAAATGGCGAGATCTCGGACAGCCCGTTTCCTGATTTTGAGGACGGGCCCTCCCCAGAACTGACTGATAAAGCTCTAAAATTGAATGAAATTTGGTTGGAATAGTTAGCTAAATCTCAGCAGATAAATGATAACTATATGCATACACATATGAAATATAATATATGAATTAATATTTACTATAATATTTAGATGTGTGCAAATGCACATGAGATTGGAGTTGGAGATTGGACAATTGGGCATCATGTTTGGAAGACATTGAAGAGCAAAAGGAGGTGGAGAAAATGCCTGACAAAACCTGAAGGCAGAAGAGAAAAAATTAGCAGATAACTCCTATTAGATATTTAGGCTTCGTTTGGCGCAGCTTATTTTCTCCGGTGAGTTGGGTCAAAAACTTCATTATCATAGATTGTATGTTTGGCAAGACAGGTTATGACCGCTACCAAGAAAATAAACTAGTTTTGAGCATAAAATGCATGAATTTTTTAGGTGAGTTTAGGCGTTCACAAACGACGGTTCATGACCACCGCGTTCACGACCACCACCACCGCGCCAAACGAAGCCTTAGTCTCATAGTTTGAAAAAAAAATTAAGCTTGTGTGCTGTATAAGGTTTAGGGCCTCTCTAAGTAGTATTAATTGATCCTAAGTTGGATTCTTAAATTCTAATATGATATTAGAGCAGACTTAGCTCAATCGCCCTCCCTCGTCTCTCATGCCCCCACATGTTCTATCATGCGAGGGGCTTCTTGTTCAACATGTTCATACATTTCAGGCGACATCTACACCTTATAGATTATGGAGACTAAAAACCTAGATATCTCCACGATAATCCTCTTTGCTAGCATGTCAGTAGGATTCTCAGAACGTTCAGCAAATGTCACATCTTCTCCTTATTTTGTGATTAAACTGTTTCTTTGAAAGTTTAAGGATTTGCCGAAAGAGTTCTCACAGATTTCGTCTGAATATTTATTAAACCGCTTTGTAAATTCTCAATTAAATCATAATTAATATCCCTTCTTCCAATTTTTCAAAAGTTTTCAATGCTTCTCCAGAGCAATATGGGTAAAAGCGAGTCAGTCACTCACCTGGGTGATCAGATGTCATTCTACAGCATGTCGCATTGCCTTCGGCACTGGAAATCGCATTACTTTGAGTGCATCTTAAGTTTTTTTACAACATTGGTCTAAAATCATTCATCTCATACTTCAATACTTGTTTCCATTTCCTAATACTTGTTACTCCCCCTGGTGGTATGCCGCATGCTGTTCTGGATGCTCCTCAGCTTTCACCGCAGTCTTCTCTTGTCAGCGCTCCTCTGCTGCCCTCGCCCAGTTATAGTGCTCCTGTGCACCCTCGTCCTCCTGCTCCCTCTTCTGCCCAGCCCGGTGCTCCCCGTCGCTCATCTGTCCGTTGTCACTACTGTCAGTGTCTTGGCCATGTCAAGTCTGAGTGCCGCAAGCTTCAGCGAGCTCAGCAGTCTGGTCAGCAGCGTGCTCCTGGTGCTCCCTTCTCTGCTCTGGCGCAGTCCCTATCTATTTCTGAGCTTGCCCAGCAGATTGCTCAGCAGCTATCTCACGGATCACTGCCTCGGTCCTCCGTCTCCGTGCTCTCACCAGATGCTTCTACCTCTCAGCCGGCAGCTTCCGCCCCTTCAGGTATCTCTTCCTCCGACTGGTTGCTTGACTCTGGAGCTTCTTTTCATATGACTCATGATGCCACACACCTCTCATCCTACCAGCCCGTTTCCCCTGCCCTTAGTATCATGGTAGCCAATGGTACTATTCTCCCCATTACTAGTCGTGGCCTCCTTCATACTAGCCATTTCCATATCCCCGACGTTGCCTACATACCCAAGCTATCCATGAATCTTATATCCGCCAACCAACTCACATCCCATGGTTGCCTTGTTGTTTTTGATGAGTTTGTTTGTCGTGTGCAGGATCGTCTGACAGGGACACTCCTTGGAGTTGGCCGTCGCCATAGTGGGGTGTACGTCCTTGATCGCCTCCATCTTCCTTCCACTTCGTCATCTCCGGCTGTTGTCATCTTTTGTCTTCCTTCGGTGGTCTTTTCTCAGTGGCATCACCGTCTTGGTCATCCCAGTGGCCCGCGCCTTGCGTCGCTTATTAGTCATGGTTTTCTGGGTCGTGTTTCTGTTGATCGGTCTCATTCTTGTACGAGTTGTAAGCTTGGTAAACAGCTCCAACTCCCTTATCCGTCTAGTGAGTCAAGATCTTCGCGTCCTTTTGATTTAGTTCATTCTGATGTCTGGGGTCCCGCACCTTTTGTATCAAAGGGCGGTCATCAATATTATGTTATACTTGTTGAAGATTATTCTCGTTACTGTTGGGTTTACTTTATGCATGCTCGTTCTGATTTCTTCTAGATATATGCTACATTTTCTGCTACGGTGCGCACCCAGTTTTTCGCTTCCATTCGTATTTTTCGCTCCGATTCTGGGGGGGAGTACCTCTCTCATGCTTTTCGCGATCTGCTGGCTACTCATGGCACTCTCCCCCAGCTTTCCTGTCCCGGTGCCCACGCTCAGAATGGCATCGCTGAAAGGAAGCATCGTCATATTGTCGAGACAACACGCACTATTCTTATCTCATCTCATGTCCCTCCTCATTTTTGGGCTGAGGCTGTTTCCACTGCTGTCTATTTTATTAACCTGCAGCCATCCACCTTCCTTCAGGGCCAGTGTCCTGGTGAGTGTTTGTACTCTCGACCTCCACGTTACACTCATCTTCGTGTTTTTGGCTGTCGGTGTTACGTCCTTCTCCCTCCACGAGAGCGCACTAAGCTCTCTGCTCAGTTCGTACCATGTGTCTTTCTTGGGTATAGTACTGAGCATAAGGGCTATCGATGTTATGACCCTGTTGCACGTCGTTTTCGTATCTCACGTGACGTCACTTTTGATGAGTCTCACCCATTCTTTGTGTCATCCGTCTCTCCGACCTCACACTCATCTGTGACTCCATCTGATGTGCAGTTTCTCACTCTTCTCATCTCTCCACCGGTATGTCCTCCTCCTCTCCTCCTACCACCGACCACTCCATCTTCGACCTCTCCGATCTCTATTTCCACCTCTTCCTCTGATACGCTCGTCGCTCCCCTTCCATATCACTACACTCGTCGTCCCCCTCTTGGTCCTTCGTCTCCTGTGTCCCCCGACTCAGTGCCCGTCTCCTCCAGCGAGGTCCCTGTGGATGATCCTCCTGCTCGTCGCAACCCACCTCGTGAGCGACGTCCTCCCGACCGCCTCAGCCTTGCTACACTACCTCTGGACCTGCCTGATCTCCCTGCTCTCCCTGCTACCGTCTGTGGTACTCCAGAGCCGACTTCCTATCGTGAGGCTGCCCAGATACCTGAGTGGCAGACTGCTATGTCTGCTGAGTTGGAGGCGCTTGAGCACACTCATACCTGGGAGTTTGTTCCTCTCCCCCTGGTGCTGTTCCTATTACTTGCAAGTGGGTCTTCAAGATGAAGGCTCGCTCAGATGGTTCTGTAAAGAGGTACAAGGCCCGCCTCGTGGCACGTGGTTTTCAGCAGGAGCAGGGACGTGTCTATGATGAGACTTTTGCCCCAGTTGCTCACATGACCACGATCCGCACTCTTGTTGTTGTTGGAGCTGTTCGTCGCTGGTCTCTGTTCCAGCTCGATGTGAAGAACGCTTTTCTTCACGGTGACCTTCAGCAGGAGGTGTACATGCTCCCTCCTCCTGGTCTTTCCTCTCCTCCAGGACTTGTTTGCCGCTTGAGACGAGCTCTTTACGGGCTCAAGCAGGCGCCCCGCACGTGGTTTGCTCGTTTCAGTTCGGTCATTACTGCCGCCGGTTTTCAGCCGAGCCCGCACGATCCAGCCTTGTTTGTGCACTCCTCTTCTCGTGGCAGGACTCTTCTATTACTTTATGTGGATGACATGATCATTACAGGTGATGACCCTACTCATGTCACATTCGCCAAACATCACCTCCAACAGCAGTTTCAGATGACTGATCTTGGACAGCTGAGCTATTTCTTGGGCCTTGAGGTCACCTCTACAGACCGTGATTTTCAGCTCTCTCAGCGGCGTTACACATCAGATCTTTTAGCTCGAGCTGCTCTCTCTGACTCTCGCATCGTGGACACCCCTATGGAGCTTCACCTTCAGTTACGACCGGATGATGGGGTTCCACTCTCTGATCCTACTCGTTATCGTCACATTGTCGGGAGCCTCGTCTACCTTACTATTACTCAGCCCGACATTGCACATGTTGTTCATATTTTGAGCCAGTTTGTTGGTGCGCCTACCTCTGTGCATTACGGTCATCTACTGCGGCTGTTGCGTTATCTCCGGGCGATGACTTCACGTGGTCTCTTCTACTCCAGTAGCAATTCTCTGCAGCTTCGTGCTTACTCGGATGCTACTTGGGCCAGCGATCCCGTTGACCGCCGATCTGTCACTGGTTTCTGTCTATTCTTGGGTACTTCACTTATTGCTTGGAAGTCCAAGAAACAGACCGGGATTTCTCGTTCCAGTACTGAGGCTGAGCTGCGTGCCATGACTATTACTACTGAGGAGTGAGGACATTATTTGGCTCCGCTGGCTCCTTGAGGATCTTGGTGTCTCTTCTCCGGATCCCACTCCACTCCACTGTGATAACACCGGTGCCATTCAGATCACCTTGAATCCGGCGAAGCATTCTCTTTCCAAGCACATCGGGGTAGATGCTTTCTTCCTTCGTGAGCAGTATGGTCAAGGAACTCTTGCTCCTTCCTTTGTTCCTTCTGAGCAGCAGTTTGCAGACTTGATGACTAAGCCACAGACTTGGTCCCAACATGCTTATCTATTATCCAAACTCTCGGTGTATGAACCCCCGTGAGTTTGAGGGGGGGTGTTATATGTATTATGCATTATATTGTATATTCTGATGGTAGACCCTCTTAGGCTCACCTCTAGGTGTTGGGAACCCCTCTTGTGTATATATATATATGTATCCTTAAGTGTGCATAATACAAGATTTCATTCATCCTATCAGAGTCTAGTTATGTACGACGTAGCATTTTAATATTTCGCTTATTGTCTTGTATCAGGTATTTACGCCCGTGTCATTGGGGCCTTATATAAGGAGGTCTTGTCATGTAAGAAGAAATCAATGAATTAATAAAAAATTTCTACTCTCTCAAATTCCTTTCCCTCCCTCGAGCCCTCTCCCCCTCTAGAGTTTCCCTCTTCCTCTTCCCCAAGCTTCTTCTAACTTCCCCTCCTCTACCTCCATTCTAGGGCTTGCCCCCTGTGTCCCCTGCCTCCATAATTACCCAGCAAAAGAAGCCCATAACAACTTGGTATCAGAGCCATCGTTCCTCTTCCGCCGACGCACGCAAACATCTCACCGTTCTGTCGACGTCTCCAGCAAGCCCGTCAACTCCATCCACCACACGCCGATTCCAAGCCACAACTTCCCCCAAAGAAGCCAACACCTCTCCACTGCCGCTGCTTTCTGCTCGCCGACGACATTCCCTCAGCCGCTCCCATCGATCCAGGTACCATTTTTCGCTACCGACAACGTCTTCGTCCATCGACGTCTTTGCCTCTGTCGACGACGCCAACGCATATACAGGATCGAGACCCCCGTCAAGTCAACCTTGCCAGCCAGCCAACAACATCGTCGCTTGCGTCGTTTCCGTCCAGCGACGCCTTCAACGTACGACGCTCGATCCTGCGTGTGTCTCGGGCTGCACACACCTCCTCCTTCCGCCAGGTGCAGGATACTTGCATTGTGCCGCTCCAGTCGCAAAGGCCGACAGGCCTCCTGCTCGTCCAGAACCTGCTTTATCCCTTTCCAATCTCTCGAGCCGCTCTTCTTTTCAGAGCATCTAGCCCAACATTCCGCCTCCCATCAGAACACCTCATATCGAGCAGCCACGAGATTTTGTCGAGCCTAGCGCAACTCCATCGAGCCGTCTTCTGCGATTTTCACAGTTTCGAGCCCCTCGCTCTTGAGCCCTGTGCAGCCCGTGTGAGCGGAAGTCGGTTCATACCGGCCTGAATTCTTGGAGCCGCACAGGCCTCTTGCTCGTACAGAACCTGCTCTATCCCTTTCCAATCTCTCGAGTCGCTCTTCTTTTTAGAGCATCTAGCCCAACATTCCGCCTCCCATCAGAACACCTCATATCGAGCAGCCACGAGATTTTGTCGAGCCCAGCGCAACTCCATCGAGCCGTCTTTTGCGATTTTCACAGTTTCGAGCCCCTCGCTCTCGAGCCCTGTGCAACCCGTGTGAGCGGAAGTCGGTTCAGCCGGTCCGAATTCCTGGAGCCCCGCGCCCGCACGCCTTATGTTTATAGTCACACACCTCTTATTGGTTGCTTGATTAAATCATCCATATTTGAATTAAATGGGTGATCGGTTAATTAAGATGGACGCCAAGCTTAGTGCCACAGATGAGGCCGCTCTCTGTTCGATGATGTTGAAGTTGTTGCAGTCATTTCAGAACGTCGTATCTAGCCTTCAAAGCAAAATCGACCAGTTGGTGATATCGGGACATGTCACCAACAACCGACATAAACAACTTTGCCTAAATGTGAAGGTCACTATCTTGAAGCCTACCAACTTCTAACTAGGAGCACAACCTCACCTCAAATTAATCATACTCCGAGGTCCATGTCAAGACAAAATATGCGATTAGGGTACCTGTACTAAGACAAATACAATTGGGCCAATCATTCACGAGGCTAAACAAAGTGGTTCAATTATCATTTAGGCCTCTAAGGTGCTTCATTTGGTCAAATTTCCAATATCGAAACCTTCCATATGAATTGTTTGAATTCAAACTACATTAATTTAGCTGGATAAATTATTTTCTCTTTGACCAAATTGAGCCTATAAACATAGGTTCTGTTTTGGGCGGTGGTGACGGTAGGAAAAACACTAGTCCCACTGCCACCGCCCTTTTTAGGTTGTATGGATAAAGAGTTTTTTCAAAAGAGCTTTTTCAATAAAGGTGTTTTGGGGCTTTTGGGGCAATTGGTCCAATAGAGCTTTCTAAAAACAGTTTTCTCTGCTTTCAGCTTTTCCTCTTTTATTTGAGAGTTTACGAAAGTCACACCCCGACTATTCACGATTAGTCTTTTTTCCTTCTGGCCGCAACAAATCTTTTCTTCTCTCATTCGTTAATTCTACTTCTTGCCCCTAACCATTTGTAACCTGCTTATTTAAGATTTATATAATATTTACTTATCCATGCGATAAATAATTAGTATAAAACAACTATTATTAAAAAGTTGTTCTTCCAAACAGAAAATGTATGACAATTTTTTAAAACCACTTAAATGGAGATTTTCCAAACAGTCTACAACTTTTCCAAAATAGCTTTCTGGACAGCTCTAATGCCATATCTGGTTTCCCACCATTGCTTTTTCCACCGCCACCACCGCCCCAAACAGAACCACTGTTTTGGTTAGTTAGGATGATGATTGCCCCTATATATACATTACTTTTTTTAATGCAATATAGCGAGTAGTACCGCATTACTCAACTATGGCTCTAGGCCTACATACTCCAAGGCTATGTTCTTGAACCACTGTTTTGGATCAGTTCAAAACGACCAGACAAACTTAAGGTCCGTTTGGCACGTTGGTGGCGGTCATGAACGCGGTGGTTATGAACCATCGTCCGTTTGGCGTGGCATTTTGATCCGGTGAATTTGAACAAAAACATCATCATGATGAATATGTGTTTGACATGACAACGAGTATGACCGCCACCAAGAAAAACAATCAATTTTGAACATAGAAATGGATGGAGTTCCTTAAGTGAGGTCAGGTGTTCACAAACGATGGTTCGTAACCACTGTGTTCACGATCGCTACCACCGTGCAAAATGGACCCTTAACAAAGAAGTCTGCTCATTGATTAACTTCTCTGTATATACAGAGAGAGTCCCTACTGAGGAGCTCTTTCCATACTTGGAGAACATTGAATGAGGGGTCATGATTGTGGGGAGGTTGTAAGATCCTCCTAGCTGCTTTCACTCTAGCTTGTTTGCGGATCACGTTATAAGTATATATTCCACAACAATGGAAACATAATGCATCCAATGCATGCTAATGGAACATGGATACTAAGATTGGCGGAACTACATAGAGACACACCCAGGTGCGTGCCCTTGTGTGATTTTGGTTTTTTGTTTTAATAACATATAGCTGGACCATGATGCCTAGGGCTCTAGCCTGTCTTATCTCAGTCATCATATAGGCCGATTAGAAGGCGTGGAACAACCGAAGTCTTCAGCGGCGGAGGGCGCTGGAATAGGGGAACCGTCATCCTTAGATGCCGCTGGAAGAGGCGGAAGACGGACTCGGCCGCTGGAAGAGGCGGAAAACGGACGTTGCCGCTGGAATCGTCGTCGGCTAGAATCATTGCGTCGTTAGATACCGCTGGAAGAGGTGGAAGATGGACTCTGCCGCTGGAAGAGGCGGAAGACGGATGATGCCGATGCAAGAGGCGTAAGACGGAAGATGCCGCTGGAATCGTCGTAGGCTGGAATCGTCGTAGGCTAGAATCGTCGTAGGCTAGAATCGTCGTAGCTGGAATCGTCGTAGGCTGGAATCGTCGTCGTCAGATGTCACTGGAACAAGGGAGATGTGCCAATTAGGGTTTCACAGGAAACCCTAAATAAGGGGCAGGTCAGACCAATTGATACATCGTAATCGTATCAAGAGCGCGAATAAGAAACTTGCATTGCATTAAACGAAAGTAAAGATACAACCATGAGATAACTCTTGTCAAGCATCCGAAGGTTGGGTCCTCCTTGACACTCCACTCTCCAAGAGAGCCAAACATTCAAGACTCCAAAGATACATCATAACTCCCTAAGAGACTCCTTATATAAATAGAGGTCCCACTACAGGACAAGACTACATGCCTGAATACACCTCACGTGCGTATCATGTCATGGAATAAAGTTGTTTCTTGATATTCACTATATCTCTTATATTTTTAAGTATCAAGTTTCTAATTATGGAATTTTATTTGTAGGTGCTTCAAAGTATTAAGCATTAAATGTTCTTTATGAGTAGACTCACAACTCCTCATCGTCATTAGGTACTCAGTCAAGACTCAAGAGCCCTCTCAAGATGAATTTTCAATTTCTCAGACCTCTTAATTTTATGGTTCAGAATGTTGAAAGATCTCTTCTCGCACAATTAATTTATATTGTCTTTTAAAATGTTTTGAAAAATAAATTAATGCGATGTTCTCAATTTCTCCATCAACGCTTTATGATTCAAAATGTTTGCAAACCTCTTTTTTCATTATTACTTTTTGATGTCTTTTGTTGTCACACGAGAACTAAGAGATAGATGAACTTCTAATCCTAATTTTGCCCGCCGAATATTGTCACCCGCCGAATGTTGCCGCTCACAGATCCCGACAACCACTAACTCAACAACAACGATACACGTAATGCGAGGAGACACGAACTCCACGCTCTTCAACGGTCAACAACTTCAACTCAAACTTCTACATTAGAAACTAAAAGACTAACAAACAACTCGGCCTACCGATGCACACTAATGTCATCACCCATCAACAACTATCCAATCACCATCTGCACCGGGTATACAATCACTACAACATACATACAATACTACTTTATATACTCAAATCTCATTGCCCATATACTAAACAATTACAAATGCACAGTTCAACGCCGAAGAGAACTAACTCGGGCTCGAGTTCGACGTTCGAGGGAACAAATGTTTGTCGAACAACGTGCAACGCAAAATGAAAGGAGATGAGAGCGCCGTCACAACCAGGGTACTACTCAACTTCATCGACAATACGAATCTACACGACCACTAAACGAACCTTCATCATCCGTACACAATATATCGACAACTACCAGTATGAAATTTACCTCACAAATGGCTTTGTAGTCATCATTTTACACTTACCCCGTTCAATTACCTTACAATATATCACTACCTCTCAGATCCACTGCACCATGCCCATCGTGCTACAACATCGCATCCAATGAATACTATGAGACATCTACAACGCCGACACCGTACTACTGAAAGAAGTCAATCTCGACTATTTAAACGTACCACAAATCAGCACGAGCAGAGAAAACAACTTCTTCGACAACGAGGAATGGGTTTTTCAGTATCTTCCACTCAAACTATTAACAATTCTGATAATATACAAAGCTTGCCATCGCCCCCAATGGACACTAATTATGCTTTGCACCATTCGTCAGACGTTCAAGGTACTTATTATTTCAACATATGCACAACATCCCCTCATTTCATTATACGTTTTGCATTACTGCACTATCTCGCATAACCACCATTCAACATCCTCTCCCCTCACAGTTGATACAACTATTCTTGATCTGCCCTTTATTCTTCGGCAAACCCACAGAACACCAGCTGTCATTCATCGAATTTCTGGAAGGCATCTTCACACAGCCCAAAACTGTTACCCAGCAAACAATGTCCCACGGGCCAATCTGATGCCCTCCAAAATCTGTTCTCACTGCCAAGCTAAACCGTTTCACAAAGAAACATCAAACCTATGTTGCTTCAGAGGAAAAGTATCTCTTCAAAGTATACTTGTACCCATCAATCTATACACCCTCTTCACAGACCAGTCCGTTGAAGGTCGCCATTTCAAACAAAATATTCGTGCTTACAACCACATATTCTCATTCACATCAATGAGAGTTACAATAGATGAGAATATGTCTGCGTTCACCCGGGGTGTCTATACCTTAAGAGCACACAAAGCGATATATCATAGAATTGGTTTTCTTTTACCAGCACCGAGAAACCGACCTCGATTCCTACAAGTTTGTTGATGAAAACAAAGCTCAACAACTTAAGGAAAAGTCTTTACCTGTGGAAGTCTGTGTTTCTGTAGCTGGGAGCACCGACAAAGGGGTGTCTGCTCTTCAACAAGTTTGTTTTTTTTGTCAGTTAGATGTTGTTAATGTATATTTGGTCAAATAATGGGTTCGAAGGTATAACGAGTCAGTTGGGTACACGGATACCCATCTCCATAGACACTCCTAGGGTTTACCTATATATATACCCGCTAGGGGCAACGGAGAGTTGATTCCACTTTGATCCTCCTCCGGATGCTTCGAGCAAACCTTTCACAATCTCGAATCAGCGCCCCCTAGGTTTCGCTCGTCCGCTTCGTCCCGAGGAAAAAGTTTCTCGCGAATCTCTCGTGGCCGCCGCTACTACTTCGTCGAGCCCGGTAGCCGCCTCCTTCGTGGTCGTTAGAGGAAGTGTTGTTGAGCATCTGCTCGACTTCGTCGCTCTGGATCCAGTCCCGTCGTTCCAGATCGCTGAAGAGGAAGTCTTCGTCGTTCGGCGCTCGGCTCCTCTCCTCGTGCACGTTTGTTGGGCTCGCCGTTTCTGACGAAGCCCTCGCCGGTGCTGTAAAGGGAGATCCCGGCTCTTCGCCGTTCGTCGGTCTCATCGTCGTTGCCTTTCGTGGAGGAGATGCCCCCGTCGCTGCTGCCCTAGCTTTCCGCCTTTCGTCGATCGTTCGTCGATCGCGCTAAAGTTTTCGTTCGTCGATCGCTCCAGTTTTCGTCGATCGCGCCGCAGCTCTCAGTTCGTCGAACGCTCCTTCGTTCGTCGATCGAGCTGCAGTTTCAGTTCGTCGAACGCGCCTAGCTTCCCGTTCGTCGAACGCTCCAGGTTTTTTCGTCGAACGCAGCATCCCGTCTCAGCGGTTCCATGTCCCGTCTCAGCGGTTCCAAGTCGCCGTCTCAGCGGTTCCAAGTCGCCGCCATCAGGTGTTCCCGCTGCCGCCGTCTCCAAGCTCTAAGAGAGGTGCAGCCCTAAGCGCTACCGCCAGCGCTACCTACTAGCGCCTGACGCTAGCAGCCGAACAGGCTACCGCCCAGGCTACCGCCGGCGCTAGCTACAGAGTTTTCAATCCTCTGTCTGGTGGCTTGTTCTCGTCTGTCGGGCGCACAATGATGAAGGGGAACAACATGACGTCCCCCGTTCCGATGATAAAGCTGAAGAAGTTCACGGCGACTGAGTTCAACGACTGGAAGTTGAATACTCAGTTCGGGATGAAGTTTCTGAACGCATTCTACACAGTTCAGTCTGGTGGTGCTGAGGTCGTAGGGACTGCTGAAGAGGCTCAGTGGGTTTCTGATGAAGACTTCTGCAGAGATTACCTACTGAACTGCCTGTCTTCCAATCTAGCGAAGACGTACATGAAGCTGAAGATAGCTAAGGCAATCTGGGATGCGCTGCAGGAGCACTTCAGGCAGGAGGAGGACCTGTCCAAGACGCACTTGGTGGACAAGTTCCACTCGTTCACCTTCGACGAGGAGAAGGTCATTCTCCCTCAGGTATCAAATTTTAAAGTTTTAGTTGATTCCTTGCATAGCGAGAACATTGCGTTGCCAGATAGCTTTGTTGCTGGCACAATTGTGTATAAGTTGTCTTCTACGTGGTACAATTTCAAAACTGAAATGTACCGCAAGAAGATGCATGTGAGTTTGAACGAACTCAAGCGTTTTATACGCATTGAAGACAAAAATATGACTCGACACGCTCTAGAAGTCGTTAGCAAGCAGAAGGCTGCTGCTAACATGATTTCGAACTCTAGACGCGCGCCGAACCCTAGGAATTCCAAACCCAACCCGAGTAGCTCCCAGGTTGCAGACCCAAGTTAACAAATCAAAAAGTTTAAGGGCAAGTGCTATAACTGCAACAAGTGGGGACACAGCGCATCTGATTGCAGGCTTCCTCGTAAGGAGAAGGGCAAGACACCACAGGAAGGCAACCATGCTAACATGGTTAGTCTCACTGAGCCATCCAACTTTGTTGTCATGGTTGGAAACGAGAAGGCCAGTACAGAGTGGTACCTTGACTCGGGGGCAACGTGTCATGTTTGCAACAACCCTACTCTGATGACAGGTCTTACTGATGCGAGAGAATCTGTGACCGTTGCCAACGGTGAGACAGCTGACGTTCTGAAGGTGGGGAACACAACTTTGCTGCTATCCTCAGGTAAGACTTTAACTTTAAAGAATGTTAAGTTTATTCCTTCTTTAGCTGTTAACTTAGTGTCTATTAGCTTACTATGTGATGCTGGTATGTCTTTTACTTTCTGTAGCAGTAGAGTAACATTGTCAGTTAACTCACACTATTTTGGATGTGCATACGTCCAAAATAGGATGTACAGATTAAGTCTAGCAAATGAAATAGTTCAACAAGTTCAAACAAACTTAGTTAACCCTAAGACTCTACACGAGAGACTAAGACACGTAAACTATAGAAAAATGTTCCAAATTGCTAGAACTCACCAGATAGCTTTAGACACTACAGTCAAAACTGATAAATGTGAAGTGTGTGCTCAGACTAAGATCACTAGGAAACCTTTTAGTGCGGTTACTAGGAGCACAACACCCTTAGAACTAATACATTCCGACATATGTGACTTCAAAAGTTGTCACTAGAGGAGGCAGGAAGTATTTGATCACCTTTATAGATGATTGTTCTAGGTTTGTCACATTTATCTTCTTAAAACTAAAGATGAAGCGTTTGAAAAATTTTGTATTTTTAAAACCAGGGTAGAAAACCAATTAGGCATGAAAATCAAAAGATTTAGAAGTGATAGAGGAGGAGAATATATGTCCAGTGAGTTCAAATATTTTCATACCCAACATGGAATCATTGCAGAAACCATTGCTCCTTACTCGCCCTAGTCTAATGGTATAGCTGAACGTAAAAATCGTACGTTACCAGAAATGTTAAACTTTATGCTCTTGACTGCAGGCATGCCTTCCGCTTATTGGGGAGAAGCAGTCTTAACTGCAAATCACATTTTGAATAAAGTTCCTCATGCCAAGTTAGAGGTTACACCCTACGAGCTTTGGTTTAAGAGACCCCCGTCTTTTACTAGACTTAAGACCTGGGGCTGCATAGCCTATGTCAGGGTTCCTGACCCTAGACGGTCTAAGATTGGACCTAGGACCAATACATGTGTCTACCTAGGTTGTGCTGAAGATAGTGTTGCAGATAGATTCTTAGATATTTCTAATAATGTTGTTATAGAATCTAGGGATGCAGTGTTCTTTGAAGATAAGTTTCTCAAGGATAAGAACCTGTCTCTCCCAGGTATGCAAGTAACTATTACTGAGAGGATCCTACTTCAGTACCGAGCACTTTCTATTCCGTTCCGGTAGATAACTCTGACCTAGAGTCTAGGAGAACTTCTCTAAGAGAGCGAATTCCCAGAACCTTCGTTAGTGACTTTGTCACTTGCCACGTTGATGCTGATCCATCCACCTATAAGGACGCGATGAGATCCAGGGATTCCCTACTCTGGAAAGAAGCTATTGATGAAGAGATGAATTCTCTACTTCAGAATAACACCTGGACGTTGGTTGATAAGCCAAAAAGGGCTAAAACCGTAGGGTGTAAGTGGATTCTGAAAAAGAAACTAAATCCTGATGGTAGCGTAACTAAGTTTAAAGCACGCTTGGTGGCTAAAGGTTTCACACAAGTAAGGGGAGTAGATTATTTTGATGTCTACTCACCCGTGTGTCACTTAGCAACCATTAGGGTCCTCCTTGCTATTGCGTCTATTGAGAACTTTATTGTTCATCAAATGAATGTTAAGACTGTGTTCTTGAACGGAGATCTGACCGAAGAGATCTACATGAGTCAACCTGAAGGTTTCATTGTAGACGGTCACGAAACAAAAGTCTGTAAATTACTTACGTCTTTATACGGACTAAAGAAAACACCGAAATTATGGCATGAGAAGTTTGACTATAGTGTAAAGAACATGGGATTCCTGTCGAGACTCTCAGATAAATGTCTTTACATACGTAATAGATCGGAAAAAGTCGCCATAATATGTTTGTATGTAGACGATATGCTCATTCTAGGGTCTGATCAATCCGAAGTGGATGACGTTAAGTCAGACCTAATAAAAGAATTTAGCATTAAAGACCAAGGTGTAACTAACACTATACTAGGCATGCAAGTGAGCTTTGGGTAGACTGACATCTCCCTAAGTCAAAGCCACTATATAAAGTCCATGTTGGACACGTGGGGATACAGTGACAGTAGCGCATCTGAGACACCATACGACTACACTAACCGCCTAAAGCCCAATGAAGGAGCTATGGTTAGACAGTTAGATTATTCTAAACTGCTTGGTAGCCTCATTTATGCTATGGTCTGCACTAGACCTGACATAGCCTTTACGGTCGGCATGTTATGCAGATTCACTAGTAATCCTGGCCAAGACCATTGGAACGCCTTAGATAGGCTAATGAGATACTTAAAGCACGCCCAAAAGTATGATTTAGTTTACACTGGTCATCCTTCAGTTCTTGAAGGTTATTCTGATGCATCATGGTGCTCGGAATTAAACGACAGCAAGTCCACTAGTGGGTTTGTATTCACACTAGGAGGAGCAGCTGTAGCCTGGAAGTCCAAGATGCAATCTTGTATTGCACTCTCTTCTATGGAATCTGAACTCTACGCTCTTGCTGCAGCAGGCGAAGAAGCAGAGTGGTTAAGAGATTTGATGATGGACATTCTTTTGTCGAGCCTGAACATGAGTTCTGTTGCAGTTTACTGCGACAATCAGGCTACTAAAACGATTGCTACGAACACTTTGTTCAATGGCAAAAGAAGGCATCTCAGACTGAAACAATCCTGGTTGACCTCACTCACAAGTCAAGGGATTATGACCCTGATTGATGTGAGATCTAAAGATAATGTTGCAGACGCTTTGACCAAAGGCTAGAATAGAGCTCTCACAATAAAAACATCGGGGGAGATGAGACTAAAGTTCATAGAAATATGAAACTTTCCTCCGCAGTTTATGTTTTGATAGTGAGAACCTATAGTCGCAACATTCAAGCATCTAATAACAGACTGAAAACCACAAATAATTTCTTGATGAAAACCCAAGATGGTTAGATGTCTGTTATTCCACATTTGATAACTAAACATCTTTCTCATTGTAAGTTGATTCGAAA
This sequence comes from Dactylorhiza incarnata, assembly GCA_033032865.1. Lineage (NCBI taxonomy): Eukaryota > Viridiplantae > Streptophyta > Magnoliopsida > Asparagales > Orchidaceae > Dactylorhiza > Dactylorhiza incarnata. The sequence continues at coordinate 4,989,067 of JAWHQI010000105.1, forward strand.
ATTATTCAACTGGGAATAGAAAGTCGTTGTAGTCGGTTATCTAACATTGATGATCATAGCACATTATTCCACACATGATAATGTTGCAAACGTTGTTGTGTCATATCATTCAACTTTTGTTAATGAGGCACATAATGACCACTATTGGATATGATAACGGTTGATTTACAAAATCAACACTAGACTGGTTCCTGCTAGACCAGATAGAGATGCTGACAGTATTACTTCACCAATGCTACAGGTTCTAAGCTCACTTATGTAAGAGCTAGTTCTCTTTTACGTTACTGCATATGTTCATGAATTCATAGAGTTTTCTAACTCATGAAATTCCTTGCAGGCTATGGTGGAGATGAAGGAGAGAGAGTAGTATTTGACATGGATGCTGATGATCTACTAGACGAGTATAATTGTCATTTGTTTATCCCTGTCATTATGTTTTCAGACTTTATTTTATTGAGTAGCACTTTATTCTGGATGTTATATGTTAATCCTGCTGTTATTAATTGTGCTAACTCTTATGTTTCTATGTTAAGTCGAAAACTCATTTTTGCTTTTACTACTTTCTGCACTTCGAAACGTATACGTTATTTGTCACAAATATATGAGGAGATTGTTAATGTATATTTGGTCAAATAATGGGTTCGAAGGTATAACGGGTCAGTTGGGTACACGGATACCCATCCCCGTAGACACTCCTGGGGTTTACCTATATATATACCCGCTAGGGGCAACGGAGAGTTGATTCCACTTTGATCCTCCTCCAGATGCTTCGAGCAAACCTTTCACAGATGTGAGCTCAGCCCGAATGTTGCCTCCCGCCGAATGTTGCCTCCCGCCGAATGTTGCCTCCCGCCGAATGTTGCCTCCCACCGAATGTTGTCTCCCACCAAATGTTGCCTCCCACCAAATGTTGTTGCCCGCCGAATGTTTTCGCCCGCCGAATGTTGCCCCCGACAATGTTGCCGCCCGACAAATGTTGTCGCTCGCACGATTGTTTCCGCCAACACGATTGTTGCCACCCGCACGAGGGGGGGGGGGGGGGGGGGGGGGGGGGGGGGGGGGGGGGGGGCGTGCACTCTCGCTTGTATTATCATACAGATATATAAACACAAATATAGTAAACATTGGAGCATGTGCTTCATCAAAATCACAGACAATATAATACACATACAGCACAATTTAAGAGGGGAAGGATCCAAGAAGCAAATAATTCATAACACTCGAACGAGCATTCACTATTCAATTTTGATTTTGGGCTATACATTGGCTAATCGGACGGATTCATGCCGCAGATCTTCAGAATCTCCTCCGACAGATGTCACAACATGATATTATGAACACAAAGTAAATATAATCTATCCATCCGTACTGTACCGGATCTCATAGTGAAAGGCAAACGAAGCAAATCATTCACTGTAGAAGATCAACGCCATGATAATAAGAACAAGAAGGAAGCTACTGCAGATAGCCGGATAGCGCGATGAAGGCTTGCGATAAGAGAAACTAACCTTGCGAAAGACGAATCGATGGCTATCTCGGAGGTTGCAGAGCTGGGATCGTTAGAGGAATTTGGGGTTCTACGAACGCGGGGCCAAGAATGGGGGAAGACGAGCGAGGCCGATATCCCTTTCTCTCTCCCCGTCTCTCTTCCAGACGATTTTCAGTTTTTTGCTCCTGCCATGCGATCCTAATCAATCCTAATTGACGGTTGTTTTGTCCGAGGCGCTTGCCAGTGAGGAGTTGTTCCTATGGGACTTCCCGCCTCAAATGCCTCTGCTGGGGACCTAGGCTTTAGGGTTCGTTTGGCTTGGCGTTGGCGGACGTCAACGTGGTTATTTCATTTGTGAACGTATCAAAGGTATTTTTATTTTTTGGTTGACAATGAAGTTTTTGTCCGGGTTTACCAAAGTAAAAATGTCACGCCAAATGAACCTTTAGTGACGAAAGAATGCATGCATCCATTATTTTTTATTAAGAATTGTTAATAGCACATCTCATCTTGCTAATAGCAACCCTGCGATAGTAGCATCTTATAAAATTCTATTTCACACCTGCTGACTATTAGCACACCACCCAAAAATGAAAAAATAATAAATTTTGACGTACATTTCAAAACACAAAACAGATTCACATCTATTGAATACTATGGAGAAAAGTTAAATCATACTATATCTCCTAAAATTTGAGCAAAAGTATAGATTAAAATTTTACAAAAAACATCAAAAATCAATGTTATAGCAACCTATAAATAAATAAGTGTACTATTAGCTTCTCCAAACATATTATGTATGCTAGTAAATCAAAGTTAAATGAAAATTAAACAAGTATACTTTTTTTCATGTTGTGCTCCTTTCTTTATGAGACTTCATATATTATGAATTGATCCTTTAAAAAAAACAATAATTAGATAATGAATGTGAAATATAAGTTTGTATTAATGTAGTAAAATTATGTTTTACCTTAGATCATGGATCAGATACATTGATAATTTGCTTCATATCATTCTTGGAAGAGGGAACTCTAATACGTGAGATATATGACAAGTCTCATGTCTCGGCTATAGCACTATGATATCTTGTCCATACAGAAAAACCAGGGGGAAGCGGACAATCCTCGTGCATAAGTGTTAGCTCCGCTCAAGATAGTCCACTAAGGCTCATCAAATGTGGAATGACCTTATATAGTATCTCCAGCGTAGAACCTAACCCTAGTGACACGTAACCCAACGGGTCGTTCCGAGTCGGTCCTGACACGCGCGAACATATTAATAATATAACTAACAATCTTCTTCTATGTCCGCGGTAAACCCAATGCCGGAAAGGGGTTGGTGTGTGTAGTGCTCAACCAATTCGACTCATTACACAACCGTGTCCGAAAGCACCTGTTATAACATATCTGACTGAAAGAAAACCGAAGTATGTATGCACGCATAAGAATAAAACATAAACTAAGCAGCATCACATCAAAGTCAAAAGTACAATCAGAGAAATAGGTACCAGAAGACCTAATGTCTCATGACCAACAAAAGAACAAGAAATAGTCCAAACAAAATAGGTAAAGAGAGCTAAAACAGTGCTCTAAGCCAAAGAAAGAAAAACCAAACAAATACTATAGAAACCATCGTTCAGCAGATCATCCTTTTCAGGATCCCAATCTGCACGTGCTCCTCATACAGCAACAGCTCCTGTAATTTCCAACAGAAAACTTCATTCAGAATGAATTTAACTATGAAAAATGTACATGTATCTAGTTCTACATAAAGAACGTAGTACTTTAATTAAGCTAAGAGAACATTATATAGAGTATTTTAGGTTCAACCGCAGAATCTATTAATTGTTTCCAACCGAAACGATTTTAGACTTCTAGACAACGAAACTATATCTGTGTTCCTATATGTGATGTCATGGTTACTGTTCTTTTAGGGTTAATTGGAACTCATCAAATGTGGAATGGAACCAATCAACAGGAAAAGGTCCAAAACAAGTCAGATCGTGTTATCAAATGTGGAATAATACTCTCCTCCAAGTTAAGGAAGACGAATCCGGATGAGGTTGTTAACATCAAATGTGGAATGAAACAACTCACCAGATTCGTACTCAACAACCAAAAACATCAACGGAGCACAACATGCTAGATTGGACAAAGGAAGGAATCAAAACATTCGGACTAAGACTGATCTCAAACCGCCTTGAGTCCCATTTTCCCCATTGTTTTGATTGAACGGTCTCGGGGCATTCCTTTCGTCAATGGATCAGCTAGATTATCCTTCGATCGCACATCGACCAAAGTAATAATGCCTTATTCTTTAAGATAGTTCAAAAGAGCGTGTCTCAGTCGTACATGTCGTCTCTTAGTGTTAAAGAGGACATTCTTAACAACTTGGACTACAGTCTGATTATCATAGTACAAGCTTAAAGAATTGACTTGAAGTCTAGACAAGGAAATGTCTAAAATCAAATTTCTGATTCAGTCTGCCTCTTCACCAGCAGAAGCTAAGGCAAACAACTCGGCTTCTATAGACGACAGAGCTATACACGTCTGTCTTTTGGACTTTCAAGTAACTACAGCGCCACTCAAGGTGAATATGAATCCACTTGTGGACTTGCTGTTTCCAACTTCGGAACACCAGGAGGCATCAAAGTACCCTTCCAAAGTAGGAGGGTGACCAGTGTAGCACAGAGCGTGATCTTTAGTACCTTTGAGGTACCTCATCATCCGGTCTAAGGCATCCCAATGCTATTTGCCTGGACTACTGGTAAAGCGACTCAGCATGCCTACGGAGAATGCAATGTCTGGTCTAGTGCAGCTTGTGACGTACATGAGACTTCCAATGATCTTTGAGTACTTAACTTGATCAACGATTATCACTTCATTCGGACGCAGCTTGACGTTCGGATCAATTGGTGTTTCAACATGCCTACAATCTTTATAACCCCAGGTATTAAGAATCTGATCTATATAATGAGCTTGACTTAGAGTGACACGTCCTTTGTCTACTCTTACTTTCATACCTAGTAGGGTATCTACAGGACTAAGGTCCTTCATATCAAACTCTTTTGCGAGAGCCGATTTAGTATCCCTCGCGACAGCAAGGTCTGACCCCAGGATCAACATGTCATCCACATAAAGGCATATGCTGACTGTTTGGTTTGACATCGAGCGGTAAAAGAGACACTTGTCTGAGAGACTGGACCGAAATCCAACGCTCTTTACCACTTGATCAAACTTCATGTGCCACACCTTAGGCGCTTGCTTAAGCCCATAGATGGATTTATCGAGTTTGCACACTTTATCCTTTAGATCTGTATGGACATAACCTTCAGGTTGTGCCATGTAGATCTCTTCATTTAGCTCTCCATTTAAGAAGGTTGTTTTCACGTCCATCTGATGAACTATGAAGTTCTCGATAGAGGCTAAGGCAAGAAGAATCCTTATAGTGGATAGGTGACAAACATGCGAATAGACATCAAAATAGTCAATTCTCCCATGTTGTTTATAATCCTTAGCGACTATCCGTGCTTTGTATTTGGCTATAGACTCATCACTGTGCAAATTTTTCTTTAATACCCACTTGCATCCCAGGACTTTAGCTCCTTACGGTAGGTCCACTAGATGTCAGGTATTATTTTGTAGCAGCGAGTTCATCTCATCACCGATAACTTCTGCCCACATTAACACATCTCTCGATCTCATCGCTTCCTGATAGGAGAATGGATCATCCTCTAAGTGGTAGGTGGCAAAATTCTCACCAAAAATCTTAGGGATTCTATCTCTTGTAGATACTCTAAGAGGAATAGGTTTGACCTCTAAAGGTTGGGGAGCAGTACCAGAGGGGCCAGCTATAGGTTCTATAGTAGATTCTGAGATCATGTTAGTAGATCCAGGGACGGTTAGGCCATGATCTTTGATAGACTCTATCACTAAATTAGTGGATAGATCCAGAAACCGGTCAGCTGCACTATCTTCTGCACTGCCTAGATAGACACAGGTTGTCGTTCTAGGTCCCACCTTAGGTCTTTTAAGGTATTGTATGCGCACATAGACGATACAACCCCAAGTCTTAATATTGTCATATCTACAAGGATGGCCATGCCACAACTCATATGAAGTATAACTGAGCTTTGAGTGAGGCACTCTATTCAGAATGTGATTCGTAGTAAGGACTGCTTCCACCCAAAAGGTATTAGGCATGCCAGCGGTCAGGAGCATAGAATTCAACATCTCTGTCAAAGTTCTATTCTTATGCTCAACAACACCATTCGATTGAGGTGAGTAAGGAGCTGTAGTTTCAAGGATTATGCCCTCAGTGTCACAAAACTCCCTAAACCCGGTTGCAATGTATTCTCCTCCTCGATCACTTCTAAGTCTCTTAATCTTTAAATTTAATTGGTTTTCTACCCGAGATTTGAAGATTTTAAAGGTCTCGAATGTCTCGTCTTTCAATTTCAGTAGGTAGACATGACAAAATTTGGAGAAATCGTCGATGAAGGTAATTAGATACTTCCTTCCCCCTCTAGTGGCATGACTACGAAAGTCACAAAGGTCGGAATGAATCAATTCCAGAAGTTGTGTGCTCCTAGAAACGGTCTTGTAAGGGTTTCTAGTTATTTTGGTCTGGGTACAAACCTCGCACCTATCAAATCGAATAGAGAAATCTAACGGAATGTTGTGACTTTTAGCTCGATCGCGCATCTTCTTATAGTGAACGTGTCCAAGTCTATTGTGAAGTAGCTTTGGATCAATCAGATGAGAACTCACTTGATTTATGCACTCATTTTCTAAGCTAAGTCTATACACTCCATTGATTAGGTAAACACAACCAAAGTAATATGAATTAACAGTTAGAGTTATTCTACCGCTTATGGTTGTGAAAGACATTCCGGACTTATCTAGCAAACTCATAGAAATTAATTTTTTAGTTAAATTTGGAACTAATTTAACATTTTGTAAAATTAAATTTTACCTGAAGAGAGGACGAGCTTTGCCGTCCCAGCATGAGTAACGGTCGTCTCTCCTCCATTGCAGTTCTCAACTTTGTATCGAACTGCTCTGACGTCTGTGAGAAGACCTCTGTCATTCGTAACATGACAAGTGGCACCGCTGTCCAGCCACCACTCAGAAGACGCACTGCGGTGACTACTCCCAATCATAGCCACGAAGGACTTGGGATCAGAATTGTCGACCACCAAGTTCGCCACCTGTTGTGGAGCTTCACCCTTCTGCTTCTTCGGACCCTTGCATTCAGCGACCCAGTGACCCCACTTACCGCAGTTGTGGCATTTACCCTTCTTCCTTTTGAGAGAAGGTTTCTTGACCGCCAACTGGGCAGGGGTGTCACCCTTAGGTGTCGGGGGCTTCCGAGAAGGCCTATTAGGTCGAGAAATGAAGTTGACAGACTGTGGGGGCTGAACAACCTGCTCTGTGCTCTTTACAACGATGTTCTGGTCCTCGATGTGAATGAACCTCTTGAGTTCATCCAGAATGATCTTCTCCTTTCGCATGTGCATCTCTGTCTTGAAGGTCAGCCACTCCGTAGGTAGCTTGCTCAGAATCAGATACATGAACAGATTGTCGTCCATCTTCGACTGATCGTCCTCCATCTTATTGCGTAAGTTCTCCAGCTCTATGATCTGGGAAGTGATCGACAAGTTCGCTTTGAGGCGGAAGTTGAAGAACTTCTCCCCAATGAGCGACTTGGACAATACCTCATTCTTCTGGAAGTGCGCGTTGAGACGATCTCAGATCTCCTTTGCGGTCTTGTAGGTGTGGTAGGTCAGTGTGAGATGAGGATTGAGAGAATTCAACAGGTATTCCCTGCAGAAATCCTCATACTTGTTCCACTGATATTCTTCTGCGCCCTCGCCAGAAGACGCAAAGTCGCTCTGAACAGTGTAGAAGATGTCGCGTTCCTTCATTCCTAGCTGGACTTGTATTTTCCAACTAAGGAAATCGGAGGCGTCGAACGACTGCGGCTTGGCGACGTCGAGCGCGCTTTTCTTCGACATCGAACAGAATTCTAAAAACAGAAATAAAATTCTAGAACGAGGTCACTTGAGCCGCGTGAGGATGAGTCGGGCACGCACTCCGGATCCAATCCAGTAATTGTTTGTGCTCCTCCTCTCCGGTTGAAATCAATCGTCGAAGACTAGAGCCAAAAAGCAGAAAGCTTCTTCGAACCACAGAGAGCTAAGATATGAAAATCCAGCAACTATCCAAGAAATGGATCACACAATCTCACAGAAAGAGGAGATCTTCCAAACCAATGGCAGGTTCCTCCTTGAGGGAATTTCTAGCCTCCTGTTGCTAGTAGCAAATTCACAAAGGCAACAAGTAACTCAAAAACAAATCTGGATCAAGAACAGATCTGGATCTCTTTGGGATCTCTTCTGGACCAAGAACAGATCTGGACCAAGATCTTGATTTTTGGCTTGAAACGCATAAACATATGGGTTTTGCGGTTCTTCCCTCCAGCAGAGGCAATCTGCCCTGTTACCTCCCCGATCGGCAGAAACTTCGATCTGGAGCGGTAGAAATGGCGGTAAAGAACGAGAGCTCTTGCAATCTTCACAGGAAAGGAACTTGCGATTTGGATCTGAGCGGCTACAGGAACTTGCGACGATCAGGATCCAAGCAGCGACTTCACTTTCTCTTTTCCGATCCACGAGAAACAGCAGCTCTCTTCTACGATCAGGAAATCTAGAGGCGACGGAAGAAGAACAGAGATCTCTAGCAGCGCTGGAAAAATAGAGCTTGCGGCGGAAAACGATAACGGCGCAGCGAGGCTTCTCCTTCACGAACGACGACATGCGATCTTCAAGAACGACAGCAGCGTCGAAGAACTCCTTCTCGATCAGTGATCTTGCAGTCGACGACGGGAATGTTTTCCTAGAATTGCGATCGGGAGCGGCATAGAGAGAGACGGGAACGAGAGCGGAAAACCTAGATCCAAAATATCTCGAGAATGTTAGCTCCGCTCAAGATAGTCCACTAAGGCTCATCAAATGTGGAATGACCTTATATAGTATCTCCAGCGTAGAGTCTAACCCTAGTGACACGTAACCCAACGGGTCGTTCCGAGTCGGTCCTGACACGCGCTGACATATTAATAATATAACTAACAATAAGTAAGCGAATAAAATGATTCCCATCAACAAACCCAATGAAAACAATCGCGTGGTCTTCCATCCGTTCGGAATGCAAAAGAAGAAATGTAAATAACTGATATTTTGAATAATGAACAACATCAATGTTATAGCATGATGTGATGATTAAGAACATGTCTGTCATCGACATCCATTTGTCCATTGGCGCAGGAGCTACTTTACAATCCAGAGAATCCAATAACTCTTGTAGTCTTGCATTGCCATAAATGTGTGTGTATCGATTCTCATTACAATGTCATTACAATGAAAAACACAAGCAAAATAACCAAGCTCGCATACCTTAAGAAGCGAAATGGAGTAGAATCAAACAAGATCCATATACTGTCAGAATTTCGGAGTCCAAGCTTTGGAGAAATTGTAGGAAAAATGAAATTAGGGCAACAAAAATCAGAGATTAATAGAGCTGAAATTAGGGAAACCAACTATTTAAGGTATTATAGAGCCAACAATGTAAAAACAGGAAGAAATACCAGAAGAAACATACCAGAAGAATGAGACGCATCAATTGTGGAATGAGTTCTCTAGTTCAACAACTCAACGAAGAAAATGCAAGGAAAAATAAAATCGACCAAGCGAAAGAAGAAGAAAGACCTAGCGAAATCACAGAGAGGAGAGCGTTGTGCAAAACTGAGAGAGGAAACGAGCCCAGGTGAAATGAGGAAGAAGAAGCGCAGACCGACGACATGCGAAAGCTGAAAAGGCTGAAGACCTAGCGGGTTTTGCTTTCATGGGAAATAAAGAAGGGGGTGCGACTGTACTTGTAAAATAGATGTTTAATTCTTATTTTTAAGTGTGCTAATAGCGAGATGGGTGTGCTATTAACAATGCTCTTTATTAATATAAATGATTGTACAGGGGTTCCCCAGTGAATCCATGACAATATTGTTGATCACTCACGCCTCTTGTAGGCAGTGTGATTTGATAACAATATTACTACTTCACTGAATATTCTCACGACATAATGTTTAGCAATAATAGTATTGTCGTTTGTACATACATATATAAATTCATTATATATATTTTTGTCGTAACATTTTTTTAGGGCTAACCCTAAAATCTTGGTCTCAGGTTCAAGTCATACTTTTGCTAAAATATCAATTAAGTATTTTTAATAAAATATTATTTAAATAATTAACTTAATTTTAATTTAAAAAAATATTTGCTTGAAAATAAATCTAGCGTCTATGACTAATTTGATAGTGTAATGATAATCATCCTCCTAATACTATAATATATACGAGTGATAGCGTATAAGGGTTCCTCTGTGAGGTCGTGTGTAACCCCCACAAGTAACTGTCGTATATTATGGGTCCGATCGGGCCCATGCCATAAAACCATTACAAGCTAGATATTATAAAATGGTATAAAAGACTACCACAATACAAAAATCTCATTGCAGAGTCCTGAAAGCACAACGAAAAACTATAACAACCAAAGAGTGTCCATAACTATCAAGGGTATAAAAGTCCATGGTCTTATCATGATATATACATTAGAAGTCCAAAATGAAACAGACATACAACCTCATAACCTCGTCATGCAGGCCGGAAACAACAAAGAAGAGAGTAGAAGAAAAATAGAACACTTCATGAGACAACTTTCATTTCAGCTTTTTAGCAGACTAGCGCGCACCTGCCTTCGATCCATTCATGCAACCAAATACACATGAGAGGGAAAATGAGGGTCAGCTATGAACTGACCACAAGCCCTGTAACAACCCACTACTCCTGGTCATTCTAGCGACACGAAGGAACCACATCACCCTGTAAATCAACACTTCTTATATTAATAATAAAAAAATATAAACATTTCATATCAATAGCTCTAGCTAGGTGCCACAATCATCAAACACGTCTCTATATTTAGGATTAAGAAAAGAGGCATTAATGCAATCATGAATGCAACTGGGTATCATATACGAATCTACCACGGCACAGTTTAGCGTGTATGATTCTAGCACATCACCAATCCACATGCATCAAATGCACTCAAGACATTTCAATCACACAAACAAAGTTCTAGTCCATTATACCCGTATTTAGGGTCCTTCTACTAGAACTCTAACTCAAGTGGGTGAAGTCGGTTATACCCATTCTCTCGGGCCCTTCTACCAACACCCTGGCAAGTCCGGTTATATATCATTTCCATATTCACAAAGGAGGTCGGTTATACTCTATCATAAGCCCCTTCTACCTACATTCGCATCCTCAATATTCATTGATCAAATTGGACTGCATTTTAAAGGTAATTAAATCAATTCACTAGGGATTTCAATTGCACCACAAACTCCAATGCTCCCCTAAAACCCCCCAAGAAAATTGGGTATTGTAATGGTGTTATGGTTGCATTCGCACCACTACAAAAATCCCTAAATTCAACAATCATCCATAACTGATTGGATTGGGTCACCGGCCACGATTACGCTTCACACACAATGTCTATCCCGGAATCGAACTCTGACATCTAACGCAAGTATGTTAGGGTTGCAATCTCACGCCCCGATGGTTCGCAATGAACCATGGACACCTCAAACCGTTTAATTAGAGAAATTGAGTGCTACATTCACAACACATATTTGGAGAAAATAAGAAGTCAAATTGTAAATCTAAAAATTGGGAAGAGAGATTCCTTACCTTCCTCGTTCTTCTTCATGCATGGAAACTTTGCACAAATGGGAAGAAAATGACCATGGAGATGAGATATATCTGCTGCCAGAGACGAATATTCGATCGGGTTCATGGAGCTTCGTCGGTGTCTCCTTCTTCGCCTAACCACTCTTCCTCCTCTCTTCATTTCCAACCTAGGTGAGAAAGCTTGAATCAAAATGAGGGTTTCTCCCTCATATTCCTGACCTAACACCCCCAAACACTACATCGCATTTGTTGGACCACAAAATCCCCATCAAACGGCTAAATCAGAGTAGAAAATGACTTTACGATCTTGTACACGGCCAGTCACACAGCTGTGTACAGGCTATATACCACAATACATGCACCATATTTTCTACATGTCTTCTCTTAGAGCTGGACATGACTTGGTACACAGACTCTCCAGTTAGTGTGCAACTCTTGTATGAGGCACTACACCAATTGCAGCTACAGGTTTAGGTACATGGTCGTGTACCAGATCGTGTATAGTGAAAACCTACCCTACAAGGTTCCCAAAGACACCACACGCTGCTACAAACATGCATGAGCCTATTCCAAACCTCAACAATCCATTTAAACTAAAATTGAAAGGGAAAATAGGGTATTACCCAACGATAGTACCATTGATCACTCACGCCCCTTATAAGAAGTGTGAGGCAACTATAATATAACTACTTCACTAGATATCATCGTTGTATAATATTTGATAGAAGTAGTACCGTCGCTTATATATACGAGTGACAGATTCGGAGCTCCACCCTTACGGCCAATCGCGACAGTACCTCGACATGTACGGGGCTCCACCCTTATCAATTAATTAATACAGCTTAAAATAAATACACTATCAATAATACATGCGAAAATCCGTTATACACACTTTTATATTTTTATTACAAAATCATCATCTTAATGCATATATTATCATGCATGTTAAATCAACTTTAATAAAGTTGATGAGTTTAATGGTAACTCTTCGAAAATACTGCTCGCATGCCTAATGATAGCCTTTCTCGAAAAGACCGCTAACATGTCTAATGATAGCATACTATAGTATAGGTCTAAGAGCTCTACTAAAAACTTTTTCTATTTATGAATTTCCATCATTATTTTTAATATGAGGATATGGTATAATTACATAAATGGGCATTGTATTTTATTTTATTTGAAATATATTATAATATACGTAAAGTCATTAGAGTAAAAGAATAATGCTATATGTGGCAATTTTGAATGTTGCACAAAAACCAACTTTTCTTTTATAATATATACGAGTGACAGTGCACGGGGAGCTCCTCGTGCCCCGCGTGACAGTACCCTGTCTGCCCCCGACACGCACCCAATTATATTTATTATTTTTTCTTTTTTTCATTTATTTTATAAATTTAAAAAAATAAAATATTATGTATTTTATTTTTAAAATATTTAGATTTTATAAAATATTTTATATTTTTTCCATTTCTCTCTCTCTCTATTTCTCTCTCCAATTCCGCCACCCTCTTTCTCCTCCCTCTCTCTCTCTCTTAATTGTGGGCCCCACTCCCTCTCTCCCCTCTCTCCCTCTCTTCCTCTCTCCTTATTTATTTCTCTCTTTCTCTCTCCAATTCAAAGATGTCGCCCACTTTCTCCTCCCTCCCTCTCTTAATTGTGGGCCCCACTCTCTCTCCCCTCTCTCTCTTTCTTTTTCTCTCTCCTTATTGAACGGTCGATATTAATTGGATGGGCATTACACCGATAAAAGAATTTCTTTATATACTAGTATATATATATAGTCCATCAAATGAATCACAACTGTTGATTCAAAATAAAATAAAAACTCCTCATAAAAAACCCTCTCCAACCTGCAACCTACTCGCGATCCCCCTTCGACCCCGACCCCCTCTTCAGCAGACATCCCATTCACAACCCACTTTCCTCCCAATTCGCTATATGCTTCGCCCACCGTCATTGATGTCCTCCTCTTTAGCCACCAAACTCAATCTCTAAAGGTGCATATCCATGTCCTTGCAGTGGAAAAGGAGCAGCTCTGACCCTTTTCTTCGTCTCCTTCCAACTCTTATGTGAATTGACCTTGCAACCTATTGTCTCCAAGGTGTCTGGATGGTTGTTTCTCTCTGCTTCCACAGACCATCCATCTGCTAATTTCCAGTCTCTCAGGTGCGAAAGGGGGTGAAGGCTTCTTCTCGACGTTTTCGGCATACGTATGACTCCATTTCTCTCTGCTTTCATGGCCCACACATCTGGAACTGTCTCCTTACTCCTGTTTTACTCAAATTCAAAGCTTCATTGATTTTTGCTGAGGATTGGAGATATAAGTAGTTCATGGAACGCACATCTGGTACTATCTCCTTATTCATGTTGTACCAACCTGGAAGCTTCATTGATATTTACCGAGGATTCGAGATACTTTTTTATGTAAATTGGATCAATTACTTTTTAATGTAAATTGGATCAATTACTTTTGTAGATACTCTCCTGACCCATTTGAGTAGGTCAAAATTTATGCAGTTATGTTGAACAAATCAACCAAAGAGTTTCATCTAATTTGCTGCCTAATTTAGTTGCATTGAATGAAGTATTGAACAAAAAATAACATACAATCTTTGTGCTTTCAGACTATTGCTCAGGAAAATAAAGTTTCGATAGGAGGTGAGATGCCCAGCTAGAAGTGGTAGAGCTTCTTACCAGGACTCGAGGAAGGAATAACTTTTGACTATTCGAGTATTCGTGATTGATTTGATCATTAAACGTAGTTTATGTTCTCCAAAAGTTGTGATCAAGGAATAAGTTTACATATATTTCAGTATGCTTTTATACGGAGCTGATGCTAAAACTAATTGTTTTTTTATGTAAATTGGATCAATTAATTTCTTTAGATACTCCACTTTGAATATGCCAAAATTTATGCAATTATGTTGAACAACTCAACCAATGAGTTTTACCTAATTTGCTGCCTAATTTAGAAGCCAAGTAGATTAAATTAATCTCAACCATCCAAAATGAATTAGAAAATAAATGTGCAAAGAATGAATTATTGAACAAAAAATAGCGGGAAATCTTTGTGCTTTCAGATTATTGCCCGGGAAAGACAGTTTTGATCGGTGGATGATCTTTGTAACAATTCGAGCCAACTATTCATTTCTATTAATGTTTCAGTCCCTTTATCTGTAATTTTTCGATTATTTTACACAGTTGAAATTTCATGGACCTTCATTTGATTTCCACTTTCCTTTGAGTTTATTAGCTTTATGTGGTGCCTTTACAAATGGATGTTTACTGTGTTTTAAAGGGATGCCACCGACCAAATCGCTAACACAATTGCTTATGATTTTTTCCTATTTCGTGATTCCTCATTTATGGATTTTCGCATTTCTTATTCAGGACTCAAATCCGATTATGGTGAATACATTATTCTTTAGTAGTTATTGCAGATCGACTTATTTAGATAAGGGGCTGTGATGTTACTGCATTAAATATAGAGGTTTAATCATTTGTTTCTATCTTTTGGAAATCAATTCGATTATTTACACGATGATAAGCAGATCGAGCCAAGTACCTTCCACCTCGACATCCTTCTACTGCCACTCGGAACCACTCTTCCTACGTGATATACAAGAATATTCGAGTAGACTACATTATTCTTTACATGCCCCTTGCTTGTCGAAGGATCCATCAGCAGACCTTGAGCGTTTTTTTTTTTCTATTTAAGTGTTCTTTATTTTCTACACTTTAAAATTTTCATAGTTGTTATATAAATCCAAAAACTCTGATTTGTAATCTACTTTTATTGAACATATTTGCAATTTCTATTATACTGGGATTTCTGTGTTGTGAATCTGTGTGAAACATGCGAACAATTGTCCTGATTCTCTGTGAATTTGATCCTTCATTTGCCGCTAACTAGCATTAAGATAAGCTTTATTTTTGACCGACACAATGACGTGGTCAGTGACCTTATGAGCACATTTTGGCATGACTTGTTCAAATCCCATAGTACACAACTCTGGATGAGTTTGGTTTATCCTTCACAAACTTACAAATAGAAGAAAGCTTTCAATCTGCTACTCTGCTTCTGAGAAAACCGGCTAGGTAAAGTGGCTCGATGAGCTGAGTACTACTGGCATAATTCCTCTTTTCACATGGCTGTGGTAGCTCACTTCCATAACTAACAAACTCCATGTTAGGTGAATATCATGTGGACACGCTGGCTCGTCAACTCTTAGACTGCAACAAGATCCTCTGCCAATTGAAATACCATTTACATCTGGCCTAACAACCCGTGGTTTGCATTGCCAATAAACACCGACGTCACATCCCTTTTTAGGTTGGTGATCATTTCTTTGCGAAACTTTAGCCATGCCGACAACAATCCAGGCCTGATCCGAAGCATTCGGACATTTCTAAAGCTTTCAATTTGTTACTAGTGACTATTTTTTATTTAACATGTTGTGTCGCGGCCTACTACTTTCAAACTTCCACACATAGCTGCATCCATTCTGTGTTTCCTGACTTGTGAAAGTCACCGATGAGAAACTAAGGTAGCGTTTGGGGCAGCTTATCGGCTCCGGTGCAGCAGCTCAAAAACGTGGTTTTGAGTATAAGCTGTGTTTGGGTGTATCCGCTGTTTATAGGTATTCCCTGAACTGCTATTTTTTTCTCCACTTTGACCTGCCGTTGTCTGGGAAATATTTTCTCTTTTCACGTCTTCCTCTCTGGCATTTTCTTTCTCTTCCTCCGGTATTTCTTCCTGACGCGTAGATCGGAAGGAACATCGAGAAAAGGAGGTCACCTCACGTCTCCACATCCCATTCTCCAAGCCCCATGGCTTGCTGATTTCTTCGTCGCTCAACGGCTGGAGGATATTGTCGACGAGACTTGCCGTCGTCATCATGGCCGACCGAATCGCTGCCGGACTCCAGGAGGGGTGCACTGATTTGAGCAGTGCGGCTACGCCGCTCACGTGGGGGCACGCCATGGAGGTTCCGGAAAGGATGTTGAACTCGGTTTTTTCTGTGGTCAGAGTCTAGGCCATGGAGGTTCCGGAAAGGATGTTGAACCGACTAACCCCTTCATTGGAGATCCCGTTGGCGAGGATCATCCCGACGCCACCGGCGTCCTTCACGAAGAGGAGGTCACCTCAAGTCTTTCCCTGTCCGATGTCAAATTTTGGATGGTTCCAAATATATTTTTTTGGTTTTAACGATGCAAAATGTGACATTATGTTACTCATTGGTGATATTTCAGAAAAGACCGACAATAAGTTTATGGAATTAAAGACTGAGATAGCAATAATCACACGATTATAACTTGGTTTAGCAAAATCACAATTCCATCTATTCTGCCCAGTTCAAAAAATCCAGCAGCATAGTTTAGAACCTTCTTGCTACTCACTATATTGGCAAAACTCTATCAAATCAGTATGTACTATGGACCTCTCTGCAACAAATGAAGCAAGAGTATATGATCGATCTATCAATGACTTGCATGCCTAAACATAAGTTATTTTGGATCAACTATATCTAAACCTATATGGACCAACGCCATAGGTGCCATAACATTGCAAACTTATTGAGAATAGTTGCAGCTCATCCAGTTTCTGATGTATTTTTCTCTTGTTTTTGAGCCCATTAGAACAACCCTACTACATTGACTCCTATTTCCAACATAGGTTAATTAATTATACAAAATTAACCTAACAAAACTCCGTTTTGCCAAACAGTTTTTTCAAAATATCTTATCAAACAACACTGCAAACTTCACTTTATCCAAACAGTTTTATAACAAAACTCTGTTTTCCAGAAACAGCTATTTTTCATCAGCTCTATTCGATCAGCAGCATTCCATCAGCAACAACCCAACCAA
Source organism: Dactylorhiza incarnata (assembly GCA_033032865.1). NCBI lineage: Eukaryota > Viridiplantae > Streptophyta > Magnoliopsida > Asparagales > Orchidaceae > Dactylorhiza > Dactylorhiza incarnata. The sequence continues at coordinate 5,006,237 of JAWHQI010000105.1, forward strand.
ACAAAGCTTAATGGAGGGCATCGTACCAGCTACCCTACTTGCCACATCAGTTCCAAATTGAGCCAGAACAATTTCTATCACATCGCCTGATCCCTCGTGATGATCGACCATGTTATTGAACAAGTATTGGTCCACTAGTAAGCTTGACCACCGCCTGATTCCACCTGGGTCGATCTCTATGAATTTGCTCAACAATTACAAACATTCTATCTTGGGGATAAGGCATATATTCAAGGGGATGTATTGTTATGGCACCTAAACCGCCATCCCAACTGGACGTGTAGATTTGCCTAAAGCCACTGAGTATTCCCCTCTATGGGGGTTGCATATGAGGCACATTTTAAGGAATAGAGGAGAAACATGCACCAAATTCAGGGAGATGAATCTAAGAGACATAACTCAAGGGATAAGTAATAGTATAATGCTTTGAATATGATGGTTAAGTTATAATTACTTGAGTACTACTATTTATATGGAAGACATGTAAGCGGAAACCTTCCAGTTTGGTCTCCGTAGAATTCAACCCCCACGGGGATGGAACGTGAGTTACAATATTTGCTTTCCCATTTATCTCAGCTTCGTCTTTAATCTGCATGTCATTAGTTCCATTATGTTTTTTGCAAATTCGTTTTTTGTATTTCCCTATAAATAGCTCATATGATAGTTTGTATTAGATGAAATATGTCTTACAAAAAGCCTCTCTCCCAATCTCCTCTTAGCTTTCTAAGAGTTCCAATTTCATGATCCAACAGTGGCAGATTTTAAATAATGCCATGGAAGGTGAATCAAAGCTCTTGACTTTACTTTCAAATTTGAAATCTGCAGCACGGGTATTTTCGACTATTTATCATCTGTAGTGTTAATCAAACAACTTTGGAGAGGAGAGCAGAAAATTTAGCATGCTTAAAAGTGGGAGAGCCAACCAAAACCAGTGAGAAATCAATTATAATTAATGAAATATAACCCAAGCTGATATATTTAGTTATGGGATGATCTATATGTTGATGGGAAACATAGCCATATCACTTGAGATTTGATAGAAAGGATAGGTACTAAGGGGATCACATTTCACATGCGGGACGACTTTTATTGGAACCCGCACGAGTCTACTTGCACGGGAGGTGGAGTTAGGATCGTCGGGTGGCCGATCCGAGCCGGTAGTCACACTCAGAACAAGGACGCCATATTTTTATGTATTTTATTTCATGTATATTTAGTGGTTTTATGTTTCAGACGATCGGGGCCGTCCGTAGTGGGTTTTAAGGCTATATATAGGAGTATATGGGGTGATTTCCAAACATCGCAGACTTTGGACAGATTTTCCGGGCTCTTGTGGTCTCTCCATGGTGCCGATTCCATGGATCATTGGTGTTGAAGCCAAGGTAACTACCTCCCCACTATCCATAACTACCTACACAAAACCGCCTAAAACTACCTACAACCACAACTAACCGCTGTCGTTTATTGTTGTAACCTCCCAAATCTCCCTTACCACTACTCCTAGTCGCTGGAAACCACTAATCCACTTTTCGTTCCATAATTCCCTCTCAACCACCCTTTTCCACCACCTAACTGCCGTGTCTTCTATCAGACGGTGTTACGCACATGCGCCATCTCATTTTATTATTACGGTTTTTCTTTTAATGTATTAGGTTTGATGTGAGCCCCCTCCTCCCTATATAAGGAGGAGGTATGGGAGTGTTAGTTTCATCTTTTGATCATTAGGGATTTAGGCTCTCATTTGAGAGAGGGATTATTGGAGGAACCAGCCTCCTTGATCTTGGCCGGACTTCGATCCGGATTGTATCCGTGTTTCTTCTTCGATTAATGCAATTTGCTTCTTGTTCGTATTATTTGGTCCGACCTGCCGCTCCGCCCGCTGACCTAGCCGTCAGAGTCTTCCTCTCTGCCGAGCATTTTCCTGAATCACACGCTGTGGCCCGTGCGGTTGACGACGCCTGATCGGCTTCCGTTCACTGTCCCGCTCGCCAAAAAGGCGTCACGTTCAGCCGCTCGTCGTCCCGTTCAGCGCCTGCTTGCTGCCTACCGATCCAGCGCCTGCCGACGATCCTGCGTGACATCCCTCGATCCAACGCCGACACCCTCGATCCAGCGCCGACCTCGCGGCTTTTCCATCGTCGATTCAGCGACGACCCAGCGCCGATCCAACGTGGAAGCCCTCGATCCAGCGCCTGCTTGCTTCGCCAACGATCCAGCGACGCTCCAGCGCCGACGCCCTCGATCCAGCCCTCGATCCCGCCCTAGATCCAGAGGCTGTTCCTCCCTGCCTCTGCTCCGTCTCCGGGCCGTCGCCGCTGCGCCCAGCCGGCTTCCCACTTCCCGCCGCCAGCTCGCACCTATCCACCCTCTCCGACACGCTCCGACGACATCTATCCCTTGTGCACCCTCATATGCCAAAGGGGAGGATGGAATCCCGCGTGGAAGCCCTCGAACACTCCTTCGCCACCATCAACTCTCGTCTCGAGGCACAGACCGAGCAGTTCGCCGCGATTCTGACCATGCTCCAGAAATTGCAGTCCACCCAGCACTCCGGGCCCTCTACCACATCTGTTGTTGGATCCCCCAACACCGTGCTTCCTGATGCTTCCGCAACGGTGGAAGTTCCGACTCCACCGTACCATGGACCTGACATGCCTACCTTCAACGGGTTTGACCCCCTCGGGTGGATTGCCCGCGCCGAGCAGTTCTTCGACATTCACCAGACCGCGCCGACACAACGGGTCTCCACCGCGATTATCGGCATGGAAGGGTCGGCCCTCCATTGGGCCCATTGGCTCCGACAGACCTCTCCCAACCTCACCTGGCCAGCTCTCTCTGAGGCCCTCATTCAGCGGTATAACGCCCGCTACTCCGGCCCCATGATCGAGCGACTTTGCGGGGTCCGTCACACCGGCTCCATTGACTCGTACATTGATGCATTCGTGGAATTAGTCACCCATGTCCCCGGTCTTCCCCCAGACCATTACTTGGGGTTCTTCATGAACAGCTTGCAACCCCACTTCCGCTCCCGTCTCCGCACTCTCCAACCGTTAACGGTTCACCACGCAATTGACCTCGCCCCCCTGGTGGAGGCAGAATTTCTCGCAACGTCCGGCGACATTCCCTCCCCATCACCTCCCTCTCGGCATCCTTCCTACACATATTTCTCGACCAATCCGAAACCTACACCTCCGCCACCTCCTCTGCCCCGGCCATCATTGATGGGTCCTCGCAACAACCGACCTGTCCCTACCCACCGCCTCTCCAACCAGGAGTACAACGACTTACGAAGCAAGGGTCTGTGCTTCCGCTGCAAGCACCCCTACTCTCCTGGTCATGAGTGCTCCGTGAAGGAGTGTCGAGTCCTCATTGGCGACGACGTGGCCGCGCTCTCCGCCGCCGACTTCGACGCCCTGCTGCTCTCGGACGGACAACCGAACGACACCCCGGGCACCTCGACGGCATCCCACTACTGACCGGCGGGCGGCGTGCCGACCTTGGGGTCAAGGTCGTTCTTCTGACAGGGTGTATTGTTACGCACACGCGCCATCTCATTTTATTATTACGGTTTTTCTTTTAATGTATTAGGTTTGATGTGAGCCCCCTCCTCCCTATATAAGGAGGAGGTATGAGAGTGTTAGTTTCATCTTTTGATCATTAGGGATTTAGGCTCTCATTTGAGAGAGGGATTATTGGAGGAACCAGCCTCCTTGATCTTGGTCGGACTTCGATCCGGATTGTATCTGTGTTTCTTCTTCGATTAATGCAATTTGCTTCTTGTTCGTATTAGACGGACATTTATCCCCAAATCCCCTCATACCATTAGCTATAACTTTCAGTAATCACCCACCCGTCCAGTACACCTCTCATTTCCCATACGCCATTCCCACTAACAAACCACCTCTCCCAATTCTGGAACTCAGCATTCGCTAGAACCGAATTCCAATCCACGATCACATGTTTCCTCTTGCTGAAATCTTAAATTCCCTAATTCCAGTCACCGCCAACCTGGAATTTCAGCCTTGCCTGGATGATATTATGTGATGGTTGCGGATTGATTTCCAATCCAAATAAACTTCTTTGTCAACAATAAAACCCTCTTACTTACCGCTCCTAATTGCATGGTCACTCCTTCATCCCCACCATACACCATCCCTACCATGAAGTAATACCCCATCTTTTGGGCCCTGCCCTAGGATCACAATCAACCTTTAAAAGCAGTGCAAAATTATTTCAGGGTACTGTCCAAAACCTCAAATCAGCCATCGCTTCGCTTTCTTGGACTCTGATCTCTTGTGTAAGTTTTTCTATTTGAAGTCTTATTTACTTATTGTTGAATATTATTTAACACATATCATTGAGGATATCGATTTGTACAAGTTTGATCGATTTTAATTCTACTTCAAAGGATTATTCATCGAACATTTAATTGAAGCACTTTTACTTTAAATTTAAATGGATCTTGCTTATGTTTCTAACGCCTAGTCTCAATTGCGCATGTTTCTGAGTTCTTTAATAATTTTAGAAATTATTGTGATTATTTGTTGGCACATTGCATGTGCATCGCATCATTTTGAATTCCTGACATCACCACATTAACAATCATGCATTAGAGTTCCTTTGGGCCACTATTGGGCATCACTCTCGCATAACATTCGTCATGCGTCAGTTTGGTATCAGAGCCCAAGTTCGGGCTTAGTTTAGGATACGCGGGAGTAGAGTCTATCGCGCGAATAGAGTCTATAGATCATCCATGACATTTCACGGTAGTCGTCGTTATTCCTCCCCTCTATTTGGGGAAATAAAGTCTGTTTATGCCTGATCCTATAAAATTTTTCCGAATAGTAATTCGTACAACTACGATGATCATTATCGTCCTCAGACACCGGTTTATAGAAATCATGTTAACCCTTTGACACGATTTGATGCTTCTAGAGACGATAACTATGACGAGTATCATGGATCTCATAAAGGATATTATTATGAGAATGACATCATGTGTAGAGATGCGCCCTCCATTGATGGCCAATTGGACTTAAATACATTTACAGGTTGGTTGTTAAGCATGGAAGACCGTTTTGACTGGTATGAGATACCTGACGTCTGTCATATTAGATTTGCTAAGACGAAGCTTCAAGGTAAGGCTAAGATTTATTAGACTAACCTAGAGCGTAGGTTTGAGCGTGATGATCTTTGCCCCATATCCCGATGGGCAGAAATGAAGCGAGTATTAAGGGGGGGAGTATCTTTCAGAATCCCCTAGGAGTTAGCTCCTTGACTATTTACACAATCATTAGCAAGGGTCTGTGTCTGTTATCGATAATATGACTCGATTCCATAAGTTAGTAGTGAAGATCGATATTCAGGAGGAGCCCATTGCGGCAACTTCTCGATTTCGGTCCGGGCTTTGATCTGAGATATATATTGAGTTGACTCATTGCTGCTTATTGTAACATCCCCCAGACAGCTAGACCCCCCCAGGTGAATCTGTCATGACAAGGTCATGACAAGGTCATGACAAGACCTTGGTAGTGTAGAAATCCCTTTATCTTAGGCAAGATTAGGGTTGAAAGTGCCTTGGACTGCAAATAGTAATTTCCAGTGACCAAGATTAGGGTTGGACTTAGGGGCCTCAACTTGACCATTTGACCCCACCATAGTATCTCTAACCCTTTAGGGGCCCCCTTAGGGCACCAAGGACCCATTGGAGTCAACCAAAGAGGCCAAATTGACCAAAGTCAACCATAACCCCCAAATTGGTCAAAGTAGCCTAATTGGAGTCAATTAACCTCCACCCTGCCAAATTGACCACTCATCTAGGTCTAGAATACCATAAGAGACCTAGTAGACCTAAAAGCCCCATCATGGGACCCCCAATGGTGCAAATTGACCAAAATGCCCTTGTTAGGTCAAAATGACAATTCTTCACTAAGTGCCCAAATTGACCATCACCATGTTAAATTGACCCTACCCTTAGGGTTATCATGTCATAGGGGACCCAGTGGACCAAAAAGCCCCATGACTGGGTCAACCCTAGGGCTCAATTTGACCAAAGTCAACTTAGCCTATTTTGGTCAAATCAGCTTAAATTGGGTCAACTAAGACTCATGTGACCAAATTGACCCCACCAATAGTTTCTAAACCTAATTTTGAACCCATTGGACCCAAAAGCCCCATCCTAGGGTCACCCAATTGGTCAATTGGACCAAAAGTCAAATTTGCCCAAATTAGGTCAAATCTCTTAAACCTAGCCCAATCCCTTTGGGCTAAGCCCAAATTGATCACTTGACCAGCCTAGTAGACTGATATTAAGCATGTGAGAGAGGGAAAATCGGCCATGGTGAGTAGGAGAGAGAAAAACCCATTAAGGGGGAGAGAGAAAGAGGAGGATTAATGGGGAGGAAGAAGAAACCTTCAATCTCCCCCATTAATGGTTGCATTCATCTCCTCTAGGGGAGAGGAGGAGTTTCCAGCAGTTCCCAGGAGGAATTGAAGGCAGGGGGGGATGTATTGTGGCCGGCCTTAGAGGAATTCAAAGAGGCCATTAATGGCATTAGTAGTTAAAGCCACCATTGCCTTCAATTGACCCCCCCATTATCTTCAGAAGCCGGAGAGGAGTGAAACCCCCTTGTTTTCAGAAGAGGTCGGGCAGTGTGGGGTGGTGGTTGCAGAACTTGGAAAGCATGGAGGTCGGCCATGGCAATCCCCCAATCGGCAAGGCTTCAAGCCCTAAATCAGGTCTGGTTCTCTGCTCCTCCCTCAGTGGTGTAAATCTAACTCATCGGCGGCTCGATTCGTGGCCAAAAGGCCGTGGATCGAGCCAGCCACGCCACCCGTATATCGGGTTTGGGCTTCCACCCAGAATCCACAATTCCGGCCACCTCCGGCCAATCAAGCCCCGTTCGTCGCCGGCCACCACCTCAACGGAGGTGGTGGTGGCGTTGATTGGCCGGGGCGGCGCTCAGGTGGCCGGGGAAATCGAAGATCAAACCGCCCAGGCGCGGGCTCTGTGAACCCTTGATTCATCGGGGACGATGAACAGGAGCTGTCGGATCGCGCGTTATAGAGTTAATAATAACTATTGATTAATATTAATATCATTTTATTATAGCTTATATATGCAGAATCTAATTTTAAATATAGAAAATGCTAGATGTCCTCTACAGAAAAAGTGCCAAACATGAAAGTTGTAGGCCTTGACCCCTAGGACCATACAAAATTGAGTTCACACCATTTGGAGCCCTGGTTTGACTTCAGCACCCATTTTAGTGCAAGGTTTGACTGAACTTTGAATGGATGCCCACATCAAACCACAAGTCCAAATGACTTGAAATTTGGACTAGTAATGAGTCATATCTAGGGCTATAACATATCCAAAAATGAGAATTTTTGGGGAACATTTCCCTAAAGTTTTTGTAGAAATTTAATAATCCTTGCATAAATTATTTGGAGGGTCAAATGACCTCCAATCACTACCAAATTTTGGTGGGGTGTTAGTAGGGTCATGATAAACCCCTGGTTAAAATCTCAACTCATTTGGAGTTCATTTGATTAGGTAATCATTAGGCCAAAGATTTGTCTATTTTGGGGAAATTTGTGAATAAGGGTTATTTGGGATTTTTCATGGTCAAACCACCTCCTATTGGAGTGGGACCTTGGCCACTGCCCTAATATCACCCAAATCACCTCTAAGAGAGTTTTGGGGTCATGGGGAGTTGGTTTGCCCTAGGTCATGGAGTTGGAGCACTTTGGGGTGCATTTAGCCAAGTAGTGATCCATTGGCCAAATGGGTCCTTAGAGACTTGAGTCTTCTTGGGAAGGTCAGTGGAGTCGATTTGAGACCCCATGAGGAAGATTTGTGAGCATTAGAGTTGATTTGCTCAAGGTCATAGGGTTGATCCCTATGGAGTGAAATTTGGGGTTGTGAAGGACATAGGAGAGTTTGTCCTTGGAGAGGGGTGTGTTGGACTCCTCTGAGTTCTATAAATGTTGTGACACCCTCACATGAGGTTTGAGTGGATTTGGAGAGGTTTTGACCCTAACCCTAGGTTAAACCCTAAATGGGTGCAATTAGAGGCCAATGAAGGAAGAGGGGTCAAACCTTAATGGTTTGACTTGCAAATTTTGGGGAGATGATCTTGGTGACCATAGAATGCTACTGTGAGAAATTGGTGGGGTTTGGAGTTGCCAAACCTAGGTATTAAATCCTTGGGTAGATTTGTAAATATTTAGGGTTTTGGGATTTAGGAAGAAATAATACTTAGTGATTAACCATCTTCTGTCACCAACTTAGTTTTGATGTTATTAATCCCTGGAGATTTTGTTAGAGCCATTGGAAGACTTTTGGAGGTCCAAATTGTAATTATTCATATTGTTGACAATTTTTGGGATGAACAATTTTAGGGTGTTTGTTTTCTGTAATTGCATGAAACCTTGCTGGATGACCTTTCATACCATTATAAACCCACAGTATGTTTCTCATAATTTATGGATTAATATTTTTTGTACCTCTAGTTCAATTTGGAATTAATTGCAAATATATCCTTTGTGGAAATTACAAATGTATCCTCTGTGGAACATGGTCAAACTTTGTAGGACTGAATATTTTAGTATGAATCACCTCTGTATTAAATTGCATAAGGTTTGGAGATCATATGAGGGTACCTCCTTTGGAATTTATTGGTAATAAATGAGTTTTGGAATTTTTAAAAATAGTTAATCTTGCTGGTTTTTCCTAAGAATTCATATCCACTGATTATTAGGTACCCTTGATTTATGTAAAAATTGAGGCAGGCATTGGAAGTCAGGAAAGTATACCTGTAGTTCAAACCCTAGGAAATTGTGTTTTGGAAAAATGTCTTAAATATTATTAATAATGGGAAAATTATGAAACTCTGGGTTTGATCTTAAACAGGTAGCATGGACCCCCAGTAAAATTGTTGGGTCATGGAGTTGACTAATTAGTGTACCTCCCTTCATGAGCATCAAAACGTTAAGGGTGGTCTGCGTTTAGCAATTTAGCAACCTTGAGGTACATTGATTGGAGAGGTGAGAAGTCTAATGGTGATCACTTGGATATGAGAGGACCCCTGGAGATAATTAGGGTTGATGAGTTCTGGGGTGGTGGGGTGCCACCCTTGGGGTAGGTCATCTTGGGATTGACGAAAGATCGTCCCTTCCCTTTAGTGTCTTAAAGCACTTAGGTTTAAATCAGGTGAAAAGTATTAAGAGGGTTTTCTTATGGGTAGATACCAATAATGCTAAGTGTCTTGGGAAAGGGAACTTTGGGGTGTCATCCCATTGTAGTTCCTAGTACCGTAGCGAGCCCCTTACAGGGTAACCCTCGGGAAGTCCAAGACAAGCCCTAAATTATAGGAGTAAGACAGTGTACAAGAATAATTCATCTCACACTCACCCCGTGGTTTCGGGAGTTTAGTTGGTTTGGTGCTGCGAGCGGTAGGCTCGGTGGTGGTGATAGCGGATTGCTAAGACCGGTGAGCTTGTGACTCAGTGGTGTCTGATGGCGGGCAGGTTAGCCCGGGGAGCTTATGGCTCGGAAGGTTATTGATGGCGGGCAGGTTAGCTCGGGGAGCTTATGGCTCAGAGATAGGAAGTAGAACATGTTGCTTGTGCATTGAAGGTGGTGGGTCTTCGGTATTGGACGGTCGTTCACACCGACGTCAATACGTTGACTCGGCGAGTGTGGTATTTACACTTAGCCTTGAAAGTCTGGCGGTCCAGTCAGCAAGAGTACGCAGACGCTCCGCGGATTTAGTGGAGGCGTACAATAGGTCTAGGTTAGGTAGTGTGAATACCAACCTAGAGGTGGGCGAGGCCCAACCCACCGCTTCCGTTTGCCACTACGGGAGTATCCTGGGAGTCTAGCTCGCTCCAAAAATGGGGAACTAAAGGTCTATGCGCATAGAGTCGAAGTGGGTGAGTTGCACTGTATGAACATAGCATAACAACATACTTTGCATGTCATAGCATAAACATTGCATTCAACCTACCCCTAACGTATAAGTCGGTTATGGGACTTCTTATACGGTAGGCCCTGCTAAACGACCCCTCGGTCTATAGGTTTGTATGGGCATTCCTATAAATCGATGGTTACTTTTATGTTACTTTACTTGTTAATATACATACTGCCTTACTATTCTTTACATGCACTTTACTATGCTTACTTTATGCTTCATATATATATACACCTGTGTAGTTGTAGATCCGCTGTCACCTGCTTTTGTTTTTACCCCTTGCTGTCTTCCGCTTCATCCTCCCGCACGGTGCCTAGGAGCCATTGGGGGTGGGGTGGGGAACATAAGGCTTAGTCTTTTTGACTAACGGTCGGTGGACCATATCATCTTAGGAGTTCGAGGAGACTCAGCAACATCAGAGAAACAGGTGCAGCAGGATCCGATTAGATGGACCCCACGGCCATGCTACCATTTTCACCAGCCGGGACACACTCGAGTCAGATGTCCCATGATGGGTGGAATCCCTCCAGCACAGCAACCAGGAGGCCGAAGGCGAAGACGTAGACATGGATTGCGAGGCAGCAACCGCAGGCCAAAAGAGAAGAAGCATCTAGTGTTGCAGCACAAGTGGAGTACAGGGTCTGCAGGGATGGGTCAGACTAGTCTGAGTACTCCGGTTTCAGTGTCGGTGACGATTAGCTTTAGTTTTACTTAGTAGATAGCTTCCGCGAGTGATCTTGTAGTGAGGACATGATGTATAGGGCAAGGGCCCCTTTTATTATTCTAAACCCTTGTATCTCTTTTATTCAGTTAATATATGTGGACATTTATATTTCATGTTGATTCTGTGGACTTGTCTCCTCTTTTATGTACTTTTCTTCGTGATCGATTTGGCCGGCAGGATCGGCGTTTTGTAGTGGCGACCTTCCCGAGTGAAGGTGTCACCGCAAAACGGCGGTTCTGGGCCTAAGACCCGGTGGTTTTTGCAAAAAAAATGGGGTCTTACACTTATAGTCTATCAAACAGGCATTTCAGCTCGCCCTCCATTACGAGCAATCCTTGAGGTCCGCTAAATTTAGTCGAGTAATCCACACCCCGATTGAACCATCACGAGGAGTCCTCCCCAGTCCGAGGCCACAAACATGCCTACCCGTGTCCCCATGGATAGAAAAAATAGGACACATAATACATATTTTTCCAGTGAGAATCAGTGTCCAATGAGTGGTCTGCCACTTGAGTATGACCCATACTATATGGATCCGATAGAGAGTGAGTTCAAGCGACTATGTAATCCTATAGTGATATGTCCTTCCTCTACCTCTTGCACAAATCTAGTTATTGACTCAATATAGGCTTACCTTTATGATGTAGGGTTTTCGTGATTTGGAGATTGACACGAGCAAGAAGACTCACGACGCCTTTCACACCTAGATCTACCGTACCTACACAAGCATCTATCGTCGCAATACGTTTCGCATCTAACGCAGCACATACACTACAAGGGAGGAATGATCGACTCTAAAATAACGATCGGAAGAGAGTCGGATTATTCCTCAAATTAACACAAAGGTTGTCAATCCTTTTGGAGAGCAAAACCAAGGCTATAGGCCAAGATCCGCTCAAGCAAATTGGACCTACCCGATCCGGAATAAAAGAGGTTCGATAACAACAAAATCAATTTCAGAAATTGCAAGCGGAGTATTTAAAATCGCGGATAAAACGGATGCTCAACCTCCACAAATTCTAAAGCAAGAAAACACAAAGATGAGGGGGAGAAGTTACCCAACCCGGATTCAATAATCACAAGAGATAAGTGGGAGAATCACTCTCTCCACGGATCCACCGGCGTCACACCGAATGGGGTTGCAACCTTTTCCTTGGAGTCGCACCGAAGGAATCCACGTCGGAGTCGCACCGATGAGGGGTGGAGGGAGCAAGGGGTGGCTTCACACCACAAGGGGACGGCGGCAAGGAGGAGTCCTCTTTGGCTGAAATTTTCAAGAGGGATTAGGGTTAAAAATCTTTCTAATTAACCCTCATCAAAACCTCCTTATATAGGACTTACAAGCGACACACAACCGTCCAAGATGGGGATGTAATCTCAACCATCCAGGCGGTTAAATACACACCAAATATTAAAAGTACATGAAATAAAGAGTTCAAATGCTTATATGAATATAAAATTATTACCCAAACATGGAATAATTTTATATTCACCAATATAAAATAAAAGAACATAATAATTAAGAAAATTATTCTTCAAGTAGGCTTCGCACGCCGCGGGCGGAGGTTGTAACGCAGTCTTCCGTTAGCGTCATCACGACACCTAAAATCTTTATATTGTTGGGCCTCGGCAACCGGATCATCATCAAGTAGTGGAGGAGGGGCCGCGACATCACTTCAAGTATAGACTCCCTAGAGTCTCTCCATGTTATAATGATGAGTCATGTCCGGAGTAAGAGTCAGGAGCCTAGTATTGACCTTGTAATGGTTGTCTCGCCTGTTTTTGAGGACACTCTCGATATATCGGAAACCTATTTCAGTATTCATCGCATTTGCGATGAATTATATTATACCTCTCCCTATGAGCCGCTTGATGTGTTTTCCCTTCGTGAAGGCACTCGATACATCATAGAGTGGTATCCTAGTGTTGATGTCTCAACTATGGGTGTTCGTCGGACACTCGGCGAGTATTTCTACACTCCACGTCTAAACCTAGAGAGCCCCATGACAATCCATTGTTTATTAGAGACCTACCCATCACCAGTGAGTTCGTCGAGGTTGAGAGTGCTCTCAATAGCTCAGGGACCTATTTTATCACTACCAACACTCTAGAAAATATTCAACATACTATATTATCATATTTAATTATCGATATCACGGGTGATTGTATGAGTGATCATCGCACTGACGATGAAATTTTCTACACAGTACCTCCTGACCATGCACCACAATTAGGAGTTCCTTATAGCCCATCGAGACTCAATGTAAGGAGTTAATCATATCGCTTGTTCATCATCCACATTGATTACTTGATCATTTACACATATTGCATGACTCACCTATGTTATATGATTCATATTTACTATATGTTTTCAACTTTTGCATGAACTGCATGAACTTGTCTGACATAAGATTGCAATAAAAAATGGAATTATAAAGTTTACGCAGACATTCACATGAGAGGGCATAACATTAGAGAAGACAAACAAGTGATGGTTATAATTAAGGCTAAGAGGTTCCCTTTAGGAGCAGCAACAAAACTAAATGTTAGGCGAATGAGTCTTTATAGTATGAAGAATTGGGTAAAATGCTTGCAAATTAAATATCCCTAAGAGTATGAGAATTCATCTTATATTCAACATTGAGGATTTGACTTCATATTATGAGCACTACGAGTATTTGAGTCCATTCTCTGATACTACCCTTGAGCTTCAGCCTTTACCTATACCAGACACTCCTACTCAGCTCCCACCTCAACTCACTACCCAACTACTAGCAGACTCATCAGTTCCTACTTCGGTACCGGTGTCTCGATCAGCACCCGAGATCATACATCATTCCACCGAAAGCATACCGGACATTGTGAACCATGACATTTCATCGACACCAAACGACTCCACAGGACGATCCCTGGTCCAATGGAAGGGGCGACCTACCATTGATGATATTTGGATGAATGACGACAGGGGAGCTTGACTTACTTTCCCTTAGGCTCCGTGAAGAGTATAGTCATCTTCATTCAACATATAAGAATGCTCTCAAGTCGGGGGGAATTGATGGGGATCACATTTCACGGGCGGGCCGACCATTATCGGAACCCGCCCGAGTCTACTTACACCAGAGGTGGAGTTAGGATCGTCAGGTGGACGATCTGAGCCGGTAGTCGCGTTTAGAACGGCGGCGACAAATTTTTATGTACTTTTTGTACTTTTATTTCATGTATATTTAGTGGTTTTATGTTTTGGACGATCGCGGCCGTCTGTAGTGGGTTCTAAGGCTATAAATAGGGGTATAAGACTGATTTTCAGACATCGCAAATTTTAGACAGATTTTCCGGGCTATTGCGGTCTCTCCACGGTGCAGATTCTGTGAATCCTTAGTGCCAAAGATAAGGTAACTACCTTCCCACTCTCCATAACTACCTTCCAACACATAACCGCCAAAAACTACCCACAACCGCCACTAACCGATGACGTTTATTGTTGTAACTTCCCAAATCTTCCTCTACCACCACTCCTAGCTTCCGGAAACCACCAACCCAGTTTCCTTCCGCCATCATTCCTTCTTCGACCACCCTTTTCTACCACTTAACTGCTGAGACTTCTATCAGTCGGCCATTAATCCCCAAATCCTCTCATACACTAGTTGTAACTCTCAGTAACCACCCACCCATCCAGTAAATCTCTCATTTCCTATACGCCATTCCACTAACAAACTGTCTCTCTGATGCAGGACGGGCATCACCACCCGCCTGCCACCCTGGATACCTGGCGTCGCACCACAGCCCAGGGGTCCCACCGGGAGTCCACCCGATGAGCCTTATCAGGTCCCGCGGACCGTACACCCCAACCCATCCCCGGCCCCACCACAGGGCCGATAGGTTGTTGAGGTCAGGGCTCGATCCCCCGACCTCCTTGATAAAGAGTCCTCAGGCGGACTCTCATCACCAACTGAGCCGCGGCTCAGTTGGTGATGAGAGTCCGCCTGAGGACTCTTTATCAAGGAGGTCGGGGGATCGAGCCCTGACCTCAACAACCTATCGGCCCTGTGGTGGGGCCGGGGATGGGTTGGGGTGTACGGTCCGCGGGACCTGATAAGGCTCATCGGGTGGACTCCCGGTGGGACCCCTGGGCTGTGGTGCGACGCCAGGTATCCAGGGTGGCAGGCGGGTGGTGATGCCCGTCCTGCATCACTCTCCCAATTCTAAGACTCAGGATTCGTTAGAACCGAATTCCAATCCACGATCACATATTTCCTCTTGCTGAAATCCTAAATCCCCTAATTCCAGTCGTCGGCCTGGAATTTCAGCCTTGCCTGGACGATATTATGTGATGGTTGCCAATTGATTTCCAATCCAATTAAACTTCTTAACATTCAAACCCTCTCGTTTATCGTTCCAGATTGCATGATCACTCACCCATCCCCACCATACACCACCCCTACCCTAAAGTAGCAGCACATCTTTTGGTCCCGGACCCATGATCACAATCAACCTTTAAAAGCAATGCAAATTATTTCAGAGTGTAGTCCAGTCCCAAATCAGTCATCGCTTCGCTTTCTTGGACTTCGATCACTCGTGTAAGTTTTTGTTTGAAATCTTATTTACTTATTGTTGAATATTTATGAACACATATCATTAGGGATATCAATTTATACAAGTTTGCTCGATTTTAATTCTACTTCAAAGAATTATTCATCGAACATTTAATTGAAACACTCTTGTGTTTCTAACGCCTAGTCTCAATTGCGCATATTTGTGAGTTCTTTAATAATTTCATAAATTATTATGATTATTCGTTGGACTATTGTTTGTGCATCACATTATTTTGAATTCCAGACATCACCACATTAACACTTATGCATTAGAGTTCCTTTAGGGCACTATCGTGCAACACTCTCACATCACATTCGTCCTGCGTCAGGTACACTAATGGAATTATGGCTGAAGACATGGTTTAATCTATACTTACTATAAAGAAAAAATATTCTTTGATGAAACATTCATTTTTCCAATTTTGCCCTTCTTTATTACAAAAATTTTAAAATTTTCATAAATGAATTTAATTTGTATTTTTTATTTGGTTTTAAAAGGTGTGTCATCATCCTCTCAATTTCTATTGAGTTTTGTATTCGGCGTGACATTTGTTTACGGGGACGACGAATATAGGATGTGTTGTGGCACCAGGCACGGGAGAACCCCGTGCACGACTGCTTGTATATCTATAAGAAAAAAACAAGCCATGGTTAGAAATCATATATAATTAATTTCAGCCCAGGTGGGAACAATTGAAAGAACCTAACTTTTAGAGAAGATGCAAGATATCTTAATTGAGGAGAAAAGGTAAACTTATAGCACTAGAGTGCGTGTTCTACAAAAGTTGAGCAATTAATATAGCTAATACCCTATAGATTTAAATAAATAAAGCAAACTGCAAAGAGGCTTCATGGAAAAAAGCTTTGACATCATAAGTCTTATGATTTGACCCAACTATTTAGGGCCGGCATTATGAATGCACATTTTCCAGTAGTTAACGAGTGTCATGCGAAGTGCTGAAACCAATCTTTGCAGCCATGCTAAACAAATACCACTGAAATTACGATAGGTCTGCATCTTTTCTTTGTTTATCCTTCGGCGCAGATTTTATCTTCCGATCAATTCCATTTCTGCCTTTTGTTGTATACATCAAAACCACCTAAGCATGTTCATTAAGTGCCTTGATTTCAATAGAAGGAACTGCCTTTAGTCCTCTATAAATAATTCCAAAATTTAGCATTCTTTGCTGCAGCACACTCTTAACATTCTGATCTCAGTTGCTCATCTCAGCTATAAATGATTTTTAGTGCCCAACACTTGGATCCAGCCTAATCATAATTTTTATAAATTTACTACATCAGCTCATCGCATAGTCAGAGAGTATGTTTGATGGAGATCACGACACACATAGGATTACACGATGATTGGAGGCGTTCATTATATGTGGATCGAGATCTATGATTATTTATTTATTTTTTTGTATTTTCTGATTTTTATTTTAATGTATTTGAGGGTCATCGTGATCGGAGAATCATGATTGTCCATGATGAACCCTTAGTCTATAAATAGAAATAGAAGGTTCATTTAAAAGACATTGAAAGTTTGAGTGAAAGTCCTTTTGATCACCTCGTGGTGAAGCCGGAACCCAAGGGCAAAGCTTGGAAGTTATCCCCCTGCTCCCCTCTCCATCTAGCTGGCCACCCTCATCTCCCGACCATCCCTAGTCGTCCACCCTCCACAAACCTACCTCCTCCTAAAAACAATTTCCACCTCCACCACCTCAATTCGCTTCATTTCAGTTTTCCGACGATCGCCGCCACCACCTCCGACAATCATCTACAACCACTCGTGGCCGGACACTATTCTCCCACCACCACCATCTCACTTCCCCTCCTTTTCAGTCTTCTGGCGATCACTGCCACCACCTCCGACGATCACCTACAACTACTACCACCACCTTCAACGATCACCTACAACCACCCTAAGCCGACCACCCCTCACCCACAACCATCCCAACTTCATTATCCCACTACCCCACTATGTCATTATCTCCATTTCCTAAAATCTAGGCCCACCACTCCTAAAATCTCTATCTCTCATACCCAGTATTCCCTTAATTCTCTCCTCCACTCAATCAAGATCACTCCCCCACATATAAAAGACTCACATTTTTGTCACTTTTGTCTTGCGCCAGTTTGGTATCAGAGTCAGATTCAAATTTAGTTTATGATGCGTGAGACTAGAGTCTATATATCACCCCATGTCATATCATAGTAGTTGTTGCTACTTTAATCCTCTATTTAAGGAACCAGAGTCTACCTATATTCGAGCTCATAGAATTCCAACGGGGAGATCGTCATATTATTATGATGATTATTGACGTAGGACGAATCTATAGGATATTTACTTACGATGCTCTAACCCTAAATGCAAAAAACGTGAGCATGCGGTGAATGTAATTGACCGACGATGAACCCTAAAATGAAGATGCAAATGAATACAAGCACATAATCCAATGAACTAAAGAAGGATAACCCTAATGTGATGCATATGCGATGACTCAGTCAAGCAAGTATTTTCCGATGCATAGTTAATTAAACAAATTAATGTTAAAATCTCGTGCAAGCGTCACAATTGATTACAAATATTGCAATGAAAGTAAACAAATAACAATTACAAGTTAATTGAGAGTGCATGGAAATTAAAATGTGAAACGAATAAATCTTTTACACGCTAATAAAGATATGCAGCAATCAAATTAATCTACGTCAAGTATTACTAGCAATACGAGATATTCGAACAATGTGAATAAATGAGTACTAGAAGTAAAAGCTCACCAAGTATTCGATGTCAGTGGTGTTGGGGAAGCTCCAATGGTATCGATGACTGTCTGGGAGTGAGGATACTGCTGTGTGGGGGTTTTTGGAGAGGGGTGGTGTCTGTTTGGTGGACTGGGAGGGCTGTTGGAGGAGGGGAAAATGCAGGTATAGCGTTGGAAAAGTGTTTGAGTGGATATGCGGAGGGGGTATTGCCGTGGAAATGGAGGAGGGATGGAGAGGCCTCAGAAAGGTGTTTGAGAGTGGATTTGGCAGTGGAAGGGGGCTAGACAGCAGGGTGTAACAACAAGGAGGTGCTGAATGGTGTGATTTTGGAGTGGGGAGGGGCAGGAAAGCTGAAATCGGAGGAGAGTAAGGGCTGGACAACATAGGGAAATCAGGGAACGGGTTGTTGGATGCGGCCAAAAGTTGCTGGAAGCTTGCAGCAACAGGGAAGGGGGCTGATCGGAAGTATAGGTGGCAAGGAGGGGTCTGGGAGGTCGCAAATGGAGGGGAAAAGGGCTGGACAGGGGGAATTTACGTTGGTGGCTCAGGAGAGAGGCGCCAGGTTGCTGGGAAGGCGGGGAAAGGCTTAGACAATGAAGGCGGGGCTGGAGGAGGCGGTGGATGGTCGTATGGCTAAGGGAGAAGACTGTCGGCTGCCTGGAGGAGGTCTGGAGGTGGATCCGTCGGTGGGAACGGCGGCGGCGGGGCTCAGGCTTCAGCACCTGAGGGTGGAGGCAGCGGTAGGGGCTCTCAGCGATGACACCGGGAGGAGGCGTTGGCACCTCCGTAGACCGAGCGGTTCTTCTAAAACCTAACTTCTCGATCCCCTCTTTCATGCGGCTGTTGGGAGATATAAAGGGGGGGTGAATTAGGTTGAAATTATTCGATGATCACGATTGCCCGATGGATAAATCAACCTAACTCTCAAAATACAAGTCAAGAAAATAAAACAAAATACATAAAAATGTGAAAAATCGCGACGAACGCAAAGGCGGTCTCCGATCATCCATCTGATGATTCAAAAGTCATCGATCTCCATCAATTATCCTCATCCCCGACCTGCCGTTCATAGAGATTGTGTTGAACCTTCGACGCGAATCGATTATAGTAGGGGGGCTACTACGATGATTATAGTTTTGAGGGTTGTCTTGCCGTCTGATGATTTGTCGAGTCTTGAGGTCATTAGCTATTGGCTCGTAGACGAGATATTATCTAGATCACTTTGAGTTATTCGGTGAGCATCGTGTCAGATTTGTGAAGCTTAGGTTGCTAGGTCAGGCAAGAAAATACTGGGATAACATTGAGAGAACCCTTGTGCGAGATCGTTTTCGCCTCATCACTACTTGGGTGGAGATGAATCAGAGATTGTGTCATAGGTATTTTACCAACGTTATATAAAAGTCGTCTCCTCAAGCAAATATTTACCCTCCAGCGAGGATTCATGCCTGTTGCTGAATATAGAGATTATTTTGACAAATTAGTGGTGAGGTGCGACGTTCAAGATGAGTCAGTCGCATCCGTTTCTAGATCTCGCTTCGTACTTTGGTCTGCTATCCACGTATCACTGATTGGTCATCGGTTAGATTCTGTCGAGCAGACATTTCAGCTCGCCCTTCACTACGAGCAGTCGTTGAAATCCACTAGAGTTAGTCGAGTGGATTCACACACTGACCTCCCCAGTATGAGTCCTTACACAACTCAGTGCGCTACAAAGAGTCCACATTTGGGTAGTGAGAATGAGCTTACCCCTGACTCAATAGTGCAAACAGAGGAATATAACTGTTAAGATTAATAAATATAATAATATCTGTAACAGCTAATCTAGAAGATTCTATTATTAATATAAAATACTTGTATCTGGAAGCTTCAGTAGGAGTATACATGCATGTATCCAGAGCAATTGAAGCATCGGAAAATATATTCTGTCATTTTCTCCCTCCAACTAGATTCAAATTAACCTGTTGTTCCTACTCTTAATATCTCTTCGTCATCCTTCCGTCTCCAACATTTGATACTATATCTCTTCGCCATCCTTCCGTCTCCAACATTTGGTATCAGAGGAGGTTAGTGCAATCAGAAGATCCAGCATAGTATCTCCAATCATAAGATTGATATTGTACAAAGATCTCATCATATGGCGTCTGCAACACCACCAAATCAAGCATTCATGTATACCCAAACTGGTATACCAATCTTTGAAGGAGAGGCATATGACTATTGGAGCAAGCAAATGAAGATATACTTTATCTCACAGGGACTATGGGATTTGATCCAACAAGGATACGCCCAACCACCCCATGAGAAAGCTCCTGCAGAAAAATGGGGAGCAGCACAAGAAAAACTTTTTCAAGAGAATAAAAAACAAGACGCCAAAGACATTCTATGTGTTCAGCAATGTGTGGGAAGATCCATACTTTCACTGATTATTGATGCTGAAACAGCAAAGGAGGCCTGGGAAATACTGCAGGAGGAGTATCGTGGAAATGAAAAAGTTATTTCAATGAGACTAAACCTCTTATGGCGTGAGTTTGATGCTCTAACCATGAAAGAAGGAGAATCGATTCAAGCTTACTTCTCAAGAGCCACAACAATAGTAAACCAAATCATAACATACGGAGACAAGATACCAGAAAAGAGGATTGTCTCCAGATTGCTCAACAACCTGACTTCCAGATTTGAGCATGTTGTAGCTGCAATAGAAGAAGCAAAGATCACCTCCAGAATGTCTGTAGCTGAACTCATGGGCTCACTTCAAGGGCATGAGGAGAGAATGAAGAAAAATGAGCCAGCACTCGAACAAGCTTTTCAAAGTAAGCTCAGCCTCAGATCAGAAAAGAGCAAACCTCGTCTTTTAAGGATATCCTCCTCCAAAGAAAAGGGCAAGAAGCAATGTTGGGAAGAGAAAAACTCAACAAAAAAAGGTACTTACATGTATAGCAAATTATGCAAAAAGAGCACCCACAACACAAAAGATTGTTATTCAAAATGCAAGAAATGCAAAATCCAAAATCATCTACAAAAAGATTGATGGTTTAAGAATTCAAAACCCAAAGAAGAAGCTAACTTCAGCGGTCAGGAACTAGAGTCTTTATTCTACTCTTGCCTTAAAGCTCAAGAGCTCGATGAAGAAATATGGTTCCTAGATAGTGGTTGCTCAAACCACATGAGCAACAATAGAAGTGCCTTTATCACATCTTTATCTACACCTCCATCTTTTTGAATTATCGATCCCAAATATTTAAAGCACTCACTGTGGGAAATATCTTGGTCACCCAATTTAATGACGGAGTCAAACGACCTTCTTGCACTACTAAATTTAAGCTCTATATACTCCGTCTTTGTCCCGCTCAACCTAAAACCCTTCTTTTCTAAAGTGTCTCGCCAAGATTCAAGTTTCGCGTTTACACCCTCAAGCGTCTATATCCAATGTTGACTTAGCTATTAAAAAAAATCTTCCCAATTTTCCAAGCCATTGGAAATACTAAGAATATATAGCATGCATGTATATATTTTCCTCCAAGCTAATTAATAGAAGGGCATACAAATATCCACTAGTACCTGTTTTCCTGGGACTGTTGTAATTGGGAACAAATGACTTAACACCACCAATTGTAGAATTACTACTCTATTATATATATATATAATTGGCGGGTCAAAGTAAGATATTGAACCTTGAACAAACTGGTAATCACCAGTCCTTCTACTGAAGAAGACCACGGTTTCAATATTTGAAAAGGAAAGAGGCATCTCGACGCCAGTTTATCACTCTTTGATGATGGTTATTCCTGATATTGTTGGTTTCCTCTTCATCTTAAGTCGCATGTCAGAATTCTGTACACATCAAACAGTGTTTATTCATATCATTTGTATATCCCTTTTCGCTACTCAGTCTACTCTACTTTCATCTACTCTTCCAGGCTTACAACGCGGAACAACGCCTCTTTTAATTGCAACTGAATATACTGCAAAAGAACTCAGCAATCTCCCTTGTCTTTTGAACTCACAAATCAATATGCTCAAAGAAAACTTACTAGGCATTGTTTCTCTTTCAATCATGATAACCAGGATACCTAACGCTTCATCTACCATACCTTTTCCACACAAAATACGAAGGACGACATTATAAGTCATGATCCTTGGATTAATCATGTCCTTCAAATAACGCATTGCTGTATCAATCTCTCCCCTTTCAGCAAGTGTCTGAACCATCAAGCAATATGTATAAGGCGATGGCTCATAACCCTTCTTGACTGTAATCTCATCAAAAAGCTTTTTTGCTTCTTCGAAATGTTTGCCATTAATCTTAGAATCCCTACATAGACCTCTTATGAGAGTGTTCATGGAACGATCATCTACTATAAAATCCGCCTTAATCATTTTATTATAAGTGGTTAAAGCCGCACGAATCTCACCACATTTCAACAGCCCCTGCAATAAGGTATTGTAGGTTACAATATCCGGATGGAAATGTTTCCCTTCCCTTTGTTTCAGAAGATGAAGTGCTTCCAAAGGCCTGCCCTCTCTGCAATATCCATTGAAAAGGCAATTGTAAGTGGCATTAGTAGGAGTTAGACCCAATTTAAGAGCTTCCTTGAGTAGTTTCTTTGCCTCATTTGTCCTCCCAACCTTACATAATCCATTCATGACAAAGGTGAAAGTATAAATATCGGGACCTTTTACAAACTTCTTCATCTTATCCAGTAGCTGCAGAGCTTCCTCTACCTTACCCACATAGCACAGTCCATAGATCAAAGAATTGTAATTCCTTATACTGCGCTCGCATCCAATCCCATCCATGATCTCGAGGACCTTGTATATCTGATTCAATCTCCCTCGTTTTCCAAGACAGCTGATTAAACTAGTGAAAGTGTAAGTATCCGGGTACAGACCAATCTGCAGCATTGCATCCAAAATCTCTATTGCTTTCTCCGGATCGTTCTTCTTGGCAAAGCATTCTATCATGGTTGATAAGGTCGATGAATCTGGAGATAATCCCCGGGACGAAAATTCAGAGAACAAAACTTCAATCGATTCGTATTCACCAGCTCTTACTAGAGCTAAGAGTATGTCATTGTAGTCAGAAACAGTCAATTGAAAGCCGTCAAAGTCAAAAAGATCAAGAACCTTGCTGCGCTCCTCATCGGGCAAGCTCATGATCTTCTTAACAAGATCAAGGACATTAAATCTAGCACTTCTCCTACCCAAATCCATAAAAATCCCATCTTCGGAATGCAAGCTCCCTGTATCTTGTTCATTTTGTAGATTTTCCTCAAATTTCTTAACAGACCTCGCAACATCGAACTCCGAAGTAGTACTCCGAGAGTAGAAATGGAGTTCTTCCGAATCAGAATGAGTAGATTTTCCAGAATTGGAGAACCCAAGTAAATCAACTTTATCTTTCACTTCAATTTCTCTACGTATGGCAAGGGATTCTGGGATTTCCTTTGTCTCCTCGACAAACCTAGAAATTCGGGGTTCTTCTATTTGAGGAGAGCGGCTATTTACCTCAAACTCGTCAAGCAATTCAACTTGTCGGTTCGAGGAAAGCTTACTATCCCTGTTAGAGGCGATAACTTGCAGAGATTTCGAGGGGAGTTGCGTGTGGAAGAAAGCAATGATTTGAAGAGGAGAAGTGTTACCGTTGTGGGATTCTGAGACAGGAGAAGTTCTCCATTTAGAAAAACGTGTGCGGAAGCGACGGCGGTCACAAGAACTGCAGTGCAGAGAGAAAATTGGAGGATTGGGAAGAAAAGAGAGGCAGGTTGAAGGCATAACGAAGAAGAAAGGAAGGTGAGAGGCAAATAGAGTTGGATAGAAATTTATTTATATTTATATATAAAAATATGAATTTGTAAACCTCAGTCGAGCATGAATTCTGTTGAATAGTTTCAAATTTATCGTTTAAAATAAATAAATATTATTATTATTTTTAAATTAATTCTGATAAAATGTTTAATCAGTCCGTTGGTTCATGTAATATTTGAAATAAATCCCGACATTTTATTTGTTTCAAAAATTTTTCTCAAACTTTTCAATTAAAGCTCTGTTTGGGGGACTTATTTTCACCAGTCAAGTGATTACGATCGCATGAATCAGATTTTAATTAAGGTTCGTTTCATGCGGTCGTAACCGCTTGACCGGTAAAAATAAGTCCTTTCAAACGGAGCCTAAGTTGATGAGACGATTATATGAAAATTTTAATATTTTTTTAATAAAAAATGAATAAAATTTTAAAAATCACAAAAAAAATGTCAATGGCTGGAGTCTTTCCTATGAGATCTTTAAGTTGGATGGGCCCAGTCTTGGGTTTTTGAACCCGACGGACCCAATATTGCTCATCGCCGAATGAGGCATGAAAAGAAGAACCGCATCCACCCCCAAAAGCGAGAGCCATTTCAGCAGCTCCATCGTAATCTCAAACACCGAACACCACATCATCTCTCTCGGCAGCACTTGAACTGAATAGAAAATATTCACTTCTAAGCAAACTTTGCATGCTTCATGACATAATAGTATCAAAAAATGACTTTTTGTCACAACAATTTATCAAGGCAAGAAGTTTAAAACCATGGCAAAAATGTTTTTGCCACGGCCTAATAACGGCAAAAAAACATGGACAATATAGGTGTGATAAAAAGTATTTGTTACGATCGTTCCGTGACAAATGATTTTTTTGCTACGACATTTAACCATGGCATTAAATCGTGGCTAAAGGTTTTGATTTCAGCAACTATTTGTCACAATTTCTTTGATGTGGTTAAAGTCTAATTTTGTAACTATTTACAATGATTCAACTAGTGGATAAAAAATTTCAAATTTTTGCACTATTTACCACGATTTCTCCATGTGGCAATGCCTGCTTTTTTGAAGCATTATTGTGCCCGGATTTTGCTATGCAGTCTGTTGCGGGTCGCTTGGGTGCTCTTGGTAGACCGGTCGACTTGAACTGTCTCAGCTCTGAAGCGAGCCAAGCGCTCTAATAGTCAATTCGAGATTCGTTGAGTACACTGTGACTTCTTAACGTGGAAAACCCGGAAAGAGTAAAAAACTACGCGGTCGGAGCTGTGCCGACCGAACTTCACTATCTTTTGAGAGGTTGCAGTCAGGTACTTAGAATCCGAGCGCGACAGGTCGCCGCTCGTTACAATAATAGAGAGAGAGAGTACCGAAGGTGACAGGCCACCTCTCGGAAAACTAAGTCTTTTTTCTTCTGAGAACGGTGGAGAACAAAAGTGAGAATGCTCGGGAGAACAAAGTGAGAATGCTGAGTCGTCTTTCGGGTGAAAATAAATCTCCAAGTTCACGAAGGAGATCTTCAAGCGCCGAAGGAGAATTCCGAGAAAATCTTCAACAGAGCTCTCTCGGGCGCAGAAGGCCAGGTCCCCACCAAATGAAGGCTCTGGGCTCCTTTTATAGCTTTGGTTGGGGGTAGCCCGGTAATTTTGTCGCCGTAACCACCGTAACCACCTGACGGGTGAATCACGCTGGTCGATTTGGAGCACACGGATCGTCATTTTTCGTAAATGACTGTCTCGCCCCTCGGGCAGTTCAGGCAGTTCGGGCAGCTTCGTTGAGGGTAAGAAAGGCGACAAGCGGGTCCTGTAATCTGAGAAATTAGAAAGACAAATTGTGAGCGTGTCAAGAAAGTGAGAATGCTCTGAGCGCGCTCAGAAGCGTTCGGTGAGCGCAACGAACGGGGATGCATTCTGAGGGCGCAAAGAAGCGTTCTGAGCATACAACGAACACGGAAGTGTTATGGGCGTGCTGCGAGCGCGGAGCGTTCCGAGCGAACGGGGGATGGGGAGTCGCGCCCCCAAAGAGGAATTGGTCCCCGATCGCACCCGCCGAGAGGCGCGACCTCGACCGAGCCATCTGCGAGCCCTCTACAGAAGGGGGGAGGGGGCTTGGCTGCACCCCGATGCGGAGAGGGGTGCGGCTTGGCGCACCCCACATGGGGTGCGGCTTGGCCGCACCCCTCAAGGTGTGCGGCTTGGCCGTAGCCTTGTCGCACCCCTTAGGGGTGCGGCTCGGCGCGGTTAGGTCGTGCCCCCGTGACGGGGGGGGGGGGGGGGGGGGGGGGGGGGTGCGGTTAGCCTGCGCCTTGTCGAGGCGAGGCCGTGGTCTTGGTCGTGACTGGCGACGTCGGAGCGTGAACTGTCTGTAGCAGATTTCCTGTTCTCGCGGTAGTGGGTTGGATTTTATCGCCACTAACTCCATTCCCTCTTGGTGGGGCTTTATCTAAACGCACCCCAAGGCTATGGATGAATGTCGTCTTTACGGGTGCACATCATAAGCCCCCCAAACCTTCAGAGTCTGAATTAGCACGTGGAGGAGTTCAGAGGTTTTTGGCTTTTCTGCGGCGGTTTCGACTATTGACATCTTCGTGCGACGCGCCTTAAGTCGTTGCTCGCCTGTAGTTGTGGGAGAAACTTTTATCTCGCCTTGATCGGCTGCGGGTTTGCTGCCCAGCGATTGTGTCGGAGATTGCGGCGAGCTTGCCGTTTAGCGTCGATACCTGAGTAGCTTGATGGTTTTTCATAAAATAATAGATGAGTCTGCGCGAGCCTGAGCTCGTGGCTTTTTCATAGTAGATTATAAATTTGCGCGAGTCGGGGCTCGCAGCTTTTGCATAATGGAAAATTAGTTTGCGCGAGTCTAAGCTCATGACTTTTTATAATAAAAAATTAGTTTGCGCGAGTCTGAGCCCGCGGCTTTTACATAATAGAATATAGATTTGGCCGGTGAATAGCGGGGGTATTCAAACCGTGGGCGAACGTAAGAGGGTCAGACTCTTCCGACGCCGAGACCTGACGGCGGAGGAGAAGGGCGAACCTTTAATCGACGGCAGTGCGAAGTCCCTGGGGCAAGGCCCCGAAATGGCCGGTGAATATCAGGCGTATTCAAACCGTGGGCGAACGTATGAGGGGCAGACCCTTACGACGTCGGGACCCGACGACGGAGGAGAAGGGCGAACCTTCAATCGACGGCTGTGCGAAGTCCCCGAGGCAGGGCCCCGAAAATGGCCGGTGA
The DNA here is from genome assembly GCA_033032865.1 of Dactylorhiza incarnata. Classification (NCBI taxonomy): domain Eukaryota; kingdom Viridiplantae; phylum Streptophyta; class Magnoliopsida; order Asparagales; family Orchidaceae; genus Dactylorhiza; species Dactylorhiza incarnata. The sequence goes on from JAWHQI010000105.1 coordinate 5,033,320, forward strand.
ATAGCAGATGTATTCAAACCGTGGGAGAATGTAAGAGGGGCAGACTTTACGACTCCGGGACCCGACTGCGGAGAAGGGCGAACCTTCAATCGACGGCGGTGCAAAATCCTCGGGGCAGGGCCCCGAAATGGCCGGTGAATAGCGGATGTATTCAAACCGTGGGCGAACGTAAGAGGGCAGGCCCTTACGACGTCGGGACCCGACGGCGGAGGAGAAGGGCGAACCTTCAATCGACGGCGGTGCGAAGTCCCTACGGCAGGGCCCCGAAATGGCCGGTGAATAGCGGGTGTATTCAAATTGTGGGAGAACGTAAGAGGGGCAGGCCCTTACGACGCCGGGATCCGACGGCGGAGGATAATGTCGAACCTTCAATCGACGGCGGTGCAAAGTCCCGGGGCAGGGTCCTGAAATGGCCGGTGTATTCAATCCGTGGGCGAACGTAAGAGGGGCCGACCCTTACGATGCCGGGACCCGACGACGGAGGAGAAGGGCAAACCTTCAATCGACGGCAGTGCAAAGTCCCCGGGGCAGGGCCCCCGAAATGGCCGGTGAATAGCGGGTGTATTCAAACCGTGGGCGAACGTAAGAGGGGTAGACCCTTACGACGTCGGGACCCGACGGCGGAGGAGAAGGGCGAACTTTCAATCGACGGTGGTGCCAAGTGCCCGGGGCAGGGCCCCTAAATGGCCGATGAAAAGCGGGTGTATTCAAACCGTGGGCAAACGTAAGAGGGGCAGACCCTTACGACGCTGGGACCCGACGACGGAGGAAAAGAGGGAACCTTCAATCGATGGCGGTGCGAAGTCCCCGGGGCAGGGCCCCGAAATGGATGATGAAAAGCGCTTTTGGGGCGAAGAAGATAATATTGATTTTTCTTAATTGAATATATGTGTCAAAGTATATTTTTCATAGTAGAGGATCATGTTACGTGTGACTTTCATAATACAAGATAAGCTTGCACGAGTCTGAGCTCCCGACTTTGTACATAATATATAATATAAGATAAGTTTGCGCGAGTCTGAGCTCACGGCTTTTTGCGTGATAGAAGACTTAATATTACTGATAAACGCGGCGCAGGTTCTGGGCGTTCCAGGTGCGTGGTAGAGTCTTCCCTTCCGCTGTTCTGAGCATGTATGTTTCGGATTTTACAACCGTAGCGACAACGTACGAACCTTCCCATGTTGGTGAGAGTTTATCTCCTTGGGGACCTTTGTCGGCCTCCTCAATGCTGCGTAGGACGAGATCTCCTACATTGACTGGTCTGGGCTTCACCCTTCTTTCATAGAGCCGGGCTACGCGCCTTTGGTAGGTTGAGGCACGTTGGGCAGTCTCGGAGTTCGGGGATCAAGTCGAGATTTTCTCGAAGCAGCTCGTCATTCTTGTTCGGATCGAAAGTTAGCACCCGGGTGCTTGGAACGCCGATGTCGACGGGGATGATGGCTTTAGTACCGTAACAGAGGTTATAAGGCGTCTCTCCTGTAGGAGTCCTTTCTGTCGTGCGGTACACCCATAGTACACTTGGGAGTGCGTCCACTCATTGCCCCCAGCTTCTTCTAAGCGCGTCTTCAACCCTTTGAGGATGATGTGGTTCGTGACTTCCACTTGTCGTTGGTTTGCGGATGTGCTACGGCCGTGTGGCAAAGATTGATTTTCAGGTCCTCGCACATCTTGGTGAAGTATTTCCCGGTGAATTGAGTGTCGTTGTCAGCGATGATTATTGCTGGGATACCGAAGCGGCAGATAATGCTCTTCCAGACAAATTGCTTGGCGTTCTCTTCTGTGATTTTGGCCAGGGTCTCCGCTTCTACCCACTTGGTGAAGTAGTCAATGGATAGGATGATGAACTTCCTCTGTCCAGATGCCGGAGGTAGGGGGCCGAGGAGATCGATTCCCCATTATGCGAATGACCACGCACTCTGGAGTGTGGAGAGCACGACCGGGGGCTGATAAGGTATGTTTGCGTGTAGCTGGCAGCTCCTGCACTTTTGGACTAGCTCGGTTGCGTCCTTCTTTATTGTTGGCCAATAAAAACCTTGGTGCAGTATCTTCTGGGCCAAAGCTTTTTCGCCTAAGTGTTCTCCGCAGATCCCCGCATGTACTTCTCTTAGGGCGTAGTCCACCTCTCCCGCCGGTAGGCACTTTAGATAGGGACCTGAGAATGCCCGTTTGTAAAGCTCCCCGTCCACGATGGCGAATGATGTTGCTCGCATCTGTAATCTTCATGCTTCCAGACGGTCCTCTAGGAGGTGTCCGTGCTCGAGGTAGGCTCGCAGTGGGGTCATCCAGGACGACTATTCCTGGTGGATGGTTGCGATTTCCCATGACCCTTGAATACTTGGAACCACGATCTCTTCCACTCGATGCCTTCGGGATTGGTAGCTGGTGTTGCAAGCTTAGATAGAGCATCTGCCCTGGAATTCTGCTCCCGGGGGATGTGCAAGATTTGGTACGACGGGATCTTCTGAAGAAGCAATCTCGCAAGCGCGAGATATTTCACCATCTGGTCATTCTTGGCCTCGTAGTCTCCCTCAACTTGCGAGACTATGAGTTGGGAGTCTGCGTAAATCGTCAGGTTCTCTGCTTTGCAATCGATGGCGAGCCGGAGGCTGGCGATCAGTGCCTCGTATTCCGCGATGTTGTTGGTTGCGGGGAATTTTAACTTGAGGTCGTAATCTAAGGTAATCTTATCGGGACTTATGAGGAGCAATCCTTCCACGGCCCCTTCAGCTCCTGAAGCACCGTCGACGTAGAGAATCCAGCGGGGTCTAGTGGTGTCTTTGACAGGAGTTGCTTCTGGTGGGATAGTGTACTCTACAACAAAGTCGACGAGTACTTGCGACTTGATGTCTGGGCGGGGCAGGATTTGGATGTCAAACTCGCCGAGCTCTACGACCCATTTTACTAGCCTCCCTGAGACTTCTGGTTTCTGGAGGATTGTTCATAGCGGGAGCTGAGTTAATACTTTTACTATATGATCCTGGAAGTAGGGCCGAAGCTTTCTCGCCGAGAAGACGAGAGCTAAGGCTGTCTTATCTGTTGCTGGATGCCTAGTTTCGGTGTCGGTGAGGACTTTGCTGAGGTAGTAGACTGGTCGTTGCACCCCTCCTTCATCTTTCACGAGCACCGAGCTGAGAGCCGTGAGTGAAACTGTCAGGTATAAGAACAGAGTTTCTCCGAGGATGGGCTTTGACAGAAGCGGTGGTGATGCCAGGTATTGTTTGAGAAGTTCGAAGGCCGCCTAACACTCGTTAGTCCACTGGAACCCGGAGTGGCGTGCTCCCCGAAGAATTTTGAAGAAAGGGAGATACTTGTCTCCCGTCCATGACAAGAGACGAGATAACGATGTGATCCTCCCGTTCAGGCGTTGTACTTCCTTAATTGAACGAGGTGGCGACATGTCCTCCAATGCCTTGATCTTCTCGGGGTTGGCCTCAATTCCCCGATGGGTTACCTTGAAACCAAGGAACTTTCCCGCCGTCACACCAAACACGCATTTGCTGGGGTTGAGCCGCATCTGGAAGCGATGAAGAAGCTGAAAGCACTTTCCCAAGTCTTTCAAGTGATCGCAACGGTGGATGCTCTTCACCAGCATGTCGTCCACGTATACCTCCATCGTTTCTCCGATGACGTTCTTGAAGACCTTGTTCATCAGCCTTTGGTAGGTAGCTCCAGCGTTTTTAAGGCCGAACGACATCACCTTATAGTAGTAGACTCCTTTGTCGGTGCGGAAGGCGGTGTGCTCCTCGTCTGCGGGTTCATCCTTATCTGGTTGTAGCCTGAATAAGCATCCATGAAGCTGAGTAGCTCATGGATGGTCGTCGCATCGACGAGCTGGTCGATCCTCGGGAGGGGGAAACTGTCATTTGGGCATGCCTGGTTCAGGTTGCTATAGTCGACGCACATTCGCCACTTCCCCGAGGCCTTTTTCACCATGACCACGTTAGCGAGCACCGTGAGATATTCCGCTTCGCGGATGAACCGCGCCTCCAGGAGTTTAGTTAATTCCTCTTTGATTGCCTTCAACCGCTTGGGGGCAAAGTTCCTCTTCTTTTGAATCACAGGCCTGCAGGCAGGATTAATGTTTAAAGAGTGAAAAATGACTTCAGGATCTACCCCGGACATGTCTTTCGGGCTCCAAGCGAAAATGTCTTCGTTCTCCTGTAGGAAGGTTGTGAACTCTTCTGGTTCTTCCTGCGACAAGAGCGACCCGACCTGAACAGTCTGAATCGGGTCCCGCTAGGAGAGCGGAACTTCCACTAATCCTTCAACGGGCGCCCCCCGCTGTAGAGTAGTTTCATCTCGTAGGTCGAAGTTGTTGATGTTGAGAGCGGTTGTCTTTGCCGATTGAGCTTGCTTCAGATAGCAGGTTCTGGCTGCCTCTTGGTTTCCTCTTACGAACCCTATTCCTGCGGCGTTCGGAAACTTCATAGCCAGATGCGGAATAGATGGGACTGCTCCAAAGATAGATTGGAGCGATCTCCCAAAGATGGCATTATAGGCGGAGGTGGATTCCACCACCACGAACTGGATGTTGTACGTCGACTGTCTTGGAAACTCGCCCAATGTGACTGGGAGAGTGATCATGCCTTGAACTGGGACAGGTCTGTTATCGAAGCCGTAGACGGGCCCGGCTGCAGGGCTAAGCTGAACCTTCGTGAGCTTCATATTTTGCAAAGTGGAAAGGAACAGAACATCAACCGAGCTTCCGCTATCGACCAGTATTCTCTTTACGTTAAAGCAAGGGTCACCAATCCCCGTGCTAATCACGAGGGGATCCTGGTGCGGTAGCTGCAACCCTTGCAAGTCTTCTTCCCCAAAAGCAATTGTAACGTCCTGCTTGAGCTTCTTATCTTCGCGGTCTCTCGTGGGTTTGGTGATCGAGAGGATTTGCGCCGCTAAGATGGGAGGTTCGTCGATCGTTTCGATTTCTCCCACCATCGGTCTTCCTCCTCCTGTGCCTCGAGGAGCGGGAGGCTGCTCCCTTGCTTCCCTAAGCTGCTGGGGCTGATTGGGAACCTGTCCTTGCAGGAATCTTCCCAGGAGTCCCTGACGGATGAGGCGCTCGATCTCGTCTTTAAGTCTGGTACACTCTTCAGTGGTATGCCCGATTCCTCGATGGAACTCGCAATACCTGGATTGGTCGCCCCTCGCGTTTGGGGTGGGCACCCGGGGCGTGCGGAGCTCTGGGTTATTCTGAATGGCGTAGAGTACATTCGTTCTAGTGGTGTTCAATGAGGTGTAGACCCTGGGCGGCTGTGGACCTAGGTCTCTTCGGGGATCGCGACGACGTTCATCGCTGCGGCATCCCTCACCGCGCCGTTCTTCTCGTCCACGAGGGGCTTGATCAGACCCTCTTTTCCTCCCCTGGCTACCTTCGAATTGTCGGCGGTGCGCTTCGATGGCCTCGTCGGCAGCTATCTGAGCTTCAACTCGGTGAACGAGGTCAGGATAACTTGACACGGTTTCTCTCATTAGAGCTGAGTAAAAGCCACTTAGGTGGAGGCCTCCAAGGAAAACTCCTCGCAAGAGCTCAGGGTCGACCCCCGGGATTTGTCGAGCCTCAGAGGTGAAGCGTCAGAAAAAATCCTTCAAAGTTTCTCCTTCGTTCTGGCGGATTCCTGAGAGATGGGAGGGATCTTGGACAATCCTACGATTGGCGATGAACTGGTCCACGAACTGCTGCGTCATTTTTGCGAAGTTGCTGATGGCCCCATCCCGCAGGGAGTGGAACCAACTGCGCGCTTGTCCGTTCAAGGTTGCCGGGAACACTTGATAGAGGAGCTGATCATGGGCGCTGTAAATCCTCATGATGGTGGTGAAGTGATTGACATGTTCCAATGAGTCGTCCGTCCCATCTAATTTTGTAACTATTTACAACGATTCAACTAGTGGATAAAAAATTTCAATTTTTTGCACTATTTACCACGATTTCTCCATGTGGCAATACCTGCTTTTTTGAAGCATTATTTTGCCGGAATTTTGCTATGCAGTCTGTTGCGGGTCGCTTGGGTGCTCTTGGTAGACCGGTCGACTTGAACCGTCTCAGCTCTGAAGCGAGCCAAGCACGCTAACAGTCAATTTGAGATTCGTTGAGTACACTGAGACTTTTTAACGTGAAAAACCCGGAAAGGGTAAAAAACCACGCGGCCGGAGCTGTGCCGACCAAACTTCACTATCTTCTGAGAGGTTACAGTAAGGTACTTAGAATTCGAGCGCAACAGGACGCCGCTCGTTACAATAATAGAGAGAGAGAGAGAGTTCCGAAGGTGACCGCCTACCTCTCGCAAAACTAAATCTTTTTCCCTTCTGACAACGGTAGAGAACAAAAGTGAGAATGCTCGGGAGAACAAAGTGAGAATGCTGAGTCGCCTTTCGGGAGAAAGGAAATCTCCAAGTTCACAAAGGAGATCTTCAAGCGCCGAAGGAGAATTCCGAGGAAATCTTCAACAGAGCTCTCTCGGGCGCAAAAGGCCAGGTCCCCACCAAACGAAGGCTCTGGGCTCCTTTTATAGCTTTGGCCGGGGGTAGCCTGGTAATTTTGCCGCCGTAACTGCCGTAACCACCGTAGCCACCTGACGGGCGAATCACGCTGGTCGATTTGGAGCACACTGATCGCCATTTTTCGTAAATGACCGTCTCGCCCCTCGGGCAGTTCGGGCAGTTCGAACAGCTTCGTTGAGGATAAGAAAGGTGACAAGCGGGTCCTGTAATCTGTGAAATTAGAAAGATAAATTGTGAGCGTGCCGGGAAAGTGGGAATGCTCTGAGCGCGCTCAGAAGCGTTCGGTGAGCGCAACGAACGGGGATGCATTCTGAGCACGCAAAGAAACGTTATGAGCATGCAACGAACACAGAAGTGTTCTGGGCGTGCTGCGAGCGCGGAGCTTTCCGAGCGAACGGAGGAATGAGGAGTCACGCCCCCCAAAGAGGAATTGGGGCCCGATCGCACCCGCCGAGGGGCGCGACCTCGGTCGAGCCTTCTGCGAGCCCTCTACAGAAGGGGGGAGGGGGCTCGGCCGCACCCCGATGTGGAGAGGGGTGCGGCTTGGCCGTAGCCTTGCCGCACCCCCTAGGGGTGCGGCTCGGCGCTGTTAGGTCGTGCCCCCGTGATGGGGGGTGCGGTTAGCCCGCGCTTTGTCGAGGCGGAGGCGTGGTCTTGGTCGTGCCTGGCGACGCCGGAGCGTGAACTGTCTGTAGCAGATTTTCCTGTTCTCGCGGTCGTGGGTGAGATTTTATCCCCACTAACTCCATTCTCTCTTGGTGGGGCTTTCTCTAAACGCACCCCAAGACTATGGATGAACGTCATCTTTACGGGTGCACATCACAGTCCTTACTTTTTTGTATTTACTCACGTATAATCAAACTATTAAATAATTTAAATCGTCTCTCTAGAAAAATGAAGACAGCCCATAAATCAAAGTATGAAAAATATTCATTCATTTATTTCATATATATATATATATATAATATTTACCATCCTCAAAAAAATAACAAAAACATACTTATTGTATTAATGATTACCAAATACTAATACATTAAGCAGGTCAGCACCCGCTGATCAGTTCTAGAATCCTTTTATTTTATTTTTTCTCTTTGACGAACTTTTTGTACACTCTGCTAGCTCCAATTAAGTCTGGAGCGGTTCGGTTCGGTTTTAGGTAAAACCGAAATCGAACCGAATAGGCTCGATTTTTACACACCCAAAATCGTAACTGAACCGAAATGGATCGGTTCGGTTCGATTTTTTAACATCGGTTCGATTTTTCGGTAAACCTAAAACATATTATCCCTCAAAATAATTTTTAATGTTTGCCCAAGTGTTTTTCTAATAGTAAATCTAGAAAACAGTTCATCAACATTGAACGGAAATTCAAAAAATATTATAATATTTAGATTAACTAGTAAAATTAATACAATAAGTTCAACTATTAGTTTAAAATAAAAATCAATAAGTACAACATATTTAATGTACTCGTTTACGCTCGGGTAATTGTTACAAACTTATGATAAGATAAGAGATATTACATAGTCTAGTTATTTCGGGTTCAACTTCAAACTCAATGCTCACAACCTCATGCTTTCCGATGGGACAAACTCCAAGTCCAAATTTATAATCGGTTCGGTTTTCTCGGTTTACCGACCCTATAAACCGAAACCGAACCGAATAGGCTCGGTTTTCAGCCCCCATAAACCGAAACTGAACCGAACCGATCGATTCGGTCCAAATTCGGTTCGGCTTGAGTCGGTTCAGGTCGATTTGGTCGGTTTCGATTTTCTATGCACACCCCTAACACCAATTATCTCTATGAGCTCCTAGCTAGCTAAATCCGTAGCCTAAATTCATAAAGCAAAGTTCATGTTGATTCGAGACTTAACACACAATAAATGTTCACGGAGCGTCTAACACATAACATTAAAAAATATTGATTAAAGTGCAACATAATTAAATAATGTAAAACTACTTGTACCTCAAATCGAAGTGATGCAAGTAACTTCTAAAAATGACACACGCACACTCACACGCGCACGCACACGCACACACGCGAGTGCCCGACACACACACACACACACACACACACACACACACACACACACGCGCGCGCGCGCGCGTGAGTGCCCGACACACACACACACGCGCGAGTGCCCGACACATACACACACACGCGAGTGCCCGACACACACACACACGCGCGAGTGCCCGACACACACACACACACACACACACACGAGTGCCCGACACACACACACACACACACACACACGAGTGCCCGACACACACACACGCACACACACGAGTGCCCGACACATACACGCACACACATGAGTGCCCGACACATACACGCACATATACAAGTGCCCCTCGGTTCGGCTTGAGTCGGTTCAGGTCGATTTGGTCGGTTTCGATTTTCTATGCACACCCCTAACACCAATTATCTCTATGAGCTCCTAGCTAGCTAAATCCGTAGCCTAAATTCATAAAGCAAAGTTCATGTTGATTCGAGACTTAACACACAATAAATGTTCACTGAGCGTCTAACACATAACATTAAAAAATATTGATTAAAGTGCAACATAATTAAATAATGTAAAACTACTTGTACCTCAAATCGAAGTGATGCAAGTAACTTCTAAAAATGACACACGCACACTCACACGCGCACGCACACGCACACACGCGAGTGCCCGACACATACACACACGCGCGAGTGCCCGACACACACACACACACACACGCGCGCGCGCGCGTGAGTGCCCGACACACACACACACACGCGCGAGTGCCCGACACATACACACACACGCGAGTGCCCGACACACACACACACACACACACACACGAGTGCCCAACACACACACACACACACACACACACACACACACACGAGTGCCCGACACACACACACACGCACACACACGAGTGCCCGACACATACACGCACACACATGAGTGCCCGACACATACACGCACATATACAAGTGCCCCCCCCCCCCCCCCCCCCCCCCCCCCCCCCCCCCCCACACACACACACACACACACTCACACCTCAAATTCATTCTTTAATATTAGTGAACTGAAAACTCAAATAATGAGTCAAAATTACCTACAATGTGACAAATATGCATGCATTTATATAAACTAAGATGACCAATATGATAGTAATTATTAATGTGAATCAAAAAGAGACAAATTAAGTTTTCAATTTAAGAAACATAGGATCCTTAAATTGTCTTTCAGATAGTTTATAACACAAAACTCAAAGTGAAATCATTTATAAACAAATGAAACTATTCACAAACTACAAAATAGACTAATTCAAAAAACTTCTACAAATTAATTAGTTAGTTAAATGATGCATCATGCCCTCCAACTCGCCATCTCTTGAAACATCATGTGTTAATCTCAAACAAATAATTTTTTAAATATTAGAAATTTATTAAATTTTTTAATTGAAAAGTAACATTAAATACAACATGTTTAGTTATTGAAGAAATGGAAAGATCATCATGACACCTAGAATTATATATTATTGGCGTCAATGGGTAGCCAATAAGCTCTAAATGTGTTTGCCCATTTTGTTAGAATTGTGTCATTTCATCTATTTGTGTCTTCATTTGATGACAGTCGTGGGAGATGAATATTTTTGAGAAAGGAGGAGACAGTAGTTTCCTTGAATCACACTTGTTATTATTAATTCATAAGAAGAGGAAAAAAGTTCATCACAGAGAAATAAAAAAAAATAGCACATGCATCACATACTATACGGTATAAAGATTAATTTATTGAGGTTCCCGACAACACATATTCGAGTAGTCATCTCTTCCACAACCATGAAAATCACTACTAATCCAGACTGCATATCATTTTCCAATTGTAGGCTCAAGAACCTTACAAAATCCTTTACACTGGAGATTCCAATCCTACTTCACTAATCTTTTGAAGGGAGATTCAGTAACCCTTACCAAAAATTTTTCACTAGGAAACTCACAAACTTTCATAGATCTTTTAAAGAGATCGTTTAATATTTACATAGGGTGAAGAGAAGAAGATACGGAGAAGGTGAGAGGAAAGATAGTCGTGTGTAATATCTCAGGTTCTTTAGTCACCTAGAAGTTTGGTGGTTTCACAACTAGTGAGACCTAGTGAGCCCTAGAAGCCCCAGGATACCCTGACATTAATAGTGTCCTGGGGTTGAACCCAGACACTCCAAAGGGTTATAAATGGCCAATTACCCATGTTGATCTCAAATTAGGTCAGACTAGACCTAATAGGCATCATTATGAACTAGTGGTCACATCAGGAGTTTGATAAAAAACCCTTGGAGGCCCCTTTTCCCCAAGAAGTTGACCCAATGGGGTCCATTTCACATTGTTGACCACACAAGTCAACCAGTGGTTTGCTTGGTCAACCCTAAGCCTAAATTAACCCAATAAATCACCATGGAGCCCCCAATTGACCTGGCCTTGATCTAAGTGTACCAATTGATGGTCTCACCCTTAGTTCTTGGCCTCAACTTCATCATGATTGTATGGCATGGTCAACTCAAGGTTTGACTTGGTCAAACTTAAGCTTAAAAGTATATAATTAATTAGGGTTTTATAATTGAAGACTCGAATGGTCTCCTCTTGACTTCTTTGACCCAGAGCAGCTAGGTTGGACCCCTATCCTTCATGACATGGCTTGCCATGTCATTAGTATGATCAAAGCCTAGCCATAATCGAAGCACCTTCAACCTTATTAATTATTTTAATGGTTACTTAATGCATGTGATGCTTGGAAACTGCCAAGGGGTGAAAGCCAAGCCGTTTCCAAGAGAGATGAAGGGCTGGCCGGCCATGAAGAGTCACATTTGGCCATGGATGTATAAGGAAGAGCTCAGCCAAACCCTAGAGGGCTCCCTCTTCCTATTTCCTCACATATAATAATCCTAGACCAACTCCCTGATGAGAGGTGAAGCAAAATGAAACAAGACCAACAAGGATTGGACTATCGACGATGAGGAAGAGCTCTCCCGACCACCACCACCATAACTTCAGATCGATCTCCCTCCACCTCCAGACGTCAAAAATCCATGCAAGATGTTGTTTTCGAACCTCCTCTTTGTCTAGATAATCTTAGGATCATTAGGTACCAACTCCAGACACCGTAGCTGGCGTTTTTCGGCCTTTAATGTCCTCGAACCATCGTGCGAGCAGGAGCAACCCATTCCAGTTCTTGTTGACTGGGTGGCCCTGCATTGTTAGAAGGACTCCCCGGTCCTTCCAAATGGCCCTTGAGGTTGAGAGGTCGCCTATGTCACGAGATCTAGGTGGTGATAATTTGTATGCTGACGGGAAAGAGGATTCCACTGAGCGTAGGTGGCGGCTAGCCACCAGACTGCTCCCCAGAGGTTTGCTGCCCTCCGGTGAGTCGAATGGGTCGGTGGTGCGGCCAGGCGACAACTGGAAAGCAGTGGTGGATGGTTCGAAAAGTATCTACGATGTCTATACGGTGAGCTTTGTCTGACGTCCGATCAAATGAAGAAGATGATCAAGCAGTCGTTGATTACCTTAAAAGCGGCTAGATAATGATTGGAAGGCTTGGCGTTGCAGATCTGTAGTGAATCCATTGTGGTAGAAGGACATTCCTAATACTTCAGTGTCTGCGACCGCCAGATCTTGTCAAAATCTGTGCGTCAGATGACTTAAATTGTTTTAATAATATTATTAGACTATAATATTATACTTTATATTGAAATACTGTTACAGATCATAATACTGTAAAATATGGGTCCTTCCAGTCTTTATTTGAAAAAGTTTCGAACAAGAAAGTTGTAGATTATGTGTTCTCATTCCATAATGTGGCGACACCTTTTCTGGTGACTGATGTAGCTCCTTGTAGAGACATTACTTATGAAACCAAAATTTGGTAGAAGTTTTGGAGGCCTTTGACTCTAAAATTTTGTGAAATATTCATTGCTTATTTAAGTGTCATATAATTGAAATATTTAGGGCTTGTGATATCATTTGCTCCGCCAATTTTTGGTAGTGTGTTATGAAGTAATAATCACACTGTGTCAAAATATCAGGTCATTCGAATGACAGAAAGGTAATATATTTACTTGATCAAATACGGTGACCCCAAACATAATGTAAATGATTAAGAGATCATGTGACAGATTTAATAAGTGTGATAACTCTATGATTAGGAAATGTATGCTTATGAAATTCAGCATATGAGTAAGTTAGATCATTTCCTAACTTCCCAAAAATTGGTAGAATTTTTGGGGCACGTTTGTCCTATAATATTTATTAATATTCAATGCATATTTAGAGATCATATTAATGAAATAAAACCGGCAAACTTTGGGTCATTATTTATCTGATTATAACACATATTGTGTCAAAATCTTAATGTAATTGGGTGATGAAAAAGGGTAGTCTTGGCTCAGTCAAATTGGTGCCATATTCCCCAATTTGACCTAAGTTGAATAAAGGTGTAAACGACACACTTCCTTGATTATAAATCTGGAAGAAAGGGAACTCCATAAAGAGCGAAATGTTGTCATATATAACTACACATAGCATTGAGAGATTTTGAAGGACTTTTTCCTTTAGTCATGAAGATGGTATATTGTAATCAGGTGACGACTAATGTGAAATTAATTAAGTATTAATTAACTTGTGGATCACAACTTTGGGTAGCGGGTCTCAAATGATAACCCTGGCTTGTGACAAGAGTTTGGTAGCTTTTGACCATTGTAATTCTGGGTTTGAATTGTTGTCACACCTTTTGGTTAAATATATAACATGGAAGATGCATCTAAGGATTTATGTGATGTTCATTGATACATGTTCAAGCCTATTTGATCTAATTATGACATTGCAGGAATTTGATTGGTACATCAAATATGTGAACTCATGTTATTGAGTGTGTTATCACTTAGGTGATGTCGTGATAGTATATCTGTGATTATCGTATATAAAAGACAAGAGTAACTCTACATGAGTATACATGTAGTAGATCCCTTGTTCTTGTGGTTTAACATCGTATGTCTTAGAAGATGTTTACATCAAATTATAGTTACATGTATGACCTTTAACTTGTGAACCATCCTAGCCTCTTGATGATGACTTGGGCAAGTTGAATTGAGGTTACGATGTGATGAGCATATATATTTACTCATGCTTGACTTGAGTTAGTTGGATGCTCATAACCTTGGGATCGGTGATTAATCCATATAAGAGTATTTGATGAATAACTAAGGTCGATGGGTTATGTTTGGGTGTATTGCCCCTTTTGTGGCTAGTGGTGTTCGTCCTGTTATAGCCTTTCCCAGTTGAGTGTAAGTCGTGATTTACTTGACTTGAATGTCTCTTAGGGTCTTGGTTGGATACCTGAGCCTATTGATGCCTTGTAATTTCAGCCTGGACTTAGGTTGAGTTAGGGCATAGTTATTTGTACTATAGTTTATACCCATAAGTGAGTTTACTCCACCACACTTAGGGTTAGGGCCCTGTTTGCAAGGAACCTAAGTGTGGTTGTGGGTTTGTGTAGTGGTGCAAATACTCTTTGCAGAATAGGCTCTGAGACATGTCTTATGGCGGGTGGTTTTGACATGAGAGCATGTTTTGACATGAGAGCCTATTTAAAGAAGTATAAGACCTCCTCAATCCCTTAGTTCCACACCAGAGGACCAAAGTCCAAAGCTCCCCTAAGACCTCTCAAAGTGCCATTCTCTGAAACTCATGAAGATGTTGTCCTTCACCATGATAAATGTGAGCAATTCCAGTCTGACCTCGAACCTTCCAAGGACTCTTAGTCAAAAGAAGAGTTGAACGAGCTAGTTGAAAGTGTTAAGTGCGAGGATCCCAGCCTGCCATATCCATTCAAGGGTATTGCCCAAGACATAGGTGCACTGGCCCGCACCGAGAAGATTACGGGAGAGAGAAAAAGAAAACAGCATATCTGAATATTAAGAAATCTGTAATTAAAAAGAAAATTGCAATATGTAACAAGCTATTGTATCCCTTTTGACTGTTCTAATCAAATTGAATGTCAAGTTTTTGAAGGAATTGATTTTATGTTCTTTGTGTTATTCTATGTATTGAATGTTTTCTATTCTCTATGTAATTATGTAATCTGAATGAATGTTGAAATCTTCTCTTTATGTAAACTCATTTCAGTAGTCTTTATTTGTCATTAAATTTAAGGAGATTGTTGGGAAAAATCATTTGTAGATTTAATGAAATAAAGATAAGAAAGCATATAATTAAATATGTAGAAAGCTAGTATTAATGTCATAATGCTCCTCAAAATGTTATGATCGTTGACCGACAATTGATGATCGGTGATCGAATCGCTCAACAATCATTGATTTCAAGGATATCATAATAATCAGTGAACATTGACTGCCGATCGTTGTTCGGCGACCAAGAAGCTCACAAATCTAAGTTTGAAGAAGCAAGAACAATGATCGTTGATCGATGAACGTCTCGTTCAACTCTTGAAAGTATGAAGAAGGTAGCTTAACGACCAGCAATCGTTGAACAACGACCTAAAGCATCACTCAGTGATCGTCGACCGGTGACCACAGATCAACTCGAAGGCCGATAACAGTTCGTTGACCGTCTACCAAACCCAAGAAGAGTCTTCTTGGATCGTTGACCAACCGGAGTAGTGATTGTTGACCGAACTTAAAGAATTCTATCAAGTCAAAATAGAGTCGTTGCTCTCCTAGAATAGAAAGCGCCGGTCCTGTTTGCCACCCATGCTACGCCTATCTTATTGAAACTCTTACAAAAAAGGTAAGTGATAGAGATACAAAAACTCTCTTCACTTATTAGATGCCCTATCTATTCAGCCAAAGTCTTCTCCCGTAAATATTGCTCCAGAAAGAACTCGAGCATCCGAGAAAAAGGAAAAGCTCTCAAAGCTTATCTCCCACCTCAATCCACTCTTGTAAACTGAATTTCCTTCTTCTGAGATTTAGCAAGTCTCTTCTCCAGAGACAACTCTTGCATGAGCTAAGCATACACATTTTAATAGTCTCTTGGTAAAGGGTTATCAGACACTCCATTCAAAAGAGTTGCTTGGGCCCGTGGACCTCTAGTGAAAAATGTTTAACTTTGGGTTCTTGGATCTATAGTAGATAAAATCCTTTTGGGTTGGAGCCTCCAGAAGGAAGAGACTAGTTGTCTCGGCCGAGAGATAGTGGAAGCCCACATATTGTGGAAGAGAGAGTGCCTACTTTGTTGGGGAACCTCGATAATGCACATTGTCGTCTGAATGTTTATTCTTTCTTGTTTTTCTATATTCTCTAAGTATTTACTATAGCATTCAACTTATCTAATCTTGACTCACAATCAACAAACAAAGGGGAAATATAGAATAAAGTTTCAAAACACCACATAAGTGGTCATCTTCTCTATTTACCCCCTCTAGAGAAGTATTCAAGTATGTTATTCCGCACTTTCAATTTGGCGTTGTATTTTGGTTTTAATCTCATTGGCGGTGGCGGTTATGAACCATCGTTCGTGAACGTCTGACCTCACCTAAGAAACTTCATTCACTTTTATGTTCAAAACTAGTTTTCTTTTCTTGGTGCCGGTCATAACCGTTGTCATGCCAAACATACATTCTATGACGGTGGTGTTTTTGTCCAAACTCACCGGAGCAAAAACGCCGCGGCAAACGGAGTCCAAATCTTCTAAGAATTGCATATTAAAAAGTGTTGAAGGTACATAAGAATATTATGTTAATCACTGCTAAATTATATTTAACCATATGAACAACTGTTATTAATCACATCTTAATTAAGTGTTTAGTACTTGCTGTAAATGTGTTAATCAATCTTTCATTTTTCTTTTCAGGGGTATGATTTTTTTTGGGAGTATTATGTGCTTCACCAATGCTCTGGATGCTGAATGAAGGAAGCATGGTTATGTGCACATAAATCAAAATGGATTCTTGGGTATGCCCTCTCTGATGTCTTTGGCTTTGATTTGAGGGAATGATTCCGCACCAACGCGATGGTATATGGGGCCACTATTTCAGTGGTATTCTGTGAGCAGCCACTTTGTGCATTTATTGTCAAAGGGTAGGTCTTTCTCCTCTGAGAGATGCCACTTTGTGCATAGTGCCAAAGGTAAGGTCTGTTTCCAATCTTCCAACGCCAGTACCCCTAATAATTGGGGACTATATGGGTTCTGTTATTGTTGTTGTTGTTTTTGTATTGTTGGCCAAAGCCATATGTGAATTACTTTCTTCTCTGCTTTACATTAAAGGTGTTGAATGATTATAGCGAGTCACTTACAGTTTTCGGGGCCACAAATGAATGACATTAATTTGTCATAGCTGTTGTTTCGGGGCCACTATTGCATATTTAAAAGAGTGGAAAAAGGTTTGAATTACTTTCTTCTCTGCTTTGCCACATCCTACTGTTATTTTTAGATCAAAATGAGGTTTGATCCCACTTCAAACCACACGTACAATGCTGCGTTTTGTCATGGCCCTTTGAATCAAATTATTCACTTAAATCTTGTGTCGGAGAAGCCGATTGAGAGTGGAAAATTTTTCTACCGGCCTGACAACACACAAATGTCATGTCTGTTTCAAAATGTTTCATAGTTCAAATCAAATTTACATTTAAATTTTTTGTGTTCAAAGATATTGCTGAACTATTATAATGCGATCAAAACAATTTGGCTGCCAATCAAAACATATTTCTTGCTTGATTCAACAATAGAATTGAGTTTTATATGAATAAATGTATTTTTTTGCATTTATTTTCGTACTGTAACGAACTAATGTTATAATTGCTTTTGCTTTTATTTGTACGAATAGGTTAATAATAGATTATTACCAAGTCCATTATTTCATGTGCTGCAATCTCAAACGCATTATTTTTCATTTTATGTCAAACGTATGTCTCTCTAACTTTTGCAAAGGGTATTGCTATCATACTATGTCCAATTTATGACCTATATATGTGAATGGCAGTGCACGAAGGCTGCGCGCGCGGACACGATAATACCTCGATCATGACAGTACCTCAGCCCATGTCCGCCTTCTCTCGTGCGCACGGGTTTCATATGACGTTACTCCCACAACTCGCAGTCCTCCCAGCTCGACAGCAAATCGAGCGACAACTGAAGTACTGTGCTCTGGGAAAAAGTGGACGGAATTCATAACTGCTATTAACGAATACTTAACCGCAACTATACAGTTGTTGCATGCAATGTCTTTGCCGCTCCCTTAATACACATACACTGATACATGCACGGAAAAGTGGAGGAAATCCACTGGCAATAGTCATTCAAATGACATCATGATCATGATGTCATTTGAATGGATGAAATATGTGTTCATTAATTATTTTGATCCTTAAAAGTCCATCAATGTTCCTACTTCCTACACAATTTTTTGCAGTTACATTTGTTAGCTAGTTACAATTTTCTATAGATTAGAGATCATTTCGAGGATCCCAAGGTTATCAAGCCAAATCTAATGTAAAATAGTTCACGGTTTACATAGAACATAACTAGTTATTTGATCATTAAAGAACTCTACAAGAATTCCTAGAATAATTATGGGAGGTTTTTAAACATTATGAACATGTTATGATTAGTGAAATCAAGAATCTAATCGATAGTTACCGTTTGATCATATTTTTGATAGCTCAGATGGCATCAAAAATTTAGGGAAAATACCTAGAAAACTACCTGGAATATATCCTACAACTTTCATGAAGAAAATAACTGTTTTCGGACGTCACACAACCATCAACTTAATTCCCCGCATTCCTTACTCACAATTTTTTAAATTCCTGGATAAATTAAGCTCCTTAATAAAGTAATTCGACCACTACAACTTCTCCAAAATTTATGTAAAAATATGATTTAGAAAGATTAGGATGCCAGCTAGCAAATCCCTATACCCTACTACTCTCCTAATACTTGTCAACTACTCCTTTCGGTCGATTTGCATATGTGATTCTGAAAGATTAGGAGATTAGGAAATTGTCCATAATCGGATAATTAAGGTTTTAAAATTTATGTGTGCAAGCCTCTTATGTCATAGTTGACAAGTATTAGAAGAGTAGGGTATAAGGAAAACAAGTGTTTCCACATAACTAAAATTCACCATGTAAAGATTATCAACTCTAGCTCTAGTGAATACTATTATTTTTGTCCTACTATCCTTCATAAGGCAAACATTACATTGAAAAGAAAGTAAATAATTTTTATCACAGAATTGACTTGTGCTTATCAGATTGTTTTACAATCCTTCAAAATAAGAAATATCAGTAAATGTTATTTTACCATAAGAGAAGTTACCATAACCTTTGGTGAAGCCATGGTTATAGTCCCCAAATATGACATTTGGGCCCTTCCTTGCACAATATTATCTTAGTAGACTTATGGCTCCAATCATGTGCCTAGACATCCACTATCCAAGTACAACTGTGCTTATTTGTATATATTGACCTTTAGCTAAGAATATGGTCCCAATATATCTTTGGGACAGATGCCATTAGCAATTGAGTTCACACAAATCCTTGGGTTCTTTTAGTAAGAATTACCTATAGAATAGGTGATTGTGTTATTAAATCAACAGTCGATCATGAAGTGACCAACTTTATCACAACATAAATAAGATAATTGATTGTAGCTGCTCTTTCTTTTAGGTAGAGAGGGATAAAGGGAGAAATCCAAAATATTCATGGGCTAAACAATATGTGATATGTAAGATGATCAACGAACGACAATCTCTAGTCGTGGGAATGGAGGGCAGTCAGTGATTGTTGATCAATGTTGCAGTCAGTAGTCGATGATCAACTCATGGAAAGCCAATCACTGTTGTAGTCAATGTCGCGGATCGAAGGTCCGTCCTTCTCCCTCGTAGTAGGTCACTGCGTCGCCAGGGTTTGTGTAACGACCTCCCCAACACACAGCTCGCAAGGATTCAGCCTCAACCAGTCTATAGATCGTGCACCCCAACCCTCTCTGTCTCACCACAGGGAACAACAGGTTGTTGGAGGCCGCAACCCCCCTTTTCATGAGGAATGCGTCAGTTAATCGGCAACGCGGGGACTTCCCAGGAGGTCACCCATCCCGTGACTACTCCAGCCCAAGCACGCTTAACTATGGAGTTCTTTCATTCCTCATCACCAATTGAGCTGCAACTTAATTGAAGCTTTCCTCATCAAGGGGTGCGGGATCGAATCCTGTCCCCAACAACCCGCCTGTTAAGTGGAGAGGGTTGGGGGTGGCATAGGTTGCAGCCCGGTAGTATATTAACAAGTGCACCTTTTTTGTAACGGCCTCCCCGACACACAGGTCGCAAGGATGATCGTCGGCACCCCCAACACACAGCTCGCAAGGGTTCAGCCTCAACCTGCCTGCAGGTCGTGCACCCCAACTCCTCTCCATCCATGGGCGGGTTTTGGAGGTCACAACTTCCCTTTGATGAGGGAAAGTCAAGTTAAGCGAGCATCACGGGGACTTCCCAGGAGGTCACCCATCTCGTGACTACTCTAGCCCGAGCACTTTTAACTATGGAGTACTTTCACTTCTCATCACCAATTGAGATGTAACGACTGAGAACTGCTCTTACCTTATTGAAACCCGCGAGTTCAACATTCCCTCTCCTTTCAGTCGAGCCTCTTCGCTCCTCTCCTTTCATTTCTTCTCTTAGTAATTCGAGATACGCTTTACCACATATGAATGTTTGACGGTAGGGTGTCATTATTACCCCTTGTGATGTATCCATAGAGGATAAAATGCCTCACTAGTTTTTTTTTGGGGCCAACATCTATCATTTCAAGGGTCTCTAGTAAGGAGGGAAATGCGTGTAGCGAAGAACGAATACGAGGCCATGGATCATCTTTTGATTCTTTATCTAATTACATCTTGGTGATCGAAATCCTTCCAAGTTCCATAGTTGTGCTTCGATACGGTCCTTCTTAGTTTGTCACCATATAGCAAAATAACAAAGAAATGGAACTTAGCCTCTCGGTATAGATAGTCCCTCTCTTTCCCTCTCCGAACAGAAACTTCTTTATCGCCTAGCTATGCCACCTGGCATCTCAACCTGCGCTCAAAGGTAACAAGCACGAACTCGAGATTCTGAAGGCGGGCGGTGATGAGAAGTGAAAGTACTCCATAGTTAAGCGTGCTCGGGATGGAGTAGTCACGAGATGGGTGACCTCCTGGGAAGTCCCCGTGCTGCCCGCTTAACTTGACTTTCCCTCATCAAAGGGAGGATGCGACCTCCAATAACCCACCCATGGATGGAGAGGGGTTGGGGTGCACGGTCTGCGGACCGGTTGAGGCTGAACCCTTGCGAGCTGTGTGCTGGGGGTGCCGTCGGTCGTCCTTGCGAGCTGTGTGTCGAGGAGGCCATTACAGTTTGCTCCCCCCCTAGTGCTTGCCAGCAGTTCGAAGCATCTAATGTTGAGGGCAGTTCGAAGCATCTTCCCTAGTGACCTCCTCGCTGCCACAGATTGAAGGTCTGTCCTTCTCCCCCGCAGTAGGTCACGGCTTCGCCAGGGCCTGCCCCCTTGAGCTAGCCAGCGGTTCGAAGCATCTGCCCTTCACCGTCTCTCCGGAGCCACGCCCCAGTGACCTTCTCACTATCGGGGTTCGAAGGTCCGCCCTTCTCCCCCGCAGTAGGTCACGACGTTGCCAGGGCCTACCCCCCTCGAGCTCGATAGCGGTTTGAAGCGTCTGCCCTTCTCCATCGCTCTTAGGCCACGCCCTAGTGACCTCCTCACTGTCGCAGCTCGAAGGTCTGCCCTTCTTCCCCCGTAGTAGGTCACGACACCGCCAGGGCCTTCCCCTCTCATGGTCGCCCAGGTTTGAAGGTCTTCCCTTCACCATTTCTCTGGGGCCACGCTTCGCCACATGGATTGAAGGTCCGCCCTTATCCCCTGCAGTAGGTCACGACACCGTCAGGGCCTGCCCCCCTCACGTTCGCCCAGGTTCGAAGGTCCTCCCTTCACCATCCCAGCCAAAGAACAATCCACAACACGGTGACCTCGATCTCTCACTACCCCGGCTCGAAGCGTTCTCCTTTCGCCGCATAGAAGGTTGCGACATCATCAGGGTCTCGTCCTCACGCTGCTAACATCCAAAAGCAAAAAAACGCAAAATCAATTTGCGCATAAAACAACAATGTCGACGCCACAAGAGCCAAATCGCTACACAAGGAATGCCCCAAGCCAGAGCGATCCATGAACAACAATACAAAGTACCAAGGTACCAACTCAATACAATAACACCACCAAAGGAGAAAACATACAAAATACAAGATGTGAATACAAAAGGCTACTCCTTGCCCTCAACATTAGAGGCAAAGCGCTCATCTTCAGAGAGATCTCCAACACCCAGCCAGACATATTGCAACCCCGCGTTCGCACAACCAGGTGAAGGGTCTTCACCATCCCATGCACAAAGGCCATCTCGTGCTCGTCTTCAAGTTGTGGCTCATGCGAGGAAAGACGCTTCACCGAGAGCAGGGAACAGTCCCGCATATAGTCGATAGAATCCTTGTACTCAACAACTCCAATGGCCTTCAGCTCAGCAATCCGTTCCTGCGAGGATAGACGCTTCACCTCGGTCTTCAAAGACTCCAGCTCTGTGTCTTGACGAACCGTCGTGGCTTCCGAATCTTCCAGCAGGCAGACTGTCTTCTCCACGAGGGCCTTCTCCGTCCGGACCTCCGCTTGAGACTGCTCTAGTTTTGCCTGCAGCTCTGCCTCTATCTGCCGAAAATGGGACACGTCACGATCCCGCCTTCCTTTCTAGTCTGAAAGAAAACTCCTTACTCCATGAAGCTCCTCCTGAAGCACAAAATAGCTATCCTTCAGTCCCACGTAGCAGTCATTCCACGTAAGAGTGATGTTGGTCTGAACTCCAATCTGCAAAAAGGAGGAAGAAGTTAGGTTATTTACCAGACGATCAACAAACAAAGACAGTCATAACACTCACCGTTGCATTCATGGCCTCGTGAGAAGAAGAAACCTGCCACGTATTAGTTGGCAGCACCACAGAAATGCCTTCGGGAGCCTAGGGGAAAATAGAGCCAAGGTCATCCACATCAAGATCAGTGGGCATATCGTCAACCCCTGAACTGCAAGGAGACACCTCATTAGTTCGCCTCTCCGACCGAGAAGAAGAACGAGGTGTCGATTCCAAACTGCCAATCTTAAACACCAGCTTCCTCTTCCTGCCTCAATCTAATGGCACTGCAACAGAGCTCTCAGCATCGATGGAAAGACCGCACAACAACAAACACTTCTCCTCCACAAACACAGAAATGACGAACAAAGGGTTCGCCAATGCATGAGGCTCAATAAACCCCAGCAATGGCGTAAACTCCCGCTCATGACCCTTCAAGCGATGGCAGCATTCGGGAAGTGTCCTTCAAAGCTCATGCAAGTCCCATGAGTTCCTGACATAACCAAATAAGGTGTTCTCATGATGACGGTCGCCCAGTTCTCAAACTCGAGCCAATGTTTGTTGATGTGAACTTCGATACGCCCGCCTCCGTCAGTGCGTACTTCACACCATTCTTTGAAGAGATCCAAGGTGAACCTCGAGCCGTGCTCTCTGAAGAAAGCAATCAGGCCCATGATTCGCGTCACCTCGGTAGGAGTAAAATGTGACATTGGCACGCCGCAATGCTTCAAGATTTCAACCATGTGAGGAGATGGTTCCGAGGCGAGTAGCCTCTGTCATTGCACGCTCCTCCACACGGTGGTAAGCAGCGAGCGGATTGCTGAGCTCACACGATGGTGAGCAGCCTCCGTTAGTGCACACTCCTCAATATGCGGGATTTTTATCTCCAATCTGGCAGGTAAACCATACCGCTTCCTCCAGACGTCAACTTGCTCGACAGTAAGAGAAGAGCGCAACCGCATCGACCTACCTTGTGAGCAGAGCCTCGGAACCTGAAAAGGGAAATACACATCAATAATCAAAAGCAATGCTCCAAGCACATTAAACACCCGTCGCCACACCGCGCGCAGGTGCGCACAACGAACAATACACAACCACCACATAAGACAATTGGGCACGTCCCGCGCAGACAAGGCGCGTGGAAACGCACCCCATACGCGCAAGCACACGAGCGCACACCCCGCATAAGGGGGCACATGCCCCCACCCCCACCCGCACGCCCCAGCACGCGGGAGCATATCCTGTGTGCGCAACACATCCCGTGCGCGCCAATGTACGCGTGCGCACCCCTCGCATGCGTGCGCAAACCCCGCGTAGGCCCAGCGCACGGGCGCGCAACCAGCGCATGGCCAGTGCGCGGGTGCGCGCCACGCGCGTGCATGCCCCGCACGTGTAAGGCATGCGAAAGGCGCCTAAATGCGCACCGCATGCGCGCACTCGTCACGCGCAGGTGCGCCCCTCACGCGCGTATGCCTGTACTTTCCTCGTATCACTTTCGTATCTGCGTAACGCCTCTTTTCACGCTCCTTCAACCGCCCCCGTCATGGTCACCGCAATCCCTTCGCACATAGAAAATCCCCGCTCTCCTCTCGCGCTGCCTCCGGAATTCAGGGACTTTGGGGGGCAAATGATGGTGTCTCCCCAAATTTATAGAAAGTCCGGGATGCAATTAGCCGAAATTCTATGACCCACACCAACTTAATGGTGAGTTATGAAAGAAATCCCTGGAAGTGCGATCACTGCACGTGAAACCGCCATCTGCCATCGCACCCCGCAGTCGGCCTCGCGGTCGGCCGCCGCCTCGCCTCATGACCGCACTCCAGCGACCACGAGGGCCCGCGGATGGCCTCACGACCAGCCGTGCGGCCACGTACACACATGCGGTCGCATGATCGACTGGATGCTGGGGGTGCCGGCGGTCGTCCTTGCGAGCTGTAAGATCCCTCTCCCGCACCAGGAGAATTCTCGGATCTTATGCCCAGAACCGCCGCCTTACGGTGATGCTAACACACGAGTTAGCCACCTCCGCAAGACGCCAATCCTGCCGGCAAGAACGATCAACTAGACCAACAAGAATAAGAAGAAAATAAGTAAACAAGTCCACAATCATACGCATCTGTATATATATATATATCCAAATGTAAACTGTCCATCAATGAGCACAATAAATGAAAGAGTAAAAGGACTTATGCCTGGTACATATCCAA
The DNA here is from genome assembly GCA_033032865.1 of Dactylorhiza incarnata. Lineage (NCBI taxonomy): Eukaryota > Viridiplantae > Streptophyta > Magnoliopsida > Asparagales > Orchidaceae > Dactylorhiza > Dactylorhiza incarnata. Next base: position 5,057,965 of record JAWHQI010000105.1, read on the forward strand.
AAGGAAATACTGATAACATAGTACTCTCTCACACTACACTATGCGGAAGCAACTCAAAATACTCTCCAACCTGTCATCGCGTGGTAGTAGTGATGCGCGGCATCTGCTCCTCAGGGTCTGCCGTCACGTCCTGCCTGACTTACTGTGGCTCCTGCTCCTCGATCTCCTGGTGTTTCGGCCACATCCGACCGTTAGTCAAAAAGACTAAGCCATTTTGTCCCCGCCTCCCCCCACGACTCCTAGGTACCGAGCGGGAAGATGAAGTGGAGGACATCAGGGGGGTAAAAAAGAAATACAAGTGACATGGATAGTACTAACAGTATAAAGGGCAAGTGAGTAGTGAGAATGAGAACAACATGTAATAAATGCAGTAAGTAAGACATCAGTAACATGTAAGAAATGAGCAGTAAATAAATAAATGCGGCGCAAATGAAGTAATAGGTAAATCTACCACACCATCATCTATAGTATCTTAACTTATATGAATGCCCATACAAACTTATAAGTTAAGATTTCCGGAATTATAACTTATCATATAAAAGAGCTCATACTAATTTATATGATAAGTGTCTGCAAATGTGTATGTCATTATGATACTATGAATGTTATGCTATGTTCATACAGTGCAACTCACTCACACGACTCTCGCGCACAGACCTTTAGTTCCCTCTTTTCGGAGGTAGCCAGCCTCTCAGGTACTTCCGCGCCTTGGCAACGGAATCAATGGATTGGGCACTCCACTTCTAGGTGGGTATACGCACTACCAGACCTAGACCTCTCGTACGCTGATGTACACGTCCTAGGTGCACTTCCGTGAGCTCTTGCGTACTCTTGTTGACATCCCGCCAGTCTTTTATGGTCGGGTGTGCGTTTTCAGGGATCGTCCTCCAGACCGCAGTATAAACAACCTACTGGCCCCTCAAACCCTCACACCCACCTAAGTCAACGTACTACCGTCGGTGTGACGACCGGTCCAGTACCGAAGACCCGCCACTAGTTTGTTCTTATGCACATGCAATTTATTACCACCCGAGCCTTCAGCTCGCAGGACTATCTCGTCCTGATATACTATTTCCCGAGCCTTCAGCTCGCAGGATTAACTCGTCCTGATATACAACCTCCCATCCCTTAACTCGGGATGAAGTTTACCATATCTCTTATTAATTTAGTTAGACTAATCTTGTCTAATTATTGTATACTTAGAAGTTTAGGGTGAGTCCTGGACTTCCCAAGGTTTACCCGGTGAAGGGCTCGCAGCGGTACTAGATGGTGTACTGGGATGATGTCTCAGACCTTCCTTTCTCAGAATATTTATTCTTATTGGTAACTACCCTTGTTAAGGTTACCCTCATGGTTGCTCTATACTATTTAAGTATGATTTAGGTTTCCTCTAGGTAACTGACGACCTTTTATTAATGCGTGGTGCAAATCCTTAGGTGTTCATTTAAACACTCATATCTAACCTTGAATGCTTCATTGTCACCTTAACTGTCTAAATGTCACTATAAGTTCTATGATTAGAAAGCCCCCAAATTTACTTCAATTGTTCACCGTGGCGTACTTCTATTCTTACTCTATAGGGAAAACTTCCTCCAATTAGCCTACCACTCATGTGGACTCCAAATTTCATTCCATTCCCACATGTTTTGACTAGCTTAGATACTACCCCAAGTTTTTGCTAAATGCAGACCAACTCTACATTGGGCTAATTTGAATCTCCTTAATGTGAACATCACCAAAATATGACCAAATGACTAAAGATTTTTAACATAGATTAAAAATGACCTAATTACAATATGGTCAAAAATTCATAATTTTCCCAACTATTTTGGCCATTTATAAAAATACTTTAATGATCATGCACACCTCCCTTTACACCTGAAGTACAATGTTCTAAAGTGAAAATGCTCTCAATAAATTATCAGTGACATTTATTGTATAAATATCATGGCTGGCTGAATTTCCTAATTTTTTATAATGTTTAAGACCACTATTTAAATATTCAAACTTTAAAACAATCGGGCACATTACACAGTAAGTACTGAAATAATTACTCCAAAAATTATATAAAAATTATCATATACTGTTGATGATCAAAATAGAGCCCAGCCAGATTTTTAGAATTTTTCAGATAATATTAGTCATGTAAATTTCATTAATACATAAGTGTGCCAAAGAGTATTTTTAGTAATTACCATTGTAAATGTCTTCTACAAATTCTACCAAAATTTGCAGAGTTGTATTTCAAGATAAACTATCATATGCCAGAGTATTGGATTTTCCCCTAGGTTTTAGGTGATGTTAATTCCATTAATACACTTTGTGACAAAATTCATTATTCACAAATGTCTAAGAAAATTAATTCCAAAAATTTCAACAAAATTTACAGAAATGTATAACATCCTAAAATATCATGTGACAGAAAATCAGATTTTTCCTAGGTTGTTTGATCCCTTTTATTTGATTAATATATTTATGTGATAAATTCCTTATTGTCCAAATATTTAGGATTTTTCTTTCCAAAAATTCTAATATTTCTAAGGATGATACCCTCCTCTTTGATAGGCGTGTTACCAAAATTTCATGATCCTACTACCAGCCATAAGTGATGAGGTTATAAAAATACACAAATGTGCTATGTGCACACCACCCATCCATACATCACATTCCTATGAATATGAGAAAATATGATCTAAAGTGGGCCAAATGGTCCCAAATTTGACATGTTACTCAATAGGGTCGAACCCTTATACCACCCAAGATTTGGGTCACTTTGCATATATTTAACCATTAATATTTCATTAATATGAAATATCACATTTAACATAAAATCATAGAAAAATGTTGCCCTAAAATTTTGATGTTTGGGCAGGGGATGAGTCTATACTATTTACAACTATGGCTACAATATTAGACTCATCCATGTAAGTATGAAGTCTAGATCTACAAAATAAGGCCTGAGCACCCTTTTGTACATGTCTCGGTAGAATAGACCTACAAGGAACTCAAGGTCACCAAATGGGGTGATTCAAATCCCTATCGAAAGTAGAGAGCAAGGCCCACAAAAGTTGTCTCTGGCACTTTTGCCTAAAATAGCCTCTAAGTGGCCCAAATATTGAGTTTAATCTTATGTATAAAGTGTGGCAGATTTAATTAAAATGTATAAATGCTGGTCTGCATATAACCATCACCTGAAATCAAGGGTCTTGATTTCGTTTACTTTCTCCAGCCGACGGCCAGCATTACTCCCAGCTGGGCCGACTTCTACCTTCATTTCCCGGCCACCTGAGGGCCACCACTGCCGGCCACCACCTCCACCACCTTCGTTAAGGTGGTGGCTACCGCCAGGCGGTGACACGGCTGCCGGAAGTAGCTCCTCCGTCGATCCCGAGCTAGGAGAAAAGCTCGGAAATTATTCCTCTTCCTCACATGGTATCAGGTTCAATTGAACCTAATTTCTTTCCTAGGTGGTTCTAAATGCTAGCACAGAGGGAGAGGGGGAGAAACGGACCTCGATTGTGGCTCGGCGGCGTGTGCTCGGGCTTACGGCCATGGAATTCTCCGTCTCCGACGAGCTTGCCCGATCTGCCGATTCTCCACCAAAAGCTCTGCTCCAGGAGGCTAGCTCGACTCCTTAGGACCTTCTGAAGATGATGGAAAGGCCAGATGGGGGGAAAATGGTTGTATAAGGAAGATGGAAAGGGGGATGTTCGGCCATGGCTTGTACCTCCCCTATGCTACTGTTTGAGCGGCTCCCATACTGTTCATGGGCTGGGGAATTCGGTTGGGGGATTGGGTTGAGGTGGTGGGGGCTATGGAAGCTCCTTTACTTCAACATCATTTTCCCCTTTTAGCTTTTTGGGAAAAATGGCATTTTTGCCCCCATGTTCATCATTTCTCTCCAATTTTAAATGTGGGGTGCCAATAGGCTTGTGCCATGCTGATTAGGCATGAGGTGGGGTCTTGGTTCACTAGGATTTCATTTGGTCTTTCAATTCCTCCCTTAAGGCTTTATGTTGACCATGGTTGACTTGTGTTTGAGTAGCTAGAACTTATGACAAATTTCAAGTTTCTGTGTTCGATGAACTCCAGTCTGCGTTTGACGAACTCCTTCCTGGGTTCGATGAACGGCGTGTTTCAGTTCGACGAACTCCCTTCTCAGATCGACGAATTCAGCTCTGTGTTCGACGCATAAATAACAAGATGTTCAGTTTGATGAAATTGCTTCTCAGCTCGACGAATTCAATTCTCCAGACAGTTTATCAGATTAACTCTCAGTTCGACGAACTCCAGTTTGCGTTCGACGAAATCCTTCCTGGGTTCGACGAACGACGTGTTTCAGTTCGACGAACTCCCTTCTCAGCTCGACAAATTCAGTTCTCCAGACAGTTTATCAGATTAATTCTCAGTTCGACGAACTCCAGTTTGCGTTCGACCGACTCCTTTCTGGGTTCGACGAACGGCGTGTTTCAGTTCGACGAACTCCCTTCTTAGCTCGACGAATTTCTTCTCCAGCTTAACATTTTCTGATAGATCAGTTATCTATTTTCTCTGAACTCAGATCGATTATTCAGCAACCGATCTATTCTATTATTTGAACTTATTCATTTATCAGATATGTCAAGATTTGACCTTTCCTTTTATTATTCCTTTCCATTCTCATTCTCTGAGAACATCAACAAAATCTTCACTCAGTTTTCAGCTGCTAGTTCTAATCTTCAAAGAGCAACAATAATCTGAGAAACTTTGTCTCTCAATTTTGACCAAAATTGGGGAAGTGTTGACCTTGGTCGATTTGGACCAAATGGTGACCCCATGATGGGGCTTTTGGATCCATAGCACTCCTTAAAAGGTTTACCATCTTGTGGTAGGGTCAATTTGGTTATATGAGTATGAATTGAACCCTATTGAGTTGAATTGTGCTATATTGACCTAGATTTTACTTTGGTCCATTTGGCTAAATTGTTTGACCAATTGATGAGACTTTTGGTCAATTATGTCTCCTTTGGGTTTAAGGACATGGTGGTGGAGTTAATTCACAAGTGTAAGTTCAATTTGAGCTAATTTGACCAAGGTTGACCTGCCTCCTATAACGGATCACATGTGAGTTCACTCAACTCAGTGCATCCCAAGGTCACCACCAAGCTCAAACTCACCTCACTCACCACATGTCCTATCCTAATTGAAGTTAAGGGGTCTAGTAGGAAATGGGATTTTACAGGCAACCACCAACATAACCACTCACTATGGGTGCGTGTTTTTATCTGAAGTTATATCGGTCTGCGTATAGAAAAATACTTAATTAATGTGCATTGTAAACTATATGAAATCAGCCTACAAATAACAATTAAGGTGGTTACGGCCTGCGAATAACCGCATAACCAGCATGACCACCCATGTGGCTTATAAATAAGACCTCGGTCTCTCCTTCATAGGCAACTTCTCCTCCCTCCGCTTCTCCTCCTCCCTCCGCTTCACCTCCTACGCACGAGAGAGCTCCTCAAGGAACCTCTTGAAGATCTCCCTCGCCTTCGATGACTCGTTTAAAGATCTTCGAGCGCCTTGAAGATTCTTCGAAAGCATTCTTCCTCCCCCTATTGCTCCTGCACATGTTCCGCTCCGTTCACCCCACAGCAAGCGCCCCGCACGCCCCGCAACAAGCATTCCGTGCACAACGCACTTAACGCTCACAACACCCTCAACTGAGCGGGGAGCCTTCCAGTCGACAACCAGTCCACCTCTCCTGACTCCACCACAAATTACAGGATACGCCTCGAAGACATCAAGACGTGCAGAGCGTGCCACTCAAGATTCCAAGCGCAAGCAGAAGCCTGACTAGGCCATAGAGCGCGGTGCTCCCCTCCGCAGCTAGGAAAAAGGCTTAGCTTCGAGAGCGGTGGTCTGTCACCCTCCGAACCCTTCTCTCCCCCCCAAATCGTAACGAGGAGCGAACTGTCGCCCTCGATTTCTCTCCAGAGCCCTGTAAAGCAACAACAAATAGTGAAGTTTGGTCGGCACCGGACCGGTCACGTGATTTTTCACCTCTTTCCGTGGTTTTCCACGGTAAGAAAGGTCTCTTGTCAGTCGTCTCATTTCTCTTTGATTGATTGCGCGCTCGACCGCTCCCGGGCTAAGACGGTCCAATTTAGACCGGTTTCAGGAGCCTCGAGTGAGCCGCAACAATTCTTATTCCATATTTTGTTTTGCAAAAAAATATTTTGTGGAGGCAAAAAAATGCGATTTAAAAGCAAAAAAGCGTGTAAAAATGCGCCATGCTCATGGTGTGTTACAAGCACCTAAAATTTTCCTGTAGTTTAGAACCCTTGTGGCTTTTGAAGAGACAGCTTTTTTTGTTTAAACCTGCTTGAATCTACTGCGTGTTTTATTATGTGCAGATACCAACCAAACACGTATAACTAATATCCTTGTCCTCTGTCATGTGGCTTAAACAAACCGTAGTTTCATGATAGAGTTTACTTTCTAGCTGGCTTGACAGGATTATTAACTAATAACTTTATAGTCTACTGTGTTAAAAGGGCTGCTTTTAGCTGCCCTGAGTTCTCGTCACCATGTTATCAAGTTGAACATTTGTTTTTGTTTCTTTCTTTGACAACTTATAGTAATTGGCATTTACATCATTAGCTACTCTCTCTCTCTCTCTCTCTCTCTCTCTCTCTCTCTCTCTCTCTCGGGAGTTTGCAACCCTTTATCTTACGAAATTACATCTACCTCCCCCTCTATGTTTCCTCAGTTTACAAAAATGCTCTTTCCGTTAGAAATATGGATGGAAAATGATAAAATAACCGAAAATACTTTATGATATTTCAATTTTATTCTTTTACAGTGACTTTAGATTCATTACAAAGAGTAAAATGTAACACACATCTTTCAACGTAGAGTTATTACGTACACATAATACAATTGAAATATCATAAAATAATTTGACATATTTTATCACTTTTCATCCGCATTTCTAAAGGAAAAGGTCAGCCCTTTCAATGTAGAGTCATTACATAAAAGGTACAATTAATGAATATGAGAAACTTAGAGGGGGAGATAAATGTAATTTCAAAATATAGCCGATGCCATGGCTAAGTTCGCGTTATGTTGCTGTTAGAGTTTGTGAAGTGAGCTGTCGCCCAGGCGACAGTGGATGTCGCCCAGCGACAGCTGGCGAGTATCATACTCGCCGCCGAGTAGGCATTTGCCTATAAATAGAGGGGCACCCCCCCTAAAGAGTAACTATTTCTGAAAGTGGCGAGTAGAGGCTTCAGAAGTGGCAAGTATCATCAACTCTGAGTGAGTTAGAGATACCAGAGTGCTACCCGGCGAGCATCGGACTTGGAGTAAGTTCGGCAGGCGAGCATCGGACTTGGAGTAAGTTCGGCAGGCGAGCATCAGACTTGGAGCGAGTTCGGCGAGCTCCCTTGAGCGAGTAGCGAGTAGAGGAGATATCGCCCCGGCGACAGTGGATATCGCCCAGGCGACATCGAGAAGGAGAGGAAGCGCGCGCGACGAGCGTGCGAGTATCCTGGAGTGCGAGCAGCGAGCTTGCGAGTATCTGGAGACGAGCAGCGAGCTTGCGAGGATCTGAGATATCGCCCAGGCGACAGTCGATATCGCCCAGGCGACAGTCGATATCGCCCGGCGACAGCGAGGAGCGAATATCACTATCCTGGTGTGCTCGGAAGAAGAAGCGGACCTTGTCCGTGACCTTGTCTTACCTTCTATTGGTTGTTGTGATTCAAGTTGGATGCAACTTGTATTCAGCCGTGTTTATTTGTAATTGGTTGCCTAGTTGGAATATAGCCTTCTTTGTTCATCGTTGGTACACTTGATTGGTAGCAAACTCAAAAAATTCAACATGGTATCAGAGGGAGGTTGCTGAAGCAGCGCCTGCTATCAAAGTTCAAGGTTGTCTTCCAAGATGGACGGTGGAGGAAGTTATGTGAGAGGACTAGGCATTGAGCTGCTTACTCAAACCAACTACAAGAAGTGGATGTCTTGTATGGAGAGCTACCTTCTTGGAGAAGATCTCTGGGAGGTTGTTGGTGGTGGGGAGCAAGAAGAAGTTGTAGCTGCCGGCGATAATGGTCCAGCTGTGAGAGCGTGGAGGAAGACCAACGCCAAGGCGGAGTTCACCTTGAAGAGAGCCATATCACCTGACTTGTTCGACCACATCATTGATTGCAAGTCAGCGTCCGCGATCTGGATAGCACTCGATGGGTTATTCAACAAGAAGAATGTGGCGCGACTACAATTCCTGGAGAATGAGTTGGCGAAGTCGACTCAAGGCGAGATGGCGATATCCACCTTCTTCCTGAAGGTGAAGAACCTATGCGGAGAGATCTCGGCCTTGGATCCTGAAGAGCCAATCTCAGAGGTGAAGTTGAAGCGGCACATACTCTGAGGCTTGAGGAAGGAGTATGTCCCCTTCGTTACTTCCGTGCAAGGATGGGCTATTCAGCCCTCCCTTCTGGAGCTAGAGAACCTGCTGTCGTCACAGGAGAGCTTGGCGAAGCAGATGGCGGGAGTATCCATCTCAGGAGGAGATGGCGAGGCCTTGTTCTCAGGAAAGAGGAGATCCTGGGACAAGAGAAAGAAGAACCCCGGAGAGGGACCTTCAACGTCCTCTCAGGGAGATGGGGGGAAGTTCCTTCCTGCCCGCGACGAGAAGGGGAGATACCTTTGCTTTGCCTGTAAGAAGTACGGGCACATGGCAAAGGATTGCCGGTCCAATCTGAGGGTCGGTCATGCTGCTAACAAGGAGGGAGATCACCAGAGAGGTGGAGGTCACCAGGGCGGTGAGAGGGGGGACAATTGTTTCCTGGCAGAGATGACGGCAACGTCAGTCGATGTCTTAGCCTCCATCAACCTCGAGGACGACTGGATAGTGGATTCCGGTTGCGGGCATCATCTCACAGGAGATATGTCGAAGTTTGCCTCCTCGACAGCATATGAAGGATCGGATGCTATCATCACTGCGGATGATACGGTGCATCCAGTGGAGCGAGAAGGGAAGGTGTCCCTTGGGAGTATAGAGAAGCCAGTGACACTGAAGAGTGTCTATCATGTGCCTGGCATGAAGAAGAACCTCTTCTCGGTTGCCAACGCAGTGGATGCTGGTTACCACGTGCTGTTCGGACCGAAGGAGGTGAAGTTCCTGAAGAACCTTTCGTCTGTCGATGCTGACGTCATGCTCACCGGGAGAAGGGTGAAGGACTTGTATGTTCTGTCTGCAAGTGCCTACGTGGACAAGCTGAAGACGAACGACAGCGCTGTGATCTGGCATGAGAGGCTGGGTCATGTGGGGATGGACAAGCTGAAGATGATGGCAGCAAAGGGCCTAGTGAGCGGCCTGCCTCATCTCACTTCCTACGGCGACGGCCATGTGTGCGACGGATGCCAATATGGAAAGTCACATCGACTTCCATTTGACAAGTCGGAGACCAGGTGTAAGGCACCTCTTGAGTGCGTACATGCTGACGTGATGGGGCCGTGCGTCACCCATACTTATGGAGGCAATAAGTATGCGCTGGTTCTGGTAGATGACTATACCCGCTATACGTGGGTATACTTTCTGAGAGAGAAATCAGAAGTCTTCAACAAGTTCCTCGAGTGGAAGGAACTTGTGGAGGGGAGGCTGAACCGCAGAGTCAAGAAGCTGAGGAGCGACAATGGAGGGGAGTTTACCTCCAATGAGTTTGCTTCTTTCTGTAGGAGGTTCAGCATTCGGCGGGAGCTCTCTTGCGCTCACACCCCTCAGCAGAATGGGGTGGCAGAGAGGAAGATCCGCCATCAGGTGGAAACTACCAGGAGTTGGCTACATGCCAAGAGCATTCCCAAGGCCTTGTGGGCGGAGGGAATGGCGTGTGCTACTCATGTGATCAACAGGCTGCCTCTGAGTCCTAACAGGATGGTGTCTCCACACCAGCTCATGTTCGGGGAGAAGCCCAATGTGGGTCACATGAAGATGTTCGGTTCTACCTGCTTCGTGCACGTCCCGGGCGCTCAGAGAACAAAGTTGGAGCCGAAGGCGAGGAAGTGTATCTTCATCGGCTACGATGAGCGGAAGAAAGGGTGGAAGTACATGGATCCGCAGACTCACAGGTTCGTCGTCTCGCGCGACATTGTGTTTGACGAACTGGTCTCATACCAGGGAGTCTCTTCTGTGGAGCTGCCGGAGAGTGGAGAAGCTAGCAGGGAAGAGGAGTGGGTCACTGAGGACCCTACTGTGGAGTTGGAGTTATCTCCAAGTGCTCCATTGCCATCTGGCTCAGGAGGAGCTTCTGGCTCAGGGGGAGCTACGAACTCAAGAAGCAGGGAGAGCACCGCTCCAGGAGGAGTTCAGAGAGGAGCTCAGAGAGAAGCTCAAGCAGAGGAGTCTACCGGAGTGGTAGATAGTGGCCAAGCCTTGAGGAGGTCAAAGAGGACGATCGTCCCGCCTGCTCGTTATAAGGAGGGGAACTTCGTAAGTTTGGTTTCCTGCTTCTTCGCAGGACCACTCGATGAGAGGGAACCTGCCTGCTTTGAGGATGCAGCTGGCATCAAGGAGTGGGACGAGGCCATGATCGAGGAGATGGAGGCCCTAAAGAAGAACGAGACATGGGACCTGGTTCCCATGGTGGAGGGCATCAAACGTGTCACCTGCAAGTGGGTGTACAAGGTGAAGAAGAGGGCTGATGGAGAAGTGGAGCGGTACAAGGCGAGGCTTGTCGCTCGAGGCTTCTCACAGACCTACGGAGAGGACTAAGAGGAGACCTTCAGTCCTGTAGCGAAGATGACGTCGGTGAGGACGATCATCGCTTTGGCAGCGTGCCGAGGTTGGAAGCTATGACAGCTGGACGTGAAGAACGCGTTCCTATACGGAGAGATCGACAAAGACATATTCATGGTGCAACCACCTGGATACGTGTCCAAGTCCCAGCCGCGTCACGTCTGCAAGCTGAAGAAGGCCCTCTATGGGTTGAAACAGGCGCCGAGAGCCTGGTATGGAAAGATTGCGGAGTACCTGCAGTTCTGCGGCTACGATGCCTCAGATTCAGACTCCAGCATGTTCGTGAAGAAGGATGGAGGTCTTCACGTGCTAGTGCTGCTATACGTCGACGACGTGATCGTGATAGGGAACAACCCTAAGGAGGTCGCGGCGCTGAGAGAGCAGCTCTCCATACGATTTGAGATGAAGGATCTTGGTGAACTGCACCATTTCCTTGGCCTCCAAGTAGAGAAGAGAAGAGGCGGGCTGGATGTTTCCCAGAGGGCGTATGCCGAGAGGATCGTCGAAAGATTCGGCATGAAAGAAGGGAAGAGCAGTTCCGTTCCTCTGGAGGCTGGGCTGAAGCTTCGGAAGGAAGAAGGGAGGATTCTTCCTGATCCGAAGATCTTTCGGGCACTGGTGGGGAGTCTTATATACTTGACTATCACAAGGCCGGACATCGCCTTTGCTGTCGGCCGAGTTAGTCGGTATATGCAGGATCCGCGGAAGCCTCATCTGGAGACAGCCAAGGGGATTCTGAAGTACGTGAAGGGCACCCTTGAGATGGGGTTGTCCTATGAAGAGAAGTCTGACTTCAAGCTGCACGGGTACACGGATGCAGACTATGGAGGTGACGCTGATGATCGCAAGTCGACATCAGGGTATGTGTTCTTGTGTGGAGCAGCTGCTATCTCGTGGTGTAGCAAGAAGCAGGACTCCATTTCCCTTTCTACCACGGAGGCCGAGTACAAGGCGTCGTCCTTAGCAGCTCAGGAGTGTGTCTGGCTAAGGAGACTAGTGGAGGATGTGGATGAGGAGGTCAGCGGACCTACTGTGCTTCGCGGGGATAATGAGAGTGCATTGAAACTGGTAACCAATCCAGTGTGTCATGCAAGAACCAAGCACATTGAGATCGAGCATCACTTCATCAGAGAGAAGGTGCTGGGTGGCTTGATCACTGTGGAGCATGTGCGGAGCGAAGACAACCTTGCGGACATATTCACAAAGCCCCTATCTGCGGGGCCGTTCCGGAGGCTTCGCTCGTTGCTTGGAGTTGTTCCCGGAGCTCACTTCAAGGGGGAGTGTTAGAGTTTGTGAAGTGAGCTATCGCCCAGGCGACAGTGGATGTCGCCCAGCGACAGCTGGCGAGTATCATACTCGCCGCCGAGTAGGCATTTGCCTATAAATAGAGGGGCACCCCCCCCCCCCCCCCCCCCCCCCTAAAGAGTAGCTATTTCTGAAAGTGGCGAGTAGAGGCTTCAGAAGTGGCGAGTATCATCAACTCTGAGCGAGTTAGAGATACCAGAGTGCTACCCGGCGAGCATCGGACTTGGAGTAAGTTCGGCAGGCGAGCATAGGACTTGGAGTAAGTTCGGCAGGCGAGCATCGGACTTGGAGCGAGTTCGGCGAGCTCCCTTGAGCGAGTAGCGAGTAGAGGAGATATCGCCCCGGCGACAGTGGATATCGCCCAGGCGACAGCGAGAAGGAGAGGAAGCGCGCGCGACGAGCGTGCGAGTATCCTGGAGTGCGAGCAGCGAGCTTGCGAGTATTTGGAGACGAGCAGCGAGCTTGCGAGGATCTGAGATATCGCCCAGGCGACAGGCGATATCGCCCGGCGACAGCGAGGAGCGAGTATCACCATCCTGGTGTGCTCGGAAGAAGAAGTGGACCTTGTCCGTGACCTTGTCTTACCTTCTATTGGCTGTTGTGATTCAAGTTGGATGCAACTTGTATTCAGCCGTGTTTATTTGTAATTGGTTGCCTAGTTGGAATATAGTCTTCTTTGTTCATCGTTGGTACACTTGATTGGTAGCAAACTCAAAAAATTCAACAGTTGCAACAACAGTTGCGATTTTTCAAAGAACTTCATCCCCGACAAGATTCATAAGCTAATTGTCGAAGATGCCTCCAACTCCCTGCTTATCCGTACTCCCAATCAGGATTTTTTTTAGTTGTGTGGACTATGGATAGAGTTGTTGTTTTTTTAGTCCTCATTTTGGTGGTTTAGGGTTCACCAAGTTGTATCACTGTATCTTTTTTTCCTTTCTTATTATAAAATCATAATATATATATATAGCAATTATGTTGGGGGATTCAACCGTGCCCGACTGCTATCAGGCGTAATCAAATCTTGTTATAAAATCATAATATAAATGCTTGAATTTTTTGTAGAGCCGTGATAAATATTTTTAAATCATTTATAGACATAATTCACAAAAATAGCATAGTCCATAACTTAGGTTCTGTTTGGTTGGGCTGTTGCTGATGGAAAGTTGTTGATGAAAAGCTGATGATAGGAAAATTGTTGATACTGGAAAATGGAGTTTTGTTAAAAAACTGTTTGGGTGAAATGGAGTTTGTAAAATAGAGTTTTGAAAAAGTTGTTTGGAAACAAAACAGAATTTTGAGTAAAAATTTTTTCCCCACAAAATATAAGAAAAAAATATCATTATTTTGTCATCGTGGCCATCACAACCTATCAGCAGCTTTCCCAATTGTTTTCTACACATTATTTTGTTCATTGGCATAAGAAGTGAGACGCAGTGAGATGGGAAATAGAGGATGACAATGAGGGCAAGAGAAGGAACTGAGCTTCTCTTTATAATGGAAGATAGAGAGAGTGGAAACAATTTTTTTCTCCACACCATCGCCATCCTTATAATGGAAGAGAAGGAACTGAGCTTCTCTTTATAATGGAAAATAGGGAGAGGGGAAACAATACTGATGGAGTTTAAAGAGCAGAAATGAAAATAAAATGGGATTGAAAATACTAAAGAAATGGAATTGACCCAATCTATTTTTCTTCCCATTCTCACTTTGTTAGGGCATGGAATTGTCAATACAAAATCATGAAGAAGTTTCCAATTTTCTATTAATTTCAATACCAAATGCCGAATAACATAATAGGGCATAAATAAAGAAGGATGATATGTGCAACCCAAATTTGGCTAGGTGCAAACCCATAAAACTATTAGAAATTTAGGTCTAATTTTAAACTCCTCTTTTCTCCATCTCACTACGTGCAGCCCGCTCTCGAAAATCGCCCTTTCCGCTTCCGCCTTCCGCGACCTTCTCCCCTCGACGCCGACCGTTCGCCGAGCCGAGCTTCCGCGCTTCCCTTGCGACGACCAGCCCGCCTCCTGCTCTTCTATCACCGCCGACCAGCCCGCCTCCTGCCTCCTGCTCTCCGACGCCGAGCTTCCGCACGGCCCGTGCGACATTGGAGCCCTGCAGGTTAGGGTTTGAATGAAACAATTTTTTCTGCCGTTTTTTTCTGTTTGGGGAGCTATTAGGGTTTGGAGTGATGTTTTGGGTTTCCTATCTAGGGTTTCTCCAACATTTCTTCCTCCTTTGGGTTTAATGGAGCATAAGAAATGTCCACCCGTAGATCTTCATGAAGACTCTATGGAACAACTTCCAGACGAAGGTATCGGCTTTTTCCTCATTACTTCCTCATGCCTTTGGGTGGATTTTTTTTGTGCACATGTTCTTCCAATCTTTCATGCATTTTGTGTAATTTTTTTTGGAATGTAGAAATCAAATTACTTTGCTATAAGGAGTCAACACCACCTACTCAAAATGATTTTGGAAGTCACTTTATGACATCAACTTTATTTCCATGTAAAGAGGAGTTGATTGCATGGGTTAGAAATGTTGCAGTTGGGTTGGGATTTATTATTACTATAAAAAGTGCTGATAAACTCACCAATCGGCTCAAACCAAGAGTATTTCTTGGGTGTGATAGAGCGGGATTTTATCGTGAAAATCAAAGGAAAAAAGGTTGGGTTAGAAAGAATATGAGAAAATCTACCTCGAAGAAATGTGGTTGTTTGTTCTCTCTAAAAGGTCAAAAAAAATGCACACGTAGATGAGTGGAGTTTGGATGTCATATGTGGGGTTCATAACCATGAGATGGTTCATTTAGAAGCTCATGCGTATGCGTGTAGATTGGATATGAATGAGCAAAATGTTGTGCATGAAATGTACCAAGCCGGAGTGAAACCACGAAAAATTTTAACTGCCTTAAAGCAAAGAGATCCACTTATCTAAATATCAGTCGTTCACATTACTACCACTACATTCATCGCCGCCGGCTTCTCACAAGATAGTCTACATCGGATTTATCAATGAGAATCATTTTGTTCAATTGCAAATGCATGAAGATTTTGCATTGCCTCCAAAAATATCCCTTTGGCGAAAATATCGAGAAGAAAATGCAAGGGAATGGGATAAGCTCAATGAAAATGAGCCGGTTAATTTGAAAAAAATTGAGTAAAGGTACTTTTTTTCTAGTAATATTGAACTTACAACAAATATTTACAATATTATTTAGTCGGCTAATGAGGATTATTACTTTTATGCAGGCTGCTACTAACGATAACATGAAGTTTTGGGCACAAAATGATGGAACAAGGTTTTACAAAGTATTTTGTTGTGTGAAAGTGAAACAACTAATTTTTGGCATTAACTAAAATGATTGTAACAATGCTTTACAAAATGATGGAAATTTTGATTTTGTTTTTTTTTTTAAATTTTTTTTTTTGGTTTGCACATAACACAATGGTTTGCACTTATAATTCCATGGTTTGCACATAACCGTGGTTTGCACATAGCGAACTTTGGTTTGCACATATAATTCTTCTAAATAAAACCTGCAACAAAACCTGCAACAGACCGAAAGGTGCCAACAACATAATAGGGCATAAATAATAAACCTCCCAGCAATATCAAACTATTGTAAGCAATGGCGGGGAAAAAATGAGAGGCCATCGGAAGGTGCCAATAACATATATAAACAAACATTAAGGGGGGGAAGGTGTACCGACGAGAAGAGCAGGTGTACTGACGAGAAGTGCAGAGGTCGAAGGAACATGACGACGAGAAGATATGAATAGGTAGGAGAAGGCGACTGTGCCCTAGCGTCTCCAATGGGAACAGCGAACGACGCCGACGAGAAGAACCTTGGCCGACGACGAACGAAGCCAAGGATCTGTTGACGCCGAGGAAGAAGAAGGATTGTCGTCGATGTCGCGGTCGGAGTGAAGGACAGTCGCGATCGGGAGGGCGAGTTGTGGTGAAACCGGAGAAAAAAAAGTTGCGGTTGGGATATAGGTCAAAACCGCGGTTACTAATAAACGGAGGTCTTTCCATAAGCCCAACCAAACGTTGCTTATATGAAAAGCGCCGTTTTGGCTCTGCCGCACCGCAAGCCATAAGCCCAACCAAACGCCACCTTATTCGAACAAAGAAAAACTAATCCCCACATGATATTTTGACATTGAAAACATGATTAACAACCATTTAAGGCTCTATTCACCACCGCCGCCACCTCGCCAAACCCAGCCTAAGTAGCACCGCAGTTATCACACCATCGTAATGTTAAAAAAAATCAGAATTCAAACATGAGAGATTGAAGCCAAGTTGAGTACAAGCCAATAATATATAGTTTCTAATTTGTTTGTGAGATTAGAGATTTGTTTGAGTGGGTACACTGGGTAGTGGAGGTTGGAGATAGAGCGATTGGAGATGAAGACAAAACAATATTCTTAAATGGAGCTCCCTCCTCGTTGTTGGAATTGGACATAAAACGACATTTTGAGGAATCGATGGTCTAAATCGAAGCTACTAAAACAGGTAAGAGATAGAGTTTGTGTTTTCGGAAAAACGCAACTAAAAAAAAAGGTCAAAACAAACAAAGTCATTAGCTCATTGAACACCTATCATCAATGACCTCAGAGTCACTATGTTCTATAGTATCTTGTAACTATCTCAACATTTGTTTAAAATGAATCCAATATTATTTTAATGGGTGAATGTATAATTTGACAAATTTTTTTAGTGATAGATTATAAACATAATGCAAAAAGCTGAAATTTTCCTACACAAGATTGGAATGCCATAATGCTTAGGCTAGAGAAACTGACAATTATAGGATTTTGAATGTATTTAGCTCCTTCTTATGATCTGTATGCAAAATAGTTGTTGCGGGTCGCTCGGGTGCTTTGGTAGACCGATCGAATTGAACCACCTTAGCTCAGAAGCGAACTGAGCGTGCAAACAGTCAATTAGAGATTCGTTGAGTACACTGAGACTTTTTAACGTGGAAAACCCGGAAAGGGTAAAAAACCACGCGGCCGGAGCTGTGCCGACCAAACTTTCACTATCTTCTGGGGGGTTACAATTAGGGACTTAGAACTCGAGCGCGACAGGCCGCTGCTCGTTACAATAATAGAGGGAGAGAGAGAGTTCCGAAGGTGACAGGCCACCTCCAGAAAAACTAAGTTTTTATCCTTCTGAGAATATTGGAGAACAAAAGTGAGAATGCTGAGTAGCCTTCCGGGAGAACAAAAGTGAGATGCTCCGGAGAACAAAAGTGAGAATGCTGAGTCGCCTTTCGGGATGAGGGAAATCTTCAAGTCCACGAGGAAGATCTTCAAGCGCCGAAGGAGAATCCCGTGAAAATCTTTAAGGAGCTCTCCCGGGTGCAGAAGGCAAGGTCCCGTCAAATGAAGGCTCTGGGCTCCTTTTATAGCTTTGGTCGGGGGTAGCCCGGTAATTTCGCCGCTGTAACCACCGTAACCACCTGGCGGACGAATCACATTTTCCGGTTCGGAGCACACGAATCGCCATTTTTCGTAAATGACCGTCTCGCCCTCGGGCGGTTCGGGCAGTTCGAGCAGTTCGGGCAGCTTTGTTGAAGGCGAAAAAGGTGACAAGCCGTTCCTGCAATCTGAGAAACTAGAAAGACAAAATGTGAGCATGCTAGAAAGACAAAATGTGAGCGTGTCAGAAAGACAAAATGTGAATGTGTCAGAAAGACAATATGTGAACGTGTCAGAAAGACAATATGTGAACGTGCCCGAAATGTGAAAGTGCTCTGAGCGCGCTCAGAAGAGTTCTGAGCGTGCAACGAACGGAGAAGCAATCTGAGCGACTGGGGAGGCGTTCTGAGAATGCTCAGAAGCGCGCAACGAGCGCGGGAGCTCTGAGCGCGCAACGAACACGAGAGCGTTCTGAGTGAACGGAGAGGCATTCTGGGCGCGCAACGAGCGGTTGAGCGCTCTGAGCGAATAACGAACACGAGAGCGTTCTGAGCGAACGGAGAGGCGTTCTGAGTGCGCAACGAGCGCGGGAGCTCTGAGCGCGCAACGAACACGAGAGCGTTCTGAGGGAACGGAGAGGCGTTCTGAGCGCACAACGAGCGCGGGAGCTCTGAGCACGCAACGAACACGAGAGCGTTCTGAGTGTGCTAGGAGGCGTTCTAGGTGGAATTCGGAACCCGAAGAGCGGGCGGCGAGTCAGAAGAGGGGGGATTTGCCCCAACCCCGTTACGGGGGAGAGTGGCTCGGCCGCACCCTAAGGGGGGCGCGGTGCGGCCACACCCGAGGGGGGTGCGGCTTGGCTTGGCCGCACCCCAGGGGGGTGCGGCCGGGCCGCACCCAAGGGGGTGCGGCTTGGTTTGGCCGCACCCCAGGGGGGTGCGTCCGGGCCACACCCAAGGGGGTGCGGCTTGGCTTGGCCGCACCCCACAAGGGGTGCGGCTGGGCCGCACCCCACAAGGGGTGCGGTTTGGCCGCACCCCTCATGGGGTGCGGCTAGGTCGCACCCCACAAAGGGTGCGGTTTGGCCATTCCCCCCACTATGGGGGGTGCGGCTATTCGCACCCCACTAGTGGGGTGCAGGCTAATCGCACCCCAGTAGTGGGGTTCGGCAATGGCGGCGTGCTCCGTGCATTTCTTGTGTGTTCTCGCACTCGCGGTAGGGGCGGAAATGGCGGGTTCGGTTTCTTCAACTCGGGCGATCATGCGTTGACCGTTGACCCCACATCCCTTTAGTGGAATTTTCTCTAGACGCACTCCAAGGCCTTTATGGATGTATAACATAAGCCCCCCAAACCTTCGGAGTCCGAATTTCGGCGCGGAGGAGTTTGGAGGTTTCGATTTTTCTGTGGCAGCTTTGATCATTGCTCTCTTCGTGGTGCCTTGGATAGAAATTGTTGTCGAAGGATGAGTGTGTTGTTGCTTTTTGCTTTCTTGTTCTGTTTAGGCGTTTCTCGCTCTGCGCTGCGTTGCGATAGCACTCTCGTGGCCCCGCTGTCCTGGTTGTCGTCGAAGTGTCGATTGAGGAAAGGTGCTTCAAGATGGCCGACGGAGGATGTTCGTACTTTGGGATTGTTGCTGGCTTGCTATTTAGCGTTGATACCTGAACAACTTGATGGCCTTTTACAAAATACCGGATGAGCCTGCGCGAGTCTTAGTAGAATATTAGTTTGCGCGAGTCTGAGCTCGCGGCTTTTTACATAATACAAAAATAGTTTGCGCGAGTCTGAGCTCGCGGCTTTTACATAATAAAAAATTAGTTTGCGCGAGACTGAGCTCGCGGCTTTTACATAATAGAAAATTAGTTTGCGCGAGTCTGAGCTCGCGGCTTTTACATAATAGAAAATTAGTTTGCGCGAGTCTGAGCTCGAGGCTTTTACATAAAAGAAAATTAGTTTGCGCGAGTCTGAGCTCGCGGCTTTTACATAATAGAAAATTAGTTTGCGCGAGTCTGAGCTCGCGGCTTTTACATAATAGAAAATTAGTTTGCGCGAGTCTTAGCTCGCGACTTTTACATAATACAGGTTTGGCCGGTGAATAGCGGGTGTATTCAAACCGGGGCGAACGTAAGGGGGGCAGGCCCCTACGACGCCGGGACTCGACGGCGGAGGAGAAGGGCGAACCTTCAATCGACGGCGGTGCAAAATCCCCGGGGCAGGGCCCCAAAGTGGCCGGTGAATAGCGGGTGTATTCAAACCGGGGGCGAACGTAAGGGGGGCAGGCCCCTACGACGCCGAGACTCGACGGCGGAGGAGAAGAGCGAACCTTCAATCGACGGCGGTGCAAAGTCCCCGGGGCAGGGGCCCCAAAGTGGCCGGTGAATAGAGGGTGTATTCAAACCGGGGGCGAACGTAAGGGGGCAGGCCCCTATGACGCCGGGACTCGGCGGCGGAGGAGAAGGGCGAACCTTCAATCGACGGTGGTGCAAAGTCCCCGGGGCAGGGCCCCAAAGTGGGTTCCTACAGTAGAATAGTTTAGGAAAGGTAAAACATAATTAGAAAATGTACATTGATACACGCGCAAGTGCAATCTTGCGGCTTCTGAGCCAATAAGATTCTGATATACGAGAGAGAAGGTAACATCGTGCTCCCTTTGCGCTGCGCTTGCTCGAGATCTTTCGGTCGTTCAGCATGGTGGGCGGCGGTGACCCGGCGTCTTACCCTCGGTGGCATCCTTCTGTGCTTCTTCGCAGAAAGCCTCGAGGTGTCCTTACTGGACAAGACGTTCAATTTCTTCTTTCAACCTGGCACAGTGTGTAACGGCCCAAATGTGTTTTTATTTTGTATTCACTAGCCCTACTTCAACCTGGGACACATGTATAAACATAGCTTAGATACAGATGTATGTGGGGTCTACATGGGGGCCTCACACAGTGCTTCATACAGTGTCCTCGGCCTTTGTGGAAATTACAAAACTGGGATTGATCTCCGCTATGCTGGGAGAGTGCTCTGGGCCAGTTGATGATTTTGTTGTTGTGGATGACGGGCAGTATATGCGCGCGGGGGGCATTTAACGGGGTGTAGACCTGAGAGCTTTGATTTGCTAGCCCTCGGGAGCGGCCTGCTTGGCTCTGAATGGGCGGTATGGCCTTCTCGAACTGTTGTTGATGTCCCTTTCTCTTGCGACACGTGTCCCCAAGTTGTAGTGGGTTTGCCGGTGCCAGAAAATTAGCTTTTTCCGCCAATGCGAGGGTTGCGCGGCCCTCCCGCACGCCTTGCTTCTCAAAATTTGGTTTTGGCGACGGGTTGTAGTTGATCCAAGGGAGCTCGGCTGCGGCTGTGTCGAAACCACGAATTGCATCCTTGAGGATTCTCCCTTTGTTGGTCATGCGTCCAGACATGGAAACGTCGTGGTCCAGGGCGTCGAGTAGGAGGCTCCCAAATATTGCGTCGTAGGGGGAGTCTGCCTCTGCGATGACGAACTGAACATCGTACAGGACGGGTTCCGAGTGCATCCCTACTTGGACGGGGAGGGTGACGACTCCTATGGTGGGTACCATAGTTCCGTCTGGGAGCTCTGCGTCGCTGGCCCTGAGCTTGAGGTTCCCGCTTAGGAGTTTGAGCCGCACCACGGCTGCCACGAATAGGATATTGAACGAGATGCGATGGGTTATCAACACTCTCCTTAGTTCGCAGGCTGGATTGCATATGCTTGCGTCTAAGGAGAAGTCCATCCATCCACGGGGGCGCTCCTGGTGAAAGCTTGTGTGGATCTTTTCTTGCTGCTTGATTCGTCCTGCTTCCCCTAGGTGGGGCAACTCGTTCGTCTCGGGCTCTTCTCGCTCTTCTTCTTGGATCCTTGGTGCACACGCTTCATGTCAATCAACGAACAGTTGAGGCAACTCGGTGAAGTTGTGAATCGCTCCATTTGGCAGAGATTGATACCAGCGGAGGGCGTCTCCGCGCAGTGTCTCGATGAAGATTTTGCAGCTGATTTGGTCGGGAAGTCCGAACGTTCACACTGTTATCAAGAAGTGACTGACGTGCTCGTACGGATCCTCTGCCTCGTGGAACTCCTTGCAGTGCGGGAGCTTTAGCCATGATGGAACTGGGTATGACAAAATTGACTTTGACAGGGGGATCGCCTTTGCTGGTGCGTGACATCGTTCGGATCCTGCCCCGCTGCGAGAGGGGCCGTCTTGCTAGTTGATCCAAGCCACTGGGGTAGGATGGGCGCAGCGATGAGCGCTCTTTTCGCCGGGCCTTCAGGGATTGTGGAACTGCATGCGTCGGATAGTTCGGGGGAGGTGTCTACTCTTGCTGGTTCCGTGAACTCAGGCGAAACGGGCACTGCGTTCGGAAATCCTTTGCTCGGTAATTGGGAATCCATTCCCACAGACGGCGCCAAACTGTTGCGGGTCGCTCTGGTGCTTTGGTAGACCGATCGAATTGAACCACCTTAGCTCGGAAGCGAACCGAGTGCGCAAACAGTCAATTAGAGATTCGTTGAGTACACTGAGACTTTTTAACGTGGAAAACCCGGAAAGGGTAAAAAACCACGCGGTCGGAGCTGTGCCGACCAAACTTCCACTATCTTCTGGGGGGTTACAGTTAGGGACTTAGAACTCGAGCGCGGCAGGCCGCTGCTCGTTACAATAATAGAGGGAAAGAGAGATTTCCGAAGGTGACAGGCCACCTCCAGAAAAACTAAGTCTTTATCCTTCTGAGAATATTGGAGAACAAAAGTGAGAATGCCGAGTCGCCTTCCGGGAGAACAAAAGTGAGATGCTCCGGAGAACAAAAGTGAGAATGCTGAGTCGTCTTTCGGGATGAGGGAAATCTTCAAGTCCACGAGGGAGATCTTTAAGCGCCGAAGGAGAATTCGGTGAAAATCTTCAAGGAGCTCTCCCGAGTGCAGAAGGCAAGGTCCCCTCAAATGAAGGCTCTGGGCTCCTTTTATAGCTTTGGTCTGGGGTAGCCCGGTAATTTCGCCGTTGTAACCACCGTAACCACTTGGCGGACGAATCACGTTTTCCGGTTCGGAGCACACGGATCGCCATTTTTCGTAAATGACTGTCTCGCCCTCGGGCGGTTCGGGCAGTTCGGGCAGCTTTGTTGAAGGTGAAAAAGGTGACAAGCCGTTCCTGCAATCTGAGAAACTAGAAAGACAAAATGTGAGCATGCTAGAAAGACAAAATGTGAGCGTTTCAGAAAGACAAAATGTGAAAGTGTCAGAAAGACAAAATGTGAACGTGCCCGAAATGTGAAAGTGCTCTTAACGCGCTCAGAAGCATTCTGAGCGCGCAACGAACGGAGAAGCAATCTGAGCGACTGGGGAGGCGTTCTGAGAATGCTCAGAAGCGTGCAACGAGCGCGGGAGCTCTGAGCGCGCAACGAACACGAGAGCGTTCTGGGTGAACGAGGAGGCGTTCTGGGCGCGCAACGAGCGCGGGAGCGCTCTGAGCGCGCAACGAACACGAGAGCGTTCTGAGCGAACGGAGAGGCTTTCTGGGCGCGCAACAAGCGCGGGAGCTCTGAGCGCGCAATGAACACGAGAGCGTTCTGAGCGAACGGAGAGGCGTTCTGAGCGCGGGAGCTCTGAGCGCGCAACGAACACGAGAGCGTTCTGAGTGTGCTAGGAGGCGTTCTAGGTGGAATTCGGAACCCGAAGGGCGGGCGGCGAGTCAGAAGAGGGGGAATTTGCCCCAACCCAACTACGGGGGAGAGTGGCTCGGCCGCACCCTAAGGGGGGCGCGGTGCGGCCGCACACGAGGGGGGTATGGCTTGGTTGGGCCGCACCCCAAGGGGGTGCGGCCGAGCCGCACCCAAGGGGGTGCGGCTTGGTTTGGCCGCACCTGAGGGGGGTGCGTCCGGGCCGCACCCAAGGGGGTGCGGCTTGGCTTGGCCGCACCCCTCAAGGGGTGCGGTTTGGCTGCACACCTCATGGGGTGCGGCTGGGGCCGCACCCCACAAGGGGTGCGGTTTGGCCGTTCCCCCCACTATGGGGGGTGCGGCTATTCGCACCCCACAAGTTGGGTTCAGCTATGGCGGCGTGCTCCGTGCGTTTCATGTGTGTTCTCGCACTGGCGGTTGGGGCGGAAATGACGTGTATGGTTTCTTCAACTCGGGCGATCATGCGTTGACCGTTGACCCCACCTCCCTTTAGTGGAATTTTCTCTAGACGCACTCCAAGGCCTTTATGGATGTATAACATAAGCCCCCCAAACCTTCGGAGTCCGAATTTCGGCGCGGAGGAGTTCGGAGGTTTCGATTTTTCTGTGGCAGCTTTGATCATTGCTCTCTTCGTGGTGCCTTGGATCGAAATTGTTGTCGAAGGATGAGTGTGTGGTTGCTTTTTTACTTTCTTGTTCTGTTTAGGCGTTTCTCGCTCTGCGCTGCGTTGCGATAGCACTCTCGTGGCCCCGCTGCCCTGGTTGTCGTCGAAGTGTCGATTGAGGAAAGGTGCTTCAAGATGGCCGACGGAGGATGTTCGTACTTTGGGATTGTTGCTGGTTTGCTATTTAGCGTTGATACTTGAACAACTTGATGGCCTTTTACAAAATACCGGATGAGCCCGCGCGAGTCTTAGTAGAATATTTGTTTGCGCGAGTCTGAGCTTGCGGCTTTTACATAACAGAAAAAATAGTTTGCGCGAGTCTGAGCTCGCGGCTTTTACATAATAAAAAATTAGTTTGCGCGAGTCTGAGCTCGCGGCTTTTATATAATAGAAAAGTAGTTTGCCCGAGTCTGAGCTCGCGGCTTTTACATAATAGAAAATTAGTTTGCGCGAGTCTGAGCTCGCGGCTTTTACATAATAGAAAATTAGTTTGCGCGAGTCTGAGCTCGTGGCTTTTACATAATAGAAAATTAGTTTGCGCGAGTCTGAGCTCATGACTTTTACATAATAGAAAATTAGTTTGCGCGAGTCTGAGCTCGCGGCTTTTACATAATACAGGTTTGGCCGGTGAATAGCGGGTGTATTCAAACCGGGGGTGAACATAAGGGGGCAGGCCCCTACGACGTCGGGACTCGACGGCGGAGCAGAAGGGCGAACCTTCAATCGACGGCGGTGCAAAATCCCCGGGGCAGTGCCCCAAAGTGGCCGGTGAATAGCGGGTGCATTCAAACCGGGGGCGAACGTAAGGGGGGCAGGCCCCTACGACGTCGGGGCTCGACGGCGGAGGAGAAGGGCGAACCTTCAATCGACGGCGGTGCAAAGTCCCCGGGGCAGGGCCCCAAAGTGGTGGGTGAATAGCAGGTGTATTCAAACCGGGGGCGAACGTAAGGGGGGCAGCCCCCTACGACGCCGGGACTCGACGGCGGAGGAGAAGGGTGAACCTTCAATCGACGGCGGTGCAAAGTCCCCGGGGCAGGGCCCCAAAGTGGGTTCCCGCAGTAGAATAGTTTAGGATAGGTAAAACATAATTAGAAAATGTACATTGATACACACGCAAGTGCAATCTTGCGGCTTCTGAGCCAATAAGTTTCTGATATACGAGAGAGAAGGTAACATCGTGCTCCCTTTGAGCTGCGCTTGCTCGAGCTCTTTCGATCGTTCAGCATGGTGGGCGGCGATGACTCGACGTTCGACCCTCGGTGGCATCCTTCTGTGCTTCTTCGCGGAAAGCCTCGAGGTGTCCTGATTGGACAAGACGTTCAATTTCTTCTTTCAACCTGGCACAGTGCTCCGTACGGTGTCCTCAGCCTTTGTGGAAATTGCAAAACTGGAATTGATCTCCGCTATGCTGGGAGAGTGCTCTGGGCCAGTTGATGATTTTGCTGTTGTAGATGACGGACAGTATATGCTCGCGGGGGGCATTTAACGGGGTGTAGACCTGAGAGCTTTGATTTGCTAGCCCTCGGGAGCGGCCTGCTTGGCTCTGAATGGGCGGTAGGGCCTTCTCGAACTGTTGTTGCTGTCCCTTTCTCTTGCGACACGTGTCCCCAAGTTGTAGTGGGTTTGACAGTGCCAGAAGATTAGCTTTTTCCGCCAATGCGAGGGTTGCGCGGCCCTCCCGCACGCCTTGCTTCTCAAAATTTGGTTTTGGCGACGGGTTGTAGTTGATCCAAGGGAGCTCGGCTGCGGCTGTGTCGAAACCACGAATTGCATCCTTGAGGATTCTCCCTTTGTTGGTCATGCGTCCAGACATGGAAACGTCGTGGTCCAGGGCGTCGAGTAGGAGGCTCCCAAATATTGCGTCGTAGGGGGAGTCTGCCTCTGCGATGATGAACTGAACATCGTACAGGACGGGTTCCGAGTGCATCCCTACTTGGACGGGGAGGGTGACGACTCCTATGGTGGGTACCATAGTTCCGTCTGGGAGCTCTGCGTTGCTG
The DNA here is from genome assembly GCA_033032865.1 of Dactylorhiza incarnata. NCBI lineage: Eukaryota > Viridiplantae > Streptophyta > Magnoliopsida > Asparagales > Orchidaceae > Dactylorhiza > Dactylorhiza incarnata. Next base: position 5,083,815 of record JAWHQI010000105.1, read on the forward strand.
GCCCTGAGCTTGAGGTTCCCGCTTAGGAGTTTGAGCCGCACCACGGCTGCCGCGAACAGGATATTGTACAAGATGCGATGGGTTATCAACGCTCTCCTTAGTTCGCAGGCTGGATTGCCAATTCTTGCGTCTAAGGATAAGTCCATCCATCCACGGGGGCGCTCCTGGTGAAAGCTTGTGTGGATCTTTTCTTGCTGCTTGATTCGTCCCGCTTCCCCTAGGTGGGGCAACTCGTTCGTCTCGGGCTCTTCTCGCTCTTCTTCTTGGATCCTCGGTGCACGCGCTTCGTGTCATTCAACGAACAGTTGGGACAACTCGGTGAAGTTGTGGATCGCTCCATTTGGCAGAGATTGATACCAGCGGAGGGCGTCTCCGCGCAGTGTCTCGATGAAGATTTTGCAGCTGATTTGGTCGGGAAGTCCGAACGTTCGCACTGTTATCAAGAAGTGACTAACGTGCTCGTACGGATCCTCTGCCCCGTGGAACTCCTTGCAGTGCGGGAGCTTTAGCCATGATGGAACTGGGTATGCCAAAATTGACTTTGACAGGGGGGATCGCCTTTGCTGGTGTGTGACATCGTTCGGATCTTGCCCCGCTGCGAGAGGGGCCGACTTGCTAGTTGATCCAAGCCACTGGGGTAGGATAGGCGCAACGATGAGCGCTCTTTTCGCCGGGCCTTCAGGGATTGAGGAACTGCATGCGTCGGATAGTTCGGGGGAGGTGTCCACTCTTGCTGGTTCCGTGAACTCAGGCGAAACGGGCACTGCGTTCGGAAATCCTTTGCTCGGTAGTTGGGAATCCATTCCCACAGACGGCGCCAAACTGTTGCGGGTCGCTCGGGTGCTTTGGTAGACCGATCGAATTGAACCACCTTAGCTCGGAAGCGAACCGAGTGCGCAAACAGTCAATTAGAGATTCGTTGAGTACACTGAGACTTTTTAACGTGGAAAACCAGGAAAGGGTAAAAAACCACGCGGTCGGAGCTGTGCCGAACAAACATCCACTATCTTCTGGGGGGTTACAATTAGGGACTTAGAACTCGAGCACGGCAGGCCGCTGCTCGTTACAATAATAGAGGGAGAGAGAAAGTTCCGAAGGTGACAGGCCACCTCCAGAAAAACTAAGTCTTTATCCTTCTGAGAATATTGGAGAACAAAAGTGAGAATGCTGAGTCGCCTTCCGGGAGAACAAAAGTGAGATGCTCCGGAGAACAAAAGTGAGAATGCTGAGTCGTCTTTCGGGATGAGGGAAATCTTCAAGTCCACGATCTTCAAGCGCCGAAGGAGAATCCCGTGAAAATCTTCAAGGAGCTCTCCCGGATACAGAAGGCAAGGTCCCCTCAAATGAAGGCTCTGGGCTCCTTTTATAGCTTTGGTCGGGGGTAGCCCGGTAATTTCGCCGTTGTAACCACCGTAACCACCTGGCGGACGAATCACGTTTTCTGGTTCAGAGCACACAGATCGCCATTTTTCGTAAATGACTGTCTCGCCCTCGGGCGGTTCGGGCAGTTCGGGCAGCTTTGTTGAAGGCGAAAAAGGTGAAGAGCCGTTCCTGCAATCTGAGAAACTAGAAAGACAAAATGTGAGCATGCTAGAAAGACAAAATGTGAGCGTGTTAGAAAGACAAAATGTGACCGTGTCAGAAAGACAAAATGTGAACGTGCCCGAAATGTGAAAGTGCTCTAAGCGCGCTCAGAAGCGTTCTGAGCGCGCAACGAACGGAGAAGCAATCTAAGCGACTGGGGAGGCGTTCTGAGAATGCTCAGAAGCGCGCAACGAGCGCGGGAGCTCTGAGCGCGCAACGAACACGAGAGCGTTCTGAGTGAACGGAGAGGCGTTCTGGGCGCGCAACGAGCGCGGGAGCGATCTGAGCGCGCAATGAACACGGGAGCGTTCTGAGCGAACAGAGATGCGTTCTGAGCGCGCAACGAGCGTGAGAGCTCTGAGCGCGCAACGAACACTAGAGCGTTCTGAGCGAACGGAGAGGCGTTCTGAGCGCGCAACGAGCGCGGGAGCTCTGAGCGCGCAACGAACACGAGAGCGTTCTGAGTATGCTAGGAGGCGTTCTAGGCGAAATCCGGAACCCGGAGAGCGGGCGGCGAGTAAGAAGAGGGGGGATTTGCCCCAACCCCGTTACGGGGGAGAGTGGCTCGGCCGCACCCTAAGGGGGGCGCGGTGCGGCCGCACCCGAGGGGGGTGCGGCTTGGCTTGGCCACACCCCTAGGGGGTGCGGCTGGGCCGCACCCAAGGGGGTGCGGCTTGGATTGGCCGCACCCCAAGGGGGGTGCGTCCGGGCCGCACCCCAATGGGGGTGCGTCCGGGCCGCACCCCAAGGGGGGTGCGTCCGGGCCGCACCCCAAGGGGGGTGCGACTTGGCTTGGCCACACCCCTAGGGGGTGCGGCTGGGCCGCACCCAAGGGGGTGCGGCTTGGATTGGCCGCACCCTAAGGGGGATGCGTCCGGGCCGCACCCCAAGGGGGGTGCGTCCGGGCCGCACCCCAAGGTCGGTGCGTCCGGGCCGCACCCAAGGGGGTGCGACTTGGCTTGGCCATACACCAAGGGGGTGCGGCCGGGCCGCAAGCCGCACCCCTCATGGGGTACGGCTGGGCCGCACCCCTAGGGGGTGCGGCTGGGCCGCACCCCTCATGGGGTGCGGCTGGGCCGCACCCCAAGGGGGTGCGGCTGGGCCGTACCCCACAAGGGGTGCGACTGGGCCGCACCCCTCATGGGGTGCGGTTGGGCCGCACCCCAAGGGGGTGCGGCTTGGCCGCACCCCACATTGGGTGCGGTTTGGTCGCACCCCTCATGGGGTGCGGCTGGGCTGCACCCCACAAGGGGTGCGGTTTGGCCGTTCCCCCCACTATGAGGGTGACTATTCGCACCACACTTGTGGGGTGCGGGCTAATCGCACCCCAGTAGTGGGGTTCGGCTATGGCGGCGTGCTCCGTGCGTTTCGTGTGTGTTCTCGCACTGGCGTTTGGGGCGGAAATGGCGGGTTCGGTTTCTTCAACTCGGGCGATCATGCGTTGACCGTTGACCCCACCTCCCTTTAGTGGAATTTTCTCTAGACGCACTCAAAGGCCTTTATGGATGTATAACAATAGTAATGATATATTGTTGATGAATAGATAAATTCCTTACAATAACATTTGACCTCAACATCAAGGAAAAAGAAGGGATAAAGTTTACTATATAAATTGCAATGAAAATCAAGCTCTATTATTAGTAGCAATATCATAAACAATATGAATAGGGAAGTACAAGACTTGGCGTTCTAGGTGGAATCTGGAACCCGAAGGGCGGGCGGCGAGTCAGAAGAGGGGGGATTTGCCCCAACCCAACTACGGGGGAGAGTGGCTCGGCCGCACCCTAAGGGGGGCGCGGTGCGCCCGCACCCGAGGGGGGTGTGGCTTGGTTGGGCCGCACCCCAAGGGGGTGCGGCCGAGCCGCACCCAAGGGGGTGCGGCTTGGTTTGGCCGCACCCGAGGGGGGTGCGTCCGGGCCGCACCCAAGGGGGTGCGGCTTGGCTTGGCCGCACCCCACAAGGGGTGCGGTTTGGCCGTTCCCCCCACTATGGGGGGTGCGGCTATTCGCACCCCACTAGTTGGGTTCAGCTATGGCGGCGTGCTCCGTGCGTTTCGTGTGTGTTCTCGCACTGGCGGTTGGGGCGGAAATGACGGGTATGGTTTCTTCAACTCGGGCGATCATGCGTTGACCGTTGACCCCACCTCTCTTTAGTGGAATTTTCTCTAGACGCACTCCAAGGCCTTTATGGATGTATAACATAAGCCCCCCAAACCTTCGGAGTCCGAATTTCGGCGCGGAGGAGTTCGGAGATTTCGATTTTTCTGTGGCAGCTTTGATCATTGCTCTCTTCGTGGTGCCTTGTATCGAAATTGCTGTCGAAGGATGAGTGTGTGGTTGCTTTTTGCTTTCTTGTTCTGTTTAGGCGTTTCTCGCTCTGCGCTGCGTTGCGATAGCACTCTCGTGGCCCCGCTGCCCTGGTTGTCGTCGAAGTGTCGATTGAGGAAAGGTGCTTCAAGATGGCCAACGGAGGATGTTCGTACTTTGGGATTGTTGCTGGCTTGCTATTTAGCGTTGATACTTGAACAACTTGATGGCCTTTTACAAAATACCGGATGAGCCCGCGCGAGTCTTAGTAGAATATTTGTTTGCGCGAGTCTGAGCTCGCGGCTTTTACATAACAGAAAAAATAGTTTGCGCGAGTCTGAGCTCGCGGCTTTTACATAATAAAAAATTAGTTTGCGCGAGTCTGAGCTCGCGGCTTTTACATAATAGAAAATTAGTTTGCCCGAGTCTGAGCTCGCGGCTTTTACATAATAGAAAATTAGTTTGCGCGAGTCTGAGCTCGCGACTTTTACATAATAGAAAATTAGTTTGCGCGAGTCTGAGCTCGCGGCTTTTACATAATAGAAAATTAGTTTGCGCGAGTCTGAGCTCCCGACTTTTACATAATAGAAAATTAGTTTGCGCGAGTCTGAGCTCGCGACTTTTACATAATACAGGTTTGGCCGGTGAATAGCGGGTGTATTCAAACCGGGGGTGAACATAGGGGGGCAGGCCCCTACGACGCCGGGACTCGACGGCGGAGGAGAAGGGCGAACCTTCAATCGACGGCGGTGCAAAATCCCCGGGGCAGTGCCCCAAAGTGGCCGGTGAATAGCGGGTGCATTCAAACCGGGGGCGAACGTAAGGGGGGCAGGCCCCTACGACGTCGGGGCTCGACGGCGGAGGAGAAGGGCGAACCTTCAATCGACGGCGGTGCAAAGTCCCCGGGGCAGGGCCCCAAAGTGGTCGGTGAATAGCAGGTGTATTCAAACCGGGGGCGAACGTAAGGGGGGCATCCCCCTACGATGCCGGGACTCGACGGCGGAGGAGAAGGGCGAACCTTCAATCGACGGCAGTGCAAAGTCCCCGGGGCAGGGCCCCAAAGTGGGTTCCTGCAGTGGAATAGTTTAGGATAGGTAAAACATAATTAGAAAATGTACATTGATACACACGCAAGTGCAATCTTGCGGCTTCTGAGCCAATAAGTTTCTGATATACGAGAGAGAAGGTAACATCGTGCTCCCTTTGCGCTGCGCTTGCTCGAGCTCTTTCGATCTTTCAGCATGGTAGGCGGCGATGACTCGGCGTTCGACCCTCGGTGGCATCCTTCTGTGCTTCTTCGCGGAAAGCCTCGAGGTGTCCTGATTGGACAAGACGTTCAATTTCTTCTTTCAACCTGGCACAGTGCTCCGTACGGTGTCCTCGGCCTTTGTGGAAATTGCAAAACTGGAATTGATCTCCGCTATGCTGGGAGAGTGCTCTGGGCCAGTTGATGATTTTGCTGTTGTAGATGACGGACAGTATATGCTCGCGGGGGGCATTTAACGGGGTGTAGACCTGAGAGCTTTGATTTGCTAGCCCTCGGGAGCGGCCTGCTTGGCTCTGAATGGGTGGTAGGGCCTTCTCGAACTATTGTTGCTGTCCCTTTCTCTTGCGACACCTGTCCCCAAGTTGTAGTGGGTTTGACAGTGCCAGAAGATTAGCTTTTTCCGCCAATGCGAGGGTTGCGCGGCCCTCCCGCACGCCTTGCTTCTCAAAATTTGGTTTTGGCGACGGGTTGTAGTTGATCCAAGGGAGCTCGGCTGCGGCTGTGTCGAAACCACGAATTGCATCCTTGAGGATTCTCCCTTTGTTGGTCATGCGTCCAGACATGGAAACGTCGTGGTCCAGGGCGTCTAGTAGGAGGCACCCAAATATTGCGTCGTAGGGGGAGTCTGCCTCTGCGATGACGAACTGAACATCGTACAGGACGGGTTCCGAGTGCATCCCTACTTGGACGGGGAGGGTGACGACTCCTATGGTGGGTACCATAGTTTCGTCTGGGAGCTCTGCGTCGCTGGCCCTGAGCTTTAGGTTCCCGCTTAGGAGTTTGAGCCGCACCACGGCTGCCGCGAACAGGATATTGAACAAGATGCGATGGGTTATCAACGCTCTCCTTAGTTCGCAGGCTGGATTGCCTATTCTTGCGTCTAAGGAGAAGTCCATCCATCCACGGGGGCGCTCCTGGTGAAAGCTTGTGTGGATCTTTTCTTGCTTCTTGATTCGTCCCGCTTCCCCTAGGTGGGGCAACTCGTTCGTCTCGGGCTCTTCTCGCTCTTCTTCTTGGATCCTCGGTGCACGCGCTTCGTGTCATTCAACGAACAGTTGGGACAACTCGGTGAAGTTGTGAATCGCTCCATTTGGCAGAGATTGATACCAGCGGAGGGCGTCTCCGCGCAGTGTCTCGATGAAGATTTTGCAGCTGATTTGGTCGGGAAGTCCGAACGTTCGCACTGTTATCAAGAAGTGACTAACGTGCTCGTACGGATCCTCTGCCCCGTGGAACTCCTTGCAGTGCGGGAGCTTTAGCCATGATGGAACTGGGTATGCCAAAATTGACTTTGACAGGGGGGATCGCCTTTGCTGGTGTGTGACATCGTTCGGATCTTGCCCCGCTGCGAGAGAGGCCGACTTGCTAGTTTATCCAAGCCACTGGGGTAGGATGGGCGCAGCGATGAGCGCTCTTTTCGCCGGGCCTTCAGGGATTGAGGAACTGCATGCGTCGGATAGTTCGGGGGAGGTGTCCACTCTTGCTGGTTCCGTGAACTCAGGCGAAACGGGCACTGCGTTCGGAAATCCTTTGCTCGGTAGTTGGGAATCCATTCCCACAGACGGCGCCAAACTATTGCGGGTCGCTCGGGTGCTTTGGTAGACCGATCGAATTGAACCACCTTAGCTCGGAAGCGAACCGAGTGCGCAAACAGTCAATTAGAGATTCGTTGAGTACACTGAGACTTTTTAACGTGGAAAACCAGGAAAGGGTAAAAAACCACGCGGTCGGAGCTGTGCCGAACAAACTTCCACTATCTTCTGGGGGGTTACAGTTAGGGACTTAGAACTCGAGCACGGCAGGCCGCTGCTCGTTACAATAATAGAGGGAGAGAGAAAGTTCCGAAGGTGACAGACCACCTCCAGAAAAACTAAGTCTTTATCCTTCTGAGAATATTGGAGAACAAAAGTGAGAATGCTGAGTCGCCTTCCGGGAGAACAAAAGTGAGATGCTCCGGAGAACAAAAGTGAGAATGCTGATGTACAACCCGTATTCGCCGAGTGGGCCCCTCAAGCCAAGTGGCGAGACCTGGGTCAGCCCGATCATTCGCCCCGGCTAGGAGGTGGAAGTACCCCCGGTTTGGTGGGGGTAAGGTGCAGAAGAGAAGGGGCTAGGCGAGTGGTGCTCTCACGGACCATTCGCCCGGGAGCGTGGGCACTCGCACAGCTAGGCGGGTGCCCAGCGAGTGGTGCCCTCACGGACCATTCGCCCAGGATGATTTGAGGGGGAAATGACCCTAATACCCCTGGTGGGCTGCAAATAGCCCTTCGGAACAGCGGAGTTAGGCTGTTAGCAGACCAATTTGGGGTGCTGTTAGTAAAACCAAAAGGCGGATTCATGTTATTTGCAGACCAGCCTAGAAAAACCTATTAATAGACCCTTAAGGGCACCTTGGAGGAGATCCGATTTTAGAGAATCCTCTCCTCCAGGCTAGTTTTTGGTCGGCGGCTAGTGCCCTCCAAGGTGCCCGGTTGAGCTCTGGTTTGGGAGGGGGAGCTCTCTAATATCTTCCGGGTGTGTGGCAGGACCTCCTCGCTTCAGCCTTGGGTCTATTCATATTCTCACATCCACCGTCAAGAGAGTCTAGTGAGGGAGAAGTAAGCATCGGCTACACCCCCAGTGGGTCCGAACTCAAGAGACCTGTTGAAGGTTTCAATATTTTTGGTGCGGTGAGCGTGGACCGTAGCCGGTGAAGGAAAATCTTGAATTAGGTTCGATGACAGGAGATAGGGGGAATAGTTCTGACTCAGGCCACTCGCAGCCACCCGCGACAGGAGAGTGGCTGGAGATGTTTGAGAAGTTCAAGCGAGAAGTCCTGCAGGCAGTCCTCGCAGCAAGGAGCGAGTGCGAGACCCCGGCAGTCCCCGTGGTTCCACCCCTGCAGATCGGCGAGAACGCACCGGGGCAGCGGCCGGGGAAGGAGGTGCCAGCAGAAGGCAGTGCGCGAGATCTCCCAGGGCGGCAGCTGTTCAGCAGTCCGGCGAGTGCTGAGGTGTGCGAGCTAGCTCCGCGCGAGAGGACCATTCGCCGAGCAGGGGAAGGGAGCCCCTTTTGCGAGATGATACTCTCAGCCCCAGTTCCAGAGGGGTTTCGTGGGCCGGAGATGTCCTACTACACCGGCAAGGAGGATCCAGTCGTGCACCTGCAGTGGTTTGAGGACATGACATCGATCCTTCCCATGTCGGATGCTTTTCAATGCCGACTCTTCGCAACCACCCTGAAGGAGAAAGCAAGGGACTGGTTCCACCAGCTTTCCGCGGGTTCCATCTACACGTTCGATGATCTGCGCCGAGGCTTTCGGCTGCGCTTCTCGACGTCAAAAAAGAGGAAGAAGGATGCGGAGGCTCTCTTCAAGATCAGGCAGAGGGAGGGAGAGTCCCTGACACACTACATGGACAGGTTCCAGGAGGAGATACACCTTGTGCAGGAGGTGTCGGGATTTGCCCTTCAGATGGCGTTCATCGTAGGGCTGCGAGACGGGTTCTTCAAGATGGACCTGAAGAGGAGGCCTCCCTCATCCTTTGAAGAATTGATGGAGCGAGCAGCAGAAGAGATCGAAGGGGAGGCGGCTAACCCAGAGTTCTACAGGAGGTTGGCAAAAATGAGCGAGCCCGAGGTGAGGCAGCAAGAAGGGAGAAGGCGAGATGAACCCAGGGGTCAGGGGTTCGAAAGACCGCCTCAGAATTGGAGGAATCAGGAGCCCAACAACAGGTTGGGCTGGAGGCACCAGGAAGGACCGGCGAGAGGTCAGGAAGAGGGGTACCAAGGAAGATAAGCGGGAGGAATGAATCCGGGGTGGAGGCAGGGTCCCAGACCCCCTCACCCCCCAAGGGAGCAAGCTATGACAGTAGGCCGAGGAAGAGGAGGCAGAGGAGCAAGAGGAGGAAGAGGAAGAGCAGGAAGAGGGGGCAGGGTGGCGCTGCCTTATTGTGACTTTCATCAGGAAGAAGGTCACGCGACCGCCACCTGCCCAGAATTCTTGGAGATGAGGGAGAGAGGTCAGCCACGGCGGCAGCAGGCCAGGATCGAGGAAATGCTCCCGGAAGCGGAAGAAGACCGATGCGAGGACATGGAGGATACAGGAACCAGGGGGGAATCGGGGTGATTCATGGAGGGGTTGGGATATAAGCCTCTCGCAAGAGGAGCTTCCAGGCGATGTTCCGAAGAGACGTCGCGTCGACTTCCCAGACCCCACCCCTCTCGGAGAAGCTCACCTTCTCCTCGGAAGACATGCCAGATTATGAAGATCCATTCTGCGACGCCCTGGTGATTCAGACGGCGATTGAAAATTTCACGGTCTCCCGGATCCTGGTCGATAACGGGAGCTCGGTGAACGTGATCTTCAAGAAGGCCTTCGACGCAATGGAGGTGGAAAAGAAGAGGGTGCAGGCCTCCGACGGACCGCTGTTCGGTTTCTCAGGAGAGCGGAAGGAGGTCGAGGGAGGTGTTGGTCTCCAGGTGACGCTAGGAGGAGTCCCAAGAAACTGCCGGTTCGTCATTGTGGACGCTCCGAGCAGCTATAACGCCATTTTCGGACGACCCCTCATCAGCGCTTTCCGGTGCGTGCCCTCATCGTACCATCAGTGCTTGAAGCTCCATAGTGGAGGAGTTCAGATCCGCGTCCGAGGAGATGCTAAGGTGGCGAGACAGTGCTATGTGACTGCCGTCAACACCATCTCTTGGATGGCAGATGCCGAGAAGATGGATGAGGAGATGGCGATGCCGGAAGGGCCGAGAGAAGAAGTGGAGCAGAGAGAAGTAGGGGGAGAGGGCGGTGCCCGAGAGGTCGAGCTGATGGAGGTCGCTCGTGAGGAGCAGGAGGTCGAGTTGATGGAGGTTGCTCGCGAGGAGCAGGGGGTCGAGTTGATGGAGGTTGCTCGCGAGGAGCAGGAAGTCGAGCCAGTAAAGGCAGAAGGAGTCCCAGAGGAAGAGGCCCGGGCAGAAGGGCGAAAAGCAAAGGGCCAATGGGAAGAGCCAGCCCGGCTCGATCCGGCAGAAGAGGTGGTGGGGATGGAGGTCCTCACCCAGGAGGGAAGGGTGAAAGAAGTGCGGATCAGCGGGGGTCTCGGCCAGGAGGACAGGGTGAAGATGCTGGAGTGCATCCAGAAGAACGTGGATGTCTTCGCATGGAGCGCAGCTGATATGCCAGGAATCGAGGGGACGTGGCTTGCCATCGTCTCAACCTCGATCCGGAAGCCCGTCCCATCCAGCAGAAGAGAAGAACCTTCGCCAGCAAGCTCGAAGGACCCATCCGCGAGGAGGTGGCAAAACTCCTCGAAGCAGGTTTTGTATCGGAGATCCAGTATCCAGGCTGGGTCTCCAATGTCGTAATGATAAAAAAGGCCGATGGCCGCTGGCGCATGTGTGTGGATTTTTCATTATTAAATAAGGCCTGCCCTAAGGATTGCTATCCCTTGCCTCGGATCGACGCGCTGGTTGACTCAGCCGTCGGTTTTTCTGTGATGAGTTTTTTGGATGCTTTTTCAGGTTATCACCAGATCAGGATGCACCCCCCAGACGTCAAAGACGTCTCGTTCATCACCAGGGAAGGATGCTACTGCTATAAGATGATGCCCTTCGGGTTGAAAAATGAGGAGCAACCTACCAGAAGATGATGGACCGGGTATTTAGGGAGCAAAGGGGAAGGAACCTGGAGGTCTACGTGGATGACCTTATGATGAAGAGCAAATGCGTGAACTCTCACATCCAGGACCTCGAGGAGACCTTCGCCACCCTACGCAAGTACAAGATGCGCCTAAACCCCCTGAAGTATGTGTTCGGGGCCAGTAAGGGGAAATTCCTGGGGCATCTTCTCACCCCTTGGGGGGTAGAACCTAACCCGGACAAGGTGAAGGCCATAATGGGGCTGGGGTCGCCACGGAACGCCAAAGAAGTTCAGCGCTTGACCGGAAGGCTCGCGGGGCTGAGCAGGTTTCTCTCCCGAGCCGGGGAGAAATGCTCCCCCTTTTTCAAAACGTTGCGAGGTAACCAGAAGTTTGAATGGACAGAAGAATGCGAGGAGGCCTTCCAGGCCTTGAAAAGCCAACTCACCAAGGCTCCACTGCTCCAAGGTCCCAAAGAGGGGGAGGATCTATACCTATATCTCGGGGTCGGGACAGAGGCCGTAAGCTCCATCCTGGTTCGGGAGGAAGGCAAGAAGCAGCTGCCCGTCTACTACGTGAGCAGGGTCCTGAGGGAAGCAGAGCTCAGATACCCGATTTTGGAGAAGTTGGCCTTTGCTTTGATCGTCGCAGCAAGGAAGCTCAGGCCATACTTCCAGGCCCATTCAATTCAAGTAGTGACAGACCACCCTCTCCGCCAGATCTTCGAAGGAGTGGAACACTCGGGAAGGCTCGCAAAATGGTCGATAGAGCTAAGTGAATTCAACATTACCTTTGTCCCACGACTATCCATGAAGGCGCAGGTGGTGGCTGATTTCATGGCAGATTATGTGGTCGAGATGAATGGAGATGGAGCCCCTCGTCACGTCCCGTTGAAGCTGCTGGTGGACGGGGCTTCGGGCAAGAATTCACTCGGAGGAGGGGTGGTGCTGGAGAGTCCCCAAGGAGTAAAAATCGAGCAGACACTAGTGATACACTTCCCAATCACCAACAACCAGGCGGAGTATGAGGCGGTGATCGCCGGTCTACGGTTGGCCCAGGAGCTCGGTGTCCATGACGTGGAGGTCCTCACCGACTCAATGGTAATAGCCTCTCAGATCAGGGGAGAGTTCGAAGCAAGGGAGCCTGCGCTCATAAGGTACTTGGCCAAAGTGAGAGGTCTCATGGGAACGTTCAAAACTTTCTCCATCCGGCACGTCCCTCGGGAGGAGAGCACCCCGGCGGATCGGTTGGCCAAATCTGGTCCTCGAGCCGGGGGGACCCTGACGGATCTGTTCCGCCCTTCGATTGAGGAGGGAGAGCTCATGGAAGTGGAGCAACGACCCTCCTGGAAGGATCCCTTCATCACCTTCCTTGCAACAGGAAAGTTTCCGGAGGAGGTTCCAGACCAGAGACGCTTCCGATATAAGTCCACCTACTACGTACTCCACGAGGGAGACTTGTATCGGAAGACCCTCTCGGGCCTCCTGGCCCGATGCGTTTCAGAAGAGGAGGTCCCAAAGATCTTGGAATAAGTCCACTCCGGCGAGTGCGGCAGCCACTCGGGGAGCAGGATGTTGGAGGCAAGAATAGTGAGGCAGGGGTACTTCTGGCCAACCCTAAGTATAGACGCGGCAGCCTTCGCCAAGAGATGCCAGAAGTGCCAAATGTTCGCCCCGCTCCAGCTCGTGCCAGCTCAGAGGCTAAAGAGTATCACGGCGCCCTGGCCATTCGCCATATGGGGAATGGATCTGGTAGGACCCTTCCCCCAGGCTAGTGGGCAGAGGAGGTTTCTCCTAGTAATGATTGACTACTTCTCAAAATGATTGGAGATCAAGGCGTTGGCTAAGGTCACCTCCCAGGTAATCCGCAACTTCGTATGGGGGGAGATCATTTGTCGGCATGGGCTTCCACAGGCCATAGTCACGGATAATGGTCCGCAGTTCGCAAGCGAGGAATTCATCAGCTTCTGTGGCCAGCTGGGGATAGACCTCAGGTTTGCATCCGTTCATCATCCCAGGAGCAACAGGCAGGTGGAGGCGGCAAACAAGGTCATCGTGAACCTGCTCAAGAAAAAGGTGGAAAATCTGAAGGGCAATTGGGTAGAACAGCTTCCATCGGTCTTGTGGGCCCTAAGAACTACCCCTAACACCGCCACAGGAGAAACCCCTTTCAAGCTCTCTCACGACTGCGAGGCTGTCATCCCCATAGAGTTCGAGGTTAGGACACCACGGGTAAAGGCCGCCGCTAGTGGGGAAGAAGATTGGAGAGCCGAGAACGAGGAGGAGTTGCGGCTCTCCCTCGACCTCATCGAAGAAGCCCGGGACCTGGCAGCCATTCGCCAAGAAGAGGTCAAGCGGCGGATGGCCAGGTATTTCGACAAGCACATCAGGGTCAAGCAATTCGAGAAGGGAGATCTGGTGCTCAAGAAGGCCGACGCGGCTGGAAGGTCCGCCGTAGTGGGAAAACTTAACCCCAATTGGGAGGGCCCCTACGCCGTGAAAGAGGCACTAAGGTCTGGGGGGTATCGCCTTCAGAATGTGGAGGGACAACCTCTCAGCCACACCTGGAGTGGTGACGATCTTAAACGTTTCTATCCCTGAAACTATGTAATGAAAATGTTTTGAAATAAGAATATTTTGTTTAACATATGTGTTTGAGATTGATACTGCAGCTTGTAGGAAAAACTCCGAAAGCTCCAAAGAAGACCCCGAGCAGACCCGCTGTCCAGGCTCTCATCTAGCTGGCAGGTCCGAAGGCTCACTCGGAGGCAGGTTCTATATGAAAGAAAAGAAGACCCCGATCAGACCCGCTGTCCAGGCTCTCATCTAGCTGGCAGGTCCGAAGGCTCACTCGGAGGCAGGTTCTATGTGAAAGAAAAGAAGGCACCGAGCAGACCCGTTGTCTAGGCTCTCATCTAGCTGGCAGGTCCGAAGGCTCACTCGGAGGCAGGTTCTATGTGAAAGAAAAGAAGTCCCCGAGCAGACCCGCTATCCAGGCTCTCATCTAGCTGGCAGGTCCGAAGGCTCACTCGGAGGCAGGTTCTATGTGAAAGAAAAGAAGGCCCCGAGCAGACCCGCTGTCCAGGCTCTCATCTAGCTGACAGGTCCGAAGGCTCACTCGGAGGCAGGTTCTATGTGCAAGAAAAGAAGGCCCCGAGCAGACCCGCTGTCCAGGCTCTCATCTAGCTGGCAGGTCCGAAGGCTCACTCGGAGGCAGGTTCTATGTGAAAGAAAAGAAGGCCCCGAGCAGACCTGCTGTCCAGGCTCTCATCTAGCTGGCAGGTCCGAAGGCTCACTCGGAGGCAGGTTCTATGTGAAAGAAAAGAAGGTCCCGAGCAGACCCGCTGTCCAGGCTCTCATCTAGCTGGCAGGTCCGAAGGCTCACTCGGAGGCAGGTTCTATGTGAAAGAAAAGAAGGCCCTGAGCAGACCCGCTGTCCAGGCTCTTATCTAGCTGGCAGGTCCGAAGGCTCACTCGGAGGCAGGTTCTATGTGAAAGAAAAGAAGGCCCCGAGCAGACCCGATGTCCAGGCTATCATTTAGCTGGCAGGTCCGAAGGCTCACTCGGAGGCAGGTTCTATGTGAAAGAAAAGAAGGCCCCGAGCAGACACGCTGTCTAGGCTCTCATCTAGCTGGCAGGTCCGAAGGCTCACTCAGAGGCAGGTTCTATGTGAAAGAAAAGAAGGCCCCGAGCAGACCCGCTGTCCAGGCTCTCATCTAGCTGGCAGGTCCGAAGGCTCACTCGGAGGCAGGTTCTATGTGAAAGAAAAGAAGGCCCCGAGCAGACCCGCTGTCCAGGCTCTCATCTAGCTGGCAGGTCCGAAGGCTCACTCGGAGGCAGGTTCTATGTGAAAGAAAAGAAGGCCCCGAGCAGACCTGCTGTCCAGGCTCTCATCTAGCTGGCAGGTCCGAAGGCTCACTCGGAGGCAGGTTCTATGTGAAAGAAAAGAAGGCCCCGAGCAGACCCGCTGTCCAGGCTCTCATCTAGCTGGCAGGTCCGAAGGCTCACTCGGAGGCAGGTTCTATGTGAAAGAAAAGAAGGCCCCGAGCAGACCCGCTATCCAGACTCTCATCTAGCTGGCAGGTCCGAAGGCTCACTCGGAGGCCGGCTCTATGTGAAAGAAACGAAGGCCCCGAGCAGACCCGCTGTCCAGGCTCTCATCTAGCTGGCAGGCCCGAAGGCTCACTCGGAGGCAGGTTCTATGGGAAAGGAAAGAAGGCCCCGAGCAGACCCGCTGTCCGGGCTCTCATCTAGCTGGCAGGTCTGAAGGCTCACTCGATGGCAGGTTCAAAATTCTCAAAAAGTGGCCTCAAGAGCACTCGCATTGACCACGCCCGGGAGAGATGACCTCACTTCACCTTCATGACTGCCTACGCAAAACCCCGGTTTGGGCGAATGGTAAGGAAGTGCGAGTGGGGCAGGCAGCGGGAAGCGAAGGGGGGCGACACGCCTAGGTCATCCCCGAGCATTCGCTAGGTGGCCGGGACAGTCGCACTACAGCTTAAACGTCCTAATGAGCCTAGCGAAGTTATAGCGGCGAATGAGAAAGAATTAACGTCCTAGCGAGCCTAGCGAGACATAACAACCAATGAGGAAAAAGTGGAGATGGTACAAAAATGGAAAGCACAAAAATCGTGATCAATATATATATCTTTCAAGGGCACTCGCCCCGTTCATGATTACATTCAAAAGATTTTAATTAAAATACGGCAAAAAATACAAGGCCCATCTCAGGGGTCGGCGGGCTTCTCGCCGGAAGATCTATCGCTCTCGCCTGAATCCGATAGGTGGGCGTCTTCTCGCGGCTCGCCATCCTCATCTTCCGGGAAGGGGATCGGGATGAAGAGCTCGGGGACGACCTGTCGGGCAGAGAGACATTCGGCCTCTTCCTTCAGGTACCCAGCCTGCCGCAACACCTGCAGCGCATGCTTCACGGCGCTCTGGGCGTTCTCCTGCATCAATTGCTCCAGCTCGTGGTGGGGGTAGAAGTGCCCCCCGCTCCCCAAGGCGAGTGCCGAGACCTCGGCTTCTCGCGACCGCTTGGCCTCGGCCTTGGCCAGCCGGACTTCGTCCTCAAGGCCAGCCACCCGAGCACGAAGCATCTCGGCAACTGTGGTGTCCTAAGAGTAATAATAAAGGTGGTAAGAAGAAAGTACATCAATCGGCAACAGGTCACTCGCGGGGAGGGAGAAAATATATACCTCCGCAACGGGGCGGCTGGCGAGAAGGGTTTCCGCAGCTGCCAGCTTCGTCCTGAGTTCCTGCGCCTCGGCAGAAACGACGGTCCTGGACTCCTCAACCTCCGCCAAGCTCCGCGCCAGTTTGATGCTCCGGCGCGAAGACATATGCGCGAGCTCGAGCGCCCGCAGCATGGCCCTGGCGGTCTCATGGGCGAGGACCTGAGTCGTCTCGGCATCATAGACTTCAGCATCCTCCCGACCGTAGAGGGCATACGAGATGGCATAGGCCTCACCACTCGCGAGGTCACTCTCTATCCACGATGGATGAAGGGTGGAGAGCGAGACCCTGTTGGCGTTCCTGTCCCACTTTACCAGGGGGGGCCCTGAGGGGTCCACGTACTTCTCGCCGCTGGGGAAGTTCCGGTGGTCCCTGGGCAATGGAGGCGGCGACAACGACGATCCCGCGCGAAGGGTGGTCTCGCCTGGCGCACCCACCCCCGGGGTTTGAGTCTGAGCACTCGCCCCTAGGGTCTCGTCCAAGACCCCCTTCCCCTTGGCGGAGGGGGGATTCTTTGATTTCTTGGAAGAAGAGGAGGTCAGCGCCCCCGGTTTCCGCTTATTTCCGCTAGGCTTGGAGGAGGAGGGTTCCTCCCGACAGGCATCCGCTGCAGCCTGTGCGAAAGACACAGAAGCCCCAGAGGGACGCGGCGGGTGAAGGGGAAAGCTACGCACGCCTGCATAATATTGCGAGTGATTTAGCGAATGGTATAAGAGTCACAAGATCGAAACGAACGAAGTCCCAAGAACTTACCCTCGCCCCGCGGAATGAGCGGGAGCGAGTTGACGTTTCGCCGGAGATAGACGAGGTCCATCCCGTGCTCCAAGATGTATTGGTGGAGTTTGGCCTCGTGCCCCCCTAGGGTCGGGGGGCGGAAGGTTGACTCCTCCTCCTGCACTGGGGCGAGAAGTGTATTTCCCAGGTTCCCGCTGACGAAGAGGAAGCGCCGAACCCAGTCGTGATTCTTATTCGGGAGCCCGTAATGCTTGAGCGGGTTCAGACCCGAGAAGAATGAGATGTCGTTGATGCAGCGAAAGGTGTAGAGCTTGCGGAAGACGGGGAGCGAGAACTCGATCCCCTCTTCTCGCAGATAGCTCGCGTACCCGACCAGCATGGCGATGGAGTTGGGGTTGAGCTGGCCGGGCACGACTCCATAATATCTGAAGGTCTGGCGGAGTTCTGGCCAGATGGGAAGGCGAAACCCCACCTCGAAGTGCTCTAGCGGGATCGCGAGAGCACAGGGCGAGATGGAGTTTAGGCGCTCGTCCGGCCTGGGCTTTCGCGCCTCGAACCCGGGCGGGATGTAGTCCGCGACCGCAGTCAAATAAGCCTCGTCGGAAAGGTCGCATGAATCGAAGGTGTGGTTGACGAACGCGCTGGCACACCTGGCCCTGCCTTCCGCATCACCACCCATGTCGCGAATGACGAATGATGAGGAAGCAGCAGAGAAGGGAGAAGCGCGAGTGCTAGCGCGAGGGAAGGGGGGGAGCGGATGGTAAGGTATTTAATACGGTGGTTGAAAGGCCTATTTATAGAGGGGTAAACGGCGTTTGGGCTTTCGAGGTAACGGGTGTGCAGATGGCAGTCGCGCCTTCCCGACGCCTAGGAACCCGGGCCGACCCCTCTCGCCCAGTAATGACAAGTGCCCTGTGGCTATTCGCTCATCGACTACGCGAAAGAGGTTGAGAAAGCATTCAGCAATAATAAAACACTCGGCAATACCCAAGCGAGAAACAGGAAATAAAAGACAAAGAATAGAGCATTCGCAAAACACATGACATAAGATTATTACAAACAGAAATAAAAATTCAGCATCCACGCTACAGAAAGCAGAAAAATTACAAGAAGGGCGAATGAAGACTGGCTCAATACTCCTCCCAGACCCACCGACCTCGCTTTCGCGACCCAACTTCCAGAGGCATTCACGGACGGAAATACGCGAGCATGTTGGTGATCTCGCGGGAAGCCAGTTGGAGTTGGTCCCGGGCTCGTGCGGCGTGCCTTTCGGGAGAGAACTCCCCTCCTTCACCCCCCAGGCGCTCCACCGTCGCGAGAATGCGCGAGTAGTCCCGCTGGAGGCCCTTTAACTCACGCGCGACTCTCAGCCGCACGTCGTCCACCTGGTCGGCAACATTTCGCTGGATGTGGATGAGCTTCCCCAAGACCTCCGAGATCCGATCCTTCAGGGTCGCGTGATCTGAGGAGTCGCCCAGAAAGTCGGCGAGATCCCCAGGGGAAGGGAGAGGCGAGAGCATCCCCTCTCCCCCCTCGTAGTAGGAGTCAAAGGGGGAGGCTTCCCGATAGCCTGCGAAATCACAACTAGGTCAGTAGTGATAAAATATGCGAGTGCGATAGGGGCGGGTGAGTGAACTGACCGGGGGTGGGGTCCTGGTGACCTGAAGGACGAGACGAATGGGGGTGCGTTCCAAACAGCCAGGCGGGAGGTAAGACCTTTCCCTTTCCAGGACGGTAAGGCTGTGAGGTAGGAGCTAGAGCATCCGAAGGATCGTCCGCGCGGCCCTGCTGACCGGATCCCTTCTAGGGGGACACCTTCAGCTCATCCGCAAGCACGGAGGGGTTCGGTCGAACAGGGGAAGTCGGAGGAATAGAGTTCCGCAGCGAAAGGTTGGGGTCGAGGGCTACAAAAAACAGTGGTCAGCAGCGAGCAGCACGAAGGATGAATCTAAAAGGGGTTACAACTTACCGGACTGCAATGATGTCTAGCCCGGAGGAGGTGGAGGAGCAAGGTCCCGATCTGGAGGCCTCTCGTCCGGGGGAGGTGGCACCACGACACTGCTCGAGACGGCCTCGTGGCCGGTCTCGGGCATCGAGATCCCCTGCGAATGGTCAGAGCGAAGGCAGTGTAAGGAGAGGAACTGAACAGAGGGACGAGAGGAATCCTCATACCTGCGTCCCGGGGTCCGGAGGATTCCTTGCCGGAAGAGTATCCGCCGGCGGAGTCCTCGCCGGAGGAGTGCCCGCAGGGGATTCCGAGGCAGTCTCGCCTCTCTGACGATTCAGTCGAATCGCCTTGGCTCGACGCGAGACGTAGGGGGCACTCGGGTCCCGCTTAGACATAAGCCAGGGAGCAAATTTGGTTGCCTTGGGGGCAGTTACAGCTTGGGCCGCGGCCAGACGCTCGATCATCTCCAGCGAGAGGGGTCTCGCGGAAGGCTTGTGAGAAGACATTGATCTCGGTGAAGGGCTGCGGGAGGGAAGAAGCTCCGAATCGAGGGTTGTCAACGCTCCAGGAAGTTCTGACATATATATAGGACAACGGTGGGACCCACAGAATCTTGTGAGTCCAGTCAGCAAGCACTCACCGAATACAGGGTTGGACTGTTCTTTCCGAGCGTAGTAACCACTCGCAAAGAGCGGGGATTGTGTACAACCCGTATTCGCCGAGTGGGCCACTCAAGCCAAGTGGCGAGACCTGGGTCAGCCCGATCATTCGCCCCGGCTAGGAGGTGGAAGTACCCCCGGTTTGGTGGGGGTAAGGTGCAGAAGAGAAGGGGCTAGGCGAGTGGTGCTCTCACGGACCATTCGCCCGAGAGCGTGGGCACTCGCACAGCTAGGCGGGTGCCCAGCGAGTGGTGCCCTCACGGACCATTCGCCCAGGATGATTTGAGGGGGAAATGACCCTAATACCCCTGGTGGGCTGCAAATAGCCCTTCGGAACAGCGGAGTTAGGCTGTTAGCAGACCAATTTGGGGTGTTGTTAGTAAAACCAAAAGGCGGATTCATGTTATTTGCAGACCAGCCTAGAAAAACCTATAAATAGACCCTTAAGGGCACCTTCGAGGAGATCCGATTTTAGAGAATCCTCTCCTCCAGGCTAGTTTTTGGTCGGCGGCTAGTGCCCTCCAAGGTGCCCGGTTGAGCTCTGGTTTGGGAGGGGGAGCTCTCTAAGATCTTCCGGGTGTGTGGCGGGACCTCCTCGCTTCAGCCTTGGGTTTATTCATATTCTCACATCCACCGTCAAGAGAGTCTAGTGAGGGAGAAGTAAGCATCGGCTACACCCCCAGTGGGTCCGAACTCAAGAGACCTGTTGAAGGTTTCAACAGCTGAGTCGTCTTTCGGGATGAGGGAAATCTTCAAGTCCACGATCTTCAAGCGCCGAAGGAGAATCCCGTGAAAATCTTCAAGGAGCTCTCCCGGGTACAGAAGGCAAGGTCCCCTCAAATGAAGGCTCTGGGCTCCTTTTATAGCTTTGGTCGGGGGTAGCCCGGTAATTTCGCCGTTGTAACCATCGTAACCACCTGGCGGACGAATCACGTTTTCCGGTTCGGAGCACACAGATCGCCATTTTTCGTAAATGACCGTCTCGCCCTCGGGCGGTTCGGGCAGTTCGGGCAGCTTTGTTGAAGGCGAAAAAGGTGAAGAGCCGTTCCTGCAATCTGAGAAACTAGAAAGACAAAATGTGAGCATGCTAGAAAGACAAAATGTGAGCGTGTTAGAAAGACAAAATGTGACCGTGTCAGAAAGACAAAATGTGAACGTGCCGAAATGTGAAAGTGCTCTGAGCACGCTCAGAAGCGTTCTGAGCGCGCAACGAACGGAGAAGCAATCTGAGCGACTGGGGAGGCGTTCTGAGAATGCTCAGAAGCGCGCAACGAGCGCGGGAGCTCTGAGCGCGCAATGAACACGAGAGCGTTCTGAGTGAACGGAGAGGCGTTCTGGGCGCGCAACGAGCGCGGGAGCGCTCTGAGCGCGCAATGAACACGGGAGCGTTCTGAGCGAACAGAGATGCGTTATGAGCGCGCAACGATCGTGGGAGCTCTGAGCGCGCAACGAACACGAGAGCGTTCTGAGCGAACGAAGAGGCGTTTTGAGCGCGCAACGAGCGCGGGAGCTCTGAGCGCGCAACGAACACGAGAGCGTTCTGAGTGTGCTAGGAGGCGTTCTAGGCGAAATCCGGAACCCGAAGAGCGGGCGGCGAGTAAGAAGAGGGGGGATTTGCCCCAACCCCGTTACGGGGGAGAGTGGCTCGGCCGCACCCTAAGGGGGGCGCGGTGCGGCCGCACCCGAGGGGGGTGCGGCTTGGCTTGGCCACACCCCTAGGGAGTGCGGCTGGGCCGCACCCAAGGGGGTGCGGCTTGGATTGGCCGCACCCCAAGGGGGGTGCGTCCGGGCCGCACCCCAAGGGGGGTGCGTCCGGGCTGCACCCAAGGGGGTGCGACTTGGCTTGGCCATACACCAAGGGGGTGCGGCCGGGCCGCAGGCCGCACCCCTCATGGGGTACGGCTGGGCCGCACCCCTAGGGGGTGCGGCTGGGCCGCACCCCTCATGGGGTGCGGCTGGGCCGCACCCCAAGGGGGTGCGGCTTGGCCGTACCCCACAAGGGGTGCGACTGGGACGCACCCCTCATGGGGTGCGGTTGGGCCGCACCCCTCATGGGGTGCGGCTGGGCCGCACCCCACATGGGGTGCGGCTTGGCCGCACCCCTCATGGGGTGCGGCTGGGCCGCACCCCACAAGGGGTGCGGTTTGGCCGTTCCCCCCACTATGGGGGTGACTATTCGCACCACACTTGTGGGGTGCGGGCTAATCGCACCCCAGTAGTGGGGTTCGGCTATGGCGGCGTGCTCAGTGCGTTTCGTGTGTGTTCTCGCACTGGCGTTTGGGGCGGAAATGGCGGGTTCGGTTTCTTCAACTCGGGCGATCATGCGTTGACCGTTGACCCCACCTCCCTTTAGTGGAATTTTATCTAGACGCACTCAAAGGCCTTTATGGATGTATAACAATAGTAATGATATATTGTTGATGAATAGATAAATTCCTTACAATAACATTTGACCTCAACATCAAGGAAAAAGAAGGGATAAAGTTTACTATATAAATTGCAATGAAAATCAAGCTCTATTATTAGTAGCAATATCATAAACAATATGAATAGGGAAGTACAAGACTTGGATCCACTAAAGACATTTAAAAGTGGTCAATTTCTTAAATCAAACTCTAGGATCTTGTTTAAATCGTATTTTTTTGTAGTTTATGTTAAAACATGGTTCGACGCTCATTTGATTTAAGAATGACAATTTCTGATAAAAAAATTAATATATATTGGCAAGCGTCTTAGTGTGAAGGAACAACTAGATATGTTGCTACAGATATTCGAGTATCAGGAACTAAGCGCATGTAATAAAGAACAGTAGTGCTCAAGATTAGTCATTATCATCAGTTGCTACTGCCCGACGATAGCACTCACGTATGTCACATTGCAGGTGATTATCGGTTGTGGATGTAAGGAATTATGGACTACCTGGAGGATTTTCAAGAAAGACTCTATCGCCGGCGATAGCCGCTAACGCCCAACGGCGTTAGCTTAGAAGAGCGACCTGGAGAAGTCCCCACATGATTTCAAGTCAACCTGGATGAACATCAAAGAATTCACTACCGCACAACATTGCTAACTAGTGTCCCACGGTAAAAATACAGAATTCTTGCGGAGCAGCAAATTGGACATTGTCGCTCGGCCATAGTCCAGGCGGTGGCTAGCTTCATAAGGAAACCCCTGTGGCGCAGAGGAGGAACCAAATCATGGGCTATTCAAATTTAACGACCGCCCCGCAGTGGTAGCTATTGCCAAGAGATATGTCACGGATCAATATTTTGGGGTTAAGGCTCAGGAAGATTCCAGAGAAATTTGAAGTCTTGTACATAAGATGGAGGAGAATTCTAGAGTAATCATGTATCTTGTACATACTAGAGATGTATAAAATAATCTAGAATAGTAGGAGTCTAGAATCTTTTGTACTTTGGAGGGAAACCTCTTTGAGGCCTATAAAAAGGGGAAGACCTCCTCATTCGTAGATCATCCAAGTTTTGGACAAGCAATAGAGTTCTTTCACTTGTGAGCTTTCTCTTGAGTTGTTTTCTCACCCTTCTCTTCATCACCACCTAGTTCTTGCAGGAGAGGCTGACTTAACTTGGCTATGCAAAGTGGCAAGGAGGAGCTAAGGCCGCAAGCTTGTAAGGAGACAAGTCTGTGAGAGTTGGTATCAAAGCGAGGTTCACTCAAGTTCGTGAGGAGACAGAGCCAGGTTCACAAGAAGGTTAAATGGTCGATGAAATGGGTAACTAAAGCGTGGAGGAGCGCGACAGGGAGGCTGCGCAACAATCAGAAAAGAAGAAGTGAGGCCAAAGCAAATCTCGTGAGGAAGCACATTTGGATCTCGTGTTGGTGGATTGGGACAAGCGCATGACGACGGTGGAACAGGATGTCCACTTAGATGTTTGCGGAGAACTATAGGCCGTCAAGCAAGTGCTACCGGCTTACAGAGAGCTAGACTTATTGAAGGCCCAAGTCCAAGCCTGCCTTGGTGCAAATGCAGAGTTTACTCAAAGGTGCGATCAGCTTGAGGATGACTATGAGGAGCGGATCGCCAAATTAGAGGAAGAACTGGCCTTGTGCAAGAGGGTCATTGCTGCTGAAGGAAATGGTGGGGTTGTGGCAAACGCAAGGATCGATGTGCTTAAGCCAAAACCCTTCTCGAGGAATAGGGATGTAACGTCTCAGGCCCGGGTCTTCCCATCGGGACAATATCCACAGAGAGCCTCGCACTACCGACGTACCGGGCTGCAGCCCAAACACCTCAAAGCCTCTCCGCGTCTGTTTCTCAGCAGCGGTGCATTGTTGAGGCGGTGTCTCGAACCCACAACCCCCTTGATAAGGTCCCCTCAACAGATCTCATTACCACCTGAGCTAACAATCCAGAAGCCGACGTACGGGCTTAGCCCTAGCCTCAACTGGCCTCGTTATGGGTTGCATCCCATGCAATCCCCAACCCCTTACTGTGTTTGTTTCTCAGCAACAGTAGCTTGTTGATGCCGGGTTTTGAACCTGCGCACCCTTGATAAGGTCCCCTGAACCCCTTACTGTTTTGATTGTTCGTGTGCCCCGCCCCATTGTTTTTCCTTCATTGCTTTAGAAGACAATCCCGAGGACACCAGAACAGAATGATTTGGCAGAGAGGATGAACAGGACAATTGTTGAGAAGATCAGGTGCATGATCTCTCAAGCAGGTATTGGCAAGCAGTTCTGAGCAGAGGTCGTAGAGACTGCAGTGCATTTGATCAATTTGTCCCCCTCTGTACCTTTGGATTGAGATATTCATGAGCGTGTTTGGTCTCGGAAGGAGGTGTCATATGGACACGTGCGGGTGTTCGGTTGCATGGCACATGCTCATGTCCCCAATGAGGAGAGACAGAAGCTTGATGAGAAATCACGGGAGTGCGTCTTGCTGGGATTCCCTCGTGAAGAGTTTAGATATAGACTCTGAGATTCAGTGAAGAAGAAGATCATCAGAAGAAGGGATGTGATATTCGTGGAAGACCAGATTGTTGGTGAGCAGAGTGTTGCTGAGCCACAGGATCCGCAAGCTGTGGAAAGTTCTGATGTTGATCTTAAGCCAGAGAATGTTGGTGCTGATGAAGGGCGTGCTGAAGAAGGTGCTGTGCAGATTCCAGATCAAGATGAGATTCTGGATGGAGGGGAGCGTTGCCTGTTGATGTTCCACCGATGGTGGAGGTGGCCCTCAGGAGATCTGACAGAGAACGGAGGCCCATCACCAGGTATCCACCGCACGATTATATCTTGCTTACTGATGGTGGTGAGCCTGAGTCGTTTGAGGAAGCTCAGAGGGCTGAAGACAGAAAGTCTTGGGCAGCAGCTATGGAGGAGGAGTTAGACTCGCTCCAGAATAATGAGACCTATGATTTAGTCAGACTACCAAAGGGGAGGAAAGCCTTGAAGAACAAATGAGTCTTCAAGCTAAAGACTGATGAAAACCTCTCCCGGCCAAGGTATAAGACAAGGTTGGTAGTCAAAGGGTTCAGTCAAATACATGGTGTATACTTTGATGAAATATTTTCACCAGTGGTGAAAATGTCTTCTATCAGACTAGTATTGGGGTTGGCTGCCTACATGAATCTTGAAGTTGAGCAGATGGATGTCAAGATGACATTTCTGCATGGCTATTTGGAGGAGCTATACATGGAGCAGCCCGAAGGTTTTGAAGCCAAGGGGAAGGAGCATTTGGTATGCCAACTCAAGAAGAGTTTGTATGGGTTGAAGCAAGCACTCAATCAGTGGTACAAGAAATTCGACTCCTTTATGCTGAAGAGCAAGTTCCAAAGGACTATGGCTGATCACTGTGTCTATGTGAAGAGGACTAAGAAGACCCTTACTATTCTGATGTTGTATGTGGATGGCATGCTGATTGTCGGTGATGACAATGTCAATATTGTTGAGCTGAAGAAAGAGCTTGGTGAGTCCTTTGAGATGAAGGTCTTGGGACCAACAAAGAAGGTCTTTGGGATGAAGATCACCAGGGATAGGAGTGCAGGTCTGTTATGGCTATCTCAAGCTGAGTATGTGGAGAAGGTGCTGAAGAGGTTCATGATGGAGAAGACCGATGTGGTAGCTACTCCGTTGAGTGAACACTTCAAGCTATCTAGCTCTCAGTGTCCTTCATCTGAGAAGGAACTGGAGGAGATGAGCTAGATCCCCTATGCATCTGTAGTGGGGAGTTTGATGTATGCTATGGTCTGCACAAGGCCAGACATAGATTATGCAGCGAGGGTAGTGAGCTGATATCTGGCGAATCCAGGGATGATCCATTGGGATGTTGTGAAGTGGATACTTCGATATCTCAGAGGTACCACAAGCCAATGTTGCAGTTTGGTGGAGCGTCGACAATGCTAGTTGGGTACTCTGACTCAGATATGTAAAGAGATATTGATTCCCGGAGGTCCACATCTGGATATGTTGTTACTTATGCAGGGGGAGCTGTGTCGTGACAGTCGATGTTGCAAAAGTGCGTGGCACTGTCGACGACGGAGGCAGAATATATTGTGCTGACAGAAGCGTCTAAGGATATCTTGTGGATGAAGAAGTTCATGCTTGAACTTGGACTCCAACAAGAGGTGTTCATTGTCTACAGTGACAGTCAAAGCGTCATTTTTCTAGCCAAGACTCCCGCCTACCACTCCAAGACGAAGCATATTGATGTAATGTATCATTGGATACATGATGCTGTCGAGGAGAAGTTGTTGAAGATGGAGAAAGTCCACACTGATGAAAATCCTTTAGACATGATGATGAAGGTCGTACCAAGGGAGAATCACGAGTTTTGCTGGTTGATGATCAGCATGAAGCCCACTTGAAGGTATCAGATTGAGGAACTCCTTTTTATTGTCTGGAGGGGGAGTTTGTTGGGGTCCAGCCCCTAAAGAGTGGAAATTCAGACCTTTGATGTAGCTGTGCTGCTGCATTAGATGAAGATTGTTAGGAGAAGCAGCTAATTCGCATACTGTTAGTTAACGCGGGGAGGTAGTGCTACCGCCGGCGTTAGCGTATCGACCCATCATCGAGAAGTCTATCGACGGATCGTCGAGAAGACAAGTTGTGTCGTCGAGAAAACTGGGAGCTGATGGCTAACGCCCGACGGTAGTGGTACAGCGGGCGATAGTGTTAGTCGTGTTGACGAGGGCTATATCGGTGAGATGAGTCGTCGATGTCGTCGAGACACTGTCGTCTTGATGGCTACCGTGGCGTGGTAGTAGCTACCGTCGGGTGGTAGCGGACGGGAACAGATTCATAAATCTGTGTTCAAGAGTCGTCAGATCTCTTTGAAACTTCTTTGGATGGCAAAGATGAGTTCGCTTATTTGCCCAAAATAGGTAGAGACTTTCTCCAGAAGTTATTATCTTCCAAATTTGAGTCGTCAAGTGCAGAAGTTGGAGAGTAAGAAGTTTCTCCCGCCATTGTTGTCAGAGAAGTTTTTCAAGAGGAAGAGCAGGTTTCTCACCATTGGTATTTTTCATCTTCGTTGTAAGATTTTTGCTCAGTCTTGTCTCTGTTTCCTTTTGGTGTTTGGGGAGAGATTTGAGTTCTTTTGTTCCTTTTTCTTGTAGAGGAGTTTCTCGCCGTGGTTTGAGAGGGTGATTCAATCTGTGAATTCGAGGGGGTTTCTAAGTTGGGCTAACCTATATTATATTTCTGTAATCCTTATTATTTTTATAGTGGATTGTTAGTGTGCCCCGCCCCGTGGTTTTTCCCTCATTGCTTTAGAGAGGGCTTTTCACATAAATTTTTGTTGTTCTCTGATTGTGCTATAATTTTCTATGTGATTTTGCGCTTAATTATTTTCTAGTGTGCCCAAATTATGCAAGTGACTTGTAACCCAATAATTACGAAGGGTAAAATTGAATATCATAAACTAATTTGACATATTTTATCTTTTTTTTATTCATATGTCTAACGGAAGGGGGCAGAGAAACTAGCAGATGTAAATGTAATTTCAAAAGATAGAGAGTCCTGATAATTAACCCAATATATGTAATATTATTATAATATATATTATTAAATTAGAACATTATTTTATAATACTTTGAGGCAACTATGCTAGTTGTATTTTTATGATATATATTTTACAATGTGATATAATATATATACACAACTCCCGTCACTCACAACTCCCCGATCACACGATTGCAATTCCCCAACACGACTGCCCTCGGGGGGCTGTGAGTGGCGGGGGCCCCGCCCGTGCAATGTCGGCAAATGAACCTCGAGGTACATATCTTCTTTCATTGACTCAAC
The DNA here is from genome assembly GCA_033032865.1 of Dactylorhiza incarnata. NCBI lineage: Eukaryota > Viridiplantae > Streptophyta > Magnoliopsida > Asparagales > Orchidaceae > Dactylorhiza > Dactylorhiza incarnata. The sequence continues at coordinate 5,111,416 of JAWHQI010000105.1, forward strand.
TCGCCTTCCTCCCCCTACTCTTGGGATCAAGATCCTCTCCATTTGGGACCTCAAATGGAGGTCCATTTCATGGCGATGATTGATTCCCATTTTATTTTTCGAATCGGCCACAAATTAATCCGGACCGTGAAATGAATACTATCCATTTGAACTCAAATGAAGAGAATCATGGTACCTACTCTTGCGAGGATCAAGATTCTCTCCATTTGAGACCTCAAATGAAGGCCAATTTCATGGTGTGGATGCATTCCCACTTGATCTAATGGTGTATAATTTTTTATTAAAAGAAAATTATGAAATAATGAGATTAGTGAACCCGTCGGATCAGCCAAAATAGATCTAGACCGTGAAATAGATAGTATCCATTGTTGGGTGTGGTTCCCATCCGAGTCGGTAAAAACCACCGGGCACGCACTAGTTTTAATCTGGAGCGTGATATGCAGTTTGCTGAATTTTTTTGACAAAGGTGTTGCAACACTAAAACATGGTGTTGCAACCTGCTACCCTCTGAATTTCCTGGAGTGCTAGGTGTTGCAACACCAAAATCGGGTGTTGCAACACATCTGCCATTTTTAATTCCGAATTTCAGATCCGTAACTGCAAATCTTCTGATTGATGAGGCGTGTCTTTTCAGTTTTGGAAGGCAGTAATAAGGACGAAAATCAAAACCTAATATTAGAGTTTTTCATTGTGCCCTCTTCCTCTCTCTCGTGTGATTGAGAAACCGCCGCTCCCGTTCTCTCTCTCTCTCCCTCACGGTTTTTTCTGCCGCCTGGTGTTGTAGGAGGGGCTGCCGCTGGGAGAAGAGGAGGGGCTGCCGCTGGGAGAAGAGGAGGGGCTGCCGCTGGGATCTGTTAAAGGGGCTGCCGCCTTGTGTGTGACCGTCTGGAGGGAGGAAGAGAAGCGCCGGCCTGCTGTTCTTGAGAGAAGTCTCGCCGCCGGCTGTGTTGGAGAGGAGTCGTCGGGCTCTTATTGGAGAAGTCTCACCGCCGCTGTTTTGGGGGCTGTCGCCGCCCATCTTGTTCGGATCTTGGAGGTTGAAGACGAAGGAGAAAGGGGCTGAACATAGCCGTTCTTGTTCGTGGATTTGGAACGTCATCTTCGACGTTGGGACGGATTATTCAATCACTCCGGGTAACGCTTCTCACCTATTTTTGTATCTCTTTCAAATACTTGTGATTGTGTGTGGTTTGAAAGGAGACTGTGTAAACATTTGTGGTTGTGGTGGTGGAGGAGTGAAGATCTTTTGTGGATCGGTGGGGGGAAAGCATGTATTCCGTGCGTGTGATTTTTCACACATTTTTAGTTGAGGCTTTCCGGGTTGGACTCCGATCGTCCCATGGTTTTTCACCCAATTGGGTTTTCCACGTTAAATATTCTGTGTGCTTTATTATTTTCTGCAATTTTCTTTTTGCTGCGTATTTGCATACCGCTCAACGCGGTCGCACAGGTGCTCTGGTCGGGAGTGTTAGCTCTCATTCCCAACAAGTGGTATCAGAGCGAGGTTCAGTGACAGAGCCGTTTCGGTGACAGAGCAGATACCGGGCTGACCTTTTGGGTTTTCAGGACGAGTCGATTGTTATCTCGGGTGTGCAATTGGGAGTGGTAGTTTACGACCATTGGCCCGCTTGCTATCTTCTCCAGTTGTATACTTTGAGATAGTCGACTCAAAGATCAGTGGTCGGTCCGGCCAGTTGGCAGAGCAGAATGGAGTCCACATCAAGTTCAGAGCAGATGGTAAAGTTGAATGGTGCCAATTACCACCAGTGGCATCTTCTGATGGAAGACTTGATATATGTGAAGGGTTGGCATGCTCCTGTCTTTGAGGAGATGCCAAAGGACACGGATCCGGCGAAATGGAAGGTGGAGCATCAGAAGTTGTGTGAGTTTATCAGACGTTTCGTGGAGTCGAACGTCTACAACCATGTGGCTAGCATCACTGATGCAAAGGTACTGTGGAAGACTCTCGAGACGTTGTATGCCAAGAGCACGGGCATCAATAAGCTTTATCTGCTGAAGAAGCTTGGAGAGTTCAGATACCGGGAGGGCTCACCTATTTTGGATCATGTCAACGAGTTCCAGGGGATTATAGATCGTCTGACTGCCATGAAGGTGACTTTTGAAGATGAGGTGAACGCTTTGTGGCTACTCAAGTCACTTCCTGATTCTTGGGAGATGGTCAGAGTTTCTCTGATAAATTCTTCCCCCCAGGGGATTGTTACCATGGAGATCGCCAAGAGTGGGATCTTGAATGAGGAGGTGAGACGAAAGTCTCAGGGGACTTCAGGCTCTTCTTCACGAGCTGACGTTCTCTATACTGAGTCCAGGGGGAGAGGAAGGAGTAAGAGCTGAGGAAGGAAGGGGGACAGGAGTCAGAGTAGGGGCAAGTCGAAGTCACGTTATCAGAATGTGGAATGTCACTACTGCCATAAGAAGGGTCACATCAAGAAGTTTTGCTATTCATTGAAGAACGATCAGAAAAAGAAGGGGATTGCCACTGAGGGCAATGATGAGGGTCACACGGCAGCTACCGTTTCGACTGAGGAGGACGACGTCATCATTGTTGGCGACGATGTCACAGCTGCACTTGCGTGTGACGACCGATGCTGGATCGTTGATTCTGGAGCTTCTGCACATGTCTCCCACAACAGGGAGTTGTTTGCCACCTACACCACTCACGACTGTGGGGTGTTGAGGATGGGCAATGAGGATACGTCCAAGGTGCTTGGGCGTGGAGGCATGCACTTGAAGACGAGTACTGGTGCCCTACTGGTTCTTAGGGATGTGCGGCATGTGCCAGATATTCGCTTCAATTTGATATCCGTTGGCAGGCTTGGAGACGAAGGACACCTGAGTGTCTTTGGAGGAGACTTCTGGAAGCTGATCAGGGGATCGCTTGTGTTGGCCAGAGGCTATAGAGATTCTGGTCTATATTACATGGAGGGGAGGCCTGAAGCTGCTCAGGCCAACTCCGTCAGGGATGAGGCATCCACTTCCTTATGGCACAGGAGGCTGGCTCACATTAGCCAGAAGGGATTGGGATGCATGGCGAAGAAGAAGTTGATTAGTGACATGTATGATGTTCACTTGGAGAGGTGCGACCACTGTATGGCTGGGAAACAAAACCGGGTTTCATTCCACAGCCACACGTCCACTAGGAGATCGGAGCCGTTGGAGCTTGTTCACACTGATGTGTGCGGACCACTGAAGGTCCAGACTAGAGGAGGAGCATCATACTTCGTCACTTTCATTGACGACCATTCAAGGAAGCTTTGGGTCTATGCTATCAAGACCAAAGATCAGGTCCTCGACACTTTCAGGAGATTCCACGCTGAGGTGGAGAGACAGTCTGGGAAGAGACTGAAGTGCATCAGGTCCGACAACGGGGGAGAGTACATTGGTCCATTTGACGAGTACTGCAGGGACCATGGTATCCGACATGAGAAGACCCCACCGAAGACGCCACAGCTGAATGACGTAGCTGAGAGGATGAACATGACACTGATGGAGAGGATTCGGTGCATGCTATCTGAGTCGAAGCTGCCGGAGATGCTTTGGGGCGAGGCTCTTCTTACTGCAGCGCATGTCATCAACCTCTCGCCGAGTTCGGCATTGCAGGAGGATGTCCCCGATAGGGTCTGGTATGGGAAAGACCCCTCTTATAGTCACTTACGGGTATTTGGCTGCAAAGCCTTTGTACACGTCTCCAGGGACGAGAGATCGAAATTGGATTCGAAGACCCGACAGTGTATTTTCTTGGGGTACGGCTATAGTGGAGAGTTTGGGTACAGGTTCTTTGATCCAGTTGAGAAGAAGCTTGTACGTAGCCGTGATGCTGTTTTCTGTGAGGATCGGACTATTGATGATCCTGAGGGGACTGTTGAGTTTGAGGTTGACTCTCGCACTACTGCAGAGTCACCTATGGTTGGAGATGACGACACTGAGGAGGCTACTGAGCCTAAGCCAGCACAGGGTACTGATACCCTTCCGGATCATGATATCACCACTGATGGTGAACCAGGAATCGCTGAGGACATTGATGATGATGTGCCTGCACCGGCCCCTGAGCCTGCCTTGCGGAGATCAGATCGTGCTAGGCACCCGTCCGCCAGATATTCTGCATCAGAGTTCATACTGTTGACTGATGCGGGGGAGCCTGAGAGTTATGATGAGGTAGTGGAGAGTGCTGAGAAGCGCCAGTGGATGGCTGCTATACAGGAGGAGATGCAGTCGCTGCAGAAGAACCACACGTATGACTTGGTGAGATTGCCTAAGGGCAAGAAGGCCCTGAAGAATCGTTGGATTTTCAGGGTGAAGCAGGGAGATTCCTCCACACCTCCCAGATACAAGGCCAGGCTGGTGGTGAAAGGTTTTGGACAGCGACAGGGCATTGACTTCGATGAGATCTTCTCACCTGTGGTGAAGATGTCATCTATTCCTGTTGTCCTTGGCCTCGCTGCGAGGCTTGATTTGGAGATTGAGCAGATGGACGTCAAGACCGCCTTTCTGCATGGCGATCTTGACGAGGAGCTTTACATGGAGCAGCCTGAGGGCTTTGGTGTTAGGGGAAAGGAAGGTCTGGTGTGTCGCTTGCAGAAGAGTTTGTATGGCTTGAAGCAGGCCCCGCAGCAATGGTATAAGAAGTTTGATTCTTTCATGGGGGAGATAGACTACAGGAGGACCACCCTTGACCACTGCGTGTTCATCAAGCAGTACGCTCCAGAGGATTTCATTATCCTATTGTTGTACGTGGACAATATGCTGATCGTCGGGAGGAACACTGCGCGCATTGCTGGGTTGAAGCGGCAGTTGAGTTCCACCTTTGAGATGAAGGATCTGGGTGCTGCGAAGACCATTCTGGGGATGCACATTCGCAGAGACAGGGGAGCCAGATTGCTTTGGTTATCACAGGAGCGGTACATCCGCAAGGTGTTGCAGAGATTTGATATGGATCAGGCGAAGAAGGTGAGCGTGCCTCTTGCAGCTCACTTCAGGCTTACCGTTGATCAGTGCCTCAGCACACCCGAGGAGATCGAGGCTATGCAGAAGGTTCCGTATGCATCTGCAGTTGGGAGCCTCATGTATGTGATGGTGTGTACACGTCCAGACATTGCGCATGCGGTTGGGACAGTCAGTAGATTTCTCTCCAATCCTGGGAGAGAGCATTGGAGCGCAGTAAAGTGGATACTGAGATACCTGCAGGGGACGTCAGACTTGACGCTGAGATTTGGAGGCAGTGAGCCAGAGCTGTTGGGCTACACTGATGCGGACATGGCTGGAGATTTGGATTCCAGGAGGTCGACGTCCGGGTACTTGATTCTGTTTACAGGGGGAGCTGTCTCGTGGGCGTCGAGACTGCAGAAGTGTGTTGCACTGTCTACCACGGAGGCTGAGTTCATTGCGGTCCCTGAGGCTGGGAAGGAGCTGCTTTGGATGAAAAGGTTCATCAAAGAGCTTGGTTTCACTCAGGACCGATACACACTTCTGTGTGACAGTCAGAGCGCTATTCACCTGGGGAAGAACCCCACGTTTCACTCGAGGTCGAAGCATATCGACACTCGGTATCATTGGATACGAGATGTCCTAGAGCAGAAGGAGCTTGATCTTCAGAAGGTGCACACTGATGACAATGGGGCAGACATGCTGACCAAGTCCGTGCTGAGGGGGAAGTTCGAGCAGTGCGTTAGAATCGCCGGGATGGCGGTTTCTTCCACCTCGATGTGTAGGGGGAGATTTGTTGGGTGTGGTTCCCATCCGAGTCGGTAAAAACCACCGGGCACGCGCTAATTTTAATCTGGAGCGTGATATGCAGTTTGCTGAATTTTTTTGACAAAGGTGTTGCAACACCAAAACAGGGTGTTGCAACCTGCTACCCTCTGAATTTCCTGGAGTGCTAGGTGTTGCAACACCAAAATCGGGTGTTGCAACACATCTGCCATTTTTAATTCCGAATTTCAGATCCGTAACTGCAAATCTTCTGATTGATGGGGCGTGTCTTTTCAGTTTTGGAAGGCAGTAATAAGGACGAAAATCAAAACCTAATATTAGAGTTTTTCATTGTGCTCTCTTCCTCTCTCTCGTGTGATTGAGAAACCGCCGCTCCCGTTCTCTCTCTCTCCCTTACGGTTTTTTCTGCCGCCTGGTGTTGTAGGAGGGGGTGCCGCTGGGATCTGTTAAAGGGGCTGCCGCCTTGTGTGTGGCCGTCTGGAGGGAGGAAGAGAAGCGTCGGCCTGCTGTTCTTGAGAGAAGTCTCGCCGCCGGCTGTGTTGGAGAGGAGTCGTCGGGCTCTTATTGGAGAAGTCTCACCGCCGCTGTTTTGGGGGCTGTCGCCGCCCATCTTGTTCGGATCTTGGAGGTTGAAGACGAAGGAGAAAAGGGCTGAACATAGTCGTTCTTGTTCGTGGATTTGGAACGTCATCTTCGACGTTGGGACGGATTGTTCAATCCGTCCGGGTAACGCTTCTCACCTATTTTTGTATCTCTTTCAAATACTTGTGATTGTGTGTGGTTTGAAAGGAGACTGTGTAAACCTTTGTGTTTGTGGTGATGGAGGAGTGAAGATCCTTTGTGGATCGGTGGGGGGAAGCCTGTATTCCGTGCGTGTGATTTTTCACACATTTTTAGTGGAGGCTTTCCGGGTTGGACTCCGATCGTCCCGTGGTTTTTCACCCAATTGGGTTTTCCACATTAAATATTTTGTGTGCTTTATTATTTTCTGCAATTTTCTTTTTGCTGCGTATTTGCATGCCGCTCAACGTGGTCGCACAGGTGCTCTGGTCGGGAGTGTTAGCTCTCATTCCCAACATCCATTTCACTCAAAATGGAGAGTCCTCATTCCTCTTGCTAGCCACACCACTACATAAACAATTAATTCGGCAAAAGCTAGTAAAAAATTATTGAACTCGCCCCCAAACGCCCGTGTGTTGGGTTCACTTCAATACACCATCTTCAATTTTCAAGCAAAATTCACAACAACATAAATTGGGAATGAAAATAAATTCTTGAAAAGAGTTCATCAACAATGGAAACAAGAGAAGAAAATGGAGCAGAATAAGACATTCCTTCTAATTTTGAGTCAAGTATCAGAGACCCCTTTCCCCATAACTACATGTACAACAAAGCAAAACAAAAAAACTCAAATATTTTTGAGCACCAATCTTTCAACTCTCATACTTCTTCCGGGCTACCTTGAGGATATCTTATTAGCTCAAGTATGTTGAGCACCTCAGCCATGTCTGGCCTGCTAGATGGAACCTGCGAAGTACAAATTAACCCAAGCTTAATCATTGATATCATCTCTCCCGTTGGAAATTTTCCACATAATCTCCCATCCATGTACTCCTCAACTCTCTCCTCCTCCAATGCCTCCCTAAGCACATCACAGAGTACCACCACATCATCCTCCGTGTACTCCACCGGCTTCCTTCCCGTAACTATCTCGAGCACCAGCACTCCGAACCCATACACGTCGCACTTCTCGTTGATCCTCACGCTCCTGCATCCAAATTCCGGAGCCATGTATCCGAGCGCGCTCTGTATCTTGCCGCTGAGCGCATTCCGGTCGATCACCGGCAACAGCTTCGCCAATCCGTAATCTCCGACTTTAGGATCACCCGAGCTGTCCAGCATAACATTAGATGACTTCAGGTTGTAGTGAATCACCCCATGGTTGTGGAGATGCGTTAAACTCCTGGCAATCCCGAAAACTATATGGTACCGTTGTAGCCATGAGAGGGAACTGGATTCCAAGCTTTCGTGGAGGCGGCTATGCAAGCTCCCACCAGTTACATACTCGTATATGAGGAGTTGCAGCGAAGGAGTCCAGTAATATCCTTCGAGTTTTACAAGGTTTTGATGCTCAGTATTCCCCAGTTTCTTCACCTCCCTCTCGAATTCTTCTTGGGACTTCACAAGGCTAGAGACAGTGAGCTTTTTAATGGCAACAGGGCGACCGTTGCCAGGGAGAGTGGTCTTGTAGACTGCTCCAAAACCTCCTCGGCCGATCTCACTGTCTTTGTTAAGGAGAGATTGAGAACCGGCGCTGAACTCTGGGTTTTCACCTGAGAACATGATTAGTTTCCCCGAATTGGCATCGGTGGGTGGTGCCTGGCTTAGAAACTCTTCTGAGAACTGCGGAGCAGGACAAGAATGTGAAGCAGAAGGTTGGAATCGACGGTTCAGGATGGCAATGGTGACAACCCCGACGGCGATAATGGCGGCAGCAGCAATGGCAATGAGGCAGGAGATGCTGAGGATGGTCTTCTTATGGTGGAGGTTACCAATTGGGAGACTTGATGGAGAGGAAGGGTTGAAGGAAGATGAATTTGGGTTTAGGACGATAGGCTTTGGGAGGAAGGCGGGGCACGAGCGGTTGACAGCGGCCCCACAGAGGTTCGGATTGTCTGAGACGGAGGAAGGAGCGATTGTGTTGAAGAAGTTCCCTGTCGGGAGATCGCCATTGAAATTGTTGTGTGAAATATTGAAGGAAAGGAGACGAGGAAGGTTTCCAAGTTGCTTGGGTAGTGCTCCAGTAAGTTTGTTGAAGGAGAGATCTACAGTTTGGATATTGGCGAGGCTGGATATGGTTGATGGAATTGAGCTTGTGAGATTATTTTGTGAAAGATCCCTACAGATAAATAAGAAAACAGAAGAAGACACAAATATGATCTCAGTTATGAACTGCATGTAGCATTTGGTAGGTGCAGACACAAATGCTATTTTCCAAAAATAACATTTTTAGACTAATTAGGCTTCGTTTGCCACAGCGGTGACGGTCGTAAACACATGTGTTAAACCGTCATTCTTTAACAACCACCTTAAAAACTTCATCCGTCTGAATATAAAAATGGATGAAGTTCTTCAGATGGGCGTTAATGAATGATAGTTTAACCACAATATTGTAAGTGTGGTCAAGCTTTACTGTCACAATTTCACATTACCACTGCTCAGAAGACACAGCTGTCCCAAACAGAGCCTTAGTCAATGAATGCTTAAAAAAGAGCAAGAGAACATTTAAAAAAGAAAAAGAAAATCAATATTGCTGATTCATAATCTAACCCAATATTTTTGAGAATGATTCTTAGATGTAAATACCAAAATAAAAGAACACAATTGGATAAACGATGGAACCAAGTCGAAAATGGGGTAACTTACAGAGAAGATAGAAGAGCGCATCTACCAATATCTGTAGGAATTGCTCCACTGAGAGAGTTTCTTTTCAGAATTAGCACTTTCAAGGATACTGCTGCTCCAATCTCTGATGGAATGCTCCCGCTAATCTGATTCCCAGTGAAATCAAGGACTTCAAGGGCCTTCAATTCTCCAAAACGTGATGGTATCGAACCTGAAATCGCATTGAAGGAGACATTCAACAAATGCAGCAGTTGTATTTAGTTAAAAATCATCACTTGATAGATCTACAACAGTGATTCTGCAAGATTTCTTTGACAGAAAAAAAAAACTTCCTATCAATGGGAGATTACCGGAGAGCGAGTTGTGACTAAGATCAACATCCAAAAGGCTTTTGCAGCTGCCCATGGATTCAGGCAAACTTCCTATTAATCCACATTCAGAAAGGTTCAGCTTTTCTAAAGCTTGGAGATTACCAATGGAACTTGGAAGCCGGCCCGAAAACTGATTTCGTGACAAATCCAAAACTTGAAGGGACTTCATTTCTCCAATCCAATATGGGAGTTCCCCGGTGAAGAAATTGGAGCCGAATCTTAGAGAAGTGCACGCAGAGAGTCTCGGCAATGAGCTTGGGAGATTTCCTGAGAGTAAATTTTCTCCGATATCAATGGATTTGAGCAGAAAACAATATCCAAAATCCTCGGGTAACTTTCCTGAAAGTTGGTTTCCTCGCAGGTTCACGGACCGGAGGTTAAACATATGGTTAATCCCCGCCGGAATCTCCCCTGTGAGAGAATTGTGGGAGAGGTCGAGAAACCGGAGAGCATTCAGAGACCAAATTTTTCCGGGCAAAGAGCCGGAGAGACGATTTGAAGAGAGGTTTAGCGCGGTAAGCGTGGAGCAAGAGCCGACATTGCCTGGTATGTTGCCGAACAACTCGTTGTCTGCCAAAGAGAGAAAACTGAGAGACCTACATTGCTCGAAGAAGCCGTCGGGTATTGAACCCGACAGACTGTTCCGGCTGAGATCGACGCTGCGGATGCTCTCAAGCCGGAGAAGGTCTGCGTTTAGGTCGCCGGAGAGATTGTTTCGAGAGAGAGAAAGGCGTCGAAGTGAATGGAGCTGGAGAAGGCCGATGCCGAGCTTGCCGGAGAGAGCGAAACCATCAAGGGAGAGCTCGGCAACTTTATTTGTGTTTGGGTCGCATTTAACTCCAGCCCAGTTGCAGGGGCTCTCGTCGTCTTCGCTCCAGGACGCGAGGTTTGAGTAGGGGTCTTTGAGGGCGGCCTTGAAGACGATGAGGCCGAGGACATCATCGTTTATGAAAGGGAAAGCGGAGCAGGGAAGAAGGGGGAGGAGGAAGAAGAAGAAGGAGAGGAGGGGAGGAGGCATGGTGCTCAAATTAAGGCGCGGATTGATACAGTATGAGTTATAGCCGGGGATTCCACATTGGGAGGAGGTAGAGGAGAGGGCTTGGGAACAGAAGAAGAAATCAGTGGCTTGTTTGGGGGTCCGAAGAGAAGGAAGTTGACGATGAGCACCGGCAGGAAAGCGCCGGCAGGAAAGCGCCGGGTGACGTCTATGGAATTAGAATTATTAGCGGCGAAGGGGAAGTGTCCGGCAGGAAAACGCCGGGTGACGCCGAAGATGATTTTCCTGGCAGACTGGATTTGGTTTCCGTTTGAGTTATTCACAGAAAACACAGATTAATCTTTAGTTATTCAAAACTGTAAAAATAAAATTATGCAATAACTATATGCAGCCGATTTGAGCTATGTGTATGTCATGCAATTTGAAAATGATTATATGCAGATCAATTTTTGAAGGCAAAATGTCTATTTCAGTCCCTAACATTTAGGCTCCGTTTGGGAGGACTTACTTTCACCGGTCAAGCGGTCACGACCGCATGAACCGGACCTTAATTAAGGTCCGGTTCATGCGGTCGTGACCGCTTGACCGGTGAAAATAAGTCCTCCCAAACGGAGCTTTAGTCTCTTTAATATTTCAGTCTCAAACTTAAAATTTTGAATAAATCGGTCCCAAACCTTTCTTAGCTTTTTATTTCAGTCCTCTATTAACACTTTTTCATTAAACCTAACGGAAATGTTGGTTGAGCATTAAAACTATGAACTCTGAAGCAATACAAATAGGACTTTAAACTGTGAATTTAAACAATACAGAACAAATACATAACCGGAACATATACTATGAATTTAAACTTCTATTCCTAAACCAATACAGAACCGGAGTTCTCATGCTTAAGCCGTATCCTATTTGGATCTATCTCTTAGCTAATTAAACCATCAAAGGGAGATTTTCATTGCAGAAATTAAGGTTTTTTCAACCCTAAATCGCTGGAGCCGACACAACACTAAATAGAAGGCGTCCATGAATGAAGACGAGAAAAAATAATCAAGGGAAATCAAACTAAACCCACCTGGAAGCCTAACAAATAGCATAATGTAGTTTCAAAATCTACCCGGTGAAGGACTCGCCGTGGAGAGTCGTCGTGGGGTACTGACATGAAGTCGTCACCGAAGCAGTCACTGTGGAGGACTCGCCGGGGAGTAGCCGCGTAGTCGCGTGGAAGGAGGAAAAGGGTCGCTTGGGATGAGGAAAAGGAGGTGTTTTCTGAATGAACGAGTGGCTTGACAGAAAAGTAAAATCCGTTAACTTTAGGATTGAAACTTAAAAAGGGAGTAAAAGTTGGGGACTGATTTATGCAAAATAAAACGTATGGGACTGAAAACTTAAAGGGAGCAAAGGTTGAGGACTGAAATAGGTATTTTGCCAATTTTTGAACGGATTCACACTTTCTATAGGTTTATAATTTGGCTTGCATTTATTATAGACTGCATACAACCGAAACTGACATGCATATAATACGATCCCAAAATTATATCCATAAACATCATACCTTTTCGATTTTACCTCTATTTATTATAAAAAAAAATTCAAAATTTTCAATTTATTATTTTTTCTTTTATTTTAAAAAAATATGCTCTCATATGGGCAAGTCTTCTACCAATAATAAAAAATGTATTCTTCCCGTCGCTCACAAACCCCGTTCAGCTGACAAAAATGAGTGACTTGGCCCACCCCGTGCACTGTCTCGGTCGGAGTACTATCACGGTTGATCATAGGGGCGGTGCCCCGTTCCTCTCACTCGTATCAAAAATATAAAAAGATGATATCATTTAGGCACCGTTTGGCACGGCGGTGACGGTCATGGACGCGGTGGTTATGAACTATCTTTCGTGAACACACGACCTCACCTAAGGAACAGAAAACACTATTCTTGTCCAAACTCACCGCCGATGTCATTCTAGTTAACTAACTGAGCATCAAATTGCTTGCAGTTAGCGTGGAAGTGTTCTGAGCGCGCAGTTAGCGCGGAAGTGTTCTCAGCGCGCAGTTAGCGCGAAGGTAGTCTGAGCGAGTAGTGAGCGTGAAAGTATTCTGAGTGCACAGTTAGCGCAGAGGTGTTGTGAGCGCGCGCTTGTGTCCAATAAGGCGACGAAGGCGCGACGATGAGAACGATGGGCAGTGCCGAGTTGCCGACAATGGCGCCCAAGAAGGGCGAAGGGACGCGCGGCAATTTAATGTTGCGCGACCCCCGGCGGCGGTCGCCGCGCGACTCATGCGGAAGTTATCGTGCAACTCCCCAATTGAGAAATGCTAAACTGGTGCAACTCCCCAATTGTCACTGCCCCTTGGGTTGTTCTGCCCCTCTGCGCCAACGCCTATCAACCAATGGGGGCGATGTATTAGCACCCCCATTGGGTTGTTCTGCCCCTTCTGTGCGACAGATGCCACACTGGAGGATTTGTGTGTGACGAATGCCGTGCGGGAATAATTCAGCGCGGCATTTGCCCTGCGGGAACGTCACGCACGGTAATGCTGCTTCTTCTGCGCGGCAGCATGCCGCGCAACATTGCGTATGGTGGGGCACAACTTGAGCGCAAGGGCGCGCAAGCATTCTGACGTCTGTTTGGGGCACCAAACAGACTCGGAATTCCGCGAGAACGAGCCTGTTAGAATCATATCGGCGAACCGGTCGAAATCGCGGGAAAAAATAATCGGTTCCACCAAACCCATTTTGGGAAACCCCATCAATGTTACTAAGAGAATCACACAATAATAATTAGTTTTAAATAAATGCAATGAAACCATTAAAATTATAAAATGAGAGCAAAAAATATAAAAAAGTAGGCTTAATGAATGTATTGTTGTTAACCACGGTAGATTTTAGGGTTGGTTTGAACGGTGGTTCGTTAATTTCCGACCTCACCTAAGGAATTCCAACTATTTTTATGTTCACAATAGTTCTTTTTCTTGGCGACGGTCATAACCGTTGTTATGTCAAATACATATTTTAAGATTGTAACATTTTTGTCCAACTCACCGGAGCAGAAACGTCGATCCAAACGAACCCTTCAGCATATTGAGGAGCGTAATTCATACAATTAACTGATTAATTTGCTACTACTAAAATAAGTTTGGTGTTTAAATTTTTGAAATCAACCCTTGAAATTCTCCACGAAAAATTGTCGATGATGTTATATTTGATTGCAGAACAATTGAAGTCAATTGATTTTCGTTATGAAAAGAAGTATCTGTTCCATAATTGTCACTGCAGAACAAAAAGTTAGAATGATTAGGAGGGAAAATTGGTAAAGCTTTGACGATGAAATAAAGAGGAAGATTTTAATATCTACTTGGTCCCCCTCTCCTTTTCTTGGATTCCTTGCCTTCATAATGCTGAGAGAGAGAGAGAGAGAGAGAGAGAGAGAGAGAGAGAGAGAGAGAGAGAGAGAGAGAGAGAGAGACGGAGGTTGGTGAAGAAGTAAGTAGGGGCGGGGGATCAAGATTCTCTCTATTTGGGATCTCAAATGGAGGTCCATTTCATGGTATAGATGCATTCTCACTAGATCTAATGGTGTAGAATTTTTTGATTAAAACTTATTTATAAAAGGATGGGATTAGTGAACCCATCGGATTAGCTAGAAATAGATCTGAACCGTGAATTTCACTACCAATGGAGAGGATCCTATTCCGGGGCAGGGCAGGGGAGGATTTAGAAGCTAGTGAGGGAACCATCAAAGTTTCTTCCAAAGAAGGATAAAACTAAGAGAAATAATACCAATGTGAGTGATTTAAATGGACTGGATGTTTATTATTTATGAAATGATCATGAAGGATTTGTATGATATAACAAACGAAGAGAAGACAGATGAAAGCTCGACAAAGTCGGCGGATGAAGGAAGAGGGGGAGGACTCGGCGGGAGAAAACGATGAGTCGGAGGCAGAGGTATACGGCGGTCGAGGGATTTGACGCGGGAGGTGGCGAGAGCGAACGATGGACTTGGGTAGAAATCCGGCGATTATTTAACAGGAACGAACGAACGACACGAAACGACACTGTAGCTCGCTTGGTCGAAAAGAAACGGCACTCGACACTCGGAGAGCTTACAGTGGGGAGGAGAAGCGACGTAGCATGGGCGAGAAGAAAGGGAGACCGGCGGAATTTGGGAACCGCCGGTGGAGGAGGAGGGACCTAGCGCGCAGTGGCTTGGGCGAGAGATTTTATGGGCCGATCTTTGTTTGTGAACGAACGCGAACGAGCGCGAAATGGCTTGGGCGAGAGATTTTCTCTCTCTCTCTCTCTCTCTTTCTCTTCTCTCCCCCTCTCCCTCCTATCCCTAAATGCAGGTATAGGACGGCTATAAAGATTCCCTCTCCCTTTCTCCCCCTCTCTCTTCTCTCTTTCTTTCTCTCTCTGCATTGGATGGCTAAGATCAAAAGCTTGTCACATATTGGATGGCTAAGATTAATTCTATAACTCCAAACTACTTCTTTAATGTAGTTTATTTAACGTAGTTTATATAATATTGTTATATGTAAATGCTATAATATATGTTTTTTTTAATTTGGTGTGAAAGCTGCTTTAGGTTTCTTTCAAATTTTTGACTGAATCTTATTTGTGTATATAATTAGGTAAGGTAGTTGGTGTATTAAAATTTCACATTAATGAAGAACAAAAAGATCAAATAGGAGAGCAAAATTCACCACAGATAACTTCACAAATCACAACGAAAACAAACTGCGAGGTATGCTGGCACTTCTGTCATCTATTAATATTTGTAATTCGACAAAGAGTAGTGCATAAGTTGGAGGTGACGGTGCCAAATAAGGCATTTAAAGTGATTTTTGAACAAATAATGGAATCTTCGGCTGTCCTTACGTCCAATATATTGGAGAGTGCATTTATTTTTTACATTTGTGATTCGGAAAAACGTTTTCGCTCCATGTTTCATGATAGTTATGTTGGCCGAAACCAAATATGGTTTATATTATTGGTGTTAAAACACAAGTTGGAGATTTGCAAAGGACGGCCAGTTACTCCATGTGTAACTGCACGGCGTTGCTGGCTTTGGAAGTCTTGGGCGGTTACTCATGGTGTAACCACCCCTGCTTGCTGAGGTTCTTTAGTCAACCTCTCATTCCTGTTCTTACTATATATAGTACGAGAGGCTAGTCCTAGGGGTGTAACTGTTGAAGTTGAAGTGGCTTTGTGGGGGGGGGGGGGGGGGGGGGGGGGGGGGGGGGGGGGGGGGGGGGGAGTGGAGGTAGGAGGCCAAAGGGGGCGAGTGCACCTAGAGTGGGGCTGCCTAGTGTAGGTGGCGAGTGGAAGCTTGGGGGTTGCCGAGTGGAAGAATCTAGGGGGGGGGGGGGGGGGGGGGGGGAGGGGGCTGCCTAGTGTAGGTGGCGAGTCGAAGCTTGGGGTTGCCGAGTGGAAGAATGTAGGGGGCTGCCCTAGTGTTGTTGGCAAGTGGAGCATTGAAAGGGGGCGAGTGAGAGCATTGGGAGTGGGCTGTTGGAGTTTGCCGAGTGGAGCTTTGGAGGAGGGGTGAGTCCATCTTGTGTGGGCGATTGGAGCTTGCATGTATGGGATGAGTGCACCCCTCTCCCCCTCCCTCCCCCCCCCCCCCCCCCCCCCCCCCCCCCCCCCCCCCCCCCCCCCCCTCGGTTGGGCCTCACTCTGGTTCACTGAATTTGACTTAATATTAATAAAATAATCATAATAAACATTAAAATAATAAAACGCAATCTCTCCCTCTCTCATCAATCCCGCGCCCGTCCAGCTTCTCCCCTTCCTTCTCTTTCGCACTCACGCTCTATCTCCCTCTCTCTCGCAGCGCTCCCCCCGATTGCTCTCCGGCGCCGCCTCCCCCATCGACTCCGGCCAAGTGCTAACGACTCTCCGGCGCGCGTTCTCCGACTCACGGCACAAGAGATCCCAGGCTCGAGATTCATCTCCGCTTGGTACATCTTCTACGCCATTTTTCTTTTTTAGGGTTTCATATTCTCCGCCATTGTTGTCCAAGGAAGGAGAGTGTATACCTCCTTTGCGGAGAACCCTTGGATCTCCGCGGAGAACCCCGAATCCTTCTCTGCGGAGATCCTTTGGATCTCCACGGAGATCTCTTGGGTTCTCCGCGGATACCATGGGATTTCCAAGGAGCGCAGCCAGCTCTCCGCGGAGAACCCAAAAGATCTCCACGAAGATCCAAGGGTTCTCCGCGGATAACCCATTAGATTTCCGCGGAGAACCAAAGGTTCTCCGCGGAGATCCAACGGTTCTCCGCGGAGATCCAACGGTTCTCCGCGGAGATCCAGTGGTTCTCCGTGGAGAACCACAGGTTTATGAGTTGCTTTGGCTTGTCTCCTGAAAATATCCTCCATGCCCTAAACATAGTATAAAGAACTACATCTTCATTCTTTTTCAAGTGATCATTCTTCATTGCAAAACCTGGTAAATCAGTTGTCTGTCTGTTCGTCATTAATTGCTAGATTGTCTGTCTGTTCGCCATTAATTGCAATGAATGGTATTGACCTTCTGCTGCGGGACATTGCGAAAACACAACGATCAGTAGAGACCCTCATTCATCGCTGCCCTGAAATTCCAACCGAATCGATTCCGACGCAAACACCTCCATTCTATTCGTCAGCATTTGACCGCCCCACTAGTGAGCCGTGCATTTGTGGCAAGCAATCTGACACGTTGAACAAAATTCAGGAGGATTGGATCAAAATACAACTGAAAATGATGGATGATGGCATGCGCCCTCCTATCCGAATCGATCCGCCAGTGCCACTGTGGAACAAGCGTCCTGACATGAATGCGTATCTGTTGAAACCATTGCTCGTGATCGATCCGGAACGGCAGTACGGCGTCAATGTGGTAGCAGGTGCATGTCCATCTTGCAACAAAGTCGGCTTTCTTTCCCGCAAGCAATTCAGTGCCCCGCGAGTTGTAGATTGCATCGACACCACTGCATTTTCTATCAGTGCTCGATATGTGTGCAAGAAGTCGAACACCTCCGACGGCTGTGGTGCCACCTTCCATGTCATGGACGAGGCCAAAACCGAGAAGTTGATCCCGACGCCCATCGTCCTTAACTATCCTGTGCAACTGTTCAAACAGAGCGCGCACGACATCGGTCTTGTTCAAATGGTTTACGACTTGTACACATCCCGTTCCGGCATTGCTGATGCCGCCAAGGTGATTCGTTGTGCCCGAACGACTCGATACATGCGTCAAGCCGCACTATATCGTGGTCACGTGTCGTGGTATTTGGATATGCGCTTATGTGATGCAACACTCGGGCAAACGTCATCGCAGCAGGATCCGGCAGTGTTCCCTGATTTTCCCTCATTTTTTCAGCATTGCAACGGGTACAACGGCACTCTCGGTCCAGTGGAATCAACGCTGACACGCCTAGTCCAAGACTGCATTGCTCGCCAACTTTCGTTCTTCAACCGAATGGAAGGCGCCATAACCGGGACTCATCTCTCGGCTGACCATCATCACAATGTGCCGGGACGCATGAAATTGACGGATGAGTTCAATGGCAGGAAATTTTCCCCCGTTGATGGATTACACTCAGTCATGAATGAGCGCCAACAAATTCTTTCCCATCAATTCACAACGACAACGGGCAATGCAGAGCGTCGATTTGTTGGTCGGAGTTTGCAGAACCGGTACAACGCTTATGGTATTGATACTTCGCTGCTCATCATGTACCTTGACAAGTGCTGCGATTATCGGGAATGGCTACAAGACTTCGACAACATCTTTGTTCTCCTAGATAATCATCACCTCATCACGAGGTACAGGGACAATTCGAACGGCACAGATCGTGCCCGCCAGGAACAATTTATGGCTGTCGTGGCCGAAATCATTGTTGGCAATGGACATGCTTCAATGCGGGAAGGCTCCATCATTGAGACTGAATTGGATGCATTGTTGGATCGAATTAAAAAGTGGGAAATGGAGAATGATGTGCAACCTTCGAAGCGCATTGTGACTACCAAACTTCTAGCTTGCCACGAGACGCAAAAAAAGCACATCAGAAATTGCTTAACGCCGCCAGCAGGCACGTCGAACACCGTCGTGGATCGCTTCTTTCGTTCAACTCTACGGCGTGGATCAGGGAAGAACGAAAACTTATGGCGTCAAGGGCGAGCGATTTGCCCGGAGACTATGTCCCTGGATGGAGGGATCCTGCTGCTCCATGCCGTGGTTGCTCAAATCAACTTTCGCGGCGAACTCCAATTTGATCCTCGTTGGGCGTATTTGCCAATCTCGGGTATGCATATCATTCTCACTCAGTATCTCGCACTGCTTTCGACCGATGGCATTACTCCCTCACCTACATCTCTGTCGACAATGTTTCATATGCTGCCTCTCTCGATTGATGATTGCGACGGCGAGTTTGGATTGACGGCAGCATTTGGACAATCCCTTCCTCAACTGCCAGAAATTCCTGCCGGGCAACTGGAATCCGTTGGAATGATCGCCGAATCAATAGTAGATAATGCAATTTGGTCGAGCCACACGTTCGATGCGATTGTGAAGGATGCACTTGATGTTGCCGCAACTGCTGTGGAGAGGGCTCACGATGATAATCACATAGTTGCAGAAGATGAAGCTGCACAGCCACACTATACCGAAGATGTCGATATAAGCAACACGGCACATTCCATTCAGTCCAGTCGCAAGCGCCGAAAACCCGGACCAACATCGCATGGGCAAAGCTCTTCATCAAATCACCATAAGAAATCTCGCAGCCTCAACGCATTGGGCAATGAACGTCAATCGGCATTACAAGGTCTTAATCTCTGGGAAGCTGTGATGAGCACTTCACCAATGATCAACCCCCTCGAACGACGCTTACTCCGAATGGTTGCTCTCAAATTTCTTCAGCCCGATGAACTGCTGGATCTGAAAGATTTTCCCATTGAATCCTTGCATATTCCACAATTGCATCGAATATGGTCTCTTCTTGTCTCGGCTTTACATAGCACCAATTTCGCTTTCAAACGGTTCATTCGGCCGAAATCAGAACAGGTTCTTAAACAGCACTTGGAGGATATGGTTGCCCAGGCTCGATTCAGATTGCCCATTCAACGAGCAGCGCCCAAACGCAGCATCATTACTGCCTTGAATCAGGCTGCGTCATTGATTGCTCCAATGCAGGCGCGTCGTGACGATAGTTTCATGCAGTTGGAAGAGACTGTCACCACAACAATAACTAGAACCGTCACCTTGACAACCGGCGCCGATCACTGTTCAAGTCAACCTCGTGCAACAGATATGCAATCCGTGCCCGAACAAGTAATTGAAGGATCAACGGATGATATCATTGATCGACTTGTTCAAAAAGAGATTGATGCTGGGCATGCGGGCAATATTCACTGGATCAAAGTGGTCGCACCAGCTTACGCCCGCATTGCTGCGCGTCGTGAGGATCTAGTTCAAATGACCCACAAGGAGATTCAAAATCGTTGGGAGTATCTTGGACGTCTAAAAAGGAAAGGGGCATCAACCTCATCGATAACACCAGGTCGTCAGCACAGTTTGCAGTCGCATACCGAAGCCAAAAAGGACCTTAGTGATCAAGACTACATCCACATTCCACCGTCTTTACTTGTTACACAACCATTGCCAGCCGAAACTCCGACCACACAGAATTCAACTCAACCAGCATCTTCTGCGATCATCACGACGACGGAGGAACCTGCTGGGGGCAGCTCGTCCGCTGTCAGCGAGATTGGTTCCCGTCCTCCATTCATGGTCAATCAACAATTGCCTACTTTCAATCAAATAATGGAGGCCATCGTCCCCACCCCATCTATAGGGGAGCCGTTTTCTCAATCGGAGAAGGAGCTGCTCAATTACTTGCTAACTAGTTCAGCAGAGCGCTCCCATGTGAAATCGACGACTGGTGATCAAATGTCTTGGAAGAGCCTGGCCAAGCGTTTCTTGTACTGGGCGCGAGTCGCACGGGTGTTGGGGATGAACCAGTTTCGAGTTCGATTTGATGTGCAGCTCAAGCAAAAGGTGAAGGATAATAACAAAAAAAAGAGCTTGCAATAGTCAGTGAACCCCAGAAAGGCATGTTTTTTATTGTTTTTTTTATTGTTTAAATATGTAATTTTGTCCTCTTCCTTGAGTTTGTGCAGGATCTCCTCAGACAACCTGCTTTCCGCGGAGAGCCAAAAGGATCTCCGCGGAGATCCGGAGAGCCTTTTGGATCTCCGCGGAGATCCAAATGGCTCTCCGCGGAGAGCCTTTTGGCTCTCCGCGGAGAGCCTTTTGGCTTTCCCTAGAGACCTTTATATTGGATTTTCTTATCTTATTATACATGCATATCAATGATTTATTGTAACAATCGTTTATAATTTTGACAGATCTATGGGGCAGAAGAAAATTCATGTTCTTAGCTCGAGGTGCTATTTGTCGAAATTTGTGGGCCAAGTATCAGCCATTCTTGAACGAATGAAGGAGAGTCAGAAGAAGATGTTGATGGATGCCAACATCTGGCATATTTTCCATGCACCGAAGGTGCCGCAGAACACTCCACTCCTATACAGTCTCCTCAGCTGGTACGACATCCAGAAGGATGTATTCGTCATTGGATCGAGGGAGCTTACCTTCTTCCCCAATGACGTGGCATTGATATTGGGTTTGCCCAACCATGGGGAGGAAGTCATCCTGACTTCCAAGCCTTCTGGAGCGCTCACGAAGACAGAATTGAAGACGGAGCTTCAAGCGATGGAGAAGGGGTCGTCCCCTATGACGACCAACGTATTGGTTTTGCGCCTTCTGTGCAATTTCTTCTTCCCCTCGAGCGCGGAGAGGTTCCCAAGGTTCTTTGACGAGGTCTCCAACTTGGAGAACTTCCAAAAGTTCAATTGGCCGGAAGCAATTCATACCTTCCTAATGAGGTCGTTCCGGGTGATGGTGGAGAAGCTGCCACCAATTTCAGAAGAAGGCCAAGTGCAACAGAGGCCAGAATCCTCATTGGGATACATCTACGGATGCACCCATGTTCTAGTTGTAAGTATCTATATTTTTAATTCTGAAAATGAATTTTGTTTCATATGTTCTAAACTATTGCAATGATTCATATAGATTTGGTTCCTCGAGCACACCACCAGCATCCCTCCGCATTATCCGACATTGAGGCCTCGACTATTAAGATGGTCGGAGAAGGTCTCATTTACATTGAAAGAGCTGGGGGTCACTGTTCCATCTATCTTGGATGAGCAGGTAAATAGTTTACTTTATTCGATTAACTACTAATGTTGAACTATCCAATACAATGGTTGTATTTCTTCTTTATAGGTGTTGGAAGTACTCGATGACATAACACCAGAGGAGAAGCTGTTATGTTCAGAGCTGACATCATAGAAGACACCTCCACCTCCCCAATCTAAGAGAAAATCAATAAGCCCGGCTTCTAGGGCAGCAAAAAAAGTGAAGTTTGCATCACCACCTAACCCATCGTCGCCATCTCCCTCATCATCACCTCCCCCACCACCTAGCACATCATCACCTCCCCCACCACCTAGCACACCATCTCTTCCTCCTGTACAGTTTTGGATTGATTTACAAAATAGGATGTTAGAGCAATTTGCATTATTAGATAGTAAGATGAATAATTTCAATAATAGGCTAGATAGAGTAGACAATAAAATAGATAGAGTACATAGTGATTTAGTTAGTTTTAGTCACAGTGTAGGTATCAGTCTTGAGTCTATGAGTGCCGATATAGACACGCTCCTTCATCCCGCCACGCCATCACCTAGCCCTAGTACCTCTAGATCCCCCACCCACCATGCTACCACCCTCACTACCCCTCACGATACTTCCATTACTCAAATTCCAGACTCCCCATTAGGAGAAAAAAACCTTATAACTACAAAGGCGGATGAACTTGATGTGTACCCCGTTGACTATCCGGGGAGACCGCTAATAAGTGAAGAAGATAGAGATATCATCCATTAACGTATGAGCGCCATTCCATCGAGGTGCCCTTTTGACATTATACACTTTTATATTTTCAAAAATTTTATCTATGCACATTGAAATTGACGATGATTTTCTAATGTTTCAGGAACGATCAAGCATTCAATAAATGGAATATAATGAGATTTCGAGATGGCATGGATGCTCTGTTGACGGATAAATACGTTGAAGATTGTCATATTGATGCCTACGCAAAGATCTTGACTCTGCGTAGAGAGCGGGAAAAAGAAGCGTATCATCCGTTTATGTATATCACTCCTAACTTTTTGGTATGATCTCCCTATCTGTGCTTTGTACATTAATAATTCTGATTGCATTGCTAAAAAATGTTACAAATTATGTAGTTGCACTTCCAACGGACCAATAAAGCAGATACTACGCTTATAGCTGGATTCCTCGAGCGCATTACTAAGGAGAATCTCGCCAATGTCAAAATGATTCTAATGCAGTATGTTTTAGTGAACACTGGTTTTTATTGGTGGGTATTGTTAAAGATAAGAAGTGGCTAATACATGACTCTCTGCGTAACCCCAAACGGAAAGTTCCCGCTAAAATAGCTGTAAGTACAGTTCGTTGACATGCAATGTAGTATTGTACATTACGTAGTTACTAATGTACGAAAATATTTGTGTTAATGCAGATTTCTGCGCTCCAGAAGGCGACCGTTCAAAAAGTCCACGCAGGATTTACCAATTGGAGTCTCGACTTGACTGTTGGTATACCACAGCAGGAGAACTCCGTGGACCGCGGTGTCTTCGTTATGAAGTATATGGAGCACATAGCGAAGAAAGGGGTGGGAAGCTGGGAGAGTTGCGCAGACTGGCAGAAAAAAATGCCTATGTTTAGAGCCCAGATCTGTGCAGAAATTTTTAAATATTTTGTGGTTGATTGATGTAAATTAAGAAACATTCTTCATGTACATTGGAAATATTTGTCTATAATAGCAATTGTTTACAAATGGGTCGAAAGATGCTAATTATAGCTTTAAATGAAATCAGTGGAGATCCAAATGGCTCTCCGCGGAGATCCAAAAGGCTCTCCGCGGAGATCCAAAGGCTCTCCGCGGAGATCCAAAGGCTCTCCGCGGAGATCCAAAGGCTCTCCGCGGAGATCCAAAAGGCTCTCCGCGGAGATCCAAAAGGCTCTCCGCGGAGATCCAAAAGGCTCTCCGCGGAGATCCAAAAGGCTCTCCACGGAGATCCAAAAGGCTCTCTGCGGAGATCTACATGGTTCTCCGCGGAGTTCTACATGGTTCTCCGCGGAGAGCACAAAGTTCTCCGCGGAGAGCAAAATGTTCTCCGCGGAGACCATTTGGATCTCCGCGGAGAGTCATTTAGATCTCCGCGGAGATCCAAATGCCTATCTTTCGCAAATTGTGGCCGCGTTCTCCCTCCCTCCCTCCATTTTTTTCTTCCTTTCCCTCTTTTCTCTTCCTCTCTCCCCCCTTTCCCTCTCCTCCCCCTCTTTTTTCTCCTCCCCCTCTTTTTCTTTTTTCTCCCCCCCCCCTTTTTTCCCCCTCATACCAGAGTGGAACCCGGCGGCCCCCCCTCTCTCCCCTTATTGTGTTTCCTATAAATACCCCCCCCCCCTAGTTAAAAGGTCGAAAAAAATAGAGATGAGAAGAGTTGAGAGAGAGAGAGAGAACTAGTGATCAACTAGTGAGTGAGATTGGGAGTGTTCCTACACCACAGGAGAGTCCAACCCCAACCCTCACCTCAGCGAAAGGTGGAGAGTGCAGAGTGCAAGATTGAGTGCGTTGACAAGCTCAATGACACCTAGTGGAGAAGCGGATCTTGTCCGCGATAAGTTATTTTATCTTTATCTCAGCTGTTGTGAATCAAGGTGTATGCACCTTGTATTCAGCGTGTTTATTTGTAATCAATTTCCTAGTTATAAAGAGTTCTTTGTCTTTGTTCATCGTTGGTGTTCTTGTTCATAGTAGCAACACAAAATCTAACATGGTATCAGAGCGAGGTTGGTGAAGAGGAGTGTGCTATCAAGGTTCAAGGTTGACAACCAAGATGGACGGCGGAGGAGGTTATGCGAGAGGACTAGGCATTGAGCTGCTCACCCAGACCAACTACAAGAAGTGGAAGTCATGCATGGAGAGCTACCTTCTTGGAGAGGACCTATGGGAGGTCGTTGGTGATGATGAGCAAGGGGAAGTTGTAGCTGCCAGAGACAATGGTCCAGCAGTGAGGGCGTGGAGGAAGACCAACGCCAAGGCGGAGTTCACCCTGAAGAGAGCTATCTCTCCTGACTTGTTCGATCACATCATGGGGTGCAAGTCAGCGTTAGAGATCTGGAGAGCCCTTGATGGGTTATTCAACAAGAAGAATGTAGCGCGGCTAAAGTTCCTGGAGAATGAGTTGGCGCGGTCCACTCAAGGAGAGTTGTTGATATCCGCCTTCTTCTTGAAGGTGGAGAACTTATGTGCAGAGATCTCGGCCTTGGATCCTGATGAGCCGATCTTTGAGGCGAAGCTGAAGAGGCACATACTCCGAGGTCTATGAAAGGAGTATGTTCCATTTATCACATTTGTGCAAGGATGGGCTACTCAACCCACCTTACTGGAGCTAGATAACCTGCTGTTGTCACAGGAGAGCTTGGAGAAGCAGATGACGGGAGTGTCTATCTCAGGGGGAGATAACGAGGCGTTGTTCTCAGGCAAGAGAAAGCCTTGGGATAAGAAGAAGAAGAACTCCGGAGATGGGCCCTCAACGTCCTCTCAGGGATTTAGGGAGAACTTTCTCCCTCCTTATGACCAGAGGGGGAGACCCCTTTGCTTTGCCTGCAAGAAGTACGGGCACATGCTAAAGGAGTGTCAGTCAAATCTCAAGGCCGGTCATGTTGCTGAGAGAGAGGGAGACCACCGGAGAGGTGGAGACCATCAGCGAGGTGGAATAAGAGGTGGAGGAAGAGGTGGAGGTCACCAGGGTGGTGAAGACGGAGACAACTGCTTCTTGGCTAAGATGACGGCAACGTCGGTCGATGCTTTAGCCTCCGTCAACTTTGAGAACGACTGGATAGTGGACTCCGGTTGCGAGCACCATCTCACTGGAGATGTGTCTAAGTTTGCCTCCTTGAAGGCATATGGTGGAACTGATGCTATCATCACGGCGGAAGATACAGTGCATCTAGTTGAGAAGGAAGGGATGGTATCCCTGGGAAGTGAAGAGAAGCCCGTGACATTGAAGAGTGTGTATTACATGTCAGGCGTGAAGAAGAACCTCTTCTCGGTTGCGAATGCAGTGGATGCAGGATACCACGTGCTGTTCGGACCGAAGGAGGTGAAGTTCCTGAAGAACCTGTCTTCAGTTGATGCTGATGTCACGCTCACCGGGAGAAGGGTGAAAGACTTGTATGTTATATCTGCAAGTGCCTATGTGGACAAGCTGAAGACAAATGACAACACATCGATCTGGCATGAGAGGCTAGGTCACGTGGGGATGGACAAGTTGAAGATGATAGCGGCGAAGGGTCTGGTGTCTGGCCTGCCCAATCTCTCCTCTTGCGGTGACAACCATGTGTGCGAGGGCTGTCAATTTGAAAAGTCACATCGACTTCCATTTGACAAGTCGGAGACCAGATGTAAAGCACATCTTAAGTGCGTTCATGCTGATATGATGGGACTGTGCGCCGCCCCGACCTATGGAGGAAACAAGTATGCGCTGGTCTTGGTGGATGACTACACCCGCTACATATGGGTTTTCTTCATGAGGGAGAAGGCGGAGGTGTTTGAGAAGTTCCAGGAGTGGAAGGAACTAGTGGAGGGGAGGCTGAACCTGAGGGTGAAGAAGTTAAGAAGTGATAATAGGGGGAGTTTACCTCTAACGCTTTTAACTCTTTCTGCAGGAAATTCGGCATCCGGCGAGAGCTCTCCTGCGCCCACACCCCTCAACAAAATGGGGTCGCAGAGAGGAAGATCCGCTATCTGGTGGAGACAACCAGGAGTTGGCTACATGTCAAGGGGATTCCCAAAGCCTTATGGGCGGAGGGAATGACATGTGATACCCATGTGATCAACCGGATACCTCTGAGTCCCAACAGGATGGTGTCTCCACACCAACTCATGTTCGGGGAGAAGCCAGATGTAAGTCACATGAGGGTGTTTGGCTCTACCTACTTCGTGCACATTCCAGAGGCTGAGAGAACTAAGTTGGAGCCGAAAGCGAGTAAGTGTGTCTTCATCGGCTACGACGAGAGGAAGAAGTGATGGAAGTGCATGAACCCGCAGACCCACAAATTCGTCGTCTCGCGCGACGTAGTGTTTGATGAACTGATCTCGTATCAGGGAGTCTCTTCTGTGGTGCTGCTGGAGAGTGGAGAATCAAGCAGGGAAGAAGAAGAGAGAGACACTGAAGACTCTATGCTGGAGTTAAAGGTATCTCCAAGTGCCCCATCGCCATCTGGCTCAGGGGGAGCTTCAAGCTCTAGAAGCAGGAGGAGCGCTGCTTCAACAGAAGTTCAAAGAGGAGCTCAAGCGGAGGAGTCTACCAGAGTGGTAGAAAGTGGACAAGCCTTGAGGAGGTCGAAGCGGACCATCGTCCCGCCTGCTCGCTATAAGGAGTGGAACTTCGTGAGTTTGGTCTCTTGCTTCTTCGCAGGACGACTCGACGAGAGGGAACCTGCCCGCTTTGAAGATGATGTTGGCACTAAGGAGTGGGACGTGGCCATGGATGAGGAGATGGAGGCCCTGAAGAAGAATGAGACATGGGACCTTGTTCCCATGGTGGAGGGCATCAAGCCTGTCACCTGCAAGTGGGTGTACAAGGTGAAGAAGAGAGCTGATGGAGAAGTAGAGTGGTACAAGGCTAGGCTTGTCGCTCGAGATTTCTCACAAACCTATGGAGAGGACTATGAGGAGACCTTCATTCCTGTGGCGAAGATGACGTCAGTGAGGACGGTCATAGCCCTAGCAGCGTGCAGAGGGTGGAAGCTGTGGCAGCTGGGTGTGAAGAACGCGTTCCTATACGAAGAGATTGACAAGGACATATTCATGGTGCAACCACCTGGGTATGTGTCCAAGTCTCAGCCACATCACGTCTGTAAGCTGAAGAAGGCCCTCTGTGGGTTGAAACAGGCACCGAGAGCCTGGTATGAGAATATTGCAGAGTATCTGCAGTTCTGTGGTTACGATGCCTCAGACTTAGACTTTAGCATGTTTGTGAAGAAGAGTGGAGATCTTCACGTGTTGGTGCTGCTGTACGTCGACGACATGATCGTGACTGGGAACAACGGTGAAGAGGTCGCGGTGCTGAGACAACAGCTAGCCATCCAATTTGAGATGAAGGATCTTGGTGAACTACACCATTTCCTTGGACTTCAAGTGGAGAAGAGAAGTGGCGGACTGCTCGTGACCCAGAAGGGATATGCCGAGAAGATCGTCGTGAGATTCTGCATGAAGGATGGGAAGAGCAACTTCGTTCCACTGGAGTTTGCGCTGAAGCTTCGGAAAGAAGAAGGGAGGATTCTTCCTGATCCGAAGATCTTCCGGGCACTGGTGGGGAGCCTTATCTATCTGACCATTACAAGGCCGGACATCGCTTTTGCTGTCGGCCGAGTGAATCGGTACATGCAGGAGCCGCGGAAGCCTCATCTGGAGGCAGCTAAAGGGATACTGAAGTATGTGACGCTGATGATCGTAAGTCGACATCAGGTTACGTGTTCATATGTGGAGCCACTGCCATCTCGTGGTGTAGCAAGAAGTAGGACTCCATTTCCCTTTCCACCACTGAGGCTGAGTACAAGGCGTCGTCCTTAGCAGCTCAGGAGTGTGTCTGGCTGAGGAGGCTGGTGGAAGATATGGATGAGAAGGTCAGATGACCTACTGTGCTGCGTGGAGACAACGAGAGTGCTCTGAAGCTGGCAACCAACCCAGACTGTCACGCAAGGACAAAGCACATAGAGATCGAGCACCACTTCATCCGAGAGAAGGTGTTGGGTGGCTCGCTTGTGGTGGAGCACGCGCGGAGTGAAGAGAACCTGGCGGACATCTTTACAAAGCCTCTACCTGCGGGGCCGTTCAAGAAGCTTGGCGCTTGCCTTGAAGTTATCCCTGAAGCTCACTTCAAGGTGGAGTGTTGAAGTTGAAGTTGAAGTGGCTTTGGGGGGGCGAGTGGAGGTAGGAGGCCAAAGGGGGCGAGTGCACCTAGAGGGGGGGCTGCCTAGTGTAGGTGGCGAGTGGAAGCTTGGGGGTTGCCGAGTGGAAGAATGTGTGGGGGGGATGCCTAGTGTAGGTGGTGAGTGGAAGCTTGGGGGTTGCCGAGTGGAGAATGTAGGGGGATGCCTAGTGTTGTTGGCGAGTGGAGCATTGGAAGGGGGCGAGTGGAGCATTGGGAGTGGGCTGTTGGAGTTTGCCGAGTGGAGCTTGGAGGAGGGGTGAGTCCATCTTGTGTGGGCGAGTGGAGCTTGCATGTATGGGATGAGTTCACCCCTCTCCCCCTCCCCCTCCCCCCCCTCTCTCCCCTTATTGTGTTTCCTATAAATGCCCCCTAGTTAAAAGGTCAAAAAAATAGAGAAGAGAATAGTTGATATAGAGAGAGAGAACTAGTGATCAACTAGTGAGTGAGATTGGGAGTGTTCCTACACCCCAGGAGAGTCCAACCCCAACCCTCACCTCAACGAGAGGTGGAGAGTGCAGAGTGCAGGGTTGAGTGCATTGAGGAGTGGAGAGTGCGTTGACAAGATCAACGACACCTAGTGGAGAAGCGGACCTTGTCCGCGACAAGTTATTTTATCTTTATCTCAGCTGTTGTGAATCAAGGTGTATGCACCTTGTATTCAGCGTGTTTATTTGTAATCAATTGCCTAGTTATAAAGAGTTCTTTGTCTTTGTTCATCGTTGGTGTTCTTGTTCATGGTAGCAGCACAAAATCTAACAGTAACCGCCCAAGCTATCTGAAAATTGATCAGCAGTATTTAGTCACAAATCGCTAATTGTATATTCTCTCACCTTATCTGTTCTATATAAAGAGAGGTGTTCTCATGTAATATTCTGATTTTTTGGAAATAAAATATCCAGTTATTTTTCAGTTTCTCACATGGCATCAGAGCCAACGATCTTGTGACCGCGATCTCTGTCTCGGTGTTCGCCGCCTGTGCTGCCTAACTATTTGATGTTGCCCCTCGTTCCTTGCGGACTTCGGTACCTTACCGCCCTCCATCCCATCTTCTCTTTGTGTGACTCCGGTTGTCTAACCGCTCGCTAGTTTCCTCTACAACTAGCTCCTATGTGCGCCCATCGTTCCTTCTTGCGGACTTGGTACCTTACTGCCTGCCATCCCAACTTCTCTTTGTGCGGACTCCGGTTGTCTAACTGCCCATCGGTTTCTTCTAAAAACTTGGTCCTGTATGCGAACTCTGAGTTCTCTTCTGCCACTTCTTCTCATCATTCGTCATGACGAAACAGTGAAAACATCTTGGGACCATCTCGCCGCTCTTTACTCCAAGGGAGCTAAGACCTCTCGCATCTGCACGTTATGTGCTAACACGTTATGTGCAGATCCTTGTTTCCCATTGTAGCTTACCAGGAAGTTCAGGCTCTTGGCGCAGAGCTTCTTCAACATCAGCCTTTCTCTGTTGACCTTGCAGATCAGCACAAGCATTTCCAAGAGCTCCTAGTCGTGTGTTACCTTCTTCGTTCGTCGGACTCCTACAACATGATCTGTCGGCAGATTCTGGGTGATGCTGACTCTCCGACGCTAAATGCCACTGCTGCTCGTATCTCTGCGATTACTTCCCTTCTTTTATGGCCTAAGTTTGCATCCCAACCATCTTCTGACAGTTTTAATCACCCTGCTGATCGTGGCAGCACTCATGGTTATGGTGTCCGCTTTGGTGGATGGGGACCTAACAGACACCTTTGCTCCCATTGTGAGAAAAATAGACATACTGTGGATTGTTGCTTTGCCAAGTATCCTCATCTTCTTCCAGAAGCGATTTGAGTCCCCTCTTGCCTCCAAGCATTCTGCTTCCATTGCAACTTTTTCAGGTAGCGCACATGTTGTCACTCAGGGTAAGTGGCTCATTGACTTCGGTGCCACCAATAATATGACAGAAAATCAGCTCATTTTTTCTCATTTGGAGAAACATAACCGGTCACCACTAGTTTTGATTGTGAATGTCTCCCCATTTTCTGTGTGTGGGACTGGTGTGGTCTAGACCACCCCACTATCCATCTTGAGGATACTCTCTACGTGCCTACCCATGCAATTTATTACCTATTTATGCTCTCTCCAGGCAACTACAATGCTCTGTTACATTTACACATATTAATTGTTATTTTCAGTATCTTCGCTCCAAGGAGACGCTTGCTACTGAGACTAAATGCAGGGGCCTCTACTTCCTCGACAATGTCTCTGCTTTCTCTTCCTCTACCACCACTGACTCACTCCATCTATGACATCTTCACCTTGGTCATCCTCATCCTCGCTTACTCTATCAGCTACTGCCCGATCTCCAGAAAGACGCCTCCTCTCCCAACTGTGAAGCCTTTCAATATGGAAAACATCATCGCTCCTCCTATCCAGCCCGAAATGGATGTAGCTTGTCTCGTCTGTTCGATCTTGTTCATTCGGACATCTGGGGTCCTTGCTCATTTGGACATCTAGGATTCTTGTCTTACCAAAACTGTTGGTAGGAGTAGTCTTTATTTTGTAACTTTCATTGATGATTTTTCAAGATGTACTTGGGTGTATCTTCTAAAAAATGCTCTGAACTCTTTTCTGTATTCACTGCATTTTATAATGAAATTTGCATACAGTTTGGTGATTCATTAAGAATTATTCATACTAATAATGCAAAAGAATATGTTAGTCACCAATTTTCTAACTTTTGCATGCATAATGGTACTAGATGTGCTTCAACAGAATGGCGCCGCTGAACGCAAGAATCACCACCTTCTTAACATTGCGCGTACTCTTCTTACTTAGATGAATGTTCTTCGCTTTTATTGGGATCATGCAACCCTCATCTCATGCTACCTCATCAACCGTCTTCCTTCTGATGTTCTTCATGGACAAACCTTTTTTTCCATTTTGTATCCTGGTGCTACCCCGTTTTGTCTGCCCGCATGGATCTTTGGTTGTACCATATTCATTCACTTTCCTTCCCCCGGTCGAGATGAACTTTCTCCTCGTGCCATCAAATGTATCTTCGTCGGCTAATCTTCTACTCAAAAGGGCTACCAGTGTTATGACCCAATTCTCCAAAAATAATATATTTTGGTAGACGTTACCTTTTTTGAGTCCACTCCTTACTTCTCCACCAACCATGTTTCTTCCCCTACTTCCGATCATCCTCCTTCGCATCCCATCTTGCATGTTCCTCCAACTGAGCTTCCTCCACCTTCGCTTCTCTCCACACCATCTCCTTATCCAACCTCTACCTTGTATCCTCCCACTCCAGGGTTTCAAATAAGTATGCTAAAGTAAAGGCGCATTGTAAATCATGAGGTCGTTACACATCAGCAAGTTATCTCAATTTCAATTTTAGACCCAAAATGGAAGTGCCTTTAAATTCTACTAAGAGACCATTAATTCTTAAAGAGAGGTTTTCAAATGTCAATTGGCATTCTAACATTGAAAAAAATTGAGTTAATTTTGTGGGTTGTCATATTGGGTCCTCCAAGATTGAGGTTTTGAATTAGTATTGTTGGAACCCGGATACCGGTCCAACCTGTTCGAGACTTGAGGAGTAGCTTGAGTTACTTCTCTCTTCGTCGGACCCCTAGATCTAAGTATTCCGAGCTAAGAATTGACCCTCATCGGTTGGTAGGTAGCTCCCTAAGTACGACCCACTGGCTGTAGTGAGGAGGTCCCGCCACTAACCCGGAAATCTCCCTGGATTTCCCCTCCCAAAAAACCAGAAGCTGAGCCCGTCTCAGACAGCACAAGGAAGAAAGCACGAGCTCTCAAATGGGGGGTGGATCTGTGCTGATCTGAGACACAATGGGTCCTATTTATAGGGAAAGACTTCCCAGGGGTAAAATGGTCCTAAAGGCCTGCGGATAACGTCCTCCGCCTTAACCAAAATACTATACGCAGACCAAAATGGTCTGCGAACAGCTCCTCGCGCCTTTTCGTATCACTAGCCGCACCCCATGCTGGTCTGCGGATAGTGGGGGGGGGGCGGGGGGAGGGACCGAGAAATCGGGTTGATCTCACTCGTCTCGCCCCTAGCTTGAGACGACGAGTGGGGCGACTAGGTTCCGTCCTACTCGCCATAAGTAAGCTTTCCTGGAGCGAACTCGCCCCCGGGGTCTGGTCCACTTGCCTCTCCCCGGGCGAGAAGGAATGTTATCGTTGGGACGAGACCACGCCGATATGGGATCCTGGTTGGGTGAAGGTGACTCGCCGCGCTCTACCCTGGGCGAGTAGAACCGTCTTTGGGTCTGCTCGCCCGAACCGCTCGCCGACTCGCAGGGGAGCGTCTATCCACTCGCCGAATATGGGTTGCACACAATCCCCGCTCTTTGCGAACTCGCGAGAGGTCGGAAAGAAAAGTTCAACCCTCATTCGGCGGGTCTGCGCGCTGACTGGGCCCTCCTCTATAAATAGGGTGAGGGTTGTACCGTGATTTCCTCATCCCGAGATGCCTTCTGGAGCGGGTTCTTCTCGGGCTGGCAACCGGGTTCTCGCGGACGACGAACCTGAGGTGGCCGTGGTCCTAGACATCCTTGGTGATTTCTCTACGCCTTGCCCTCCGGGTTCCGCGAGAAAGAGGAAGCATAAGAGGAAGAAGGCAGAACCCGAGCTGTGCGAGAAGTCCTCTACCGACCCTGAGTCTAAAGCTTGATGTGACCCTTTGCTTAAGAGACTCACCGCTTCGCCGATCCCTGAAGAGACCCACGGTGACCTTCCTCGTCGAGAGAATGAGAGCGGGGTCGAAGTTACGACGGGTGGGATTGAGGACGCGAGAGTGCCTCCGATCCTTACGAGCGACCTGCTCCTCCCTCCTGCCCCTACCATCCCGCCATTGGGTAAGGCTACTGTTTCCTCCCGATTATGTTGAACAGGTCTTTACTTCGTGCTTCGTGCAGTGCTCTCTACTCGCCCTCCTTCGCAAGGGCAACCTGCCGCGGCGCCCCCAACGGACCTAGCGACCGCGTCGTCTTCAATTCCGGGGCGAGCTGGTTCAATTCCGGCTCCTCCCCTGCAACAGCCCCTTTCTCAGTCCTGGATAGGTCAGCCTGCCCGCCCAACCTTTGGAGGGAAGTCGTTGACGATGGGCCCCTGCCAGGGAGGGATGGTGTGATTCTTCGTCTATCCTCCTCTACCGAGGGGCTGCGGACAGACCCGCCTGCTACCTCCGCGGGGAGAAGATAGAGTTTAACCTTCCCACCTTCCGCAAAGTGATGACCCTGAAGGCGACCAGCGATGACACCTTATTCTTCACCAGTGTGTGTGTCAAGGTCGCCGAGACCTTCAACAAGGTCCACCATTGGACTGACAAATTCATCCTGGTGCGAGGCGACTACGGTAATATTCCCTTCGCCCCCATCCAGAAGACAGAGGTGGAGTACCGACCTCCTCTCCAGAGGGGGTACGCGCTCGAACTATACCGTTATCTGAAAGACCAGGTCCTGGACGTCGTTTTCCTGCGGCAGGGCGTGGAACAACTCGCCTTTGTTAACCCGGGAGCGGGTAAATCTTACTCGCCTCTCGGTGTCGGTTATCTGTTCCCGGTGGGGGTGGTTACTAACTGCCTCGTGTTTAAATGCAGGAGAGCGCGTCGTCCCCCTCCTACCCCCTCATGATGCCTCTCGACAACGGTCGAGTGAGCATTCCAGGGAGGGGTCCCTTGCAGGGGCGGTGGTCACGGTGGACAGCGAGCCGATTTCTCCGGTGGACAAGGGCAAGGGGCAGGTAGATCCCGAAGTCACCTTAGCAAGCGAGACGAAGCCAAAAAAGCGGAGGACATGGGGTTCTACCTCTCGCCTTTCGGCGAGTCCTCCTCCCGATCCTTCCATTCACCCGCATTATGGGTTGGGGATGCGGAGTAAGGACTCCCGGGGCGACCCCCTCATGATATGGGATCATGAGGCGAATCGGGTTTTGGTGAGCTCGCTCCTCCCCTCTTGGGAGGATTTCGAAGAGGTCGGCGATCAGGCGTTCAACCTGATCTTTGGGTTGTACGGGCGAGATGACGCCGAGGTACTCGCGGAGGTTCCTATCCGCGAGTTGGCTAACCTTAGTTGCCGCTCCGCCCTCCAGACAGCCGAGCTGATTCACCAGATAGCGCGGCGGGAGATTCAATCGAACAGGCGGCTCCGCGACCTGGGCGACGCCTATGCGGAGTTGAAGGAGAAGATGATTGAGAGAGATAGGGAAATAGCCGAGCTCCAGGCCAAGGAGGCTCCCCCTCCCGAGGTATTTAGCCCGGCTCGTCTCCGTCCCTCTTGCCTACTTTGGAGTTAGCTAATGTTTCACTTCTCAGGAGGCCGCGGTGGCGCTAGTGACACGGATATCCGAACTGGAGGAGCAGCTCACCGCCTCACAGCGTCAGGTCGATTATCTCGGTAATCGCCTAGCCGAGGCCGAGTCTGAAATAGAGGAACTTCGCTACCAAAGCCGGGGGGAGTCGTCGAGCGCGCCAACTCTCCTCCAATTCACCCCCGCTCAAATCGCCGAGACGCGCCGGAAGCTGGCGATCGCGACTTGCTCAGGAGGGTTCTTTTGTAGATCTGGCGCCTTAGGGAGTGCTCGCGCGTGACTGTGACTTGCTCAGGAGGGTTCTTTTGTAGATCTGGTGCCTAGGCCCTCCTCCCTGGCCATTAATGCGAAGAGGTTGGCGGAAGACCCGCCGTACTGGGTGCTCACCCACTTGCACTGGGTCTTCCTGCGAGGCGGTAAGATGGCGGCTGCGTCGAGATCGCTTCAGAGGGACGTTGATGTCACTCGCCTCGCCCCCCTTTCCATCCTCTCCTGAGGTTGTAACAAGGTTTTTGCACACTATAGGGTACCGCCTTCACTCGAGGGGGTAAGTAGTCAGCCTGCCGGGGAGGAGCCCAGTGCTATGGTCTGGTCTACGACAACACTCTGCTCGAGGACTTAGAACTCACTCGAGGGGGCAAGTAGCCAGCCTGCAGGGGAGGAGCCCAGTGCTACGGCCTGGTCTACGACAACAACACATCTCGAGGACTTAGAACTCACTCGAGGGGGCAAGTAGCCAGCCTGCAGGGGAGTAGTCCAGTACCACGGCCTGGTCTACGACAATAACACATCTCGAGGACTTAGAACTCACTCGAGGGGGCAAGTAGCCAGCCTCCAGGGGAGGAGCCCAGTGCCACGACCTGGTCTACGGCAACAACACATCTCGAGGACTTAGAACTCACTCGAGGGGGCAAGTAGCCAGCCTGCAGGGGAGGAGCCCAGTGCCACGACCTGGTCTACGGCAACAACACATCTCGAGGACTTAGAACTCACTCGAGGGGGAAAGTAGCCAGCCTGCAGGGGAGGAGCCCAGTGCCACGGCCTGGTCTATGGCAACAACACATCTCGAGGACTTAGAACTCACTCGAGGGGGCAAGTAGCCAGCCTGCAGGGGAGGAGCCCAGTGTTACAGCTTGGTCTACGGCAACAACACATCTCGAGGACTTAGAACTCACTCGAGGGGGCAAGTAGCCAGCCTGCAGGGGAGGAGCCCAGTGCTACGGCTTGGTCTACGACAACAACACATCTCGAGGACTTAGAACTCACTCGAGGGGGCAAGTAGCCAGCCTGCAGGGGAGGAGCCCAGTGCTATGGCTTGGTCTACGGCAACAACACATCTCGAGGACTTCAACTCACTGCTTGGTGTCTGTCGCCTAGGTGGTGAAGCGTTACGAGTTTGCCATGGAAAGCGTTATTGTTTTTAAGCATAACAAAGATAAACTAAGTATTACATTAATGTTAGGAGTAGAAACGCTTCAAGTCGTCTCCACTCCAAGTGTTTCCTAGGAGTTCTCCCTCGACATTTTGTAGACGGTACCCGCCTGTTCTTAATACTTCGAAGACAATGTAGGGGCCTTCCCAATTGGGGTGGAGTTTACCTATTGCCGCGGATCTCCCTGCGGCGTCTACTTTTTTGAGGACCAAGTCTCCTTTG
This sequence comes from Dactylorhiza incarnata, assembly GCA_033032865.1. Classification (NCBI taxonomy): domain Eukaryota; kingdom Viridiplantae; phylum Streptophyta; class Magnoliopsida; order Asparagales; family Orchidaceae; genus Dactylorhiza; species Dactylorhiza incarnata. The sequence goes on from JAWHQI010000105.1 coordinate 5,148,011, forward strand.
TCGAATTGCTTGACTCAGACATGCTTGTCGAAGTGTCTTGCCATCCTCCGCTTGATTTCTTCCTGGCGGATCGTGGCCTGGTCGCGAAGCTCTTCCACCAAATCCAAGGCGAGTCGCTGCGCGTCTTCGTTCTCAAGTCTCACCCCTCATCTCCTTCTTCCGCTGCCACCACCCTAGGGCTTCGGACCTCGAATTCTATTGGGATGAGGGCCTCTGAGCCATGTGATAGCTTGAACGGTGTTTCGCCGGTTGCTGTGGTGGGGGTACTCCTCAGGGCCCAGAGGACTGAGGGGAGCTGCTCCACCCAATTCCCTCTCAGGTTCTCCACCTTCTTCTTGAGCAGGTTAACGATGATTTTGTTGGCCGCCTCCACCTGACCGTTGCTCCTCGGATGATGGACTGAGGCGAAGCAAAGATCGATGCCAAGTTGACTACAGAAATCGATGAGCTCAAGGCTTGCGAATTGCAGACCGTTGTCGGTGATGATGGCGAGGGGTATACCATGTCTACACAAGATCTCCCCCCAAATGAAGTTCTTCACCACTAGGAAGGTCGTTTTTGCCAGGGCCTTCACCTCCATCCACTTGGAGAAATAATCGATCATCACCAGGAGATATCTCCTTTGCCCACTTGCTGGGGGGAATGGTCCCACCTGATCCATCCCCCAAATGGCAAAGGGCCAGGGGGTGGTGATTGACCGGAGACGCTGGGCTGGCTGTAACTGGAGCGGGGCGTATATTTGGCACTTTGAGCATCTCTTCGCGAACTCCTCCACGTCTTTCCTGATGGTGGGCCAAAAGTACCCCGCTCGGAGTATTCTCTTCTCTAGGGTTCGGGTTCCCGAATGACTGCCGCACTCGCCTGTATGAATCTCCTTCAAGACCCGGGAGGCATCCTCCTCGGACAGGCACCTGGCCAAGGGACCGGATAGAGTCTTCCTGTAGAGTACCCCGTCAATTAGTAAATAATAAGCGGACTTGTACCTGAACCGCCTCTTGTCCTGAACCTCCGCAGGCAAGCACCCTGTGGTTAAGAAGGTGACCAGGGATCCATCCACGAAGCGGGTTGGTCGATGTCCATCACCTCTCCCTCCTCGATCGAAGGCCGAAACAACTCGGTGATTGTTCCCCCGACCAGGGGGCCATATTTGGCCAGTCGATCTGCTCGGGCGTTCTCCTCCCTTGGCATGTGTTGTATGGAGAAAGACTTGAAGGTGCCCACCAAGTCTTTGACTTTTAACAGGTAGCGCTGCAGTACCGGCTCTCTTGCTTCAAACTCTCCTCGGATCTGGGAGGTGACCACCAGTGAGTCGGAGTGGACTCTGATGTCGTGGATCCCCAACTCCTGGGCTAGGCGTAGTCCCGCGATTACGTCCTCATATTCTGCCTGATTGTTGGTAACGGGGAAGTGAATGCTGACGGCCTGTTCAATTCTAGTGCCCTGAGGGCTGATCAGGATGATGCCTCCTCCAGATGAATTCTTCCCCGACGCTCCATCCACGAACACTTCCCAAGCCACCTGCCGGGGTGCCTCCTCCTCGCCTATTTCTGCAGTATAGTCGGCTAGGAAGTCTGCCACCGCTTGGGCCTTCATGGCTAGTCGGGGCAGGTAGGTGACGTCGAGCTCGCTAAGTTCTACTGACCATTTCGCCATCCTGCCAGAATGCTTTACTCCTTCTAGGACACTGCGGAGAGGGTGATCGGTCACTATCTTGATCGGGTGGGCCTAAAAGTAAGGTCGGAGTCTCCGTGCTAATACAATCAAGGCAAACGCCAATTTTTCCAGGATGGGGTACCGCAGTTCTGCCTTCCGCAGGACCCGACTTATGTAGTAAATGGGGAGTTGGCGTTTCCCCTCCTCGTGGGCCAAGACCGAGCTTACCGCTTCCGACCCCACCCCTACGTATAGGAAGAGGTCTTCTCCCTCTCTAGGCCCTTGCAACAGGGGTACCTGGGCCAACTGGAGTTTCAGGCTTTCGAAGGCTCCCTGACACTCCGCCGACCATTCGAACTTCTTATTGTCTCGGAGGGTTTTGAAGAAAGGTGAGCACTTCTCTCCTGCCCTAGAGAGGAACCTACTCAGCCCTGCTAGACGACCTGTCAGGCGCTGAACTTCCTTGACGTTCCTGGGCTCTTCCATCTCCATGATCGCCTTCACCTTGTCTAGGTTCGGTTCTACTCCGACCGGAGTCAAAAGGTGTCCCAAGAACTTCCCCTTTCCAGCCCTGAACACGCACTTGGCTGGATTCAGTATCATCTTGTACTTTCGCAGTGTGGCGAAGGTCTCCTCCAAGTCACGGAGGTGTTCTTCGACGCTCTTGCTTTTCACCATAAGATCTTCGACGTAGACTTCCAAGTTTCGCCCCTTCTGCTCTTTGAACACCCTATCCATCATGCGCTGGTAGGTCGCTCCTGCATTCTTAAGTCTGAATGGCATCATTTTATAACAATAACACCCGTCGTTGGTAATGAATGATACATGCTTCACGTCGGGTGGATGCATGCGGATTTGATGGTAACCAGAAAAAGCGTCTAAAAAACTCATGACAGGGAATCCGACGGCTGAATCTACTAGCTCGTCGATTCTAGGAAAAGAGTAACAATCCTTGGGGCAAGCTTTATTAAGGATAGAAAAGTCGATACACATGCACCATTTTCCCTCCCCCTTCTTCACCATTACAACATTGGAGACCCAGCTTGGGTACTGGATCTCTGACACAAATCCCGCCTCCAGCAGCTTCTTGACCTCCTCCCTGATAGGCCCGACCAGGGTGGTGGCGGTTGCCCTCTTCTTTTGTTGGATGGGGTGGACTCCTTTATCCAAGTTGAGATGATGGCAGGCGACGTCCGCGTCGATGTCTGGCATATCGGCTGCGCTCCATGCGAAGATGTCGGCATTCTTCTGGATGCAGGACATAATCTTCTCCTTGTCCTCCTCTTCCAGCTCTCCGTTGATCTTTACCCTTCCTGGCCTTCCGCCTTCGGATTGGATCTCCTTCTCCTCCACCTTCTCGGCTGCCTCCAGCCTTTCCGTCTCCTCCGCTTCTTCGGCTGCCTCCTGCCTCGCCACCTCTTCCATCACCAGGTCTACCGCCTCTGCCTCCTCCTTCCAGCTGATCATGTTGACAGCATTAAGATAACACTGCCTTGCCACCTTGGGATAGCTCCGGATCCGGATCTGCACGCCTCCCTGGTTGTACTTCAGGCATTGGTGGTAGGAGGAGGGCACACACTTGTAGGCACTGATGAGTGGCATGGCAAAGATGGCATTGTAACTGCTGGGGGCGTCTACAATGACAATCCTGCAACACTTGGTGGTCCCTCCCAACGTCACCACCAACTCCACACCTCCCTCTACTTCCTTTCTTTCTCCCGCAAACCCAAAGAGCGGTCCTTCTGTCGAGATAACCCTCTTCTCTTCCACCTTCATGGCATCAAACGCTTTCTTGAACACGACATTGACGGAGCTCCCGTTATCCACCAGGATGCGAGAGACCGTATAGTTCTCTACCGCGGCCTTGATCACCACAGCGTCGTGGAAAGGGTTTTTGTTCCCCAACATGTCTTCCTCCGAGAAAGTGATCTCTCCTGACGGTGGCGGAATCTGGGAGGCAGAGGCCATGCCCTTCCGGTACACGGCGTTGAGGCTCCCCTTCCAGGTTGCCTCCAACCCTGCTCCTCCGTGGATGACCCCTATCCCCGCATGGGATCCCAGATCTCCCCTATCCTCACACCTTCTTAGGGCGGGGGCTCCTCCCCCTTCGATTCTCAACATTTCTCCTTCTCGCCCCTCATGCCCTTCCTGGGCTCCTCCAGCTCCCCTCCTCAACTCCAAGAACTCAGGGCACGTGGCCGTCGCATGGCCCTCCACCTGATGGAAGTCGCAGTAGGGCATTGCCCGACGCTCCTCTTCACCCCGAGGCTGTCGCGGCCTTCCTCCTCTTCCTTGCCCCCGTCCTCTCCTGATCACATTAGCCTCTCGGAGCGGCGCTTGGTTTTGCCTCCACTGCGACAACGGTCTCGCCGCTCCGGGGAGTACCTCCCTCCTGGCCTCCCTTGGTAGCCTCCTCCAGCAGGTCTCCAGGCCGGCCGGCGAGGCGGATCCTGGAACCTCCTCTCTTGATCTCGCTGATCCCTGTTCTCCAGGGACCCTCCCTCTTCTCGCCTTCTCGGCTCATCCCTCTTCTTGGACTCACGCCAGCCGCTCCCATCTCCTTCCTTCTCCCCTCCCTCCAATCTAGCTAACTTGGCCACGAACTCCAGGCTGGTTGCCTCCCCTTCGATCTGCCTTCCGGCCCGATCGACTAACTCCTCGAACGATAGGGGGGGGGGGGGTTGCGAGTGATCTCCATCTTGAAAAACCATGGCTGCAGCCCCAGCTTGAATGCCAAGATCTGGGTGTGTCCAGGGACCTCCTGGACTAGGAGAATCTCTTCCTGAAAGCGATCCAGATACGACCCGAGCATCTCCTGGGGTCTTTTCTTGACATGGAAGAGATCTTCTGAACCCTTCCTCCTCTTCTTGGAAGTAGAGAAGCGGAGCAGATAACTCCTGCGCAGGTTATCGAACCCGTGGACGCTTCCCGCGGGTAACTGGTGGAACCAGTCTCGGGCTTTTTCCTGGAAGGTTATGGCGAACAACCGACATTTGAAGGCGTCCGCCATCAGCTTGATGGAGACCATATCTTCAAACCATTGCAGATGCTTGGCGGGATCCTCTTTTCCGGAGTAGAAACTCATGGTGGGCCCTGTGAACCCTACAGGAATGGGGGCGGACAGCACCAACTCGCAGAACGAACTGCGCGGGGCGAGCTGGCGAAGGGGATGAATTCGGTCGTACTCGCCCTCTGACTGGCGAGTCTCCGTCGGGCTTGCAAAGAGCACTCGCGCGTGGAGCGGCTGGTCTTCCTCCTCTATGAGCGCCTCCTTGCCGAGGCGCTAACTTGGTCCTGCCTCCGCGGGCGAGGCAGCTGCGACAGGGGAGGATACTCCCACCTCGGCTCGAGGTGTGAGTAGCCTCCGGATGGTATCCTCCATCACCTTCATCCCCTGCTCGAAGACACTCTTGGTCACGAACTCGCCCAACGGCGGCGAGTTCCCCTGGCCGGTTCCCAGCTCGTCACGTTCAGTCATGGGATCGTTAGATGAGATTTTCTTCTCTTGCTACAGTCCACGCTCACCGCTCCAAAAATGTTGGAACCCGGATACCGGTCCAACCTGTTCGAGACTTGGGGAGTAGCTTGAGTTACTTTTCTCTTCGTCGGACCCATAGATCTAAGTATTCCGAGCTAAGAATTGACCCTCACCGGTTGGTAGGTAGCTCCCTAAGTACGACCCACTGGCTGCAGCGAGGAGGTCCCGCCACTAACCCGAAAATCTACCTGCATTTCCCCTCCCAAAAACCAGAAGCTGAGCCTGTCTCAGACAGCACAAGGAAGAAAGCACGGGCTCTCAAAGGGGGGGTGAATCTGTGCTGATCTGAGACACAATGGGTCCTATTTATAGGGAAAGACTTCCCAGGGGTAAAATGGTCCTAAAGGCCTGCGGATAACGTCCTCCGCCTTAACCAAAATACTATACGCAGACCAAAATAGTCTGCGAACAGCTCCTCGCGCCTTTTCGTATCACTAGCCACACCCCATGCTGGTCTGCAGATAGTGGGGGGGGGGGGGGGGTGAGGGACCGAGAAATCTGGTTGATCTCACTCGTCTCGCCCCTAGCTTGAGACGGCGAGTGGGGAGACTAGGTCCCGTCCTACTCGCCAGCAGTAAGCTTTCCTGGAGCGAACTCGCCCCCGAGGTCTAGTCCACTTGCCTCTCCCCGGGCGAGAAGGAATGCTATCGTTGGGAAGAGACCACGCCAATATGGGATCCTGGTTGGGTGAAGGTGACTCGTCGCGCTCGACCCTAGGCGAGTAGAACCGTCTTTGGGTCTGCTCGCCCGAACCGCTCGCCGACTCGCAGGGGAGCGTCTATCCACTCGCCGAATATGGGTTGCACAAGTATAATGTTGCTTTAATAAATATGGTACAATCAGTGCATAACCTGACTCTAACCAATCACTCGTGCGATCATGAAGCCATTTTATCAAGATGAATCAAAGCGAGCATTAAAAAATCATGAGGTACATCCCAATGAGTCAACACCTTGGTCCTCCAAGATTGGTGTTTGAATATGAAGTACATCCCAATGACTCTTCCATAGTGTTTGAATATGAAGTACATCCCAATAGAGAGATTCAACATGAGTCAACACCTTAGTCTAGACAATGAGGAATTACATTGTGTAGGCCTGTGTTTTATGACACATTGAAACCTGACATTGGTTTGTACTTAGAATGTAATAACCTGCCAACACATAACTAGAAAACCAAATCAAATACAAACTCAATTCAACTTAGTTCAAGGGGACTTCTTCAAATCAAGGTAATTGTGGATACAATTCTCAACATAGTGGGTGTGTTGGAATTTAAGGAGAGGAATATCTTCAACTAGTTGTAGTTGCTGAATAGTCTTGAGTGATAAGAAGTTCAAATGCTCAAGTCGATGATGCTAGAAAACTTCCTGAGATTGAATGTCGCCTTCACTGTAGAATAGTGCAATTGATCTTGATGGCTTTAAACATAGAGTGAAGATATTATTATGGTTCATCTAAGCTGAGGCAACGATTGTCCCTGTTCCTCTTTCAATTATGTGGCATGAGTTGTAATCGAATATCACCTTGTATCCCTTCCTTAGGAGTTGCCCGACGCTCAACAGGTTTTGTGTTAGAGTGGGGACAAACTGGACATTGGTTATTAGTTTGTGTTGATCTTCATCAGTCTCAACAGATATGATTCCTCTTCTTTCAATTCGTTGTCTTTTCGTACCCAAGAATGACTTTAGATTTGAAGTCCTCATCAAGTTGAGTGAGGTAAATCCGGTTATTCACCATATGGCTTGAGCAACCAGAATCGATGAACCAAAGGGAGTTATCGTGTTTAGTTGTATTCATTTTTCGAGTGTACAGATAGTGGGACTGCTCTGTTTCTATGACATTTGCCTCCTCCTTTGGTTTAAACCAAGAATTTTTTAAAGTGATTTTGTATCTTACATTTCTTACATTTGAAAAAACAATCCTTGGTATCATGATTCTGTTTTTTACAGATGATGCATGAGGTTTGGCCTGAGGATTCTCTGGGCTTTTTAGGGAATTTTGTTTTGTTTTGATTCTTGTTGTAGTTGTGAGTGAATGGTTTAAAGTTTTTACCTCATTTTGACTTCTTTCCTCCTTCTGGTCCAAGTTTTTTAAGATTCATTTTTCTCTCGAAGACCCTGCGGATAAAGGGAGTATTTCGATAAAGCAAGTCTTCGAGAGACTGTAATGAGCCCATATGCTTAGTAGTTGACAATGCGTCATTGTCATGAGCTTCAAGAATGGCTGTGACAATATGATTGTAGGTGTTTGGAAGAGAGCGTAATACCTTTTCTACGACTTATTGCTCATCAGGTGCACCGCCGAGGTTTTGTATTTGGTTTGTGAACCCTGTGATTTTGGCAAAGTAATCGTATACTCACTCTCCTTCTTTCATTTTCATATCATCAAAATTTCGTCGAAGGAAATGCAGCTTTATTTTCACTGCCTTTTTTATCCTTTATACTCATTTGCGAGATGACTCCATGTATCCTTGGCTGATTTGGAGCCCATTATACCTTGATAAATGTTGTTGCTAACAACTTGTTGGATCAGGTGCAGAGCTCGCGAGTTCCGCATTTGGTCAACTTTGGGGGTTCTCCATCTGTGGATTTTCTAGATGGAACTCCATCGTAGACAACATCCCAAAGATCCTTAAATTGGAGCAAAGTCTCCATTTTGTCACTCCATAAGTCATACAGCTCACTAGTGAAAATAGGGATGGTTGAGTGGAGATAGTTGGGCGCAGAGTGAGTAGTTGATGAAGCCCTGAGTATCTAGGATTGCGATGATTTTGCCTCCCCGAGCTCTGATACCACTGATAGAATGCAAAAGTAAAAAAAAAAGCAGAGAAAGAAATGAAAAATAGGGTTTTACTTTAATGGTTTTACTTGATTTTACTTAATGATAATGCTGGAACAAGACTTGCCAAATTTTTTGGTGCACGTGATGCACCTTCCTCCTGTGCTAGTTTAAATAGAGTTTATGCGTGGGGCCCACCAGTTTAATTTTCAGAACTGCAAAATTTTCTATCGCTCGCTCGCCCTTTCCTCTCCCTCGACGTCGTCTTCCATTACTAGGATTCACACAGCAGCAGAAGCTCATCCTTGGCGGTGTCGCTCCCTCCTGGTACGAAAACATAACTTTGACTCAGCTTAGGTTTCACATTTCTCGCAAGCACGTGTTCTTCTGACTAACTTTTTGGAATTTCCTTCTCATTCTTCATCTGCAGCAGGCATACGAGATCGAATGTAACCTTACTGTTAACACTCCCGAGCTGTAACAAATCAGAACGAAATGCCAAAATCTCTAATAAATCATGCAGCAGGCGTACGAGAAACCAGTAGTTGATAGTTTTAATTTGGCAATGTGAGTCTTTAATATTTCTTTTCTTTTGATGACATAGGAATAGAAAACCTGGACTTTAATATGTTTTCCCAGCTATTTTTTCGTATTACATTTGGAATAAAAGTAATATTACTGCTAATTACAACTGTAAATTTTCTTTAACAACTAGAATTGTAGCAATGTGTACTGTCACTTACAACTATAATGCTTTTTCTAATTGACAGAAAGGGACAATGGCCTTCCCAACTGTACACAATGAGGATGAAGCATATGCTGTGTACTGTGACTATGCCCATAAAATTGGATTTAGTGTGCGAAAGCAGCATATTGTTTATTGGACACATACGAGGATTATTAAGGGTCGAGGTTACAGTTGCGCTAAAGCTGGTCTAAAGGTTTCAAAACCGATGATTGATGAACAAAAAAGTACTTTAAATTAGATACTCGCACAGGTTGTTTAGTCTGCATACACTTCAATGCTGACAAAGAAGGTAAGAATTAGGAGGTTACGAAGTTCGTCGAGGAACATAATCACCCGCTTGCATCAAAAAATGACAAGCATTTGTTGAGATCTCATCGCAGTATATCTAATGTCCAAGCTAGCCTTCTGAAGAATATGACTGGCGTGGGTATTAGAACAGTCGATACATACAATTTCCTTGCAGATGAAGTAAGTGGTGTTGAAAATGTAGGTTTTGGTAAGACTGACGCTTATAATTTTGTCCAACGAGAAAAAAAAACTCTAATAGATAGTGGAGATGCTATAAGCTTGTCCAAAATATTGAAGGAATGACAATCCGAAGATAATATGTTTTCTTTTGATATTCAAACTGATGAAATTAATAGGCTTACTAGTCTTTTTGGATCGACGGGTGTAGTAAAATCGATTATGATTGTTTCAGCGACGTTATCATTTTTGATACAATGCATCGATTAAACAAGTACAATTTGGCATGTACGTCTTTTATCGTTGTTAACCACCATTGGCAGAAAATTTTTGTAGGTGGGGTTTTCAAAGCAACGGAGAACATTGAGTCATTTTGTTGGGTGTTCAAGTCTTTCTTGAGGTTTGTTGGTGGAAAACAACCTGCAACGATATTTACTGATCAAGACCAGGCGATGTCCATTGCCATTGAGAGAACTTTTCCTAGAATTCGACATCGGTTGTGTCAATGACACATCTCAAAGAAAGCACCATCAAAGATACCTACATTTAATAATGATAAATCTATTAGATCTCTTTTCTACCATTGCGTGAGTAAATGTGATAATGAGATTGAATTTGAGAAGTGTTGGACTGACATGGTAACAAGAGTAAACATGGACGATAAAAGATGGCTGGGGAACTTATATAAGGTTAGAATGAAATGGTCGACCGCTTTCAATAAAGAGAGCTTAGATCTGGGCATATTATCGACGTAAAGAAGTGAATCAACCAATAATATTTTGCATGGATGTTCTAAAGCAACCAGTTCACTGGTTGAATGTTTTCTTGGATTGGATAAATTGACCTCAAGTTGGCGTCGATCCACACATGATAAAGACTTTCGATGCAAACACAGTAATATAACTTTAAGATTTATGAATTGTCTATCACTCAAACAAATTTCAAAGATTTACACTCGTAAGATTTTTTACATATTTGAGCAAGCATATATGGACGGTTCTGTTGGTGTTTGTGTTGTAGAGGAATCAAGAATTAGTGACACTCATATCTTGTATGTTACACAACATTTTGACAGAGCCGAGGATGTTGAAAAATGGTTTGTTATAGTTGATTCAACCAATTATGATGTTGATTATATTGTTCATGCACCCAGTAATTTGCTGTATACATATTCTGCTAAAAGCAAACATGCTAATTGATTTATGTATGAAACTAAATAGCAATGAAAGTGAATCTAAGCATGTAAAATTAAATAGATGACATGTAGTGAGCAAATTAAACTACAAAATCATGTTCTCTAAGTAGAGAGTTTTGGAAGGTTTGGAATAATTCCACTACTATTTCTGCCCTGAACCGTTGCATATCTTTCGGCCAACTCATGTGTCTCTTCCAATCAACTGGCTCCTTCAGCAAGCTCGTCTGCATGTACTTCATCACAAAAATTTCAGAATCGTTGCCATTATCCTGGGTGGGTATGCCTTCAACTATGTGTACTATCCAATTGGTGATATCTCTGGGAAGTACATCAGCCATATCCTCATAAATAAAATTTATCTGCACAATATAAGTAAATTGAAGGATATAGTAACATACGTGCTCCCGGATAGATGATCTGTGCATGACACTCGACAACGAATCGTAGAAATCCCATCGCCTCTCTTTCAAATTACCTACCAACAGTACCCAATGGTTGCCAACATGGTAGGACATTAGGATAACATCGACAACGAAAATTGAATGACGAGTGATGTGCTCAACAAGTCGTATGTTTTTCTTGCCACATCTTTTATAATATTGCATGGTAAACAAGATGATCAATACATTCGAAGCAATGCTAAGTAAACTTAAGATGGAATTTAATTACCGCATGATTAAAAGATACAAACAGGAAATTACTCAGGTCTTTTAGCCATTTTGCTTTGAGGTTGTTGAGAACAAATGCATAGCATGTTTTTTGAATGTTTTAATAGCACATCGGCTATACAGGTAACTAGATTCATACATATCTGGAATGAACTAGTTTACGACTGGAAAACTGGAATTATAAATGAAAACTATTATTTTTACAACTGAAAAAATGGATTTATACTGGAAACTAAAACTAATCATGGGAATGGATCAAAAATAACTTAATTTACTGGAAAAATGGATTTATAACTGCAAACTAACATTTTTACGACTGAAAAAATGAATTTATACCTTCAAGCGGGCGGAATTGGGAGAAGAGAAGAAAACCCTAGTAAGGGCGTTGTTGCGGGTCGCTTAGGGCTCTTGGTAGACCGGTTTACTTGAACCACTTTAGCTCGGGAGCGAACTAAGCGCGCAAACAGTCACAGAGAAATTCGTTGATTACACTTAGACTTTTTAGCGTGGAAAACCGGGAAAGGGTAAAAAACCACGTGGTCGGAGCTGTGCCGACCAAACTTCACTATCTTCTGATGGATTACAATCTGGTGTTTAGACTTCGAGCACGACAGGCCGCCGCTCGTTACAATATTAGCGAGAGAGAGAGAGAGAGAGAGAACGTTCCGAGGGTGACAGGCCACCTCTCGGAAAAACTAAGTCTTTTCCTTCTGAGAATGGTAGAGAACGGAAGTGAGAATGTCTTGTCCGCTTTCGTGAGACGAAAGTGAGACTGCCTTGTCCGCTTTCGTGAGAACGAAAGTGAGACTGTTGTGTCCGCGTTCGTGAGAACGAAAGTGAGATTGTTATGTCCGCTTTCGTGAGGACGAAAGTGAGATTGCTGTGTCCGCTTTCGTGAGGACGAAAGTGAGACTGCCGAGTCACCTTTCGGGACGAAGGAAAACTTCAAGTCCACGAAGGAGATCTTCAAGCGCCGAAGGAGAAATCCGTGGAAATCTTCAAGGAGCTCTCCCGGGTCCAGAAGGCCAGGTCCTCTCAAATGAAGCCTAGGGGGTCCTTTTATAGCTTTGGCCGGGGGTAGCCCGGTAATTTTGCCGTTGTAACCACCATAACCACCTGAGAGGACGAATCATATTTTCCGGTTCAGAGCCCACGGATCACCATTTTTCGTAAATGACCATCCTGCCCTTCGAGGAAAGACGACAAGTTGTTCCTGAAAAGTGAGAAGCTGAAAAGACAAAAAGTGAGCGAGCCGAGTCGGAAAAGTGAGCGAGTCGGAAATGTGAGAAGTCAGAAAAGATAAAAAGTGAACTGAGCGCGCTCAGAAGCGTTCTGAGCGCGGAGCGAGTCGGGAAAGTGAGAATGTTCTGAGCGTGCTCAGAAGCATTCCGAGCGCGCAACGAACCCGGAAACGTTCTGAGCGTGCAACGAACGCGTGAGCGTTGTGAGCGCGCGGGGAAGCGTTCGGAGCGCGCAACGAACGGTGAGGCGTTCTGAGCGCGCGGTGAATGCGGAGGCGTTCGACGCTCGACGTGCACTCGGGGGTGCTCCGCGCGCACCTGAACGTGGACTTGGGAGGTGTTGTGAGCGCGTCGTAGGCATGAAGGCTTTGGTGACGAAGGATGTGGTGGTGAGTATCGCAACGGTGGTGACGATGGACGGCGCTTATCATAATGACGACAAGGGAATGCATATGAACGCATGATGATTAAATGTGATACGGCCCCCGAGACAGTCGCTGCGCGACCTCCCCGATTGGAGATGGTGACGCACACCCAAATAGGAATTTTATCATGGTGCTAGGATTAATAACTCCCTAATTGGGGTGTTAATAATTTGATGATTAAATTAATAAATAATAACTCCCCATAGGGAGTTATTAACGTGGCAATGAAGATAACTCCCCATGGGGGAGTTATTAAAGCTTAATTAGGGAGTGCTTTCCCAAAGCACTCCCTAATTAACCCATGAATGGGCGCTGACCAAGTCAGCGCCCAAAATGGGCGTTGACTTGGTCAGCGCCTATTATTTGGGTGATGCCGCACCCCCTCTAATTAGCTGGGGGTGCGGCAATGGTGCACCCCCCTAGGTAAATGGGGGGTGCGGCAATGCCGCGCCCCCTTGGCGCGGCGGTTGCCGCGCCCCCTTGGCGCGGCGGTTGCCGCGCCCCCTTGGCGCGGCGGTTGCCGCGCCCCCTTGGCGCGGCGGATGCCGCGCCCTTTTGGCGCGTAGTTGCCGTGCCCTTTTGACGCGGTGAATGCCGTGCCATTTTGGCGCGTAGTTACCGTGCCCTTTTGGCGCGGCGAATGTCGTACCGTTTTGGCGCGTAGTTGCCGCGCCCTTTTGGCGCGACGAATGCCGCGCCCTTTTGGCACGGCGAATGCAGCGCCCTTTTGAACAGTTAACAAGGGTTATTAATTAGCTTAATTAATGACATGCAGCGCCATTAACTTAAGCCTGGTTTACTTTTACATGGCGAACTTCAAATTAAAACATTGTAGAAATTTCAAAAAATGTGGGTCATTAATTACCATGTCAATATATAAGAATAATAAACAATCAAACAAATTTTTTTCCCTACAACTTTGTTGGTTGTAGATGCCGACAGGAAGGACAATACACAGAGCAAATCGAAAAATAGAAAAATTAACCATAGATCAAGATTTCACCTTGCAATTGCCAGAAAGCAATTGTTGGCATTGTCGGGAGGCGGATCTTCGAGGGGACCGCAGATGCGTATTTCACCTTGAACTCGAGATGGGTTTTCTTCGTGAATCACCAACAACGATCGAGCAGGAGAGAGCGAGATCATCGACAATATCGAGCAGCTCTGATATTGTAATATGCAAGTGAGAGCAAGAGAGATGTTTTTTCGTTGAATTGCGTTGCTCATTTAGCGCAGATTGGAGCGCGGTCCATGGGTTCGGCATTCCGCCTTTTTGAGGGCAAGCAGTAGCTGCCAGAGTACACAACATTACACATAAGTACCTACAATGGCATTTTCTAGCCACTGCACTGAAGATGAAAAGCGCTCCCAAACTACAAAATAGTCAGAAAGGCATATGAGCATATCCCTGATCATTTGAGGGTATTGATTAAATAAAATTACTTTGAAAATTTTAAATTAGGGCTCCGTTTGGGGTGGCGTTTTTGCTCGGGTGAGTTCGGATTAAAACGCCACCGTCATAGAAGATATGTTTGGCAAGAAAACGGTTATGGCTGCCACCAAGAAAAAAACCTAGTTTTGAACATAAAAGTGGATGAAGCTCCTTAGGTGTGGTCGGGCGTTCAAGAATGATTGTTCATTATTGTTGGAGCTAAAATTGTCGCAAACTTTCCACACTCAGCAAGCACTCCGGAGGACAGAGAGCGGGATCGAGAGCCGCAAGCAACCGCTTACTAACCCGTGGGACAAGGCGAACAGAAACCAGAAAAGCGGATGCCGCTGAAAGCGGCAGACACCCGATTGACCGCAGCAGCGAATGCCTCTCTTGCTGCGAGCTTTTTCTATTGCACAAGGGTCTATTGCAAGCTAGTACAAGAGTAATGAAAGCAGAAGGCAACCGCGAGCTCAGAACTCAGAGACCGCACCTACAACAAGATAGTTTCTGGCCAGAGTTCTGTGTCCCCTTTCAAGCGCATCTGACCCTCTATTTATACAAGAGGGTAGGTCGTGTGGCCGGTGGGGGCATTTAATGTATTAAATGTCCCGCCGCGTGAAGGAACCGAAGTGTAGATTGCGGAAGAGAAGAAAGAGGGCGCGCGGGCACGACACAGGTCGTGACCGCATGCACCAGCTCACCAAAAAGGGGCCTAGGCGGGCACTTGAGAGTGCCCGCAACGACTCCTCTGGGAGACTGGCACTGCTGACTGGATGGACGCGGGCTCTTTGGCGAGTAACTCTGGCCGCACCCTTGCTGGTACTTGGAGAGTCCGCGGGGTACTCCGGAGTGTGACCGCAGACACACTGGAGAAAATCCACTGGCAACCTTTAAGACCAGTCGGGCAAATGCTGGCCGAGCCCGCAGGATTTGGGTTAACAATTATCACCACGCTCACGAACGCCACCATCGTGCCAAACAAGCCCTAGATTTATGACATGCCATTTATTTTATATAAAAATTGTTAAAAAAAATAAACAAATAGGTATGTGATCACCGGCTGAGTCTCCTGGGCATTCATGTTCTTTCTTTTAATGTAATATAGATTGAGTTTCACTTATTTGAAAGTGTGTAATAATCTTGGAATCTCTTGGGCAAATCTGTCTTCCTGTGCGTTTTGGTGTTCCGATGTTCCTTTTGTATCTAAAAACAAAGGCAAAATCATCCAATCAGTCCCTAAAGTCCTCCTCCTTTATGAAATCAGTCCCTCAAATATTTTTTGCTTGAAATAAGTCCCTATTTTTTATTTTAGATATGATATTAGTCCCAGTTAACTCTCATGTTAAATCTATGAGGGTAAAATAGTAAAATAACATTTATTTTAATATTACCCTAAACCCTAAACCCATTCCAGTTTGTTTCTCCCGTGAGATTTGCTTCTCGCCGTTCCTCGCGTAGGTGAACAGTTCTCCATTCGGCCGATCGATCTTCTTCCTCGCGTCGCTGTTTCTCGTTGTTGCTCGGTGCTCCGTCCTGCCGATCGATCTTATTCCTCGCGTAGCTGTTGCTCGTTGTTCCTCGGTGCTCCTTCCTGCCGATCGATCTTCGGTACTCCTTCTTGCTCTACTCCTTCCTGCATTTATTTGATGGATTTCGGTTCTTTTAACAAATTTTACTGGAATGTTCTTCCTCGATACAAGATTTCAGTTCTTTGATGGATCTTATTTTACTGGAATGTTATTTGATGCATTTATTTGATGGATCTTCTTCCTCGGTGCTCCTTCCTTGATTTTTTTAGGGGTTTTGATGATTTCAGTTCTGGATTTAAGTTCTTTATGGGTTTTGATTTCAGTTCATTAATTCTCTAAAATGGATTTCAGTTCTTTGATTTTCTACAAGATTTCAAGATTTTCTACATCCGTTTGATTTATTTAATATTGATGGGGATTCATCATGAGCTCTCATTTATGAGAGAACCGGATGGCGGTTACTCCCATAAACCACTCTCCCCATTACTTTAGTGGGAGAGAGGGTGAGGTTAAAGCCGAAACCGCCGCCAACGGCAACGTGCACGGCGACGCCGTCCCCTCCCGCCAGCGAGCGGGCCGCGCGCGGTACCGCCCGCGGCAAGCGCGGCGCTACCGCCCGGCGCTACCGCACGGTAGCGCGCGCGGTAGCGCCGAGCCCCTCTTGGTGTGCGGCCAAGCCGCACCCCCCTTGGGGGTGCGGCCAAGCCGCACCCCCCTTTGGGGTGCGGCCGAGAGGAGTCGCCCTCCTCCCTCGGGCGCGGCCGCGCCGCGCCCGCCTTCAGGGGCGGTCGAACCGCTCTCCCCCGTAGTAAAATTGGGGTGAGTCCCCCCTCTTCCGGCTCGCCGCCCGCTTTTCGGGCTCCGGGCTCCGTTCGGAGTAATTCCCAGTTCGTTGCGTGCTCAGAACGCTTCTGAGCGCGCTTATCTCACTTTTTATCTCTTCTGACTTCTCACTTTTCCGACTCGGCTCGCTCACATTTCCGACTCGCTCACTTTTTCGACTCGGCTCGCTCACTTTTTGTCTTTTCAGTTTCTCACTTTTCAGGAACAACTTGTCGCTTTTCCTCGAAGGGCAGCATGGTCATTTACAAAAAATGGTGATCCGTAGGCTCTGAACCGAAAAATATGATTCGTCCTCCCAGGTGGTTATGGTGGTTACAACGGCAAAATTACCGGGCTATAAAAGGACCCCCTAGGCTTCATTTGAGGGGATCCGGCCTGAATGCCCAGAGAGAGCTCCTTGAAGATTTCCACGGATTTCTCCTTCGGCGCTTGAAGATCTCCTTCGTGGACTTGAAGTTTTCCGTCTTCACGAAAGCGGACATGGCTTTCTCACTTTCGTCTCCACGAAAGCGGACAAGACTTTCTCACTTTCGCCCTCACGAAAGCGGACACTGCATTCTCAGTTTCGTTCTCTACCGTTCTCAGAAGGAAAAGACTTAGTTTTTTCTGAGAGGTGGCCTGTCGCCCTCGGAACGTTCTCTCTCTCTCTTTCTCTCTCTCTGATATTGTAACGAGCAGCGGCCTGTCGCGCTCAACTTCTAAATCTTTAATTGTAACCCCCCAGAAGATAATGGAAGTTTGGTCGACACAGCTCCGGCCACGTGGTTTTTTACCCTTTCCGGGTTTTTCCATGCTAAAAAGTCCAAGTGTAATCAACGAATCTCAAATTGACTGTTTGCGCGCTTGGTTCGCTCCCGAGCTAAGGTGGTTCAAGTAACCGGTCTACCAAGAGCCCTAAGCGACCCGCAACAAATATCAGTCCCTAAAGTACTCCTTGCTCTAAATCCGTTTTACAAGAATTCGGTTTCTCGCTGTTTTGATGATTACAAGATTTTCTACAAGATTTCTGTTCATTAATTTTCTACAAGATTTCAGTTTTTTAGGGGGTTTGAAGATTAATTTTATACAAGATATTCTGGATTTCCGATTTGTCTCTCCTTCTTTTTTCATTTTTTTGCCCAGGAGTCGCGGATTCGGAAAATTGTAAATGGGGTGCACAAAAAAATTCTAAATACAATAGTACATAAAATGTTATATTGGGCGGGGGTGAGTAGGCGGGCCGCGGGTTGAAAATTAATATTTGGGGTGGACATAGCTGAAATTGGTTTGCGAATAGCCAAATTTGGTCCACGAAACCAAATTTGGCTATTCGTGGACCAAATTTGGCTATTCGCGACTTCTGGGGGCACCTGCTTGACGAAGAACAAGGTTTTCAAACCTCTCTTCCTCTTCTTCGAGGTTGCAAAACACAGTAAGAAACCTCTTCAGAGATCTTCAAAGTTGTAGATTGAGCTTGGAGTCAACTGGTGGAACCAATCTCGCGTCTTTCCCTTAAAGGAGATGACGAACAACCTGCACTTGAAAGCTCAACACCTCTAGTCGAGCTGAACTCAACCTGAGGTGTAGGGAACTCGATCGACACCTCTAATTGAGTCGAACTCAACTTTAAGTGGAGGAAGCTTAACACCTACAATCGAGCTGAACTCAACCTCAGGTGGAGGGAACTCGACACCTCTAGTCGAGCTGAACTCAACCTGAGGTGGAGAGTACTCGACATCTATAGTCGAGCTGAACTCAACCTGAGATGGAGGGAACTCGACACCTCTAGTTAAGCCGAGCTCAACTTTAGTGGAGAAAGCTCAACACCTCTAGTCGAGCTAAGCTCAACCTGAGGTGGAGGGAACTCGACACCTCTAGTCGAGCCGAGCTCAACTTTAGGTGGAGGAAGCTCTACACTTTCAGTCGAGCTGAACTCAACTTGAGGTGGAATAAGCTCAACACCTCCAGTCGAGTTGAACTCAACCTGAGGAGGAGGAAACTCGACACCTCTAGTTGTGCCGAGCTCAACTTTAGGTGGAGGAAGTGATAACTTCTCAAAAAAAAGTTATCTAGCCCATGTTATGAACCTCTTTGCTCAACAATTTTGGTGAAAATAAGTTTAATTGAAGTTAAAGTGCGAGTAAACTCATATTTATTTTATCTATGACTAAATCGGTCTTTTTCCTAGATATTGTTGCAAGAAAAGCCAAAAGAAACGAATTGGAAGAAGGATTTTGTCTAAATCTCATGTGCAGGAAAATAAGTTGCAACCTCAGAAAATTAGGTTGCAACGCAGTCTGGGCGAATTTCTTAATGGCCATCCAGCAGAAAATAGGTTGCAAACTCAGAAAAAAAAGGTTGCAAACTTTTCTGGGCGGAATTAAAAACGTAAAATTTTAAATTAGCGTCGTTTCAAAAATGAAAAGACAAATCTCTTGGAGGTGGTTATGCACGGTTTTGGAAGGGGTTTAACAGCAGTTTTTGGACCAGAGGAGATATCATATCAGAAAAAAAGGAGAGAACTTGGAGAGATCATCTTGGAGAAGAAGAAGGACTAGGGCTGTTTTTCCAGATCTTGGAGACGGGCTACTTCGGGAGCGTGCTAAGTACAAATTCCTGCATTTACTGAACTTTGATTATCATGTGCTGTAAGATCTATATCATTATGCGGTTTTCTTCCATCGTCATGGGCTAACTTCTCTAAATTTTGTGTTGTGAAAGTACCTTATCTTGTGTGATGACAAAATCTTAAAACTATTCTTGGCGATTTTGTGGTGAATTTCATTTATCGATTTAATTATCTTTATTATGTGAATTTCGGTTCTTCATTGGTGTTGCGGGTCGCTCAACGTTCTTTCAGACCGGGCGAATCGAACCGTCTTAGCCCGAGAGTGAACCGAGCGCGCAAGCAGTCACAGAGAGAACGAACAGGTGGCAAGAAGACGTTTTTATCGTGGAAAACCCGGAAAGGGTGAAAAACTACGTGGTCGGATCAGCGCCGACCAAATTTCACTATGTGGGGGAGCGTTACAAGTAATGGTGCGGGAATCGGGAGCGACGGGCCGCTCCCGTTACAATTGTAATTGAATGAAAGTCTCTGAGGGTGACATGCCACCTCTCAGAAAAACTAAGTACTTTTCTTGGCCGGGAAGTCTTCAAAGTCCGCAGAAGATCTTCAAGCGACGATGGTGGTCTTCAAGCGACGAAGGAGTTCTTCGAAGGTTGAAGGAGGTCTTCGAGTGTTGATGAAGGTCTTCGAACGTTGAAGGAGATCTTCGGGTTCCGAAGGAGATCTTCGAGCGCTGAAGGAGATCTTCGAGTTCCGAAGGAGATCTTCGAATGCTGATGAAGGTCTTCAAGGGAATTCCAGAGAGCTCTCTCCCGTGTAGAAAATTCCAAGTCCTTTGAAATGAAGCCTTGGGGTTCCTTTTATAGCTTTTGAGGGTGGTTAGGGTGGTTATGGTGGTTAGGACGGCTATCCGAACACCATAACCAATTTATGTGCTACATGCACATTTATCATGAATATGGCTATGCGCACACTAGTTTGTATAGTTTTTAGGATGATATGTATTCATATGACGGATATGGTTACGCGCACACCATAACCATATTATTTGCTAGACGCAGACCGAATGCCCACTCATCATGAATATGGCTATGCGCACACCAATTTGTATAGTTTGATGATGATATGTATTCATATGACGGATATGGTTACGCGCACACCATAACCATATTATTTGCTAGACGCAGACCGAATGCCCACTCATCATGAATATGGCTATGCGCACACCAATTTGTATAGTTTGGTGATGATATGTATTCGTATGACGGATATGGTTATGCACACACTATAGCCATACTATTTGCTAGACGCAGACCAGATTGAAGATTTTTACCATTTATACCCCCATGTTGGAGGATTTTCACTATTTGCACCCCATGATGTGGAGTTTCACTATTTGCACCCCATGATGTGGAGTTTCACTATTTGCACCCCATGATGTGGAGTTTTACTATTTGCACCCCATGATGGGCGGTTACAGGTTTAGCGAGATTTGCCTTGACCGTCCTCGTTCTCTCCGCTGAATGAGGCGGGAGAGGTCGGGCGAGCGCACCCGGAGGCCGACCGGGGATGAGACGAGAGGGGCCGGAGAATGCGCCCGGCGGCGAAGGAGGCCGACCGGCACCGCGCCCACCGCCTGGCCGCGTGTGGTGCCGGGCGGTACCGAGCGGTGCCGGGCGCGCGGTACCGCGCGACGCTAGGCGTACGGTGCTGGACGCGCGGTACCGCGCGGCGTTAGGCGCGCGCGGCACCGCGCGGTGCCGGGCACGCGGTACCGCGCGGCGTTAGGCGCGCGACACCGCGCGGTGCCGGGCATGCGGTGTCGCGCACGGTACCGCCCCACCGCACGGTGTCGCGCGGCCGCGCGGTGCTGCGGTCGTGCGGCCGTGCGGTGCCGCTGGGCCGCGGGATGCCGCGCGGCCGGGTGGTGTCGCGCGGCCGTGCGGTGCCGCGCGGCCGCGCGCGGCGCCGTGTGGCCGTGCGGTGCCGTGCGGCTGCGTGCGGTGCCGCGCGGCCGTGCGGTGCCGCGCGGCCGCACGCGATGTCGCGCGGCCTTGTGGCCGCGCGTGGTGCTGCGCGTGGCTTCGTGCGGCTGTTGCGGCGGTTGCGGCGGTTGCGGCGGTTGCGGTTGCGGTTGTGGGCGGTTTCCTCCTCTTTCTTGCCCATACCTCCACCATCTTAGTGGGGAGTTGGGTTTTTGGCTAAGTGCAACCCGGATTTCTCTACAAAATGGATGAGGACCCATCAATTGCCTCCCAAATCCTCGGAGTTCGCCCATCTTGCTTGGGGAAGTACGAGGATTTTATCATCCTTTGGCGTGGTCCAGTCGTTGCAGTGGCGTTATGGCGGAGGTATTTTGCGATAGTTCTCCCTCTTATTTTGTCGTTTGTCGCTTCGCCTTTTGTAATAATCTCTGCATTGTGCGGTGGTAATCCGCACAATTTTTGTCGATTATTTTTTGTTTATTTCTTCTTTCTCTTTTCAGGCGTCAAGGAACGGTGCACGATCAAAATCCATGCGGATGCGTTCCTCGCTAACCATTGAACGTGTCGAAGCTTGGCGCAAGCGGTTTAGACTCCCGTCATCTGTTGAAGTGAAGATTCCATATCCGAAGGCACGTGCCCAGAACCCCCCGACCGGCTTTATTACCATTTCTGAGAGTTGTTTGAAGTCGGGGTTCCGCTTCCCCCCATCAGAGGAGGCGATTGAGATTTTCAGATTTTGCGGCGTTCCTATCTCGCAATTTACCCCAGCCGGGATGGCGAGAATCATGGGGTTGATTGCGTTTTTTTCGGGAGCATGACTCGCAATTCTCTTTGGAGATCTTCCAAGATTGGTGTGAGGTCTTCACGGATCCGGGAGGCCGGATTGATGTTTGCAGCAACAAGAGATGGTTCCGTTTTGAGAAAAGGAACGACTATCGTCATGGGAACACTTTGTATGGGTATGTTCGCAACTGATGGGATTTGCCAGAGCTTTGGAGGAACCTCCCGGGACGTTGCCGCCGTCAAGTGGGGCGAGAGAATGAATTCTAGCCCCTTCCTGGTTTTCCTGGTCGTGATGATTTGTCGAAGGCTCTTTATGGCGTGGTTCATTATGCGGAGGAGAAAAAATTGTTGCTGGTCGGCCTTTCGTCGGATGTTGAGCGTGATGCCGCTGTCGCTTTGTCGCGTGATAGGAAGAGGAAGTTTGTTATCAGATGCGGAGTTTCAGAGATGGTGCCACCTCCACCTCCACCGAAAAGCCGTTCTGATGGTGCAGGTCCCAGCGGAGTCGTGCCCGAGGCGATTCCTATTGACGTTGATGCCGAGATCGTGGCTTCTCCTGTGGCGGAAGCGCTTCCTCGGAGTGGCCCTCCTCCTCCATTGGTGACGGTGAAGAGGGTATCCTCTTCATTACGGGCGATGATTTTGGCGGTTAGTCATGTCTTTTTGTTGTTTATCTTTTATGTGTTCTCTTTTCCCAAGATTCTTATCCTGTTCCCCTTTTTTTCTTCGCGGGCTGATGTCATGACTAGCGTCGCTCGTACTTGGAACGATTGCTATGTTGGGCTGAAGGATGGGTTTTTTGCTCTTCAAGAGGAGCTTCGTGTTGCGAAGAGTTCGCTGGAGGATTCCCAGAAGAAGAGAGAGCACGAGATATCACGTGGGCTCAAATTGGAGTTTGATCTTGCCCACGCTCGCTCCGAGGTAGAGCGTCTTCAGAGGGGGCTTAGTGCAGAGAAAGCCGCCGCCGAGAGTGCCTCCCAGTTGGTCCAAGATTTGCAAGGTGACATGTTCCTTCAAGATGGCGAGCTGGGGTTTTTGAGAAGCGGGGTGGAGAGGCTTTCTTCCCTTGAGCCAGACATCAAGGCCATTAAGGCCGAGGGAGTTGCCGAGTACAAGGACTCCCTGGAATTCGTAGAGGAGCGCTCTAGGATCTCTGAGGAGCTTCGAGCTGAGATCATGACCAAGGAGGTGGACCCCCTACTGGAAGATGAGTGTGAGATTTCTTTCAAGAGGGGGATCGGGAAGACCCTTCGTATGGTGGAGAGGAAGCTTGGGTGCAGTACGTCCGGGCTTGGCGCAGAAGATCTTTCTGAGGACGACTGCACCGATGTAGATGTTGAGGGATGATTGTCTTTGTCTTTATTTGTCTGTATTCTTTACTTTCTTTTGTTACGTATCACACTTCCTTGTTCCTGTATTTGCGTCTCTTGTAGTGGAGTTGTACAACTCTTCGCTTTGTTATATTGATTGATGGCTACTTGTTTGTCCATCGCTTACTCCTGTGTTTCTCATTTCTGCGTGAGGTTAGTGGGGATCTGGTCCCGAGTAGCGGTGAAGGGCAAACGCTTCGAACCGTGGGCGACCGCGAGGGGGGCAGGCCCTGGTGGTGCCATGATCTTACTACCGGGGAAGGGCGGACGCTTCGGACCGAGTAGCGCGAGATCACTGGGAACTGGCCCCGAGTGGCGGTGAAGGGCGGACGCTTCGAACCGTGGGCGACCGTGAGGGGGGCAGGCCCTGGCGGTGCCGTGATCTTACTACCGGGGAAGGGCGGACGCTTCAGACCGGGTAGCGTGAGATCACTGGGGGGCTGGCCCCGAGTAGCGGTGAAGGGCGGACGCTTCGAACCGTGGGCGACCGCGAGGGGGGCTGGCCCTGGCGGTGCCGTGATCTTACTACCGGGGAAGGGAAGACGCTTCGGACCGGGTAGTGTGAGATCACTGGGGAACTGGCCCCGAGCAATATTGAGCCATCGTTGGGAGATAGCTTGCGCGAGTCGGGGCTCGCGGCTTCCGTAATAATTGCAGAGAAATAATTTGCGCGAATCGAGGTTCACGTCTATAAAATTTTAGTAAAGTAGTTTGCGCGAGTCAAGGCTCGTGGCTTGTACATAAAATCATAATAAGATAAGTTTGCGCGAGTCAAGGCTCGGGGCTTGTACATAAAATCATAAAAAGATAAGTTTGCGCGAGTCGAGGCTCGCGGCTTGTACAGAAAATCATAATAAGATAAGTTTGCGCGAGTCGAGGCTCGCGGCTTGTACATAAAAACAGAGTAAGAAAAATCACTGATAAAAGCGGCGCAGATTCTGCGCGTTCCAAGTGCGCGGGAGGGTCTTTCCTTCCGCCATTCTGAGTTTAAATGTTCCAGGCTTCACCACCGCGGTGACCACATAGGGTCCTTCCCATGCTGGAGAGAGTTTGTCTTTCTGCGGGCCCTTCCCGGCTGCTTCAACGTTGCGCAGGACGAGATCTCCGACGTTGATCGGCCTGGGCTTAACCCTCCTGTCGTAGAGCCGGGCCACTCGCCTTTGGTAGATAGCGATGCGCTGAGCGGCGTTGTCTTGAATTTCGGAGATTAAATCGAGGTTTTCGCGGAGCAGTCCGTCGTTATTACTGGGATCGAAAGTCAGCACCCGGGTGCTTGGTACTCCGATGTCGACGGGGATGACAGCTTCAGTCCCGTAGCAGAGGTTATACGACGTCTCTCCTGTTGGAGTCCTCTCTGTTGTACGATATGCCCACAACACATTTGGGAGCGCATCCACCCACTGCCCCCCAGCTTCTTCGAGACGCGTCTTCAGCCCTTTGAGGATGGTGCGGGTTGTGACCTCCACCTGCCCATTTGTCTGTGGATGTGCTACGGCGGTGTGGCGGAGATTGATCTTCAGGTCTTCGCACATCTTGGTGAATGACTTCCCAGTAAACTGGGTGCCGTTGTCGGCGATGATCGTCGCTGGGATTCCGAAGCGGCAGACTATGTTCTTCCAGACGAACTGCTTAGCATTCTCCTCCGTGATTTTTGCCAGAGGCTCAGCTTCCACCCACTTGGTGAAGTAATCGATGGCTAGGATGATGAATTTTCTCTGCCCGGATGCCAGGGGCAGGGGGCCGAGGAGATCAATCCCCCACTGTGCGAAGGGCCACGCACTCTGGAGTGCGGTGAGCGCGACTGGGGGCTGGTGAGGTACGTTCGCGTGAAGCTGACAGCTCCTGCATTTCTGGACGAGTTCGGTCGCGTCTTTCTTCATCGTTGGCCAATAGAAACCTTGGCACAAGATCTTCTGGGCCAGCGCTTTTCCTCCTAGATGTTCTCCGCAGACCCCTCCGTGCACCTCTCTTAGGGCACAGTCTGCTTCGCCGGCTGGTAGACATTTTAGGTAGGGCCCCGAGAACGCCCGCTTATAGATCTCCCCGTCTATGATGGTGAACGACGCCGCTCGCATTCGCAATCTGCGCGCCTCCAGGCGGTCCTCGGGAAGATGCCCCTGCTCAAGGTAGGCCCGCAGGGGGGTCATCCAAGATGGCTCCTCTTCATTGATTGCTGCAAACTCCCATGGCCCTGGGATACTTGGGACCATGATTTCTTCGACTCGGCGTCTTCGCAATTGATAGTGGGTGGATGAAGTTGCCAACTTAGAGAGTGCGTCTGCTCTAGAATTCTGCTCCTGGGGAACGTGCAGGATTTGGTATGACGGAATCTTCTGAAGGAGCGAGTTTACGCATGTGAGGTAATGCGCCTTTTGATCACTCTTGGCCTCGTAATCTCCCTCGACTTGCGAGACTACAAGTTGGGAGTCGGCGTGAATCGTCAGGTTCTCAACTCTACAATCGATGGCGAGCCAGGGCGATCAAAGCCTCGTACTCTGCGACATTGTTAGTTGCTGGGAACTTCAATCTGAGGCCATACTCCAAAGTGATCTCGTCGGGGCTTATGAGAAGCAATCCTGCTCCGGCTCCTTCAGCTCCTGAAGCACCGTCGACGTAGAGAGTCCAACGGGGTGTGGTGATATCTTTGACAGGAGTTGTTTCCGGTGGGATGGTGTATTCTACAACAAAGTCAGCGAGCACTTGCGACTTGATGTCCGGCCGAGGCAAGAATTGAATGTTGAATTCGCCGAGCTCCACCGCCCACTTCACTAGTCTTCCCGAGACTTCTGGTTTCTGGAGGATTGTTCGTAGCGGGAGCTGAGTTAACACTTTTACTGTGTGCGCCTGGAAGTAGGGCCGAAGCTTTCGCGCCGAGAAGACGAGTGCTAAGGCCATTTTTTCCGCTGCCGGATACCTGGTTTCGGTATCGGTGAGGACCTTGTTGAGGTAGTAGATCGGTCATTGCACCCCTCCTTCATCCTTCACAAGCACTGAACTGAGGGCCGTAGGCGAAACCGCAAGGTACAAGAACAGGGTTTCCCCGGGGACTGGCTTTGACAGAAGCGGCGGCGAGGCCAAGTACCGTTTGAGAAGCTCGAAAGCCGTCTGGCACTCGTCCGTCCACTGGAACCCAGTGTGGCGCGCTCCCCGGAGAATCTTGAAGAAAGGGAGGTACTTGTCCCCTGTCCTTGATAGGAAGCGGGACAACGCATCGATCCTCCCGTTCAGGCGTTGTACTTCTTTGATTGAACGAGGCGGCGACATGTCCTCCAACGCCTTGATCTTCTCGGGGTTAGCCTCGATTCCCCGATGGGTTACCATGAAGCCCAGGAACTTCCCTTCCGTCACATTAAACGCGCATTTGCTGGGGTTGAGCCGCATCTGGAAGCGACGAAGAAGCTGAAAGCACTTTCCCAAGTCTTTCAAATGGTCGCGACGGTGGACGCTCTTCACTAGCATGTCGTCCACGTATACCTCCATCGTCTCCCCGATGAGGTCCTTGAAGACTTTGTTCATCAATCTTTGGTATGTCGCTCCGGCGTTTTTAAGGCCGAACGGCATCACCTTGTAGCAGTAGACTCCTTTATCGGTGCGGAAGGCAGTGTGCTCCTCGTCCGTGGGATTCATTCTTATCTGGTTGTAGCCTGAGTACGCGTCCATGAAGCTGAGCAGCTCGTGGCCGGCCGTTGCATCGACGAGCTGGTCGATCCTTGGAAGAGGGAAACTGTCTTTTGGGCAGGCCTGGTTCAAGTTGCTGTAGTCGACGCACATCCGCCACTTCCCGGAGGCCTTCTTTACCATCACCACGTTAGCGAGCTACGTGGGATAATCTACCTCACGGATGAACCGTGCCTCCAGAAGCTTAGCCACTTCTTCTTCGATTGCCTTCACTAGCTCGGGGGCGAAGTTCCTCTTCTTTTGAATCACGGGCCTGCAGGCAGGGTTAACATTTAACGAGTGAAAAATGACTTCAGGATCTACCCCAGGCATGTCCTCCGGGCTCCAAGCGAAAATGTCCTCGTTCTCTTGCAGGAAGGTTGCGAATTCTTCTCATTCTTCTGGCGACAAGAGGGACCCGACCTGGGCAGTCCGGGTCGAATCCCGCTGGGATAGCGGCACTTCCACCAATCCTTCAACGGGTGCCCCCCGTTGCAGAGTAGCTTCATCTCGCAGGTCAATGTTGTCGATGTTGAGGGCCGTCGCCTTTGTGGGTTGAGCTTGCTTCAGATAGCAGGTCCTGGCTGCCTCCTGATTCCCGCGAACGACTCCTACTCCAGCGGCAGTCAGAAACTTCATGGCTAAGTGTGGGATTGATGGGATGGCTTTGAAGACAGACTGGAGTGGTCTCCCGAAGATTGCGTTGTAGGCGGAGTTTGACTCCACGACTACGAACTGAATGTTGTGGCTTTTCTGTCTTGGAAACTTGCCGAGTGTTACCGGAAGGGTGATCATCCCCTGGACCGGGACGGGGCGATTATCAAAACCGTAAATGGGCCCCGCTGCCGGGCTAAGGTACTCCTTGGTGAGATTCATGCTCTGTAGAGTGGAGAGGAACAGGACGTCGACTGAGCTCCCGTTGTCGACTAGTATTCTCTTGACGTTGAAACAGGGATTCCCGATCCCAGCATTGATCACGAGCGGGTCTTGGTGTGGTAGCTGTAACCCCTCTAGGTCTTCATCTCCGAAGGCGATGATGGTGTCTTGCTTTAACCTTTTATCTTCATGCTCTCTCTGGCCTAGCGATGGAAAGAATTTGCGTGGCGAGGTTAGGAGACCCGGCTATAGTCTCGACTTCTCCTACCATCGGCCTTCCTGCTGCTGCCTCGTGAGGTGCGGGGGGCTGATCTCTGGGCTGCCTGGGTTGCTGCTGTTGGTTTGGTAGCTGACCTTGCAGGAACCTTCTGAGGAGCACTTGCCTGACAAGGCGCTCGATCTCCTCCTTCAGCCTGGTACACTCTTCAGTCGTGTGCCCAACCCCTCTATGGAATTCACAGTACTTTGATTGGTCGGTTCTTTCATTCGGGACAGGCGACCTTGGCCTACGGAACGTCGGGTTTTCTTGAATGGCATAAAGCACGTTGGTTTGTGACGTGTTGAGTGTGGTGTAAATCCGTGGCGGCCGGGGACCCTGATCTCTTCGGGGGTCTCGGCGATGATCATCATTCCGGCGTTCCTCCATACGCCGCTCCTCCTGCCTCCTGGGGGCCTGCTCCTGCCCTTTCCTTCTCTTCTGACTTCCTTCGAACTGCTGGCGATGTGCCTCAATCGCCTCATCTGCCGCTATCTGCGCCTCCACCCGATGCACAAGGTCAGGATAACTTGGTACTGTCTCCCTCATCAGAGCGGAGTAGAATCCACTTGGGCGGAGTCCCCCCAGGAAAATGCCGCGCAGAAGCTCGGGATCAACCCCTGGGATTTGTCGCGCCTCAGTCGTGAAGCTGCGGAAAAAGTCTTTGAGGGTCTCTCCTTCGTTCTGGCGAATTCCTGAAAGATGCGAGGGATCTCGAACGATTCTTCAGTTAGCGATGAATTGGTCCGTAAACTGCTGCGCGAGCTCGGTGAAGTTGTTGACGGATCCATCCCGCAGGGAATGAAACCAAGTGCGTGCCTGCCCCTTGAGTGTTGCCGGAAACACTTGGTAGAGGAGCTGATCAGCGACGTTGTAGATCCGCATGATGGTGGTAAAATGGTTGACGTGCTCCAGGGGATCGTCCGTTCCATCGAATGTCTCGACGTTGGGATGAAGCCATGCGGAATTGGATGGTCCAAGATTTGTTGTGCGAGCGGGGAGCCGCGACGTAGGGGGCGGCGGGCGAAGATGCCTCGGTGTCCGGCCTGTCCGTACTCTTCAGCTATCACATCGCGAATCTCCTCGCGAGTGGGCCTTCCTATGGCTTGCTCGACTCCTACTCCTCCTTGCTGGCGGTGAAGGGGTTCTCCTCTAGCTCCCCTGGCGGGGCGGACTGGATGCGCGGAGCTGGCAGCATCCGGGTATTCTTCTTCGTATGTTTCTCCTTCTTGATCAGCTTCTCCCAATGGAGCGTGATCAGGGACCAAGGGAGGCAGGATGATTGGAGCGGCAGGTGGAGCAGGACCTTGCGGGACTCTGAGGTTTCTGAGAAGAGCCAACATTTCAGTTTGCTGCTCTTCCATCTGGCGTATACGCCCTTCTAGCGTGGCAACAGGCGCTAAAGGAACTTCTTCGGCAGGAGGTGCGTTGATGAGTGAGTGGGATGGAGCGGGATCGACGCGTCCTTCAGGGATGGAACCATCAGTGGTGCGAGCACTTCTTCTTGCCATTGCTGTCAGTCACGAGTATTGCCACGAGGCGAATACTGTCTTCGAAAAACTTTTGCAGTGTTTGGGGAACACCTTTCCCACAGACGGCGCCAAACTGTTGCGGGTCGCTCAACGTTCTTTCAGACCGGGCGAATCGAACTGTCTTAGCCCGAGAGTGAACCGAGCGCGCAAGCAGTCACAGAGAGAACGAACTGGTGGCAAGAAGACATTTTTACCGTGGAAAACCCGGAAAGGGTGAAAAACCACGTGGTCGGATCAGCGCCGACCAAATTTCACTATGTGGTGGAGCGTTACAAGTAATGGTGCGGGAATCGGGAGCGACAGGCCGCTCCCGTTACAATTGTAATTGAATGAAAGTCCCTGAGGGTGACAGGCCACCTCTCAGAAAAACTATGTACTTTTCTTGGCCGGGAAGTCTTCAAAGTCCGCAGAAGATCTTCAAGCGACGATGGTGGTCTTCAAGCGACGAAGGAGTTCTTCGAAGGTTGAAGGAGGTCTTCGAGTGTTGATGAAGGTCTTTGAACGTTGAAGGAGATCTTCGGGTTCCGAAGGAGATCTTCGAGCGCTGAAGGAGATCTTCGAGTTCCGAAGGAGATCTTCGAATGCTGATGAAGATCTTCAAGGGAATTCCAGAGAGCTCTCTCCCGTGTAGAAAATTCCAAGTCCTTTGAAATGAAGCCCTGAGGTTCCTTTTATAGCTTTTGAGGGTGGTTAGGGTGGTTATGGTGGTTAGGACGGCTATCTGCACACCATAACCAATTTATGTGTTACATGCATATTTATCATGAATATGGCTATGCGCACACTAGTTTGTATAGTTTTTATGATGATATGTATTCATATGACGGATATGGTTACGCGCACACCATAACCATATTATTTGCTAGACGTAGACCGGATGCCCACTCATCATGAATATGGCTATGCGCACACCAATTTGTATAGTTTGGTGATGATATGTATTCATATGACGGATATGGTTACGCGCACACCATAACCATATTATTTGCTAGACGCAGACCGGATGCCCACTCATCATGAATATGGCTATGCGCACACCAATTTGTATAGTTTGGTGATGATATGTATTCATACGACGGATATGGTTATGCGCACACCATAACCATACAATTTGCTAGACGCAGACCGGATTGAAGATTTTTACCATTTATACCCCCATGTTGGAGGATTTTCACTATTTGCACCCCATGATGTGGAGTTTCACTATTTGCATCTCATGATGTGGAGTTTCACTATTTGCACCCCATGATGTGGAGTTTCACTATTTGCACCCCATGATGGGCGGTTACAGGTTTAGCGAGATTTTCCTTGACCGTCCTCGTTCTCTCCGCCGAATGAGGCGGGAGAGGTCGGGCGAGCGCGCCCGGAGGCCGACCGGGGATGAGACGAGAGGGGCCGGAGAATGCGCCCGGCGGCGAAGGAGGCCGACCTGCATCGCGCCCACCGCCTGGCCGCGTGTGGTGCCGGGCGGTACCGCGCGGTGTCGGGCGCGCGGTACCGCGCGACGCTAGGCGTACGGTGCCGGACGCGCAGCGTTAGGCGCGCGCGGCACGGCGCGGTGCCGGGCACGCGGTACCGCGCGGTGCCGGGCATGCGGTGCCGCGCACGGTACCGCGCCACAGCGCGGTGTCGCGCGACCGCGCGGTGCTGCGGTCGTGCGACCGTGCGGTGCCGCGGGGCCGCGGGATGCCGCGCGACCGGGTGGTGTCGCGCGGCCGTGCGGTGCCGCGCAGCCGCGCGTGGCGCCGTGTGGCCGTGCGGTGTCGTGCGGCTGCGCGCGGTGTCGCGCGGCCGTGCGCGGTGTCGCGCGGCCGCACGCGATGCCGCGCGGCCTTGTGGCCGCGCGTGGTGCTGCGCGTGGCTTCGTGCGGCGGTTGCGGTTGCGGTTGTGGGCGGTTTCCTCCTGTTTCTTGCCCATACCTCCACCATCTTAGTGGGGCGTTGGGTTTTTGGCTATGTGCAACCCGGATTTCTCTATAAAATGGATGAGGACCCATCAATTGGTTTGTTGCGTTTCATACTTCGAGAGAGGAGCTACGTAACAAGTTGATGAAGATTTTATTTTCATGCTTGATAATTCAAGAGAGGAATTGCATGAATATTCCACCTAGATTTTTATATTTTTACTGCGCTTCATAATTCGAGAGAGGAGTTGCGCAAGTGTATCTTAATTTCGTTATAGCATTTGAAGGGAGAAAGAGATTTTCCCTTGATGTTAACAACATTAGTTTTCGTTCTTTAAGCGGTTCTCTATCTCACCAAAGGGGGATAAAAGAATTAGGGACTTTCGTTACCGAGAGATACAAATTTCTATTTAAAAAATTGTTGCAAGGTTTTTCACTTCATACGTTTCACAAAGACATTTTCATATTGTCATTGCACTAGATTCAGGAAATCATGTCACAAGATTATTTCTCTAAATTGTAATTTTAATAAAAGTTTTTCTCCAAGCATTCGTAGTTTATTTCAATTAGATTTCGTTCATAGTTGTCTTTAAATTTCACAACCTTGATAATGAATCACTTGGATTTAAAGAAAAAGAATAACTAGTAGTTACAAGCACTAAATCACCCACCTCTCCGTGGAAACGATCTCAACTCTCGCATTATTACTTGTACTTAAATTTCGCACGTGCACTTGCGTTTAAATAATACACCGGTTACGGGCGTATAAAGTTTTTGGCCCCGTTGCTGGGGAGGTGCAAATAATTTAGCATTTTTTCTTGCAATATTAGTAAATCCTGAGTATTTAGAGCTCAATTTTTTATTTTATTCTTATTTTATTTGTAATTTTGTCTAGTGCATGTCCTTTTTTTGTATTTTTAAATAACATATTTTTAGTTTTATTTTATCATAATCTATTGTAAAAGTTTATTAAGCAGGTTATCCGTGTCTGATATAATTTTTTTTAGGGTAGTTTATTTTTGCAAAGAAATTTTAATTTTATTTTAGCCGCATCCGTTAAAAAAATGAATACACATGTGAGATGCGAGTGATGTGGATCGTTTAGCCATACTACTGATGTGTGTTATATGGGGACTGTTGGGTATCATTCGTGGCTCACAAAACACATAGAATATTTAGGTCCCCAATATTGTGTGGCAAATCATTATAACCTTGCATCCCCACGTCTAATAATTTCTCGACCATATGACTCGACTCCTTGGTTGTCGAACAGTGAGGTTAGGAAGTGTTTATTTTGTCATAATACGGACCACGTCTTGAATGATTGTGCCGCTTACAAAAGACAGGTGAAGAAAAATTATGAATCAGACATCGAGACCATGTCTACTACCCCAGTACCACCATTTTTGCGTGGGACTATTGCATATAAGCCTCTCATAATTGTGGGCCCGTATAATGATATTAATGCGTCATCTCCCCATACTCATTCATCACCTAATTTTGATTCACCCACGAAGGAACCTGAACATGTATTTTCTGAATTAGATATTAATAACGTTCCTACATGTTCTTTGCAAAATGTTTCTACACCTATTTTTATCGATCCTAGCGAAGATATTGTGCATGGCGATGACCCAGAACTTGATACTGCGCCAAAGTGGGACGAAGATATTTTTCTCTCCGATGGGGGGAATAATTCTTTGGAGCACGATGACGCGTCAATGTGGGATGAAAAATATATCCTTTTTAATGAGAAGGTTTGCACTTCTTCATTGGATGAGGAGGTCCAACTCACCACCGAGGCCCTTGAGTTCTCGGGTTCCCCTTGCTGCGATACTTACGATACCGACATTGATCAAGCTTCGAAACCTTCTGGGAGTGAAACCAGGATCACTCTTATGATTAGAAATCATTTATGTTCTTCTTCTATTTTATTTCCTAATCTCCTTTCATTATCCGAGCCAAAGCAAGTTGTTGTATGACAGATGCCTCAGGAGGATATTGAGCATTATCATCAAGTTGATGAGATGGGTATCCACTTAATTGAGAAGGTTAATTCCTCCTCCATAGTGGAAGCCTCGTTCATTTTCTTCTCCCCATACATCCTTCCTGTTGATGATGATACCTTGTTGGGCAATGATACATATTATGGTGAGAATAATGAGGAACACTCCTCATGTTCTTACATTTTATTCTCTCTACCTGTGTTGTGCACGTATTATTATTTAGGTAGATGGGTATTTATTTTATCGCCATATCAGTACCCGCCACCGACACGAATATTAGAGCAGTTACCTGTTCATTTTTCTTTTCATCATCCAACAATTTAGAAATTTAAAATTTCTGAATAAGTCGTGTTGGGAGGACAATAACCCCAGTAGTTATCTTATTTTTCCTGCATTTTTATTTTTCAAGTTTATTTTAGGTAGTTAACGTAGTTTAAAAAAATTAATTAAAAAAAGCATGATGATAAGTAGTTTGGTTGGAAATTGGGTTGTTGAAACAACTTAAAAAAAGTTGTTGCAACTTATTTTTTGTTGTTCACTCCTTAAGGAATGTGCTAAGCGGTCTTCTAATCCCAGTTTAACTGAACCAATGCGCGTTATACTACCCCGCCAGTCTAATAATTTCATTAATGCGGACAGCATAATGTTTTCTCCAAACCGAACCCATTTAACTGAACCAATGCGCGTTACACTACCCCGCCAGTCTAATAATTTCATTAATCAAATTCATGATTAAATATTTTTAAAACCGAACCCACTTTAATTTTTCTTCAAAATCGACCCAATTGATGTCACCGCAAACAAATCCCCTTTCCAAAAATTGTCCCCTGGCGGAAGCATTCTAGGTTTTGCGATCTAGGTTGATGGGAGACGGGCGAAGCAACGAGTTGCTCAGACTGAAGATGCTGCCGATGAGAGTAGCGAGAGCGAAGATTAGTACAGGAAGTGATCTGATTAGTTTTTATTTCTCCTACGCTTATTTTATTGTGAGATGTATTGATTTAGACAATTCTATATGTTGCTACTGTGCATTTATCCAATAACAATTTCAGTAATTTGAACTTTTCAATTTGGACTTTATTTGGATTGTGACATGATGCAATGATATTCTCTAGATTACTATTCTAAGCATGTGTTACGTTTGGAGTCATGTGATGATACTAATGGAATAAAAAACATTAATTTTTGCTCTAATTTCTGTACGTTTCGAAGATGTAAGTTATGCAGGTTACAACAAATGGCTAGGATTGATGAAGGTCGCCTCTTAAAGGAGTTTTGGACACATCAATGAGCAGTTCTGGGCATTTCTTCAAACACTCGAATTTCAGGGGAGTGTTTAGATTTCAATACTTCCGTACTCCTTAGCTTTTATGTATTTCATCACATGCATGTTTTGTTAAAAATATATCATCATGAGTAGTAAGGTCGCTTTGCTAGGGACTAGCAAAGATCAAAAGTGTGGAGGTGGGGGTAGTGTAACCCCTACCAATTGGGTGAGAGTGAATTTTTTTTATCTTAATAAAAGATCTTAGTTCTCAAAATCAATGAATAATCTATTCTA
This sequence comes from Dactylorhiza incarnata, assembly GCA_033032865.1. Lineage (NCBI taxonomy): Eukaryota > Viridiplantae > Streptophyta > Magnoliopsida > Asparagales > Orchidaceae > Dactylorhiza > Dactylorhiza incarnata. The sequence goes on from JAWHQI010000105.1 coordinate 5,183,009, forward strand.
GAGTATACGATGATTACAATTTAAGCGGATAGTCAATCCAAATGGTTCACACCACTTTGATTTGAAGTTAGCAAGATGGGTTAAACCTCTTTTAAAGGTTCCCTTTTTTCCCCATTATCCTTTACAAGAGTTATCTTCCTAAAAATAGACCTGTATGAACTTCTAAACATAATAATGAAAGGGTGAGCAATAACCGAGTTGGAGATGAAAACCAAAGCATTGATGATAGATAGTTATGATGATTAGTACTTCTCTTTGATCATTTCACGTCATACTTCTTCAATTCTATCACCATTTATACCCTTTTGAGTTTGAACTTTGAATTTCTATGCGTAAATTCTCTAAGCTTCTTTTTGGCAATTCTTAGTATGTTCTTCATTTATGATTGGTTGTTAAAAGAGAAAAGAGTCGTAGTGATATGTGACCTAAGTGTGTGTACACCTACTTAGAATGATCCCAATTATGGACTCTAGCAAAAAGAAAAATATATGTGTCATAGTGATATGCGGCCTAGGTATGTGCATTCATACCTGGAATGATCCCAACTATGATTATAAAAAAAATAAGAGAAAAGAGTCGTAGTGATATGTGGCCTAAGTGTGTGTACACATACTTAGAATGATCCCAACTACGTACCCAAATTCCCCTCATAGTTTGGAGAGTCGCTAAGAATTTTTCATCTAGGGAAACACCTTCTACCATCCATCCATGTCTCTAACCAAACCAAAGTCATTCTCATCACTAACCCTCATGACGTATTTTCAAACCTAACTACTAAATCTTGCGGAGGTTAAGTCAAAGACTCGGCCTATTCTGATCCCTTCTTAGTAATTAAAGGAAGTTCGATGGGAAAGTTTGAGGGAAGTAAATGATTTTAAAGAATAGCACACACTACATTAGAAATTTTAATTGAGATTTCTCTTCCATCAAGCTAATGAATTCTCGAATGTTTTGAACTTTTAATGATTGGCATATCCTCAAGTGATTTAATCGGTACTCTTGACTAGGCTTCTTTTAGTCATTCCTGAGAAAAAGGATCATGGGTGTTTTTAAATTTTGATGTATATCACCTCACTCAATTCGATGATTGGAATTGTCTTTGTTAGGGACTAGCAAAGGTTCGAGTGTGGAGGTGTGATAACTTCTCAAAAAGAAGTTATCTAGCTCATGTTTTGAATCTTTTTGCTCAACATTTCTGGTGAAAATAAGTTTAATTGAAGTTAAAGTGCGAGTAAACTCATGTTTATTTTATCTATGACTAAATCGGGCTTTTTCCTAGGTATTGTTGCAAGAAAAGCCAAAAGAAATGAATTGGAAGATGGATTTTGTCTAAATCTCATGTGCAGGAAAATAGGTTGCAACCTCAGAAAATTAGGTTGCAACGCAGTCTGGGCGAATTTCTTCATGACCATCCAGCAGAAAATAGGTTGCAACCTCAGAAAAAAAAGGTTGCAACATTTTCTGGGCGGAATTAAAAACGTAAAATTTTAAATTAGCGTCGTTTCAAAAATGAAAAGACACATCTCTTAGAGTTGGTTATGCACGGTTTTGGAAGGGGTTTAACAGCAATTTTTGGACCAGAGGAGATATCATATCAGAAAAAAAGGAGAGAACTTGGAGAGATCATCTTGGAGAAGAAGAAGGACTAGGGTTGTTCTTCCGGATCTTGGAGACGGGCGACTTCGGGAGCATGTTGAGTACAAATTCCTGCATTTACTGAATTTTGATTATCATGTGCTGTAAGATCTATATCATTATGTGGTTTTCTTCCATCGTCATGGGCTAACTTCTCTAGATCGTGTGTTGTGAAAGTACCTTATCTTGTGTGATGACAAAATCTTAAAACTATTCTTGGTGATTTTGTGGTGAATTTCATTTATCGATTTAATGATCTTTATTATGTGAATTTCGGTTCTTCATTGGTTTGTTGCGTTTCATAATTCGAGAGAGGAGCTATGTAACAAGTTGATGAAGATTTTATTTTCATGCTTCATAATTCGAGAGAGGAGTTGCATGAATATTCCACTGAGATTTTTATATTTTTACTGCGCTTCATAATTCGAGAGAGGAGTTGCGCAAGTGTATCTTAATTTCGTTATAGCATTTCAAGGGAGAAAGAGATTTCCCCTTGATGTTAGCAACATTGGTTTTCGTTCTTTAAGCGGTTCTCTATCTCACCAAAGGGGGATAAAAGAATTAGGGATTTCTGTTATCAAGAGATACAGATTTCTATTTAAAAAATCGTTGCAAGGTTTTTCACTTCATACGTTTCACAAAGACATTTTCATATTGTCATTGCACTAGGTTCGGCAAATTATGACACAAGATTATTTCTCCAAGTATTCGTAGTTTACTTCAATTAGATTTTGTTCATAGTTGTCTTTAAATTTCACAACCTTGATAATGAATTACTTGGATTTAAAGAATAAGAATAACTAGTAGTTGCAAACACTAAATCACCCACCTTTCCGTGGAAACGATCTCAACTCTCACATTATTATTTGACACGGCACATGCACTTGCGTTCAAATTATACACCGGTTACGGGCATATTAGGAAGCTCAACACCTCTAGTCGAGTTGAACTCAACCTGAGGTGGAGGGAACTCGACACCTCTAGTCAAGCTGAACTCAACCTGAGGTGTAGGGAACTCGACACCTCTAGTCGAGCTGAACCCAACCTGAGGTGGAGGGAACTCGACATCTCTAGTTGAGTCGAGCTAAACTTTAGGTTGACGAAGCTCAAAACCTCTAGTCGAGCTGAACTCAATCTGAGGTGGAGGGAACTCGACACCTCTAGTCGAGTCGAGCTCAACTTTATGTGGAGGAAGCTCAACACCTCCAGTCGAGTTGAACTCAACTTAAGGTGGAAGAAGCTCAGCACCTCTAGTCGAGCTGAGTTCAACTTAAGGTGGAAGAAGCTCAACACCTCTAGTCGAGCTGAACTCAACATGAGGTGGAGGGAGCTCGACACCTCTGGTCAAGCTGAACTCAACCTGAGGTGGAGGGAACTCGACATCTCTAGTTGATCTGAGCTTAACTTTATGTGGAGCAAGTTCAACACCTCTAGTCGAGCTGAACTCAACCTGAGGTGGAGGGAACTCGACACCTCTAGTTGAGTTGAGCTCAACTTTAGGTGGAGGAAGCTCAACAACTCTAGTCGATCTGAACTCAACCTGAGGTGGAGGGAACTCGACACCTCTAGTTGAGTCAGGCTCAACTTTAGGTGGAGGAAGCTAAACACCTCTAGTCGAGCTGAGCTCAACCTTAGGTGGAGGGAACTCGACACCTCTAGTCGAACCGAGCTCAACTTTAGGTGGAGGAAGCTTAACACCTTCAGTTGAGCTGAACTCAACTTGAGGTGGAAGAAGCTCAACACCTCTTGTCGAGCTGAACTTAACCTGAGGTGGAGGGAACTCGACACCTCTAGTCGAGTCGAGCTCAACTTTAGTTGGAGGAAGCTCAACACCTCCAATTCAACTTGAGGTGGAAGAAGCTCAACACCTCTAGTCGAGTTGAACTCAACCTAAGGTGGAGGGAACTCGACATCTCTAGTTGAGTCGATCTCAACTTTAGTTGGAGGAATCTCAACACCTCTAGTCGAGGTGAACTCAACCTGAGGTGGAGGGAACTCGACAACTCTAGTCGAGCTGAACTCAACCTGAGGTGGAGGGAACTCGACACCTCTTGTAAGATCCCTTTCCCGCTCCCGGGGCCAAGAGGACCTTATGCCCAGAACCGACGCGTTGCGGTGACTTCCAACACACGGGTTGGGCTACACCACGCAACGTCGACCCTGCCGGTTACGATCATAGTGCGAGCAATAGGTAAAAGTGAGTACAAGAGAGAGTACAAACTAAACAAAAGGAGTCCACAAATCACATTCCCAAAATATATCAAAAGCTAATCAAAGCGATACATATATAAGTCCGAGCATGAAAATAGAGAGTACATAAATGAAAGGGCTTAAGCCCGGTACATCATGAAACAAATCTCTCACATCTCACATCCTCTCTACATGCGGAAGCTATCTCATCATCACACATCACTAACACTCAAAATGTAATCCACCTGATGTCTCGTGGCCGCTACCCGTTGCATCGCTGGTTGCTCAGGTCCTGCCCTCGTCTCCTGCGGTGCATGCGACAGCTCCGTCTCCTCGGAATCCTAGATTGTTTTTCGGCCCCAATGCAAACCGTCAGTCAAAAATGACCGAGCTCGCTAGGTCCCCTCCTCCTCCTGCGACTCCTAGGTACCGCGAGGGAGGAAGAAGCGGGGGACGAGCAAGGAACAAGCAGGTGACAGGGAAAGTAAATTAGTATATATATATATATATACACAAGTGAAAAGGGGCTAATCTAATCATGTATAAGCAGGAGTATAAGAAAGGTGTGTAGTAGTAAATAAACAGTAAGTTGAGCAAGTAAAGCGAAGCAGTAAGAACAGTAGCGACAAGTAACCAATCTCGTACCCTAACTTATATGAATGCTCATACAAACTTATAAGTTAGGATTTCCAGGAATTATAACTCATCATATAAAAGAACCCATACTAATTTATATGACGAGGATCTGCAAGTGCGTATGCTATGCTTATGCTATGAATGATTATGCAATGAACTCACACACACGACTCTGTGCACACAGACCTTTGCAGTTCCCCCTATTTGAGAGGAAGGCAACCTCTCGGGTACCAACCGCTGTGACACACAGTGTTAGCGGACCGGGGTGTCCACTCCTAGGCGGGTATACACTCTACCAGGCCTAGACCACACGTACGCCTCGACGCTAAACAACCGCGGAGCTCTGCGTACTCTTTGCTGGAGTCCACCAGACTGTGAGCCAAGTGAGAGGTGTCTTCGGGGAACTTTCGTCCCAACACGCAGCCAAGCTGGCCCCTTAGACCTCTACACACCCGCTAAGTCAACGTACCGCGGTCGGAGTGACGACCTGCCTAGTACCGAAGACCTGCCACATTTCTGAGAAAGTTACCGGGATAATCATCCCCTCGAGGTTCCCGCTCGTCTAACCGAGCACCACAATCCTGCCACTCCCGCAACTGGGAGGAGATACATAAATCCAATCTTACCTTACTATGGCTACTCTTGCCTACTTTAAATGTTATTGCAGTTTAGGGTTAATCTTGGACTTCCCGAGGGTTACCCTGTAAAGGGCTCGCTACGGTACTAGGAACTACAGTGGGATGACACCCCAAAGTTCCCTTTCTCAAGACACCTAGTATTATTGGTCGTGTTTCCTTACTTATTTCTCAGGTTACTTCTTTGGTGATTTAAGGTAAGTCCTGGAGTTCCGGCGGTCCACCCGGTGAAGGGTTCCCGACGGTACTAGGGGACGCAATGGGCTCAACCCCACCATCCTCCTCAAGACATTTACTTTAGTTGGTGGTTAACAATCGGTTCACCCTTCCTCGTTTCCTATAGTTAAAATGACTTAGCTCATCTCCCGTCCCACCCAAATGGGTTGGACGTACCTCCATTCCTCCTACGTGGACTCTAGCACAACCGCACAACTAACCCTAGGATTGACCCTCCCTGAATCCTTGTGTGCTATAACTCAATTACTGATTGTATACCACTTCTAAACACTACTTAGTGTCTGAATTGTCTAAAACTCAAAATTCTGTTTTTACTAAACGCAGATCACTAATTTGAACTAACCATCAACCCCATAAGTGAACCCTTCTAAAAACTCATCACCAAGGTCTCCAGTAATTATCCTAGGCTCCCACTGACCTTAGTAAGGTATATTCCAATTTCCATAATTTTCCATATTAAATTGGTATTTAATATAATTTTAAGTAGTTAAGGGCTTAAGTCACATTACACATGAACTACCCTCAAAATGATTCTACATGCTTCATGAGAATTATCAGTAAGATAATATTCCATATCATGGTGGTTCACTGAGTATCATGGCCCTAGGTTATCATTTGGCCTACTGAATCATCATAATTATATAATTACCAAAATGCCACTATAATTAGGAAAAATAGTAATTCCCTTCGGAAAATTCTACAAAAATTACCAAGAGTCCATATTGGGACCTATAGTCCCCTGCCAAATTATTGAGTCATTACCATGTGATTTGATATTTTAAAATGTTTAAACATCCAAATGTGGCGATTATCAATTTCTACATGAGGTACAAGAAATATAAATCTACAAGCTTCCAAACTGTTGTCATGGACACATATTAACATAAAATGACAGATTCCCAAGTATCATAATATTGCCACATGATTTGATATTTTAAATGGATTAAATTATCAAGTTATGTAAATTTCACTTTCTACATGAAGTACAAGAAATATAAATCTACAAGCTTCCAAACTGTTGTCATGGGCATACATTGACATAAAATGACAGATTCCCAAGTATCATAACATTGCCCCATGATTTGATATTTTAAATGGATTAAATTCTCAAGTTATGTAAATTTCACTTTCTACATGAAGTACAAGAAATAGAATTCAACAGGCTTCCAAACATTTATCATGGGTATATATTGACCTAAAACTACAGATTCCCAAGTATCATAACATTGCCCTATGATTTGATATTTTAAATGGATTAAATTCTCAAGTTATGTAAATTTCACTTTCTACATGAAGTACAAGAAATAGAATTCAACAGGCTTCCAAACATTTATCATGGGCATATATTGACCTAAAACTACAGATTCTCAAGTATCATAATATTGCCACATGATTTGATATTTTAAAAAGATTAAATTCCCTTAAGCTAGCAATCACTTAAAACTTTCTATACAAGGAATAATGCTTCCATATCTCATAACAAAATTACCATAGCCTTATTTCACCCTAGTACATCCCCTGATAGTATATCAAAGTCATACAAGGTCATAAGACCTTGCATTTTATTTTATTAAAGAAAAGGTGGCAATTTCAATTATTAGGGAAAAAGCACCTATGTGCTTCTAACAAGTCTCATGATGATCCTCCTAGCCCTATAACACTATTCCCTACTTAGGGATGAAGTTTGGTTGTCTAAATATGTGTTTAGGTCTTAGTTGCTTCATTAAGGCCCAAAAGGGCAATTAAGTAATTTTAGAGGTATGGGCTAGGGCCTTTGGTCTCCATTGCTCCAATCACCCCTTGATGATGAGCAAGACCCCACACAATCCCTAAGCCCCATTACCACTGGATTTGGATATGCCCTTATGGCTAAGCTCCAAAATCCACAAGCCACCAAGGCTAAGTGGCTTCCAAACCTACGGCATCAAAATGTCCTTTGGGGGTTCACCATTAAGATGAACTCCAATTGTCCTCAAATTTGAAACAGAGGCTACTCATATACAAATCTACATGCCACCAAAAGTTTGGGGCAATTAGGGGTGGTTACACCCTCTAATTATTCTTAGGTTAGTTTCCTAAGTTATGATCAAAACTATAGCAATAAGTGCCCTAAACACACCACTATTTGGGCACAGGGTAGACCTAGGGTGGGCACTGATGTGGCCAAAATTTCAGCCCCATAGGCCCACTCATTCAAAAGTTATTAAGGTTTTGGTGGGCTAACCCCCACCTAGGACCAGCCCTAGGAAAAAGGCTCCTCTGGGGTCTACTGACCTCCAAATGCCAAAATATTAGTTTCTAATGAAACTAGACAGATAGGGCTACAATAGTGTGTATCACACCATTTTCATGATTTGGCCATTAAGGGCCTCAATTTGGCTCCTTAAGCTAAGTGAAATTCCTGGCCCAACATACACAAACCCTTAAGCCATCCTCACTCCAAAGAGGGTTCACCCACAAGGAATGGTCCAATGGACCCAATATTTTTAACAGTGTGTGGACATAGCCTAAACTTCACCCCACCCTAATATGGGGCCCCACAAGGGGGTTTGGCCACCTAATTATCATAAATTTCGATTTCAATGTTTGGACAAAAACTATAGAAAAATGTGCCCCAAAAATTCTGATTTTTGGGCACAAGGTAGGTCAAGGATAGTTACAATAGGTTTTAAAGTTTCAGCCCTAAACTCCAAGCCAAATGGGAGTTATGGTTGTTTTGGTGGTGGAGGTTATTTTGTACCAGTCTTAGAAAAATGGACCTACAGGAGTCAACTCAACTCCAAATGATTTGATCTAAAGTTCAAACGAAAGTAGACTTCCAGATCTACAAAAGTTGTCTCAGGCAACTTTTTGATTTGAGGCCTCTAAGGACCTTAAAATTAAACTACAAAAATAGCTACAAATCTGCTAACAGCACACCAAGTCATGTATTAATTAAGGCGCTGATCTTGCACAGATCTTAAAGCGGATCGGGCGGCGCTCCTTCATCATCTTCCTCGAGCCAACGGCCCAGATCTGCCCGTCCTGGAGCCGCTTGAAACCGAAAATCCCAGCCGTCCTTCCATCTCCCTGGCCAGCCACCGCCACCACCACCTCCGTTGAGGTGGTGCCGATCGATTGGCGGTGGATTGGTCGCCGGAGGAGGCGGTTTCCGACGGTTCTACTAAGAAACCCAAACGGCTAAAACCATGGAAAATCCGAATTGAACTCGGCTCAATTGAGCTCGAACTCGACTCCTAACGATCCTAGATGCTAGCACAGTCAGAGGGGGGGGGGGGGGGGGGGGGGGGGGGGGGGGGAGAAGCGAACCTGGAAGGGGGCTGGGCGGCGAGTATTCCGGCGGTTTGCCATCTCTTTCTCCGGCTCCGGCGAGCTTGCTACAGCACTCGTTCCTCCACTGAATTCTCTGAACCAAAGCTCTAAACCGACTGTAAAGGAGCTTCAGGAGCTCGTGGAGGGGTTTAAATAGGCTGAGGAGGGCTGCCTTGGGAGATTTGAATTGGTGGCTCACGGGTTGGGTTCGGCCGACCATCACCTGCTGCAGCCTGGCTTTCCAGCTCCTCCTCAGCATTCATCTCCCTTCAGTGAAGAGCCCAAGGCTGATTGGGAGGAGAGAGAGGGGGATTGGGTTCTCTTTTTGCTTTTTGCTTTATCAACTCACTTTTTGTCCCCTCCTTTAGCCCAATTCCAATTTGGGTTAGCTTGGGTTAGCCCAATATTCCTTAGCCACACTCCACCTGGTCCTTATGAGTTTATTTTGATTGGTTAACTTAGGACTTAGGTCATTATAATGGGGAAAATGGGCTAGGCCTCTCAAGTTGGGTTTAAGCCCAATTGAGTTGACTTGACTTGACCATTTGGGTTGACTGGTCCCCCATGTAGGTCATGGACCCCATGTCACCACCTGATAGGGCTTGACCCATGGTGGGGCCCTATTTGGCCCAATTTGATCAAAAGATGTGAAATTACCCAAAATGCCCTTCCTTGGGACTTTGGCCAAATTGGGGGAAATTGTCCCTTCCATGATGGGCCTTTTGGGTCTCTTAGATCCCTAATGATGTTTAAAGACTAGACGTGGAGTCAATTTTAAGGTTTGAAAGCAAATTGACCACATTTGGGTTGAGTTGACCTTTTTGCCCTAATTTGGATTTTGACCAAATTGGAGAGGGTTGACCATCCCATGATGGGGCTTTTGGGTCTAATAGGTCCCTAATCATGTTTAGAGAGTAGGGGGAGGGTCAATTTGATCATTGGAAGGCTAATTGACCCTCATTTGGTTGGTTTGGGTTTTTGCCTAAAAGTGCCCTAATTAGGGCATTGGCCCAATTAAGGGAAATTGGATACCCCATGATGGGGCTTTTGGGACCTTTAGGTTCAACATTATAATTAGGTTATAAATGTGAGATCAATTTGGTCATTGGGTGGCCAATTGGTTATAAGAGGGTGGATTTGACCATTCTGCCCCTTGTCACACCTTGGCCCAATTGAGGAGGAAGGGTCACCTCATGATGGCGATTTTGGGTCTAATAGGTCTCTATTAGTGTTTGGTGTATAAAGGAGAAGTCAATTTTACCTCTTGGGGGTCAATTGCCCCTTAATTGATTGGTTTGGTCCATGTTCACCTAAGGTGATTTTGGGCTAATCCTATAGAATTGAGCCCCACTAAGGGGTGATGATCACCCCATCACCCTTCCTTAAGGTTTAGGGGACTAAGGATGGTCTCATTTTGGGGAAAATGGTGTCCAATTGGCCCTCCTTAGTAGCTTGGGTCCTATCTGATTGGGACTTTAGGTGTGCCTTAGCAAAATTCTCATCCTAAGGGGTCCTCAAGGCCCCCCATCCCACCCTTTGAGCTCCCCATTCTCACACTAGGGGTCTAGTAGGATTGGGGATGTTACAAATCCCAATAAACAATAAAATAATTTCGTCCTCGAAATTCTAGTTTGGGTCTACGGGATGCAAGAAAAGCACATAGAGGAATGTAACTTACAATATTAAACCGTACCTGAGGTAAAGAGTCCCGGGTAGCGCTCCCGCATGAGGTCCAAGGGCTCCCAAGTGTGCTCCTCTCGCCCATGGTTGGACCACAAAACTTTCACAAGCGGGACCTTCTTTCGCCGCAAAACGCGGACCTCTGAGTCGTCAATCCGGATAGGCTCTAGCATGACTGATCGGTCGGGTGCCACCGGGCCTGAAGTAGACTCCACAAGCTGCTCGGGCCGAAGGAGAGCTCTCCGGAGGGAGGAAACGTGGAAGACGTCGTGCACGTTCGCCAGCTCGGGAGGCAGCTCCAGCCTGTACGCCAAAGGACCGATCCTCTCCAGGACCGGATACGACCCCATGTACCGAGGACTGAGCTTCTTCCGCCCCTTCATCCGAGTAACTCCGTGCATCAGGCGTATCTTCAAGAAGACACGATCCCCCACCTGGAACTCTACCATACGGTGCCGGGCGTCATAGTACTTTGCCTGCCTGCTTTGCGCCTCTAGCATCCGATCCCGGATCAGTCGAACTATAGCATCCGTCTCCTCTATATAATCTGACCCCAAGGCCCGCGGGTCCTCATCCTGTACCCAAGAAAGAGGGGTGCGGCACTTCCTCCCGTAAAGTGCCTCATAAGGTGCCATCCCAATGCTAGCCTGGTGACTGTTGTTGTAGGAGAACTCAATCAGCGGTAACAGTTGCTCCCAAGGCTTGCCCGTATCCAGAATGCACAGTCGCAGTAAATCCTCCATCGTCCGGTTTGTGCGCTCCGTCTGTCCGTCGGTCTGAGGGTGGAACGCAGTGCCGAAAGTCAACCGGGATCCCAAGTAGGCCTGGACCGCTCTCCACTCCCTGGAGGTGAAGCATCCGTCTCGATCTGAAACTATCGTCTTGGGCACCCCATGATACCTCACCACCTTCTCCACAAACAAACGAACTAGGCAGCTGACCGGACCCCCCTTCTGAACTGGGATGAATCGTGCCACCTTGGTCAACCTGTCGACTATCACCCAAACGGAGTCGTTCCCCGAGCGAGAACGCGACAGACCGTGCACAAAATCCATAGATATATCCTCAAATTTCCTCTCCGGCACCGGGAGTGGCTGCAATAGACCTCCTGGAGCCTTGCACTCTGCCTTCACCCTCTGACAACTCTCACAATGGGTCACAAACTGTATGATATCCTTCTTCATCTCTGGCCAAAACACGACCTTCCGCAGGTCCGCCGCCATCTTGGTAATGCCGGGGTGCACCGAATACTGGGAGCAATGGGCCTCCCGAAGAACCTCCTCTCGAATCCCCCTCCCGGCGGGGATGTAAACTCTGCCACGGTGGTGAACGAGGTCCTCCTTCAAGGAGTAATCTCCAGCAGCGTCATCTGCCAATGACCTGAATACCAGCTCCAAAGTCGGATCCTGCTGCTGTCCCTCCCGGATACGGCCCCGTATATCACAGATCATACTCATCGAAGCTAAGTACTCAGCATATATTCCTGGGTCGGCTCTGCTCACCAGAGTAATCCGCATATCCCGCAGCGTCTGTACCAACTCCATGGCCATCACCCTGCTCTCTGCCTCTGAGGTACTGCCCCTCCTGCTCAGTGCGTCCGCTACTGTGTTGGCCTTGCCCGGATGATAATGCATGGTGTAGTCATAATCACACAAGAACTCCAGCCATCGCCGCTGTCGTAGGTTGAGGTCCTTCTGTGTGTCGATGTACTTGAGGTTCTTGTGATCCGAGAAGATCTCACAATGAACCCCGTACAAATAATGTCTCCACACCTTCAAAGCAAATACGGCCGCTCCAAGCTCTAGGTCGTGCACCGGGTAGTTCATCTCATGCTTCTTCAGCTGACGGGAGGCATAGGCGATCACGTGCCCATGCTGCATAAGCACCGCTCCCATCCCCTGATATGACGCATCGGTGTAGATCTGGAATCCTTCCTTCCCCGATGGAAGTGCAAGGATAGAGGCTGAGATAAGTCCGTCCTTCAGCTCTGCATAGGCCGCCTCACACCGCGACGTCCAATCAAAAACAGCATCCTTCTTTGTCAACGAAGTGAGGGGGAGTGCAATCCTGGAGAATCCTACCACGAACTTGCGGTAATACCCCGCTAACCCCAAGAAACTCCGGATATCCGCTGCGGTCTTCGGCCTCGGCCAATCTCTGACAGCCTGCACCTTAGCCGGATCTACTGCTAGACCGGCTCCGCTGATGGTGTGTCCCAAGAAAGCCACCTCCCTCAACCAGAACTGGCATTTCGAGAACTTGGCAAACATCCGGTGCTCCCTCAGCTTCCTTAGCACCGCTGCTAGATGGCTGGCGTGCTCCTCCTCGGTCCTCGAGTAGACCAAAATATCATCGATGAATACTATCACAAATATATCAAGGAAAGGCTCGAAGATCCGGTTCATCATACTCATGAATGTCGATGGGGCGTTGGTGAGCCCAAACGGCATCACCGTAAACTCGTACAATCCATACCTCGAGCTGAATGCGGTCTTCGATATATCTTCCTCCCGTATCCTCAACTGATAGTAGCCCGACCGCAAATCCAGCTTGGAGAACCAGTGGGCACCCTGCAACTGGTCAAACAGCTCATCAATCCTCGGTAGCGGATAAGTGTTTCGCACTGTCAATCTATTGAGCTCCCGATAGTCGATACACAGTCGGAGAGTCCCATCCTTCTTCTTTACGAACAAGACCGGAGCTCCCCATGGGGAAGAGCTCGGCCTCACAAACCCGGCATCGACTAGCTCCTTCAACTGCACTCTGAACTCTGCCAACTCCTTGGGTGCCATGCGGTACGGTGCCCGGGACACTGGCCTCGCCCCGGGTACTAGCTGAATTTGGAAGTCTATGTCTCTATGCGGCGGCAAGCCGGGCAACTTCTCTGGGAATACGTCGGAGAAGTCCCGGACTATCGGTACCTCGTCCACCGATATCTTCAACTCTGCCATCTCAAAGCAAATGAGGTATACCTCCTCCCCCTGCTCATGGGCCTTCACGACCTGTGTAGAAGATAGAGGGGTACGAGGGACAGAACTAATACCTCCGACGGTGACCCAGGTGGTCCCGTAAGCCAGTAGCTCGATCCTCTTCGTCGCACAATCGATCTTGGCATGGTGGTAGTGCAACCATGACATGCCCAAAATCAAATCGTAATCCGGTAGCTTCAGGATCGATGCCCAGGACTCAAAGATCTCTCCCTCGATCTCAAGGTCCATGGTGCACTTGGTCGTGGTGCGCATCTCTGAACCGTCTGGAAGTCGCACCCTCCTTACTATGCCATCGATCCTCTGGATCCCCTCCAAGCCTACGAGGAAGTCTTCTGATACGAAGGAGTGCGATGCACCCGTGTCAAACAAGGTGTGTGCGGGTTTTCCGTTGACGAGCACAACACCTATGGGTTGTTAGTTGGTTTTATTAAAAAGGTTAAGCTACTACTAAAGTTAAGGGAATTTAAGAAGTTGCAAGTACATAATTGAAAATATACCTGCGATGACCTCCTCGGGGTTCCTCGGCTGGGCGAGGTCCAATGCAAAAGCCTGCTCCAGCTGCCTGTTCCTCCCATGAAATCCTCGGCCACGACCACGTCCACCTCCCCGGCCCTGGTGTGCTGGAGGTGTTGGAGGGGCTGCCGGAGGGGCCGCTGGAGGGGGTGGTGGAGGTGGAGGGAAACGTCGCGGGCAATGGATCCTGATGTGCCCCGGCTGGTTGCACTCAAAACAGATCACCGGGGGTCGTCCACGACCGTCTGCTCTCTCTGGCTCTAGAGCTCGTAGTGGCTGAGGGGCCAACACCGTCTGAGGCTGCTGCACCGGTGCCTCCAAAGGACGAGGACGTCCTCCACCCCTCCTGGGCCTCATAACTCTATCCTGCTGTCGGTCACTGCCACCCTCTCCATGATACATCCTGTCCGCTGATCTCTTTCCCTTGACCTGCTCTGACAACTGGTCTGCCTCAAACTTCTTTGCCACCTCTATAATCTGAGTCAGGGTGCCCTCTGATATGAACAGGAGAGCCTGCCTGAGAGGGGCCCTCAATCCCTTGCAGAACTTCTTCGCCAAGCCTCGATCATCCACAAATTGTGCCCCCACGAACCTGGCCAAATGAGAGAACTCTCTCTGGTACTCGATCACTGAACGGGTCCCCCGAGTCAGGTGCAGAAATCTCTCCTCCAACGTGTCCCTATCCGTAGCTGATACGAAGTGGTCCAGGAACACCGTGCTGAACTCATCCCAGGTAATCCCCGAGTAATCTATGTCGCGGAAGGTGGAATCTGCCAGTGACTTCCACCACCTCTTCGCATGGGCATCCAGTGCTGAAACTGCTAAGGATACGGCCTTGCTGACCGGGCAACTAATGCCTGCCAGCATCTCCTGAATGGTATCCAGCCACTCCTCCGTCTTCACCGCATCCTCTGTCCCTCTATACACCGGTGGGGACAGACCCTTGAACGTGCTCAACCAATTCGACCCTGGGTTCGGCTGAGATGCTGGGACCACCTGAGCTCGAAACGCATCCAAGATCGCTGTCAATGTCTGCCCTAACTCCGTCTGCTGGAAGGGAGTGGCAGTCGGAGGAGGGGGAATGGTGTCCTGAGGCTCCTCGTCTCTAGCAGCCTGACACGAGTATAAGAAGTTTTAGATGATTGAAGAATCTAAATCATGCTTAAAGGACTTAGGAATGTGGATTCATACATGGGCACACCACTGCTTCCGCTGCGTAGTTTGCCCCCAAACTACACTCGTGCGGGGGTGGCCCAAGTTGTTGTGGACCAATTGCTCGTACCCATGATCATTCGTTGCGAGCTGATACCATTTGAGCTACATCCCCATTCTCACACTAGGGGTCTAGTAGGATTGGCGATGTTACACCTCTAGTCGAGCTGAACTCAACTTGAGGTGGAGGGAACTCGACACCCCTAGTTGAGCCGAGCTCAACTTTAGGTGGAGGAAGCTCAACACCTCTAGTCGAACTGAACTCAACCTGAGGTGAAGGGAACTCGACACCACTAGTCGAGCCGAGCCCAA
This sequence comes from Dactylorhiza incarnata, assembly GCA_033032865.1. Classification (NCBI taxonomy): domain Eukaryota; kingdom Viridiplantae; phylum Streptophyta; class Magnoliopsida; order Asparagales; family Orchidaceae; genus Dactylorhiza; species Dactylorhiza incarnata. The sequence goes on from JAWHQI010000105.1 coordinate 5,198,361, forward strand.
CTTTAGGTGGAGGAAGCTCAACACCTCCAGTTGAGCTGAACTCAACTTGAGGTGGAAGAAGCTCAACAGCTCTAGTCGAGCTGAACTCAACTTGAGGTGGAAGAAGCTCAACACCTCTAGGCGAGCCGAACTCACCCTAAGGTGGAGGGAACTCGACACCTCTAGTCGAGCTGAACTCAACCTGAGGTGGAGGGAACTCGACACCTCTAGTTGAGCTGTGCTCAACTTTAGGTTGAGGAAGCTCAACACCTCTAGTCGAGCTGAACTCAACCTGAGGTTGATGGAACTTGACACCTCTAGTTGAGCTGAGCTCAACTTTAGGTGGAGGAAGCTCAACACCTCTAGTCGATCTGAACTCAACCTTAGGTGGAGGGAACTCGACACCTCTAGTCGGGCTGAACTCAACCTGAGGTGGAGGGAACTCGACACTTCTTAATAGCTTGGACCAACTGGAGTGGAGGACTTTGAAACTTCCTGGGAGCTTAGCTCACCCGGGGGCGGAGGAAATCGACACTGCCTAAGAGCTTGGACTAACTGGAGTGGAGGATTTCGACACTTTCTGGGAGCTTAGCTCACCCCGAGGCGGAGGAACACGACACTGCCTAAGAGCTTGGACCAACTGGAGTGGAGGACTTCGACACTTCCTAGGATCTTAGCTCACCCGGAGGCGGAGGAACTCGACAGTACCTAAGAGCTTGGACCAACTGGAGTGGCGGATTAAGACACTTCCTGGGAGCTTAGCTCACCCGGAGGTGGAGGAACTCGACACTGCCTAAGAGCTTGGACCAACTAGAGTAGAGAACTTCAACACTTCCTGGGACCTTAGCTCACCCGGAGGGGGAGGAACTCTACACTGCCTAAGAGCTTGGACCAACTTGAGTGGAGTATTTTGACACTTACTGGGAGCTTAGCTCACCCGGAGGTGGAGGAACTCGACACTGCCTAAGATCTTGGACCAACTGGAGTGGAGGATTTCGACACTTCCTGGGAGCTTAGCTCACCAGGAAGCGGAGGAACTCGACCCTTCCATGAGGCAGTATCTAGTCAGGGTCTTAACCAACCTTAGCCTCTGATGAGCCTCCCAGCTGCCAGCATTACCAAGCCCGATCAACGGTCTCTATTCGGGGCTTTACCTAACCTCGACCTCTGATAAGCCTCCCAGCTGCCGGCACTACCAAGCCCCGTCAACGGTCTCTAGTCTGGGCTTTACCTAAGGTGCTACCTCTAAAAAAATTCATTCATCATGAAGAGGTTACATATCTATTACAACGCGTCTTCTTACGCCTACTCGGTCACATGCATCTCGGACATCCTCTTTCATCACCTCCTCCACTACCTCTGCCTTCTTCTTCCATGCAATCGTGTTGACCGCCGTGATGTAGCACTGTCACTCCACCTTGGGGTCTCCCCTGACCCAGATATGGATTCCTCTAGTGTTATATTTCAAGTACTGGTGGTAGGAGGAGGGTACACACTTGAAGGCGTTGATGAGGGGATGCCCGAAAATGGCGTTGTAGATGCTCAGCGCGTCCACGATGACAAACCGGCAGTTCTTCGACGTGCCCCAAAGGGACGAGGAGCTCGACTCCTCCCTCCACTTCCTTCCTTTTTCTGGAGAATCCGAAGAGTGGTCCATCCGATGCTCTCGCTTCGCCTCCACCTTCATCTCGCTGAAGGCCTTCTTGAAGACCATGCTGACCGAGCTCCCGTTGTCGAACAGGATCCGGGAGACCGTGAAGTTCTTGATCGCTGCATGGATGACAAGCGCGTCGCAGAACAGACCTTCATGGGACGGCATGTCTTAGGCCGAGAAGGCGATCTTCTCGCCAGGGGGCTGGGCTCGGGAGGTTGAAGTGACACTTCGACGATAGATGGTATGGAGGCTCCCCTTTCGGGTGGCTTCTATGCCCACTTCTCCGTGGATCACCCCGATCCCTCCCAGGGTCCCCAAATCGGCCCTCTCCTCACATGAGTCTTCTTCTTCTTTCCTTCCTCCTCCTTCTCTTTCTCCTAGTCCTTCCAGGTAGAGTTGTCTCCCCTCTGTCGGGGCTCTTCTTCCTTCTCTTATCTCCAAAAATTCCGGGCAGGTGGCTATCGCGTGACCTTCCTGCTGATGGAAGACTCAATACGGCAGCGCTAATCCCCTGCTCCCTTCCATGCGTGACTCCTCTTCTTACCTCCTCTTCTTCGAGGTGGAGAACCTCAGCAACACTACACCATATCATGCATATGGTAGCGCTCAAAAACCGCTACTGTAAGTGAAAAAAACCGCTACTGTAGGTCTACGGTAGCGGTTGCGCGCGCGCTACATCCGCCGCCGACGTCGTAGGGTATGGTAGCGGTTACCCAATGTATTGTGACGTTTTTCTAACCGCTACTATAGGTACATCTATTGTAGCGTTTATGATATCCAATGGTAGCGATTATTTCATTTTACAGCAACGGTTACGATACTCTATTGTAGCGTTTATGCTTACATTTGGCAACATATATGATTTTCTATGGCAGCATTTATGTTTGTATTTGACCACATTTATGATCTTCTATGCATGATATCGTTTAGCCGAAAGTTTTGCATTATTTTAATAATGGAAATAATATCTATTTGTAAAAGAATTTAAATAAAATTATTTTTATTAATAATAAAAAGAAGGTGGGAGATAGCCCAAACTCTTCATGAATACAATCAATATATAGATCTCACTTAATTTTCTTTAATAAACTCAATACATGAAAAAACATATATAATTAATACATGAAAATTATTCTCTTTCTTTTTCACGGGCTCATCCTTCTTGCCTTTTTCCTTCTTCGAAGCCTCCCTTGGCTCCATCATTAGTGACAGTAACACTCCGGCCTCTTCCAAAATTTTGTCCTGCAGATGGCATGCAATAAAAATATGCATATATTGATGGCATGCAATAAAAATATGCATATATTGATGGCATGCAATAAAAATATGCATATATTGATGAATGAAAATGATACCAAAAAAAGAAGAGACAACGGGAAGCTTACCATTCCCTTTGGACCTAATGTAGTCTTCACAAAATCAGCAATAATGGCCACATCACCAATAAATGATGCTTGTAAGAAATAAACACAGAATTAAATATAGGAATCATAAGGTCAAAACTTTGAGGGTCAGGGACGGTCCTGCTGTTAAGAATGTCGAATAAATACACTGCTAGATCTCCATTAATCTCATATGAATATGAACTAGGAAAAGCTGCAAACTAACAAATAAATTAGAACAATCTATCATGAATACCTGCAATTAAAAAAATCTCTATACCAAACTGAAAATATAAAAGAGGAAAACCAAGAGTCTGAAGTTTAAGGAAATTACATGTATTATCCTTAAACATACAAAGTTATAATTCATATCATACACCTTATTCTAAATTCAAAAAATTGCTGATAAAAACTCAAAGAATTGAGACATATACAACCTCGATTCATCTCGCGTGCGCCATATCTATAGAACCAAATACATAGTTCCGATAATTCAGATGACAAGCTAATCGGGCTCCCGTCCGTAAAATACGTCGGCCGAGAATTGAAAGTGGCGGAAGCATTTCAGCATCCAAACTCAGTATGAGCACCACAGTAGCCATGCTCGACCTCTCCGCCGGGTCTGCATTTCAGCATCAAAACTCAGTATGAGTGTTGGTATACATAAATACACAAGTTATGCATATAGTACATGTGAGTTTGTAAGAAATGCAAATAAGCATAAGTGAATGGAACTCCTATCTCGCAAATCTTAAAGTGAAGCTTTTTTAAAACAAAAAACAACATATAGAAACAGAGTACTATATAGACTATAGTAAATCATGAAATATACAGTAAAATGAAGATAAAAGAATAAAAAGGAGTGAACTTGAACAAATCTTACCAAAAAATGGAAAACTGTATATTAAAAAAGAATCAGAACACAAAGTGCAAACTAAAAGAGCATCATCATTTTTTTGGAGAATGGGGTTGGAAATATACAGGAGCGAAAGTTCAAAATGAAAACATTAGTTTTTAGCATTGATCATGATCTAATGAGCTTGCAGAAGTTAGAGAAGGCATTTTTAGCATCGAACAATATATTTTAGTGTAACTGAGTAACTGCTAATCACCATCAAAGGACATCAAGAAATATTTAACTGCAGCGATGTTGTGATAAAAGCATCGAAAATATTAGCCATTTCACTTACTAATACAGAAAGAGAATAATATCAAAAGATGGGTTTCATTCATTAGTGCTTTGGTTAATAACAAAAAACAACATAAGCATTTTCTGCTGCAATCTATCCATGGTCAAAAATACTTAAGAGCAATAACATAAATGCTTAAGCATCCCAAAGTCAAATGGTCAAACAACTTAAGAGCATAATTAGGCCAACTGTATATATATTTTCAGTTTAATTCATACAGGTTTGTGACTTCATTTTTGCTTTTTTTGCTATCTTAGGCCAAATGTCAAACACCTTAAGAGCATAATTAACATCTATAACAGCTATGATAGAAAATAATAAAGATATTTCATCATTTCCATATCTAAGAACTGGAACTATAACTCTAAATCAAAATGTGTGTTAGATCAAAGAACAAACAACAACAACAGCAACATAACTCCTCCAAAATACAGAATGGGAAATGGGAAACGAAATACAACAACAACAACAGCAACAACACCAGCTATGTACAGAATCTGAACGAAATGGGAAACGAAATACAAAATCGAAAAAGAAATACAAAAAAAAAAAACGGAAAGGGAAATGGCGTACCATCGAGCCGGCGTGGGGAAGAGTTACCAGCGATCCAGCGATTCCGAAGGCATTTGGAGATCTTCGGTGGCATCGTGGATGTGGCGAGGCCAAGCGGAAAGGAGAACTCAAAATAACCTTCAGCAAGATGCGTCTAGGGCTCGCGAGGAAGAATCTGCGGCTAGGGCTCACACGGAGGACGATGCGTCTAGGGCTCTCGAGGAGGAAGTTGTGTCTAGGGCTCGAGAGGAGGAAGATGCGACTAGGGCTTGAGAGGAGGAAGACACATCCAAAAGCTCGACGATGGGAGGAAGACGCGTCCAGCGATCGGCGAGCAGGAAAATGGCGGAGGCGTGAGGTGATCGGGGTTTGCACCGAAGAAAAGTTTTGAAGACATAAAATTTTATATATTTTAAAATAAGGAGCGGTCTCTTAACTTATTACGGCGCTTGGGTATTAAAAGCGCCGCATGTTGTTCCTAAGGTTTTTGCGGCAGTAGATCTAATTTGTAGTAGTGTGCTTTACGTGAAATTTTGAACCCGGGCATGTGCCCGGGTATGCCCGCACGTGGGTCCGCCCCTGTCTGGAGAGGAGAAATTATTTACCTTAGAAGTTAGAAGTCCTCGAGGGCTTGAAGCTGGGAAGCAGCGTATCATCTGGAGAAGGATGGCTTGTCTTCTTTGAGAACTGGAGAAGGATCGCTCGCCCACGCCAGTCGCCCCTGCTTTCGCCGTTAGAGAAGGATCGCTCGCCCACGCCACCATAAATATTATAGTAGCGTTTATTTATCTTCAGTTGCGGTTATAAACGCTACCATAAATATCTTTTGGTAGCGTTTACTTAACCGCTACAAATTAAGCGTTACCATATGCATGATATGGTGTAGTGCAAGAAGCTCTGACGCGGGTCCTCAAAGTTGTAGATGGTACCTGATGGGAGTTGGTTGAACCAGTTCCTTGCATTTCCCTTGAAAGAGATGGCTAAGAGCCTGCACTTGAAGATGTCCGTCATCTGCCTGATCAAGACGACGTCTTCAAACCACTGAGGATGCTGGAGAGGGTCATCCTTGCTAGTGTAATAAGACATGACAGGTTCCCTGAACCCGTCCGGAATGGGAGTTGAGACAATCAGCTCGCAAAAAAGGACTCTCCCATCCTACCTGGCGAGTTAGAGGCATTCTCCCCACCTCCTCGTCGGGGTAGCTGATCCCAGGCGAGCTGTTGAAGAACACTCGCGCTTGGAGGCTCAAGCCTTCCTCCGAGGTTGGCTAATTTTGTGGTCGACGTGCTTGCTCTATTTCCTCCAGAGACGGCGAGGCAAGCACGGGTGTCGGTGGTGTCGAGCACTTGCCCTGAGGGGGGAGTGCGACCCGCAAGATCTCCAGGATCGACTTCCTGAACTCTTCGAAGTCACTCTTCTTCATGTACTCGCTAGGAGGGGGCGAGTTCCCTGGATCTTCGCTTCCAGTCACAAGACTTGCTCAGAACTTTCCAAACTAGTTGCTTCCACGCCCACCGCACCAGAATGTTGAAACCAGAGAACTGAATTCGATGTTCACAATGGATAAGCAGCTGACCCTTACTTCACCTGAGCTAGAACGCATGACCGGACGCTGAGAGTCGAAAGACCTTGCACCGAAGTAGACTTGAAACCCAAAACAGGCCCCTTGGGGTCCACTTGCATACTATAAGTTAGGTCCACTTGCATACTATAAGTGCTAACTAATTAATAAATGAGTTATTTTTGCTAAAAGAATTGTATTTGAACATAAAAACAAAATATTTGTTGATGTGTCTATCTTGGTTACTGGTTAGTGGTTACTGCTTCTATTGTATACTTTATCTAAAAATTGTGCATTGCATGCATACATATATATTGTATAATTCTTTCAGGGTGGGCAAAAATTATCACCAACTACTTAATATTTTTAGGTACCGACGAAGCTATGGGCGACAGAGCACAATATGGAGAGCTATTATATACTATGTATTAAGTAACATATGAGAAAAAATATAATATGTTTACCAGCACGACTATGCATTTGTAAAATTATGAAATATCAATAAAATATGTTTGTATATTGCTCTTGATTCGAGTAACTAGAAAAGATCATGAATCACATTTGTTGTTCCCGCCTAATTAACTTGAGCTTATCGAGCTGGGATGTGACAATACAATTCTTCATGCCTACCCACTAAAATAACTTTCTCATAATATATATATATATATCTTTAATTACTATATACAAGAAGTTGTCTTTGGTGCAATATTCAAAATTGTCAAATATAGCATCATTCTTTTACTCCAATGACTTAACATATAATATGAAAAAAATGAAAATTCATAAAATATAATAACTATTTGTGTAATTACATTATATCCTTATAATAAAAATAATTATGAAAATTCATAAAATTCAAAAAAAATTTAGTAGACCTCCTACATCTACGTAGGTAATCATTGGACCTCCTAGACGTACTTTAAAATGATTTTTTGTTAAAATATAAATATTTTTGAATTTTTCTTTTATAAAATATTAATTAAAATTTTTGTGCAGTCATTTTGAGTACTCATATGTACATGTTGTGGGCGCAAGGGCGGGCGAAGCCCGCCATCGCCGGTCGGGTACATCGAATATAGTGTAATTATCTTCTAGTTTTATTAATATTTTCTCATGATAATTTTCAAAATATGTATATCTATCAATATGGATGAAGTTTAAAACTCAGGTCCTCATTATCACTTCAACATAAGCGACTCGACCTTTATTACTCCTAACAAATTACCAGTCCTCGAGCCTAGTGAATGCACCGAACAACGAGACCTAGTTTTGTCAACTTCTCTAAATCTCATCAGATTTGAACGAAATGAGTCGCATTGCATTCTTATCAGTCATATGAGTCCAATGTAACTAACTTGGGTCCATTTTGAGGTTATTTTTTTGCAAAATATCATTGAGGTTGTCACCAAACTTTTAGGGTACCTAGAGGGTGATCTGTTTTCCTTAATTGAGTCAAGGGTTCTAGTGACCGAATTAAAAGTCAGGATGTTACATATAGGGCTATGATCGACGTCCTTGCATGAGATCAGATGGTTGTTGTAAGACACTGTCGATCAGATACAACATCCCCCTTGTGGTATCTTGCAGGCGCTACCAGCAGCCCGACACCGTTGCATGTTGCCCTAGGTCGGTTCGTTAGTGGCTGGCGCAACGTCCTCCAGTGCACTGACCGATGGTGGTCCATCAGTCAGAAATAGATAAACCATGAGTTTCTCAAATTTGGGCCACCGATCTTGTCTCTTCTCTCCTTTTTCAGTGATGGCCATCTTTCAAGGGTCATAGGGGAGGTCCTAGGGTACCTCCCACCCATCACGATGCTCCACCAGGCTCGAGGACTGGTGTTTGGTCGTTGTGGTTTGGAGGGTGGTCCAAAGATTATCCTCTTTGGATTTTAATTTCTCCGGCGATGGGAGATCTTGTTAGAAGTCAGGAAATCTTTCTAGGTATGAGGGGAGTTATGGAGTTTAGAATGTTGGTGACTTTCCATAGGGTCAATTTGGCTGGATATGGTTGAAGCTGTCATGTGTGATTGTTAGAGTGATTAGGGATGAGGGTATAGTTTTTGTTTTAGGTCACAAAGAGGCTAGGATGTCATTTCTAGGGGTTGGAGGCTCTATTTATATAGGAGTGGAAGTGGGTTTGGTTTCTTCCTTATATGTGTGAACACACTAGCATGGTCATCATCGTCGTTGCCTACTGTGCCTTCGTCAGGGATGATGATGGACTTAGATGGAGAGATAATCATATCCTCCATATATTTCAGTAATGGATAAGGCATGGTGTAAGACCTCATTTTTTTGCTACAAAACTGGGTCTTATGCCCAGAACCGCCGCTTTGCGGTGACACCAACACTCGAAAAAGTCGACACTACAAAATGTTGATCCTGACGGCAATGTCGATCACTGGAGAAGAAAATTACAAATGAACAGATTAAAGGTCCAAGTCAACATCACATAATACATAAAATCACAAAGATAGATGTCCACAGATAATAACTGAATAAACATGTAGTAATCAGAAGGGCTTCTGTTTAGTACATGATAACTTCTAAAAAAAGAAGTTATCTAGCCTATCTTTATGACTTTTTACTCATCGTTTCTGGGAAAATGAGTTTAATTCAAGATAAAATGCGAGTAAATTCATATTTATTTTATTTTTGACTAAATCGGTCATTTTCCTAGGTATTGTTGCAAGAAAAGCCAAAAGGAATGAGTTGGAAGAAGAATTTTGATCAAATATGCTGTCCTGGGAAAAGAGTTGCAGGATCCTGAAAAAGGTTGCAACCTTTTCTAGACGAATTTCAGAAATTTAAAATCAAATAAACCGTCGTTTGCAAATCTGGAAGGAGGCGTCTCTTGGGTTGATGTTGTTCATTTTTAGAAAGAGAAATTCCAAAAATAATGGCAGTTATGGGAGGAGTAAAAAAGATATTAATATAGAGATTTGAATGCCTCTTCATCTTCTTCTCCATTCCATACACCATTTTTCCATTGAGAGACTTTACTTGGAGGAGGAGACAAGAGGGCTGCGCATTTTCACCGGGCTGATCGAAGGGGGAACTTCAGCGGAAACATTCTCCATCATTTAGTTGATAATCCCATCATATTTTGTAAGATTTTCCCAACTATTTTGCGTGTTCTCTCCGCCTCCATGAACTAATTCCTTTTAATCTTGTATTGTGAAATTACATTGCCTTTTGAGTGATGATGAACGCTTGAATCTTGTTTTATGAATGTTTGATGAATATATTTATTGAATCTATAATCTTTATTTAAAACTTTTGGCCAAGGTTTTGTCTTTTTACTACGCTTCATAATTCGAGAGAGGAGTTGCGTAAGTGTGTTATAGATCCGATATAATATTTGAAGGGAGAAAGAGATTTCCCCTTGGTTTTAGCAACTTTGGTTTTCGATCTTTATGCGGTACTTGTCTCTCCCAAGGGGGAAATAGAGACTAGGGATTTCCGATATCGAGAGATACGAATCTTCTACCTTAAAATCGTTGCAAGACGTTCACCCACGCATTTCATAAAATCACCTTTATAAATTCATCACACTAGGCTTAGGAAATCACAGTACAAGATTATCTTTCTCAACTAATAACCAAATAATTTTCTCCACTACCCATAGTTTATTTTAATTAGTAGTTTTTATCATTCCTAATTTGAATGCCCTACAAACCACCGTTTTGTTTAACTTGGATTTAAAGAAAGAGCACAACTGGTATTTGCAAGCACTAAATTCACCACATCTCTGTGGAAATGATCTTTACTCACTTATTATTACTTGATCTGGCACGTGCACTTGCGTGTAATACGTATACCTGTTTTAGGCATATTAAGTTTTTGGCGCCGTTGCCCGGGAGGTGCGACGAATTTAGTGTTATTTCTTGCAATATTAGTGAATCTTTAGTAATTAAAGCTCAAGTCTGTCTCTTTTGTTTATTACTGTTATTTTCAAAACTGTTGTGCTGATTGATTGATTTATTTGTGTACTGTCATAACTGTTATTTTGTTGACTTGCTAGTGTATGTCCAGACATCGAACACCAGAACTTTTGCCGTTGAACCTAGAGATCGAACGAACGTGTAGACAGAATAGAAGAGCGATTCGATTAGAACGTAATAATTCAATAACCATGAATCCAAATAATCAGAATGCTCCCAATGAAAATGAACAGGATGGTTTAGGTCAAGAGGGTCAGGTAGAACATAATGGGCAACCTGCTGAGATTAAGAGAACCTGTAGAGAATATAACATGCCTTTTAGAGGAGGTCTGTGTGAGGGGTTGCTCGAAACATCCGGAGGAAGTCTAAGTGGAACAGTCTCTCCGTTGCCTCCAGCTAGGTATATATATAGTAGAATACCTAGGGTTTCCACACGCATAGCCCCGAGCTCGTTATTCGTCCGAATATACACTTACAATCTCCTCCTATATTCGTGACAAATAACGTAACGTTTCGGGGTGCTGGAGAGTAGACAAAATAATAAACAAACTAAACAAAGCATTTAGGATAGATCATACTAATCAACATATGAAAAGGTTTTTACCTAAACGGCAAGTCAGAAAACCACAGATTCTATCCCAAAAATATAGTCTGAATAATTATTACAAAACATAACATGAAATAAAATGTTTGATGATTCTACTTGTCTAGTAGATCATCGTCATCCATGTCCATGTCTACATCTCCTCCATAATCTCCACTGTAGCCTGCAAGGAATTTCACGAGTCAGACTCTATGAATTCATAATCGTATGCAGTAACGTTTAAAGTAAACTAGCTCTTACTAAATGAGCTTAGCACTTCTAGCAACGGTGAAGTAACTCTGTCAGCATCTCATCCAGTCTAACTAGGACTAGACCCGTTATCTTGCTCATTACTGATCACTATGTGCCTCACCAACACATGTGGGCACGCATCACGTGCAACATTATCAAATGTGGAATAATGTGCAGTGACCAATAATGTTTAGATTAACATTTACAACGACTTTCAATTTCCAGTTGAATAACTCTTGAATCAACTTACAATGAGAAAGTTGCTTGGTTATCAAATGTGGAATAACCGGCACCAGACCATCTTGGGTTTTCATCAAGAAGTTATTTGGGTTTTCAGTCTGTTTTTAGATGCTTGAATGTTGCGACTATAGGTTCTCACTGTTAAAACATAAACTGCGGAGGAAAGTTTCATATTTCTATGAACTTTAATCTCATTTCCCCCGATGTTTTGATTGTGAGAGCTCTATTCAATCCTTTGGTCAAAGGGTCTGCAACATCATCTTTCGATCTCACATCAATAAGGGACATAATCCCTTGACTTGTGAGAGATGTCAACCAGGATTGTTTCAACCTGAGATGCCTTCTTTTTCCATTGAACAAAGTGTTCGTAGCAATCGTTTTAGTAGCCTGATTGTCGCAGTAAACTGCAACAGAACTCATTTTCAAGCTCGACAAAGGAATGTCCATCACCAAATCTCTCAGCCATTCGGCTTCTTCTCCTGCTGACACAAGAGCGTAGAGTTCGAATTCCATAGAAGAGAGAGCAATACAGGATTGCCTCTTGGACTTCTAGGCTATAGCTGCTCCTCCTAGTGTAAACACAAAACCACTAGTGGACTTGCTTTCGTTTAATTCTGAGCACCATGATGCATCAGAATAACCTTCAAGAACTGAAGGCTGACCAGTGTAAACTAAAGCATACTTTTGAGTGTGCTTTAAGTATCGCATGAGCCTACCCAAGGCGTTCCAATGGTCTTTACCCGGATTACTAGTGAATCTGCACAACATGCCGACCGTAAAGGCTATGTCAGGTCTAGTGCAGACCATGACATACATGAGGCTACCAAGCAGTTTAGAATAATCTAACTGTCTAACCATAGCTCCTTCATTGGGCTTTAAGCGGTTAGTGTAGTTGTATGGTGTTTCAGATGCGCTACTGGCACTGTATCCCCACGTGTCCAATAAGGACTTTATGTAGTGGCTTTGACTTAGAGAAATACCATTTTTCCCAAAGCTCACTTGCATGCCTAGTATAGTGTTAGCTACACCTAAGTCTTTAATGCTAAATTCTTTTATGAGATCTGACTTAACGTCATCCACTTCAGATTGATCAGACCCCAGAATAAGCATATCATCCACGTACAAGCATATTATGACGACTTTATCCAATCGATTACGTATGTAAAGACATTTATCTGAGAGACTCGACATGAATCCCATGTTCTTTACACTATAGTCGAACTTCTCATGCCATAATTTCGGTGCTTGCTTTAGTCCGTATAAAGACTTAAGAAGTTTACAGACTTTCGTTTCGTGACCGTCTACAATGAAATCTTCAGGTTGACTCATGTAGATCTATTCGGTCAGATCTCCGTTCAAGAACGCAGTCTTAACATCCAACTGATGAACAACAAAGTGCTCAATAGATGCAATAGCAAGGAGAACCCGAATGGTTGCCAAGTGACACACGGGTGAGTAGACATCAAAGTAATCTACTCCGCTTACTTGTGTGAAACCTTTAGCCATCAGGCGTGCTTTATACTTAGCTACGCTACCATCGGGATGCAACTTCTTTTTCAGAACCCACTTACACCCTACGGTTTTAGCCCCTATTGGCTTATCAACCAACGTCCAGGTGTTATTCTGAAGAAGAGAACTCATCTCTTCATCTATAGCTTCTTTTCAGAGTAGTGAATCCCTGGATCTCATCGCTTCCTTATAGGTGGATGGATTGGCCTCAACGTGGTACGTCACAAAGTCACTATCGAAGGCTCGTGGAATTCGCTCTCTCACAGAAGTTCTCCTAGACTCTAGGCCAGAGTTATCTACCGGAACGGAATAGGAGGTGCTCGGTACTGAAGTAGGATCTTCTTCAGTAATAGTTACTTGCATACCTGGGATTGTTAAGTTCTTATCTTTGAGGAACTTATCCTCGAAGAACACTGCATCCCTAGATTCTATTATGATATTATTAGAAATATCAAGGAACCTATCTGCAGCACTATCCTCAGCACAACCTAAGTAGATACAAGTATTGGTCCTAGGTCCAACTTTAGGCCTTCTAGGGTCAGGGACCCTGACATAGGCTATACAACCCCAAGTCTTAAGTCGAGTAAACGACGGGGGTCTCTTAAACCAAAGCTCGTAGGGAGTAACCTCTAACTTAGCATGAGGGACTTTATTCAAAATGTGATTCGCGGTCAAGACTGCTTCACCCCAATAAGCGGAAGGCATGCCTGCAGTGAGCAGCATAGAGTTCAACATCTCTGTTAACGTTCTATTCTTGCGCTCGGCTATGTCGTTAGATTGGGGGGAGTAAGGAGCAGTGGTTTCTGCTATGATGCCCTGTGAAGCAAGGAAGCATTTGAACTCACTGGACATATATTCTCCTCCTCTATCACTCCTAAAACGTTTAATTTTCATGCTTAGTTGGTTTTCTACCCTGGTTTTGAAAAGACAAAACTTTTCAAACGCTTCATCTTTAGATTTAAGCAACGAGATATGACAGAATCTCGTGCAGTCATCTATGAACGTGATCATATACTTCCTCCCACCTCTGGTGACAACTTTTAAAGTCACAAATATCGGAATGTATAAGCTCAAGAGGTGTTGTGCTCCTAGTAACCGTCCCAAAAGGTTTCCTAGTGATCTTAGCCTGAGCGCACACTTCGCATTTTTCAAGTGGAGACTTAGTGTCTAATGTGATCTTGTGAGTTCTAGCTACTTGGAACATTTTCCTGTAGTTGACGTGTCCTAGTCTCTCGTGTAGAGTCCTAGGGCTAACTAAGTTCAATTGAACTTGTTGGACTACCTCACTTGCTAGACTCAGACGGTACATCCTATTTTGGACATAAGCACATCCAAAATAGTGCGAGTTAACTGACAAAGTCACCCTGCCGCTACAGAAGCTAAGCGACATACCCGCATCACATAACAAACTAACAGACACTAAGTTAGCAGCTAGAGAAGGTATAAATTTGACATTCTTTAAAAATAAAGACTTACCTGAGGAGAGCAGCAGAGTTGCATTCCCCACCTTCAACACGTCAGCTGTGCCTCCATTTGCTACAGTAACTGATTCCTTTGCATCCTTCAGCTCTGTCAAAAGATTAGCATTATTGCAAACGTGGCACGTTGCCCCCGAATCCAGGTACCACTTCGTGCTGGCCTGCGCGTGTCCGACCATGGCAACAAAGTCGGATGGCTCAGCTTGGCGGACCAAATGGGCTTGGTTGCCTTCTTGTGGTGCCCGGGTTCTCTCTTTCCTCGGCTGCTTGCAGTCAGATGCGCAGTATCCCCACTTGTTGCAGTTATAACATTTACCCTTAAATTTCTTAGAGGGTTTACTCGGGCCCGCAACCTGGGAGCTACTACAAGACGTTTTGGTCTTGGGAGGGGGCGGAGGCCGCTTGGAGCTGGAAATCATGTTGGAAGCAACCTTCTGCTTGCCAACAGCTTCCAAAGCGTTCTTCGTCCTGTTCTCATCCTCAATGCGTATGAAACGCTTGAGGTCGTTCAGACCAACCTGCATCTTCTTGCGATGCATTTCCGTTTTGAAATTGTACTACGAGGAGGGCAATTTATACACAATCGTGCCCGCAACAAAACTTTCGGGCAGACTGATGGACTCACTATGCAAAGAATCAATTAAAATTTCAAACTCTGATACCTGAGGGAGAATGGCTTTCTCCTCGTCGAAGCTGAAAGAGTGGAACTTGTCCACTAGGTGCGTCTTGGACATGTCCTCCTCCTTCCTGAAGTGCTCCTGCAGCGCATCCCAGATCTCCTTTGCAGTGCTCATCTTCATGTAGGTCTGGGTCAGGCTGGGAGACAAATAGTTGAGCAGGTAGTCCCTGCAGAAGTCTTCATCTGAAAACCACTGGGCCTCATCAGCAGTCCCAACGACCTCAGGGCCATCGGACTGAACTGTGTAGTACACGTTCAGAAAATTCATCCCGAACTGAGTGTTCAACTTCCAGGTGTTGAACTCAGTCGCCGTGAACTTCTCCAGCTTTAGCATCAGAACGGGTGTCGAGAAGTTGTTCCCCTTCATCATTGTGCTTGGAGACGACGGCGGCGGGAAGAGGCGGAAGGCGGCCGAGGGGGATCTGGAGGCACTGGAGAACAGTGGCGCACGGGCACTGTCTTCTGAAGAGCGCACGGGCAGTGATCGTGCGTGAACTGCTGAGCGCACGATCATCGGTCGTGCGCGAAGGAACTGTCTGGCTGCTGAAGAGCGCACGATCAGCGGTCGTGCGCGAGGGGTCGAGCGCACGATCAGCGGTCGTGCGCGAACTGGTTGGCTGCTGAAGACCGCACGAGCAGCGGTCGTGCACGAGGGGTCGAGCGCATGATCAGCGGTCGTGCGTGAACTCCTCCTTTGCAAGCAGCGGCTCGTCTTCTTCGCACGAACGGCGGATCTAGGGCACGACGACTGAGGCGTCGGCGGCAGATCTGGACAACGGGGACAGCACACGGCAGATCTGGATCCGGCAACGGGAGGAAAAGCAAATTGCGACGAACGGCGAATGGGAGGGCAGCAGCGAGCGGGCTTCCTCCTCCTTCGATCGCGAGCGGCAACGGCAGCGGGAGAGGCTTCTCCTTCGACGAACGCGACGGAGCAGGAATCGCAGATCCTTCACGTCTATAGGAGCTTGCATACGGGATCGCGATCGGCAGCAACACCTTCCTTCTTCGTTGATCGCTAGCAGGCAGCAACGGGACGCGATCGGCGGCCTCAGCGAAGGGCGCGATCGAGAGCTACAACGCGGACGACGGGAGTGAACCCTAAGGCGTGTTTCGAGATTGTGAGGGGTTGCTCGAAACATCAGGAGGAAGTCTAAGTGGAACAGTCTCTCCGTTGCCTCCAGCTAGGTATATATATAGTAGAATACCTAGGGTTTCCACACGCATAGCCCCCGAGCTCGTTATTCGTCCGAATATACACTTACAGTCTGCATTATAGTATCATTAAGCCGGCTATTGAAGCAAATAATTTCAAAATTGACTCCATGGCAATGAACTTAGTGCAACAAAAACAATTTAGTGGACTAAATCATGAGGACCCAAACTCTCATTTATGGACGTTCAGGGATGTGTGTGACACCTTTAAGATAAATGGCGCATCGGACGAAGTGATTAGACTCCGCTTATTTCCATTCTCTCTGTCGGGCAGAGCGAAGGAATGGCTTGACTCCCAAAATGGTCTCACCACTTGGCAGCAAGTGGTTGACTTATTCTTAGCTAAGTACTTCCCACCTGCTAAAATGGCCAAACTGATGCGAGATATTAGTACGTTCACGCAAGGGAATGGGGAAACATTGTACGACGCATGGGAGAGGTTCAAGGAACTTCTACGAAAATGTCTGCACCATGGTTTAGCGATGCACCAACAAGTATGGACTTTTTATAATGGCCTCCAGACCTCTACGATGATCCAAGTAGATGGAGCTGCAGGAGGATCCCTCATGAACAAGTATCCAGAGGATGCATATGCTATCCTTGAAGAAATATCGTCAAACAATTATCAATCGTTTGACCGACAAGCTCCTTCTTCTTCGGTAGGTGGTCTTCATCAAGTAGATCAGTTAACCTCGTTCGCTGCGCAAATCACTACACAATTTAACTCTATGAATAAAAGGTTAGATGCGCTGACATTAAATTATAATCAAATGCACTCACGGGTGAATAGCATAATGGCAACCCCTACTATAAATCCATCATTCACTATAGAACAACTTGCAGACCACTCTACTTCTAGCTATAATGAAGAAATTAATTATATAGGAGGGCAACCTAGATATAATAATAATTTAATTCCAAATTATTATAATCCAGAGTTGCGTAACCACCCTAACTTTTCATGGAAGAACAACGTCGGTGTGGCACACCCGCTCGGTTTCAACTCAAACCCACGTCCAACTCAAAATGTTAATTACAATCAACAAGGATCTTCTAGAAAGTTAACCGATGAGATTCTCATCGAATCTATGCAAAAGAACGATACACGCATTACTAGTTTAGAGGGTTCACTTCGTGTAATTGAGTCTCAATTGGGGCAAATCGCTAACGCATTGAGCCTTAGACCTCAAGGGACACTCCCAACGTATACCACACCAAATTCGAAAGGAGATAATCAACATTTTATGGCAGTCACTCTACGAAGTGGTAAGGAGTTGAGTAGTGAACTGATAAAATAACAAGTTAAGGTTAATGATGAAAGCGAGTTAGAGGAGTTGACCCCTTGTATTCCCAATGATGAGGCAATACAAGAGGATAATAGCAAAGAAAGAGAACTAGAAGTGTTAGGAGAGAGGAAGAATGAACCAAGTGTTGAAGCTAAGAAGAAAACAAAAGATGCGATAATTTATCCACCACCACCGTTTTCACAACGGTTAAAAAAAAGTAAACTCGACCAACAATTCCAAAAGTTTGTGGAGATATTTAAAAGATTACAAATTAGCATCACATTCGCCGAGGCGTTAGAGCAAAGGCCTAGCTACGTAAAATTCATGAAAGATATCATCTCTAAAAAGAGAAAATTCGGAACGAATGAGACGGTAGCACTCACTCAGGAGTGCAGCGCTATACTTCAAAAAAGACTCCCACCAAAGTTAAAAGATCTCGGGAGCTTTACCATACCGTGTTCCATAGGATATAAATTTGAAGGAAAAGCGTTATGTGATTTAGGGGCGAGCATAAATTTAATGTCATTATCAATATTTAGGAAGTTAGGTTTGGGTGAGATTTCCAAAACATCCATAACATTGCAATTGGCCGATCGGACTCTAGCATACCCAAAAGGGATAGTTGAAGACGTGTTAGTAAAGGTGGATAAGTTCATATTTCCTGCGAACTTTATTGTTCTAGACATGAAAGAGGATAGAGAAGTTCCGATTATCGTGGGGAGACCATTTCTAGCGACGGGTAGGACCTTGATTGACGTGCAAAAGGGAGAGTTTACTATGCGAGTTAATGATGAACAAGTCACTTTTAATGCACTCAAGGCGTTAAAGTTTTCCCACCGGGAGGAAGACAATATGGAGGTGGTCAATCAAGTATCTATATGCGATTATATGCCAAGTTCATTCTCTGACGAACAAGACGATTTGTTGAATTGTTTATTAACGGAGGATGAACAATCCGAGGAGGAAGAAGTGATTCAAGAATGCTTACAAGCATTCGAGAAGCAAATTGCGTGGTTTCGTAAGCCGGAACCATTAGAGATGCCCGGTAAATCCCTGCCGGTTAAACCTTCCATTGTTGATCCACCATCGCTTGAGCTAAAACCTCTACCCGATCATCTTACTTATGCATATTTAGGGGATGACGACACATTGCCGGTTATCATCAATTCTAATTTATTACCTGATCAACGTGAAAGATTAATAGAATTACTTAAGCAATTTAAAACGGTCATAGGTTGGACCATCGTTGATATCCGGGGAATAAGCCCCTCATTGTGTATGCACAAGATTCTTTTGGAAGAATCATTTAAGGGGTCGATAGAGCCTCAACGTCGCTTAAGTACGTCAATGAAGGAAGTGGTTAAGAAGGAGATTATTAAGTGGCTAGTTGCGGGTATTGTATACCCCATCTCGGATAGCCCATGGGTATTACCTGTGCATTGTGTACCCAAGAAGGGAGGGATGACAGTTATAAAGAATGAGAAGGATGAGTTGGTCTCTACTAGGACGATTACGGGGTGGAGAATTTGCATAGACTATAGGAAGTTAAACAAAGCCACCAGAAAAGATGATTTCCCTCTTCCCTTCCTCGACCAAGTCTTAGATAAATTGGCGGGGAATGATTTTTTCTGCTTTCTTGATGGGTATTCAGGCTACAACCAAATCACTGTCGACCCCGCTGATCAAGAAAAGACCACATTTACTTGTCCATATGGTACTTTCGCATTTAGGAGAATGTCCTTTGGTCTTTGTAACGCACCTGCCACATTCCAGCGTCATGATTGCTATTTTCTCTGATATTATGGACCATGGTATTGAGATCTTTATGGATGATTTTTCCATCTTTGGTAAATTATTTGACGAATGTTTAGGGTGTTTGGAGAAGGTACTTACATGTTTTGTAGAGACGAACCTAGTATTGAATTGGGAGAAGTGTCACTTCATGGTTCGAGAAGGTATAGTGTTGGGTCACCATGTTTCTAGGAATGGGCTAGGGGTGGAAAAGCAAAGTTAGATGTGATAGAAAAATTACCTCCACCCACAAATGTAAAAACGCTGCGAAGTTTCTTAGGACATGCCGATTTTTATAGAAGATTCATCAAAGAATTCGCGAGAATAGCTAAACCATTGAGTGGACTTCTAGAGAAAGACGTAAAGTTTGATTTCAGTGATGATTGCTTGAAAGCGTTCAAAGAACTTAAAAATCGTTTAACCACCGCACCTATTGTAGTGACACCTGATTAGGAAGAGCCTTTTGTCCTGATGTGTGACGCAAGCGATTACGCGGTAGGGGTTGTTTTGGGACAAGTGTGGGGTAAGATATTTCACACTATTGCTTATGCTAGTAAGACCCTAATCGATGCCCAAATCAACTACACTACCACCGAGAAGGAACTATTGGCGGTGGTTTTCGCATTCGAAAAGTTTCGCTCCTATCTCCTATGCACAAAGGTTATAGTGTACACTGATCACGCTGTGATCCGTTATCTCATGGATAAGAGAGACGCTAAGCCGCGGTTGATTCGTTGGGTACTTCTTTTGCAAGAATTTGATGTAGAGATTAAGGATAGGAAAGGAACGGAAAACCCGTTGGCGGATCACTTATCTAGGATTGAAGGTACACATTTGTCGCTGAATTCTGAAGTGGAGGAGATATTCCCCGATGAGTGGTTGTTAGATATTTCGGAAAATACCACGCCGTGGTATGCTGATTTTGTAAACTATTTAGTTAGCAACATATTGCCTCCCGAACTCACTTATCAACAAAGAAAAAAATTCTTACACCAAGTACGATCATATCTATGGGACGACCCATTTTTGTTTAAGATTGGGGCCGATGGAGTGTTAAGACGCTGCATACCCGAAGGGGAGATGAGAGCAATTTTAGAAAAGTGTCATAACTCTCCATATGGCGGCCATTTTATGGGTACTCGAACAGCCATGAAGGTGTTAAATGCAGGATTCTTTTGGCCAAATTTATTTTGAGACGCAAACTTCTTTGTTAAACAATGCGATAGGTGTCAACGAGTGGGGAATTTACAAAAGAATGATGCAATGCCCATGAATATAATGTTAGAGGTAGAATTATTTGATGTGTGGGGCATAGATTTCATGGGTCTCTTCATAAACTCAAATGGAAATATTTACATTATGCTAGCAGTCGATTACGTATCTAAATGGGTAGAAGCGATCGCAACATCCAAAATGATGTCAAGGTAGTCTTAAATTTTCTTAAAAATTATATATTCAATAGATTTGGAGTACCGAGAGCAGTTATAAGCGATGGAGGAAGTCACTTTTGTAATTCCCAGTTCGCCTCATTGCTAAGAAAATATGGGGTGGCGCATAAGGTTGCATTAGTTTACCATCCTCAGACAAATGGCCTAGCGGAAGTATCAAATAGAGAAATCAAGAAAATTTTAGAAAAAACGGTGAGTGTCAACCGTAGAGATTGGTCTCAAAAGCTTAATGATGCATTGTGGGCATACCACACAACATTCAAAACACCAATCGGCCTAACCCCATATAGGTTAGTTTATGGGAAATCATGTCATTTACCCTTAGAACTGGAGCACCGTGCCTTCTGGGCTATAAAGAAGACTAATTATGATTTCAGGGACGCGGGCGAGAAGAGGCTCCTTCAATTGAATGAACAGGAGGAAATCAGGATGCACGCTTATGAGAATTCCAAAATATATAAGGAGAGAACAAAGAAATGGCATGACCGACGGCTGAAAGAAAAACATTTCAAGCCGGGACAATTGGTTTTGTTGTTTAATTCTCGTTTAAGATTATTCCCCGGAAAGCTCAAATCGCGTTGGTCAGGCCCGTTCACGGTCAAAGAGGTGCATCCTTATGGAGGAGTGACTCTTCAAAATGAAAATGATGGAACCGAGTTTAAGATCAATGGTGAAAGATTGAAGTTGTACTTGCGTGGGAACGATGACCGGGTGGTGTCAAGGGTGACACTTATTTAGTAGAATTCCGTCCTGCTGGGATGGTAAATTAGGCGCTTGGTGGGAGGCAACCCATCCATAAAATAGTTATTTATATAAGTGATTATATCAACTACGTCATTTTTCGATTTAATGTTCATAAAAGAGTTGTATCTGGAAGACATGGCGAGAGGAGAATTCTTAAGAGTAAAATTTCGAATGTTGCAACCTAAAAAAACTAGTGTTGCAACTTTTATTTTTCTGCAAAATCCTGAAGGGAAGAGCTAGAAATCGAAATTGGTGCGGTTCAGTTGAACCGGCACCTTATCTTGGTTAATTCCGTTTGTGTTGCAACCTCAGAAAAAAAGAGGCTGCAACTCTTTATTTTCTGCCGAATTCTGAAGGCCAAATCTCCAGTTAGCCCGCCTCCGGTTCAGGCGAACCGGCGCACTCCGGTTGGTTAAATCCTCCACTGTGCATTTATTCTAATAGAAAAGGATAAACCCTTCCTCCGTGAAATCTATCCCGATATTCCCCTCTTCGCCTTCCATCGCAGCTTAGGGCACAAACCGACGGCGCAGCGGGCGATTTCGTCCACAGGCGACGGCCCGGCGAGCGAACTCCTCCCCTCTCCATTCTCCCGGCGTGCGACACCAGCGACAGTTATGACTAGAGCTTTCCTCACGGAGCGGCGCTCCACAGTGATCGTCCATCCTCGAGCGTGACTAACCCGCTTGCAGCTTACGGTAATAGTTTCCAAACTCCGTATCTAATACATGTCTTCCAAGCGAAAAAGAACGGGGAAGGAGGTTGCGAGCAAGAAATCTGTGAAATTCTTGTCGGAAGAGGCGTGGCATCGTTTTGAATCTCTCAAATCTACACCTCTCATCTACGAGCGAGGGTTCAAGATGGAGATTCGGGCGTGGAGTCGCACATACGCTGAGCACATCGTGCACTCCATTGGGAAACTTTCTGCCACCCGCGTACGGAGGCCATACTTCCTTGAGTGTATGAGTTTTATGCAAATGCGAGATTCCGTGTAGGGGACGTCGTGAACGTGCGAGGTAAACGGGTCGATTTCTCTGCTGCCACTATCAACTCATTATTCGAATTGGATAACAATGTGGAGGGCAGTCTAATGGGAGTCCAAGCCACAGTTTCTCCAACCGACATTGCCAAGGAAATCTGTTATGTCCCGCAACCAGAACGGGCACGTAAATCTTGCAAAGCAGTTAAGTCTACAAGCTTATCGAGGGAAGCAAAGGTGTGGCTTCTGTCATCAACGCTAGCATCCTCCCAACGCGCCATATGAACAACATTTCCCTCGATCGTCTCACATTAATCTACTGCATTTTCAAAGGTATAAAGCTCAACATTGGGATGATTATTACTGAACAGCTGGCATTAAGAGTAAAGGAAGACAAGGTGCGACCATTATGGTTTCCTACACTGATCACCGAGTTGTACCGTTTAGCCAAAGTTGGGACTGAAACGGGCGACCTTGTAACTCAGGTTGGGCACCATATAACCGAAATGGTAGTGGAAGTAAATGTCAAGGTGGCTGCAGGATCAGGAGGACGGAAGCAAATATTAAGTGAGATGGAGGGGGAAGGTTTGACCAAGCAAATTTAGGGAGACACATCGGGCGACCTCATCAAAATCATTTTCGGTCGGTCTAAGCATAAGGGTGAACGTGGCTTGGTTACGGAAAATGCGGAGTACATGAAGACATATCTTCGGTGTCAACATGTATACTTTGAGTCAAGATTTGACAACATACGTCAGAATCAGGAAAAAATAATGCATGCCTTGAAGATCCCATTTGAGGCCCCTTGCCATCGACTGCAGTCCCAATTCAATGTAGACGGCTTCCTTCTTCACAACAATTGGACTCGTGCTGACCCCACCGTGGTCGATCCCTATCAGACTAAATTTAGTGAGGAGGAGGAGTCTGATGATGACGACGACGGGGAAGAGGCTGATGATGCATAGTAGCACTTTACTTTGATCACGTATTCTGTTATTTTTATATTCAGAGGTGGACTTCATGTTTTGCTTTGGTTGGATGTGAATGCTAGTTTGACATTTCCTTTTGCTAATATTTTACTACTCTTATATTTGACTGCTTGATGATAATTCTATCTTCGTATAAGATCTTCCACTGATAATCGATTATGTTTTAATGCTCATATATCTTAGTGCGGGATGATAATTTTATTTCACATGTTGTTTGCTTGATGCAATGATCTATTACTCATATTGTTGGATTGGTGTTGTTGGTTGATAACTCAATGCCTGATGATATTAATCTTTTAAACACGTTGCCTCATTGATTGAACATATCGTATACTCATATGCGTAGATAATGTGCTATAATGTCCAATATTTTGTTGCTCTAATATCTTTCAAACATATTGATTGAACATTTGGTTGGATGTTGGACATTGCGCAACTATTACTAAATATTTTCTACTGTAGTCCTCTTTTCAATTCCTGATATTTTCATGACGGATGTTGTTTCATTGATGATATTGGTGCTTATGATTTGGTGTAACTATACCTTGCACTTAAAATATTTTTTTTAGTACACAATATGAGTTTGCAGATTGCCATACTTGGGGAGATTTTGGGATGCTGCATTTCTGAAAGACATTTCACGGATACATCAACGAGCAGTTTTTGACATATCTTCAAACACTCGGATGTCAGGGGAGTATTTAAATTTCAACTTTTCTGCATTCCGTCGATTTCTTGTACTTGTTTTAAGTTCTCAAATTACATTGTCATGAGTAGTAAGGTCGCTTTGCTAGGGACTAGCAAATGGCAAAAGTGTGGAGGTGGGGGTAGTTTAACCCCAACCAATTGGGTGAGGATAATTTTTCTTTATTTGATTTTATTTATCGATCCTAGTTCTTGTGAATAACCTATTCTAGAGTACGTGATAAGTACAACTT
This sequence comes from Dactylorhiza incarnata, assembly GCA_033032865.1. Classification (NCBI taxonomy): domain Eukaryota; kingdom Viridiplantae; phylum Streptophyta; class Magnoliopsida; order Asparagales; family Orchidaceae; genus Dactylorhiza; species Dactylorhiza incarnata. The sequence continues at coordinate 5,222,756 of JAWHQI010000105.1, forward strand.
ATGAGGATAGTCATTCCTAAGGGTTCACACCATTTTGATTTGAAGTTAACAGGATGGGTTAAATCTCTTTTAATTTTCTTTTATTTTTCCACGTCATTCTTTAAAAGAGTTATCTTCCCAAAAATAGACTTGTATGGACTTCTAATAATAATAATGAAAGGGTGAGCGATAACCGAGTTGGAGATGTAAATCAAAGCGTTGAGATAGATAGTTATTATGATTAGTATTTCTCTTTGATCATTTCACGTTATATTTACCCAATTCTATCACCATTTATACCCTTTTGACTTTGAGCTTTGAATTTCTATGCGTAAATTCCCTAGGCTTCCATTTGGTAATTCTTAGTATGCTCTTCAATTATGATCGGTTGTTAAAAAAAATGTGAGAGTCGTAGTGATATGTGGCATAAGTGTGTGTACACCTACTTAGAATGACCCCAACTATGGACTCTAGCAAAAAAATGTATGTGTCATAGTGATATGCGGTCTAGGTATGTGCATTCATACCTGGAATGATCTCAACTATGATTATCAAATAAAAAAAGAGAAAAGAGTCGTAGTGATATGTGGCCTAAGTGTGTGTACACCTACTTAGAATGATCCCAACTACGGACCCAAATTCACCTCATAGTTTGGAGAGATGCTAAGAATTTTTCATCTAGGGAGACACATTCCACCATCCATACATACTCTAACCAAACCAACGTCATTCTCATCACCAAACTTCATGACACCTTTTCATACCTAACTATTAAATCTTGCGGAGGTTAAGTCGAAGACTCGACCTATGCTAATCCTTTCTTAATCATTATAGGAAGTTCAATGGAAAGTGGAGGGAAGTAAATGATTTTAAAGAATTGCACACACCAGAGAAGAAATTTTAATTGAGATTTTTCTTCCATCAAGCTAATGAATTCTTGAATGTGTTGAACCTTTAATGATTGACATATCCTAAAGTAGTTTTATCGGTACTCTTGACTAGGTTTCTTTTAGTCTTTTTTTAGAAAAAGGATCTTTCACAATTTTAACTTTTGATGTATATCACCTCACTCAATTCGATGTTTGGAATTGTCTTTGCTAGGTACTAGCAAAGATTCAAGTGTGGAGGTGTGATAACTTCTAAAAAAAAGAAGTTATCTAGCCTATCTTTATGACTTTTTACTCATCATTTCTGGGAAAATGAGTTTAATTCAAGATAAAATGCGAGTAAATTCATATTTATTTTATTTTAGACTAAATCGGTCATTTTCTTAGGTATTGTTGCAAGAAAAGCCAAAAGAAATAAGTTGGAAGAAGAATTTTGATCAAATATGCTGTCCTGGGAAAAGAGTTGCAAGATCCTGAAAAAGGTTGCAACCTTTTCTGGATGAATTTCAGAAATTTAAAATCAAATAAATCGCAGTTTGCAAATCTGGAAGGAGGCGTCTCTTGGGCTGATGTTGTTCATTTTTAGAAAGAGAAATTCCGAAAATAATGGCAGTTATGGGAGGAGTAAAAAGGATATTAATATAGAGATTTGAGTGCCTCTTCATCTTCTTCTCCATTCCATACACCATTTTTCCATTGGGAGACTTTACTTGGAGGAGGCGACAAGAGGGCTGCAGCATTTTCACCGGGCTGATCAAAGGGGGAACTTCAGCGGAAACATTCTCCGTCATTTAGTTGATAATCTCATCATGTTTTGTAAGATTTTCCCAACTATTTTGTGTGTTCTCTCCGCCTCCATGAACCAATTCCTTTTAATCTTGTATTGTGAAATTACTTTGCCTTTTGAGTGATGATGAACTCTTGAATCTAGCTTTATGAATGTTTGATGAATATCTTTATTGAATCTATAATCTTTATTTGAAACTTTTGGCCAAGGTTTCGTTTTTTTACTACGCTTCATAATTCGAGAGAGGATTGCGTAAGTGTGTTATAGATCTGATATAATATTTGAAGATAGAAAGAGATTTCCCCTTGGTATTAGCAACTTTGGTTTTCGATCTTTATGTGGTACTTGTCTCTCCCAAGGGGGAAATAGAGACTCGGGATTTCCGATATCGAGAGATACGGATCTTCTACCTTAAAATCATTGCAAGACGTTCACCCACGCATTTCATAAAATCACCTTTATAAATTCATCACACTAGGCTTAGGAAATCACAGTACAAGATTATTTTTCTCAAATAATAACCAAGTAATTTTCTCCACTACCCATAGTTTATTTTAATTAGTAGTTTTTATCATTCCTAATTTGAATGTCCTAGAAACCACCGTTTTGTTTAACTTGGATTTAAAGAAAGAGCACAACTAGTATTTGCAAGCACTAAATACACCACCTCTCTGTGGAAACGATCTTTACTCACTTATTATTACTTGATCCGGCACGTGCACTTGCGTGTAATACGTATACCTATTTTAGGCGTATCAGTACATCACATCCTCACTACAAGATATCTCGCGGAAGCAAAACTACTAATAATCACTCACTGATCCAGAGATTAGTGCTCCTGTGCTAGATTGGCCTGCCTCCATCTGCACCGGCCTCTAGTGGTGCTGCGTCTCCTGATGCTGCTCCTCAATCCCCTAAAATGATATGGTCCACCGACCATTAGTCAAAAAGAATAAGCTTCGTTTTCCCCCACCCCTCCCCTAGTGGCTCCTAGGCACCGTGCGGGAGGAATGAAGCGGAGGACAGCAAGGGGCATAAAACATAGCAGATGACATGACCTAGCTATAGGAATATCTACCACTACATAGGTGTGTATATACATAGAACAGTGAGTAAAGCATGGTAAAGAACATGTAAGAATAATAAATGAGTAAAGTGCAAGCTACAACTAGCTACCACAGATAAAGTAAAGTGAAGTAAGAAAGAAATGTAACCTTGATTTATAGGAATGCCCATACAGATCTATAGACCAAGGGGTCATTTAGCAAGGCCTATCGTATAAAAAGTCTCATACCAATTTATACGATAGGGGTACGGGTTAAAATGCAATGCTTATGCTATGACATGCGGTGTTATGCTGATTAATGCTATGTTCACACAAGTGCAACACATGCATCTGACTCTATGCGCACAGACCTTTAGTTCCCCTTTTGGAGTTATCTAAACTCTGAGGTACCTCCCGTAGTGTCAAACAGAGGCGGTGGGTTGGGCCTCGCCCGCCTCTAGATTAGTATTCACACTACCTAACCTAGACCTTTCGTACAACTCAACGCGAAGAACACAACCGCGGAGCGCCTACGTACTCTTACTGGCTGGTCCACCAGACTTTTCCTTGGCTAAGTGATAACCACATCTGCCAAGTCAAAGTATCGACGTCAGTGCGAACGACCATCCAATACTAAAGACTCACTACCTTTATGCACACACAATTATGATTGTTATATATCTCCGAGCCATAGGCTCCCCGGGCTAACCCGTCTGTACCTACAACCACCGAGCCTACTGCTCGTAATACCAAACCAACTAAACACTCATAGCAACGGGATGTGGGTGAGTGTATTATTAAGTTAAACTTGCATAACAATTTATCCCTACAGTTTTGGGTTAACCATGAACTTCCCGAGGACTACCCTGTGAGGGGCTCGCAGCGGTACTAGGAGCTAAGATGGGATGAACCCCAAAGCTCCCTTTCCAGGGCAATTATTCTTATTGATGTCTACCCTTGACCTGGCCACTATTAATGTTACACTTACTAACACTAAATGTGTTTTACTCCACTCCAAGGGAATGATAACCTCTCATCGATCCCAAGAACACTCGTGCCTCCTAGTCAACCAGGCATCTCACTTCTACCCTCTTTTGGTGACCCCTTCCAAACCCACTTAGTTTGGGTGCACCAAATTCTTTAACTCCCCGTGTAAGACCTACATGCTTATCTTAATTCAGCATTTTCACTATATGCAGACCACTTGAACTACATGACGGATAAAAAGAGAAAGACTACAAATGCTCATCCAAATGACCCAAGATAATTATTGGGAGTGTATTATGACATTTTAATACTGTCTCCAGAAATTTATAATTTTCTTAATTTAATTGACATTTATTATAATTTCTTCAAAATCAGGGAATCTATGACTTTGAACACCAAGTATAGTTTTATTATAAGTTATGACCTTACTAAAATTTGTACAATTATATATCATCAAAATAATAGCCATATATAAATTTCACAAATTTCCAGAAAGGTTTTGACCTCCAATTAAAATATTGATTAATTTAACAAAATCAAGGATTAACACAGAAAGTACTAAAAATACTCATTCAAAAATTACAAGAAAATTAACATGTGTCTAAGGTGACCAGGAAAGTTCACTGCTTGAGTTACATAATTTTCCAAATTCATTTGACCATGTAAATTCTTTATTTAAAGAAATAAATCCTATGACACTTTATGAAGATAACCATATATAAACTCCTCAAAAAATTACACTAAAATTAACAGATCATATTCTTGCCCTAAAAAGTCCTCTGACCAATTTTCATGATTTTGCAGTGTATACTTAACCCTTAATTAATTCCCCTTATAAATAGGTCAAACAATGGACTTGTGAATGAAGTACTATATAGATCAATCTAAAATTCACAATAAAACTATCAAAAAACAATATCACTAATACAAGCTCACTACCAAAATTTCATGAACATCCAAGTAATATGATCATGTAAATTCTTCTTATAAGAAAGTGCCTTAATTGGTTCTTAACTAATTCAGAGGAGATAATTGTTCCTTTAAATTCCAGGTAAACTATCTAGGGCATAATACTACCCTATGAACCTCTCTATCAAGTTCCAATTCAATCCAATAATATATGACTCTATGTTCTTCAATAGGTTCAATGTACAACCCCAGGGTTTGAACTAGGGTTCTAGGGCACACCCACCCCAAACCACCTGTGAGGGTGTTTTAGGTGATGTTAAATAAGTGTCCAAGGTTTCATCACTTTTGGATGAGAATTGACTACTTAAACTCATAGGTGCATCTTTAACCTAATTTTCCCCTTATTTGACCAAATTTGTGTTACTTAATTACATAACCAAATCAATCCCAAATGAGATGAAATTTTTACCAGAGTCATGACATGATCCTAAGAACCACCCACCAAAATTTGGAAGGGTTTGGAGATCTCTAGACCCTAAAACTAAATCATACATGATTTATTAAATATTTGCAAAAACTATAAAAAAAGGTCTTCCAAAAAGTCTCATTTTTTGATATGTTTAGGGTGTGTGTACAACTAGCCTATGCTCTAAATTTTAAAGCATTTGGATGTCTGGATTGGTGGGCGCACTCAAATCTATCCCCGGTCAACCCTATGTATAGGCTGCACCATTTTGAGTGTTGTGGTCAGACCACTGACCTAATTGGGGTGAAATCAATTTTTAAACAAAATAGACTTCAAGGGCTACAAGTTTGATGGTGAACATTTTTCCAGTAGAGGGCCCTAACTATTTTTAATAATTAATCTAAGGTTCAGCATAATATGTGACAAAATCAAATAATGAAATAATATTAATTCAAGCCATAACATCAGCCTGCACGCATCTTGAAGCAGGGATGGACGACATCCCACTGTCTTCTTACTCTGGCTGATGGCCAGGATTAGCCGCACCTGGGCAATTTTGGAAGGGGATTTCCCGGCCACCTGAGCGCTGCCCCGACCAGCCAATGCCACCACCACCTTCGTTGAGGTGGTGGCCGACGATGGACGGTGGTTGGCCGGCCGGAGGTGGCCAGAATCAGGAATTTAGGCAAGAAAAAGAAGGCTTGATCCCAAGCTTTCGGCCATGCCAATCCAAGGCCAATTGGCCCCAAACCGAGCCACCAATGATTGCAAATCTATCCACAGAGAGAGAGAGGAGGTGGGGATGACCTGAGTGGTGGTGTTTTGCCTCTCCAATCGCCGACTCGCCATTGCCAGCCGTAGAGCTTTCGGGGCCATGCCTATCTCTATCACAGAGGCTCGGGTTCTTCAGAGGGATGGTGGAAAAGGACTCCTCTGAGTCCGGTGAGGGTTTTAAGAGGGCTAATTGGGGGAGAGGAAGGGACATGGCAGCAATTGCCATGAAGGCCATTAATGGCCAATTTCGGCCAAACTTAAATCTCCTCAAATTCCCCCTATATGTGGTCGGGAATGGCCATTAAACTCCTCCAAATTGATTGGGAAAGATGAGTGAAGACATTATAGGAGGAATGGGTGGTTATTGGTCTCCCTAAACCATGGATACCATTTATCCTTCTCTTTCTCTCTCCTCCATTTTTGGGAAAATGAGATTTCTCTCTGCTAGTCATCCTTTACAGAAATTGGGTGGCAATCCCTGGTAATTATCAGCCTCCTAAGCTAATGGGATACCCTAATTAGGCCTAGCCCAAGTGGATTGGGCTTGATTAGGCCAAATTAGGGTAATTTGACCTAAACTAGGTTGAGTTGACTTTGGTCAATTTGACCATTTGGGTTGACCCCAATGGGTGGTTAGTGACCCATTGGCCTCTTTTAAGGATTAGGAAGGTCTAGGTAGGGTTAATTTGGCAAGGTGGAGGCCAATTGACCCTCAATAGACCACTTTGACCTAAATATGGCTAGAGTTAACTTGGGCCAAATTGGCCAAATAGGTTGAACCATGATGGGGCTTTTAGGTTCATTGTCTCGCCAATATCATTATGAGGTTAGGGGCAAGGTCAATTTGGCAAGGTGGAGGTCAATTGACCCTAATTAGGCTACTTTGACCCTCTTTAGGGTTAGGTTTGACTTTGGTCAACTTGACCACTTTGGTTGACCCCATTGAGTCCTTGGTGCTCTAAGGGACCCCCTAAAGGGTTAGGTATGCTATGGTGGGGTCAAAGGGTCAAGGTGAGGCCCTAAAGTCCAACCCAAGGCTTGGTAATTAGAAATTGTTATCTGCAGACCATAGTGATCTTCACCTTCAAGCCTAAGCTCTTATGATCTCTTTGTGCTTCCTAGGGTTTTTTCATGACCTAGTCATGACAAAAAATATCCTAGGGGTCTAGTTGTTTGAGGGATTTTACACATGGTGGACTGGTTTTTAAAGGTGGGAAGTATTTCATCTTATTTTGATCGATTGGGTCATGGGTTCACATCTACAACACTTATTGGGCTAGGGTGGTTGTAAGGGTCTTCTTATAGGCTCATGCGGCTAGATATTTGGTTGGTTTAGCTTAGTTAGGCTTAACATAATTTTTGGTTCTTTTATGTTTATGAAAAGTCTATAATAAGTCGTTTTATAATTTAATAAAGTTAAGTAATTATTACAATAATCCTTAAGATTATGGAAAATCTCAAAATATGTTTTCCTTATTTTTAAATTTTTTTATACTTTATTTCATTTATTTGTTTAAAGATCAAATTTAAATTTATTAAATAATTTTATTTAATCAATTTAGAGTTATGATTCCTTTATTTATTATTTTTAATTAAATTAAATACTTAAATGATCTACTTAATTAATTTTAATTTAATATTATGTCATGACTTACTTCATAAGTGATAATGGCTCTCATTGGGCCTATTGTGGGTCAAGAGTACACATGGATGGGGACTCACCTATTTGAGTGAATTGGTTGCCTAAGAGCCCACTAGGTCAAAGTCTAACATATGTTGAGTTCAATGTATTTAATTGGGCTAAGTTAGATCTAGTGTAGCTCATGGTACACCAATTAGGTTATCTTGATCAATTTGGTGTCATTTTTGTTAATTGGTATCTACTCCATACGTTGTGGGGCATAATTAACACACATGGGTCTGGAAGTGTGGGGGGATGTTACTTTTTTTTGTTGAGTTGAAGCGGCAGTTGAGCTCCACTAGGACAAAGTCTAACATATGTTGAGTTCAATGTTATATATTGTGTCTGATTCTTAAAAGTGCAGCCTTCCCTTACCTTCTTCCTTATGGTTACGTTTTTTTATTTTTATTTTATTTTATGAGTGGGATGGAACGTCTCTTTCTTCCTTTATTTTTCATTTGGATTTTGTTTGCACATCCGATCTACTTGGGATGTGGATCTCCTCATCATGTCTTCAAGTGACTGGATCTATTTTGGCAACAACTACGTGATCATAGGGTGGAGGTATATTTTAAAATATTTTTGGTTCTAAATTGTTATCTTATATAATATCCCTTAAGTTTCTAATTCAATTGATGATGTTGATTGCCCTAGAAAATCACTTCATACAAGTTTACACATGCATCCTTTATTGAGGTCTTATCCATGATCATGGGAAATGGATTTTATGACACTTTTTTGTAGAAATAATAGTGCACTTGCATCCGTCATTTGGTTTTCCAACTGTTTCTTTTTATGATTGGATTCTACTGATTTTCCAGATGTGTTTTGTTAGTAGACATGCTCTACAAGGTCTCATAAACCTTGGGAACTAAATAATGCCCCCATTTGAACACTCCAATCATGGAGTTCTTATGTAACAATAGGTACTGAGGTGCGCTAGTGGATGTCATGGATTGGCTCAAGAAGCTAGTTGCTCTGATACAAATGTTAAATAAAAGTAGAATAAGGAGAAGAAGGGGATGAAGATATAGAGAAGCCGAGGCTCTGTGGATTTTAATAAAATGCATGTATCCAGATTATAAGTACTGTTAATAGTACTTTACATATAAGCTAATGCAAAATTTCCAAAGCTTTCATTATGTAGAACTATCACATTTTTAAACCAAGACAAGGCTACAAGAAAATAATGATGAAATGCTTTAGAAAAAGTGTATGTTTATTGAAATATAAATTACTATTACATAATCATCTGAGGTTTATAACCTTTTAATTAAAATGACAAAACTAACATACTACAACAAAGAAAAAAATCCAACCAACAAAATCCTATATGAATGTTGCCATATTAACACATGACAATTAACATATGGACAAAAAGATTGGATAGAACCGAGAAAACTAGGACTCAATGATGATATCCTAACTAAACTAAAAAGTAGGCTGAATAGCCTACTTCAAAAAGATGATAACACATAATAAGAAGTTAAGTTGTCCAACTTAACCTCAAAATCCAATCTCATCATGATTCAAATTTAATTACCATGCAATAAATTGATCATCTACCACCATTTCCAGAGTGTTATATGTCATATTGAACATGTCTGCAAGGCTGCTTTGTTGGGGTTGGTCATCATGTGACGTTTGACAATTATTCATGGAGCATTGTAGATCTTCGATAGGAGTTTCTTCGGTGAGGTAGAGAGAGCTTAGGTAGCTGCAAGTGTGTTCATTGGAGTAGGTAACGAGAAACATGGGAGGATCTTCCATTTCTTTTTGCTGCACTTGTTTTGTCGCCTTGCAACCTTGTTCGTCTCTATATGTGCATCTGAAGTAGCTTCTGCATAACACAATGAAGAAAAAAGCATTAGTGTCTGGAGGAGAAATTATTACATGCCCGAAATATATGCATTCATTGTTTATTCGATGTGTATTGCTGCTTTAAAGTGATGAGTGGTGTATATTGTGTATGCAATCAATGTGTATCCCGATTTTGAGCTACATACCACCAAAATATTGATACATGGAAAATATCACCTTGCATTCATGCATATAGCTTAAAACAACAATATGCACATTTATGCATAACAATTATCACTTTAAAACATCTATTGCACAACAAACCCATAGTTATATAATTAATAGCTCTGCAGTGAAAAACACATAATGCTGAAGAATTAATTAGTAACCTTGTAAATTTAGTCTTGCTGATTTTCTTCTCTCCATATTTTCTCCATTGGAACCCATCATCATAAGGGGCACAAGAGGTGGTGGTCCAAGGATGAGAGCGCTTCCTGCAAAGCGAAACTTCATCAAGTCTCTCTAATTTTGTGAACTAATTTTCATATTTTATGCTAATGAGGACGCAATTTCTAAAAGAGATTTATATTAGTGTTCTCTTAAAGAAATGAGTTGTGAATAAAATTTCGTGATGTGCAAATAGTCAAAATTGATGTGCTCGTAACAATGCACAATGTTTAAGCTCGATGCAATAGAATACACGGCGGGGTATTACAATTTGAAAATTTTAAGCTCAATTTTAATTCCATGGAAATCTAAGTTAATCTTAATTACAAGAAGACCTAGCCGGCATTTTGAAACAAAAATTAATCATGAGAAATCAGATTAATCTTTGTGGCCGGGCTGGTCGGCTGGTGGTGCTGAAAAAGAGGGCGTGGTTACTCATGATCACGTAACCGCCCCTTCCGCTGAAGTTGGGGGTGAGATTACAATTAGGGTAATCGCCCCTACCATCGAGCATCAAAGGCTTGCTCCGGCTCTGAACAGATTGTGATCGCAGGATTTCGAGTTAACATATGCATTAATTTTATCTCCAATTACCTCCTTTTCGTGTGCAAATAAGCATCGGCCTTGCCACCGGAGAGAGATCGCCGTTGAACCACCACACCAGAATACGCCGGACCAGCAACTGCGGCAGCATCCATGTACTCGTCGGATTCCAAGATGTTTGAAACAGAGCAAGACTGATCTGCGCCGCCGCCGCCGGGCGGTGATAGCCGGAGCAAAGCGCTCAGCCTCGACGATATTACCATCCTGCCTCGCGCAAGCTCATTCAGCTCGTTTCTATAACCGAATCCGGGAGATCTGCAGAATGAAGGCGCCATTAAAGTGCTCTCTGTGTGGGGGCATAGAGTTGGAGCATTTTTCATGAATATTATATAAGCCGGCGGTGCATATCCTACAATGGGCAGATTAAATAATTGAACACGTGGGACATGTGGTGGAATTGTTAGCTTCTGGTTTTGGCCACGTGAAAATTGACCCATATTATGACCTTGACCTGTAATAATTGCTTCAGATTCTTCCTGTCGCTCGATATTCCGTCGATAAATTTCTGGCTGATTCGACGGGTTCACTAATCTCATCCTATTCTTTTAAACGAAAAATTCTACACCTGTTGCGGAACGCTTAGGGCTCTTGGTAGACCGGTCCACTTGAACCGCCTTAGCTCGTGAGCTAACTAAGCGCGCAAACAGTCAATTAGAGACTTGCTGAGTACACAGGGACTTTTTAACGTGGAAAACCCGGAAAGGGTAAAAAACCACGCGGTCGGAGCTGTGCCGACCAAACTTCACTATCTTCTGGGGGTTACAACTTGGAAACTAGAACTTGAGCGCGACAGGCCGCTGCTCGTTACAATTTTTGGAGAGAGAGAGAACGAGCTCCGAGGGTGACAGTCCACCTCTCGGAGAAACTAAGTCATTTTCCCTTCTGAGAATGCTAGTCGCCTTTCGGAAGTGAGAAGGCTAGTCGTCTTTTTCTTCTGAGAATGCTAGTCGCCTTTCGAAAGTGAGAAGGCTAGTCGCCTTTTTCTTCTGAGAATGCTAGTCGCCTTTCGGAAGTGAGAAGGCTAGTCGCCTTTCGGGAGTGAGAAGGCTAGTCGCTTTTTTCTTCTGAGAATGCTAGTCGCCTTTCGGAAGTGAGAGGGCTAGTCGCCTTTCGGGAGTGAGAAGGCTAGTCGCCTTTTTCTTCTGAGAGTGCTAGACGCCTTTCGGAAGTGAGAGGGCTAGTCGCATTTCGGGAGTGAGAAGGCTAGTCGCCTTTTTCTTCTGAGAATGTTAGTCGCCTTTCGGAAGTGAGAAAGCTAGTCGCCTTTCGGGATGATGAAGATCTTCAAGTCCACGAAGGAGATCTTCAAGCGTCGAAGGAGAATTCCGCAAAAGTCTGCAAGGAGCTCTCCCGGGTCCAGAAGTCAAGGTCCTTTCAAATGAAGTCTTGGGGCTCCTTTTATAGCTTTGGACGGGGGCGACCCGGTAATTTTGTCGTTTGTAGTTTCCATAAATGCTCGGTGGACGAATCATATTCTCCGGTTCGGGGCCCTCAGATCGCCATTTTTCGTAAATGACCACCTTGCCCCTCGGGCAGCTTGGGCAGCTCGGGCAGTTCGGGCAGTTCTGTTGGAGGCGAAAAAGGCGACTGACTGTTCCTGAAAAGTGAGAAGCCTGAAAGACAAAAAGTGAGAAGTCGAAAAGACAAAAAGTGAGAAGCCGAAAAGACAAAAAGTGAGAAGCCGGAAACCCCAAAAGTGAGAAGCCGGAAAGACAAAAAGTGAGAAAGCTTCCTGATCGCGCTCAGAAACATTCTGAGCGCGCGCTAGTGCTGAAGCGCTCCAAGTGCACAACGAACCATGGTGGCGCCTCGGGCGGACGGCGAATCGGGGGGGTCGCCCCCTAAAAGGGGGACCGGGATCCTTCGGCGAGGAGCGGGCCCCGGACCGCACCCCGAGGAGGGATGGGCGCGGCCGTATCCTGAGGGGATGCGACGCAGGCGCGTACAAGAGGGGGTGCGGCCCGGGCGCACCCCGAGGGGGTGCGGCTTTGACCGCACCCCGAGGGGGTGCGGCTTGGCCGCACCCCGCGTGGGGTGCGGTTTGGCCGCACCCCGCGTGGGGTGCGGCTTGGCCGCACCCTAAGGGGGTGCGGCCAAGGCCGCGCCCCAAGGGGGCGCGACTTGGCCGCGTCCCTTCCGGGACGCGGCGCGGCGGTGGGAATTCCCCCCGCGATGGGTGGGGCACTCTTTGTTGTGTTTGCGACGGCTTTGCGCGTCTTACTTTTCCTGCCAAATTGGGGGAGGAGAGATTTTGGAAATAATCCGTCTTTGGAAGTAATTCGTCTTTGGAAATATTCGTTGCCTTTCTAAGAAGATCTCTACCAAGTTCTTTTATAAATATGAGGCTCTATAATGAGTACCCATCATAAGCCCCCCAAACCTTCGTAGTCCAAACCTTGGGAGGGAGTGCGAAGGTTTTTGAACAGTCGGCAGCGGATCTAGTTGTCATCTCTGCAGGGTGCGTCGGACGATGGCCGGGGTAAGCTGCTTTTGTTTTTTTGTTTTTTCAAAATAGGAGCGGAGGGAAAAAAACGGCCAGCGGCGGACGGGAGGGCGCGCGGTGAGCGGTGCGCGGGCGGCCGGTGCCCGGGCACCCTTGCGCGCGGCCGGAGCGGTCGAAAAGGCGGTGCCCGGGCGTGATCGCGCGCGGCCGGAGCCGGCGGAGGGGCGGCACCCGGGCATGCTTGCGCCCGGCCGGGGCCGGCGGTGGGGCGCCCGACTGGCGCGAGCGCGCCCCTGCGCGTGGGTGCGGCCCCTGCGCGCGGGATTCCCGCGCGCCTGCTCGCGCGGGCGTCGCGCTACGCGCTCCTGCGCGCGGGCGTCGCGCTACGCGCTCCTGCGCGCGGGTGCGACCCCTGCGCGCGGGACGCGCGGGCGTTGTTCCCGCGCGCCCGCGCGCGCGGGTGCCGCGCGCGGGTGCAGCGGTGCGCGCGCGGGTGCCGCGCTGCGCGGGTGCCGCGGTGCGCGCCCGCGCGCGCGGGTGCCGCGCAGCGCGCTCCCGCGCGCGGGTGCCGCGCAGCGCGCTCCCGCGCGCGGGTGCCTGCGTGTGGACGGTGCGCACGGGCTCCTGCGCGCGGACTGTGCCTTCGCGTGCGGTTGTTTCTCGCGTGCGGATGAGGCTGGCGGTGCGGGCCTCCGATGCTCGCGTGCTTGGTGTGCGGAGAGGCGACTTGTAACCTTTTGGATTTTCTGATACGGTTTCTTTTTAACGCTCGTTTTTATGCGCTTGCACTTCCTTACAGGCTTCGAAGCGGGGCGGTCAGTCGAGGCCGATGCGCCTACGTTCTTCACTTGACGGTGCGCGAATCGAGATGTGGCGCAAGCGATTCGGATTGCCTCCGAATGTTGAGGTGAAAATCCCGGGAGCGGAGGAGCGCGTCCAGAATCCACCCACGATTTACATGACACTTTCTGAGAGTTGCCTGAAGTCTGGATTCCGCATCCCTCCATCGGAGGAAGCTATCGAAATATTCCGGTTCTGCGGCGTCCCAATTACCCAGTTTACGCCCGCCGGGATGGCGAACATCATGGGGCTGGTTGTATTCTTCCGGGAGCACAGCGCGCGCTTTTCGCTCGAGCTTTTCAAAGACTGGTGCGAGGTTTCCACCGACTCTGGTGGTCGTATCGAGGTCTGTAGCAACAAGACCTGGTTCCACTTTGGCGAGAAGGCAGATTACCGTCACGGAAACACCCTCTATGGGTATGTCCGTAATCGCTGGGAGCTGCCGGAGCTTTGGAGAGCGCTCCCTGGTCGTTGCCGTCGGCTGACCGGGCGGGAAGACGAGTTCCTTCCCATTCCCGGTTTCCCTGGTCGGGAGGGCCTGTCGAAGGCTCTGTTCTGTATTTACAGCTGTGTGGAGGAGAGCCGACTACTCTCGGCGGGGCTTTCTTGGGATGCCGAGCGGGAGGCCGCTGTTCCCTTAGAGCGTGGAAGGAAGAGAAAGATTGTTTTCAAGAATGGAACTCCTGGTTCGTGTTCTGCTCCGCCGGAGCCCAGGAGCCACGATCACGAGGCCGGTCCGAGCCGCCGTCGGGGGGAGCCGATTGCTTCCGACCCGAAGGTCGAGATTCTGACGTCCCCCGCCGCCGATCAAGTCGGGCAGGGAGACTTGCCGCCACCTCCTCCTCATCCACCGTCGAGGCGAGTTTCCTCATCCCTCCAGGCGATGACTTCTGCAGTAAGTGAAGCTCTCCTTTCTTGGGTCTTGACTTGTCTTTGCTTTCATTGTTTATGTTTCCTGATTGCTTCCTTCGTGTTTGCAGGCGAACGTTCTGACCAATGTCGCTCTCACGTGGAACGACTGTTACGTGGGCCTCAAGGACAGCTACATCTCCCTCCAGGAGGAGCTGAGCGTGATGAAGAGGGACATGTCTGCTTTACAGAAGAGGAGGGATCGCGATCTGTCCCGCGTCAAGCAGCTGGAGGCGGACCTCTCTTCTTCCCGATCTGAGGTTGAGAAGCTGCAGGAGGCGTATGGTGGAGACAAGGCGCTTGCCCAGGATGCGCTTCGTCAGTTGTCTGAGGCTCAGGGGGAGATGTTTCGCATGGAGGGGGAGATGGGTTTTCTGCGGAGCGAGGTGGAGCGGTTGTCGTCGGTCGAGCGCAGCCTTGAGGATGCCAAGGCGGCCGGAGTGGCCGAGTTCCGAGATTCTCTTGCTTTTGTCGAGGAGCGGTTCCAGATGGCGGAGGAGATCCGTGCCGAGGTCATGACGAAGGAGGTCGAGCCCTTGTTGGAGGACGAGCGCGAAGTCGCCTTCCAGCGCGGCATTCAGAAGACTCTGCGCCTGGTGGGGAGGAAGTTCGGGTTTGATATCGCTGGTCTTGGAGCGGGAGACCTTTCGGAGGATGAGCGTTCGGACGCAGCCGAGGATTGACGTTGATCGTCTTCTGTTTCCTTGCTTTCCATACCATTGTTTGCTTGTGTGTCGTTCTGAGTTGGTTTGTTTGCATTTTGCTTTTCCGCTTTCCGTATTTTTGTCTGTTTTGTGCGCAGCGTTGAGCTGATGCGGTTATCGTGTTTATCGTATTCACTTCTTTGCGTGATCCTGTTAATCTGGTTGTTGGCACCTGCATAGTTTGTTTTGTTTTGTTTTTTAAAATGAGCTTTGCACGAGACGGAGCCCGCGGCTTTCAAATGTATACATATATAAAGAGTTAGTTTGCGCAAGTCTGTGCCTGCGGCTTTCTTGCACGAGTCTGTGCTCGCGGCTTTGGTGCACGAGTCTGTGCTCGCGGCTTTGGTGCACGAGTCTTTGCTCGCGACTTTTTTGCACGGTTCTGTGCTCGCGGCTTTGCTGCACGAGTCTTTGCTCGCGACTTTTTTGCGCAGTTCTGTGCCCGCTGCTTTGGTGCACGAGTCTGTGCTCGCGGCTTTAGTGCACGAGCCTTTGCTCGCGACTTTTTTGCGCTGTTCTGTGCCCGCGACTTTGGTGCACGAGTCTGTGCTCGCGGCTTTGGCCGGTGAATAGCGGGTGTATTCAAACCGAGGGTGAACGCAGGGGGGGTAGGCCCTCACGACACCGGGACTAGACGGCGGAGGAGAAGGGCGAACCTTCAATCGACGGCGGTGCAGAGTCCCCGGGGCAGGGCCCCGAAGCGGTACCTGCAGCAGAATGGATTGGAGCAAGTAGAATTTTATTAGAAAATGAATACTGATACATGCGCAAGTGTAATCTTGCGATCCCGGGGTTAACAAGTTTCTGAGACAGGCTTTATTGAGAGAGAAGATGGCGTTGAGCTTCGTTTGCGTTGCGCTTGCTCGAGTCTTTTCGGCCGTTCAGCTTGGGGGCGACAGTGGCCTGGCGGTTGACCTTCGTTGGCCTTTTCCTGTGTCTCTTCGCGGAAGGCCTCCAGGTATCCTAATTGGACAAGGCGTTCGATTTCATCTTTCAGTCGGGCACATTGCTCCGTTCGGTGCCCTCGGCCTTTGTGGAAGTGGCAAAACTGGGATTGATCTCCCCTGAGCAAGGAGAGCTTTCTGGGCCAGTGGATGATCTTGCTATTACAGATTACAGACAATATGTGCTCGCGTGGTGTATTCAGCGGGGTGAAGCTCCGGGAGCCTTGACTTGCTGGCTCTCGGGGGCGGTCTGCTTGGTTCTGAGCGGGCAGTTCGGCTTCCTCGAGCTGCTGCTGCTGCCCCTTTCTCTTGCGGCTTGTATCGAAGGGCGGCGAGCCTGTCAGTGTCTGAAGTTTGTCTTTTCCAACTACTGCAGGAGTCGCTTGGCCTTTCCGTGCACCCTGCTTCTCGGACTTCGATTTCGGCGACGGGTTGCTGTTGATCCAGGGGAGCCTGGAGGCGGGTGTGTCGAAACCATGCATCGCGCTCCTGAGGATATTTCCTTTGTTGGCCATGCGTCCGGACATGAAAACGTCGTGGTCCATGGCGTCCAGTAGGAGGCTCCCGAATATTGCGTCGTAGGGGGAGTCTGCTTCGGCGACGACGAACTGTACATCGTACTGGACTGGTTCTGCGTGCGCCCCTACTTGGACGGGGAGGGTGATGATTCCTACGGTGGGTACCGTAGTTCCATCAGGGAGCTCTGCTTCGCTGGCCCTAAGCTTGAGGTTCCCGCTTAGGAGCTTGAGCCGAACTATTGCTGCTAGGAATAGAACGTTGAAGGAGATGCGGTGGGTTATCAATGCTTTCTTCAGCTCACAGGGGGGACTCCCTATGCTTGCGTCCAAGATGAAGTCCATCCATGCGCAGGGGCGCTCTTGGTGAAAATTTGTGCCGATTTTCTCCGATTGCTCGTTCCGCTCTTCCTCCCTTAGGAGGGGTGGTTCGCTTGCACCGGGCTTTTCTTCTTCTTGGATCTTTGTCAAGTGTGTCTCGTGCTGCTCGACGAACAGTTGGGACAACTCGGTGAAGTTGTGTATCGCTCCGCTTGGCAGGGCTTGATACCAGCGGAGGGCGTCTCCGCGCAGTGTCTTGGTGAAGATCTTGCATCTGATCTGATCGGGAAGTCCGTGTATCCGCATCGTTACCAAGAAATGGTTAATGTGCTCGTAGGGGTCTTCTACTCCGTGGAACTCCTTATAGTGCAAGAACTTTAGCCATGGCGGAACTGGGTATGCCAAAATTGTCTTTGACAGTGGAGATCGCTTTTTTTGATATTTGTCATTGTTCGGATCCTGCCCTCCTGCGGG
This sequence comes from Dactylorhiza incarnata, assembly GCA_033032865.1. Classification (NCBI taxonomy): domain Eukaryota; kingdom Viridiplantae; phylum Streptophyta; class Magnoliopsida; order Asparagales; family Orchidaceae; genus Dactylorhiza; species Dactylorhiza incarnata. Next base: position 5,240,271 of record JAWHQI010000105.1, read on the forward strand.
AGGGGTCGGTTTGCCAGTCGATCCAGGCCAAGGGGGCCGGATGGGTGTAGCGATGAGCGCTCCTTTCACCGGGCTCTCTGGAATTGAGGAGCTGTATGCGTCGGATAGTTCAGGGGAGGTGTCCACTCTTGCTGGTTCCGAGAATTCCGGCGAAGCGGGTATTGCGCTCGGAAATTCTTTGCTTAGAATTTGGGAATCCATTTCCCACAGACGGCGCCAAACTGTTGCGGAACGCTTAGGGCTCTTGGTAGACCGGTCCACTTGAACCGCCTTAGCTCGTGAGCGAACTAAGCGCGCAAACAGTCAATTAGAGACTTGCTGAGTACACAGATACTTTTTAACGTGGAAAACCCGGAAAGGGTAAAAAACCACGCGGCCGGAGCTGTGCCGACCAAACTTCACTATCTTCTGGGGGTTACAACTTGGAAACTAGAACTTGAGCGCGACAAGCCGCTGCTCGTTACAATTTTTGGAGAGAGAGAGAACGAGCTCCGAGGGCGACAGGCCACCTCTCGGAGAAACTAAGTCCTTTTCCCTTCTGAGAATGCTAGTCGCCTTTCGGAAGTGAGAAGGCTAGTCGCCTTTTCCTTCTGAGAATGCTAGTCGCCTTTCGAAAGTGAGAAGGCTAGTCGTCTTTTTCTTCTGAGAATGCTAGTCGCCTTTCGGAAGTGAGAAGGCTAGTCGCCTTTCGGGAGTGAGAAGGCTAGTCGCCTTTTTCTTCTGAGAATGTTAGTCGCCTTTCGGAAGTGAGAGGGCTAGTCGCCTTTCGGGAGTGAGAAGGCTAGTCGTCTTTTTCTTCTGAGAGTGCTAGTCGTCTTTTGGAAGTGAGAGGGCTAGTCGCCTTTCGGGAGTGAGAAGGCTAGTCGCCTTTTTCTTCTGAGAATGCTAGTCGCCTTTCGGAAGTGAGAAAGCTAGTCGCCTTTCGGGATGATGAAGATCTTCAAGTCCACGAAGGAGATCTTCAAGCGCCGAAGGAGAATTCCGCAAAAGTCTGCAAGGAGCTCTCCCGGGTCCAGAAGTCAAGGTTCTTTCAAATGAAGCGTTGGGGCTCCTTTTATAGCTTTGGACGGGGGCGACCCGGTAATTTTGTCGTTGGTAGTTTCCATAAATGCTCGGTGGACGAATCATATTCTCCGGTTCGGGGCCCTCGGATCGCCATTTTTCATAAATGACCACCTTGCCCCTCGGGCAGCTTGGGCAGCTCGGGCAGTTCGGGCAGTTCCGTTGGAGGCGAAAAAGGCGACTGACTGTTCCTGAAAAGTGAGAAGCCTGAAAGACAAAAAGTGAGAAGCCGGAAAGACAAAAAGTGAGAAGCCAGAAAGACAAAAAGTGAGAAGCCGGAAACCCAAAAAGTGAGAAGCCGGAAAGACAAAAAGTGATAAAGCTTCCTGATCGCGCTCAGAAACGTTCTGAGCGCGCGCTAGTGCTGAAGCGCTCCAAGTGCGCAACGAACCACGGGGACGCCTCGGGCGGACGGCGAATCGGGGGGTCGCCCCCTAAAAGGGGGACCGGGATCCTTCGGCGAGGAGCGGGCCCCGGACCGCACCCCGAGGAGGGATGGGCGCGGCCGTATCCTGAGGGGATGCGACGCAGGCGCGTCCAAGAGGGGGTGCGGCCCGGGCGCACCCCGAGGGGGTGCGACTTTGACCGCACCCCGAGGGGGTACGGCTTGGCCGCACCCCGCGTGGGGTGCGGCTTGGCCGCACCCCAAGCAGTGTTATAGATGTCGGCCGACATGTCCGACATGTCGGCCGACATGTCCGACAAGTCGGCCGACATAAAGGTTTTGGGCAGAAAACGCCACGACATCGACATTTTAAGCAAAAATGTCGTTTTTGAAAATATCCCCGAAATATCGGTTTTCAGGCCCCGATATATCGGTCTTACCCGATATATCAGGCGATATCTCGCAGACGATATATGGCGAGTACTATAAATATATATTTTTTCATTTCTTTTAAGCATCCGAGCGGTAATATTTTGTTTTGTGCTACATTTTGTGCATCTCTCTGAGCCAAGATTTGACTTCTTTCTCGCTCACATTTGGCGCTCTTTATGTCGTTTACTGACGTCAATGCTTCTTTTTTGTGCAATTTATAAACATACATTATGTGTATATATGTTTATTGTATAATTTATAAACATACATTATGTGTATATATGTTTATTGTGTAATTTATAAAAATACATTATGTATGTAACTGCACATATTTATAAAAAATGTTTATATATATGAATAAACTTATTTATGTATTAAAATCCGACATTGTAAAATATCCCCGATATTTCCCCCGCAATCCGACATACGACATTTCAAACTCAAACCGACATGAACCCGACATCCGACATCTGCAACCTTGACCCCAAGGGGGTGCGGTTTGGCCGCACCCCAAGGGGGTGCGGTTTGGCCGCTCCCCGCGTGGGGTGCGGCCAAGGCCGCGCCCCAAGGGGGCGCGACTTGGCCGCGTCCCTTCCGGGACGCGGCGCGGCGGTGGGAATTCCCCCCGCGATGGGTGGGGGACTCTCTGTTGTGTTTGCGACGGCTTTGCGCGTCTTACTTTTCCTGCCAAATTGGGGGAGGAGAGATTTTGGAAATGATCCGTCTTTGGAAGTAATTCGTCTTTGGAAATATTCGTTGCCTTTCTAAGAAGATCTCTACCAAGTTCTTTTATAAATATGAGGCTCTATTATGAGTACCCATCAACACCATTAGATCAAGTGAGAATGCATCTATACCATGAAATAGACCTCCATTTCAAATCCCAAATAAAGAGGACCCTGGTTCGTTGCGCACGGCGTCTTATGCGGCCGCGGCTATACCTCCAACTATGTGTGCACAAATGATTTAGCTTGTCCGGCCAAGCCTATAAAACTTGGGCTTCATCTAGGCACGCCGGAGGCCGGCGGCGCGCGCGCTGGCTGGAGGGGCGTGCGGGGATACCGCGCGTGGCATGAGGTCTCGCGGTCCCGTGTGCGTGCTTCGTTCGTGCGCCCCCTTTGGGCGGCTTTGCGACCCTTCGAGCGAGCGCGGTTTACTCACGCGCGCGGCTCACTCGGTCGGGTTGACTCGCCTTCGTGTTTCAGTCGAAGTACTGCAGGTTTGACTCGAAAATCTTTAGGAGGAACACAGTCAAATCATTCTTGAGAACAAGAGAAGAAGAAAAAGGCGATCTGCTTGAATCTATAGGCTGAATAATCTCGCTATTTTCGGTTTGAAACATTTCTATTTATAGGATACCACCTGAATTGTCGCTTTTCTTTTGCACTTCTATTTTATCATAATCTTACTCTATACGAGGAGCATCAATGATTAGATTTTTTGACCGGAGTGAAAAAGGAGGAATGAAAAAAAGAAAATGGTAGTAGCATCCATCTCTAGGCGGCAGATCTCCGGCAATCGGGAGGCTCCTTCGACTCCTGCGAGCGACAGGATCAGGAGGGAGCGACAATGGCAGTTCCCGTTCCTCTCAGGCGCGATCCTTGAATAAGCGGCGGGATCGTCTTCCTCTATCCCAGCGAGAAGCATGCAGGCGAGAAGAAAAATCGCGTGAACAGGGAGCGGTTACTGGAGAAAACCGCTCGGGAGCGACGGGAGGGGGGGGGGGGGGGGGGGGGGGGGGGGGGGGGGGGGGGGGGGCTAAGCGCTCACGAGAGAAAACTTCGAGAATGATAGGAGTGCTCGAAGCATCCGAGTGAACATCAAGTTTGGAATGAACTACCCGTTGCCCCCAGCTGGGGTATTTATAGGCGTAACCCTAAATCCCCGACGACCCGTTAACGGACCCGTTAGGGTTCCGTTAAATATACGATACACGTGCTAAATATACCTTAACAAGATCTGCATCTCCTTCCCCTCAGTCGGAGTGCACAACACGGGCTTTCTCCTCAATACCATGATGCCACTGGATCTGGAACGGGCGCAATCGGGAAGGCACCTTGTTCCGTCGTGCGATGGGAAGGGCGTAAAAGATCACGAGCGGCGAAGAAGAAACACACGGTTCGAAAAGTACCAATGAGCTGCTATTGGAAATAACCCTATGCGTTGCTTATATTAAAACGGACGGTTGCAAAAAATTTGCCGCAAACAGCTTAAAATTAGAAAACGATGGTTTGGCGAAAATGAAACGGAGGCCTGCCGCTAAAACAAACATAGCCTAAACCTCTTGCGGTTCTAGGGTTTAGGATAAGAGAGAATACATGAATGACACCTCCACTTGTAAACAATTAGTCTTCATCTTGTGAATCAATTTGCTATCGATGGAATACATAAATTGGGGTCAACCACATCAATTTTATAATTCACTACCTGTTTTTTTTGCTCGATATTCATAGGCAATTGTTATCCGCAGCTCAATTTTGAAATTTTTAAAAATTTATCCGCAACCCGATATTTGACTTGCCGCACCCCGTTGTTACCCGAGAAAGGAGGCGTCAGACAGCTTTAATGAGAGGAAAGAGGAACCAAAGGGGATACGCGAGGGATTGGGCGCGACTTAAGACAGGATATGTGAGGTGTTAATTAAGGTTTTAAGTTTTGGTTTGCGGTTAAACAAAAAATGAGGTGTTTTTTAAAATTTTAGATTGCTATAGTCAAAGACGGGTTACGGTTAACAATCGCCTATTCATAATATAGATATTGATAAATAAAATTGTATTACACCAAATAAATATTTTTCAATAATGCTAGTAAATTATAGCGGGAGTAATAAATAAAAATTCAAGTACAAATTAAGAAAGGAGAGAATTCTCAAGCTCTTCCAAAAATAATGCATTAGGTATCCTAATTAGGTAAGTAGTGAAACCTCAGGGCATGGTCCAATTTTGCCCCAATTAAATTTATGGTCAATATTTAGTATCAAAATTATTCAAAATTAAGAACTTTTTTGCAAATATTTTTAAAAGTCAAGAGTATTTTTAGGCATTTTTGCACAAATAAGCATACATACGCTTGAATGTATGCCCATTTAATTATAGGCAATTGTTAACCGCACCTCAATTTTGGCTATCTGCAACTCTTTTATATGAAGTATTACGCGTTTTTTTTTTTGAAATACGCCTTGTACAAGCATTTTTAGGAAAAGTGTTCAACACGAAAGTTGTAGATATCGTCGAGATCTACAACTTTCGTGTTGAACATTTTTCCTAAAAATGCATGCAAAATGCGTATTTCCAAAAATTTGTTATAGTTACACTCATATTTCAATTCAAGTGGCAATACGTCCTGTGCGTGCATTTTTAGCAAATGCGTTCAACACGAAAGTTGTAGATATCATCGATATCTACAACTTTCGTGTTGAACGCATTTGCTAAAAATGCTTGTACAGGGCGTATTTCCAAAAAAATGCGTAATACTTCATATAAAAGGGTTGCGGATAGCCAAAACTGGGGTGCGGTTAACAATTGCCTAATTATACCCATTGTTTTTTCTTCGGGCATATTAAAGTATCGGTGGATATATGAGCGCAAGACAAAATGCTTCAAAGCGAAAAAAAAAAATTAATATAAAATATTCGCAAAAATAATCAAGCAAAAGGCATGACGCAGGGAAAGGCAACATTCTCAACTGTCAGCTATAAGTGTATCTATATTAGTAAAACAAAAATAATCAAGCAAAAGGCTGGTGAGTACAATTTCAGGGGGAAAATAATATGAAGGCATGACGCAGGGAAAGGCAACATTCTCAAAGTGCAAAAATACATGATCAACATGAGAGGAGAGTAACTCATGAAGTTATAAGCACGACCAAGCCATTAATATAGCCATCAAGAATCTGAGCTGTGATTTATTCGGCAAAACAATTTAGTGACAGTTTTCAAAAGATCCAAAACAGACTTGTGAAAGACCTCATTCAAAAGATCCAAAGCTTCAGTTGTTTTAGAAATCAAAATTAAAGACTTATCAGCAACAAATAGATATAAATACCAAGACTAAAACCAGACTGCTTCATGTCGGGGAAAGAGCTATAAGGGCATTATCCCCTCTGACGCACTTGCACAAACAGTGAATAATAGCCATGTGCGATATCTCATTTGGAGTGCATCCCTTTCTCAGCAAGATTGCGTCTTCAGCTGCTCCAGCATTGCATCGGCTGGAGTCGATTATTCCAGACGGCGGTGAGATGCTTTGACGACGGGCGACGGTAGGCTATGACGACAGGCGACGGCTACAGGAGTCAAGGGAAGTCTTCTATTGGAGGCGGCGGCGTTAAGCGGCAGTAGGCGGCGTTTGCAGGCGGAAGCGACATGTATCGCTTGGGAGAAGGAAGTGGGAGCGACTTGGAGAGGGAAACGGGAGAGGGGTTTTCAGGCTTTCAGCTGAGAATGAGATGTGCGCTGACCTAATGCGCGCGATTTTGTTTTTCAGGTTTAAGCTGTAATAAACGGATCAGATTTGTTTTTGTATGTAATCGTATGGCTTAACCTGAAAGCACGATGCTAGCGGGAATATGTATATTGACTTATAATATAGTATATAATATCCTATAATATATATATACTATATTATTAAACAATATACCAAGATCATTTCGCGCAAGAAAAAATCATTACGTTCGACTTTACGAATCGCTTTGAAATTCAACCGTCTGATCTACCTGCACACCACTGATATTCTAACGGACAAGATCATTTCGCGCCATTACGAATCGCTTCCCCAAATCGACCCCACGCCCGACCGAAACCCCATCTCGCCTCTCGCGGCTCCTTCCACACGCAACACCCCCGTTCTTTCTGCCGTGCCTACAGCCACGGGCGAATCCGATGGTCTCGCCGTCGCCGGTTTCCAAGAGCCTTGGGATCGCATCGTTCTTCCTTCGGTCAGAAGTCGATCCCAGAATCACTCCACTTCTCCAGCAAAAAAAACATTAGGTTTGACTGAATAACTTCTAAAATTAATCTGCTACAGTTCTCTCCATCGCCTTCAACAGAGAAGGCTTTTTTGTGTGTTTTCAGATTGCAGCTTCTTCTCTTTTTAGACTCCACTCGTTCCTTCTCTCAGAATTAGAGAAGTAGGAAAGAAAAAAAATCAAATGAATAAGAGGGAATCTTATTTTTATTGAATTTTTCTTTCTTTCAGAGAGTTAGAATAAATTTTCTTTGATCATTTTCTTTGTTGGGGTGAATTTTTGGTGTTTTATTCAATCAAAAATGTTTTATTAGACCAAAGGACCAACCATAGTGAATAGATCATTACGAAGCAACATTAAACCTAACATCAAGAAAGCCCAATGAGATATTCAAAATTGGCTTTCCTGATATTATGTGTCGTGTAAAATCAGTTCAGAATTGAGCTTTAATGGATATTTCCCCATTAGCAAAACTTGGTGAATTCTCCATTAGCAAAATTTGGTGTAAACTCAGTTTAGAAGTGACCGTTAGCACTTTCAAATTTACCAACAATTCCAATGAGTTTCATTAATACCTTTTTGGTGATTTTTTTCATGGAGCCAAATGCTGTAGAGAAAAGAGAGGCTTGGACTGAGCCAAAGTAGAGGGCAAAATTGCATAACTTACTACTTTTACAACCACAGCCTAAGACTCGCAATGTAAACTCCCTTCTCGTTCCATTTCAAGTTGTACATGGTTTCTTAGTGTTCTTTATTTCTTTCCGATTTTATTTTCAAAGTATTGTCAAATTTTTGCAGAAGACTCGTGATCATTTCTTCTCACTTTATTCACCAAGTGCATCGCGTTAGAGATATCATCGAGTAAGAAGTGCCATAAAAATTGATGCTGCTGAAGGCCCTGCGTTTAACTATTCTGTGTGCTGAATTTCCCAAATGATCAGGCTAGCATGAACTTGGTGAAGTTCTCAAATTCAGTGCGCTGATAAAATAAACCATTGCATAATCTTTTCTGCTGTTTTCTTATGTCGTAGAGTATTTACTGATTTTTAACTTCCTTTTCATAGTCATGCAACAATTCTTCTTAGTTTAAATGTTACTATTTGAATTATTGCTATCCACTAACATACTTATTGTTAATGAGCATATTAGATTACATGGTGGCTTAGTTCTGTGGTTATCCGTTTATAAATGACTATTTGATGGGATGACAGATCGTAGGTGGACCGAGGTTTATCTAAACCTGGTTGAGTCTACATATGCAGGAAGCGGCTGTCGCCCTCACCCGAAGCCGTCGTCGCTTCACCTGACGGATTCAAAGTCCACATCGACTCTCGCTGACTCTCCTAGCTTTCATCTCACGACCCAAAATACATGCACTCCGCAGGTATCCACTCTACACCTACAATCTCCATTCATTTCCTGCTTTCATTCCCTGGATTTCCTGAGATGCAAGGTATTGCCTCCACTTCATTTCCATGGACTTTTTTTAAGATTTGCATCCTGAAATAACAATATTTTGTAATTATTATAGAGATGGATGCAATTGTTAGAAATTTTGTAAATAAACATTTATTTATAATGTTTTATTATAGCTTTTTGGTGTTTGGTGTATGGCTATTCATATATGATGAAAAGCTCCAAAACCAAAATTGGAGGGAACCCAAATTAATTGGAGGGAAACCTTTTATGAATGAAAGGATGAACCTTTAGTCCCACCTTGCTTTTTAGCTTTCTTGCCAAAGAGTTTATATATGTTTTCACACCTTCTTATTTGTTCAAAAGAACATAAGGAGAAACTATGAACCACACGCGCGCGCGCACGCACCGCACCGGACCGGATCCGGATTTGGGATTTGGGATTTGGGGAATAATTGAATTGTATTTTTTGTTCCAAATAGTTTCATAGCATTTTACTCGGAGATGCGTCGATTAGAATTCGGAGCTGCGTCGAATAGATTTCAACGTAGCGTCGTTTTGCCCGCTGGAGTTGCGTGGCGTCGAATGGAACTCGACGCATGCGTCGATTGAACTCGACGTAGCGTCGATAAGGCTTGCGTCGATAAGTCCTGCATCGATAGAACTCGACGTAGCGTCGATATGCACTCGACTCAACGTCGATTTGCGTTCACGCGTTCTGCCGTTTTACGCGCTTTTCTTTGCCGCTCCTTTATGCGTGTTTCTCGCCATGATTTACGTTGGAAATTTTCAACGTATATCTTCCCGATTATGTGCCTTCCATCTGTAACCATTAATCTTTATTATGCTCTTAAATATTGCCGTTTTGAAGATCCTCCTTTTCCGGCTATATTCTGTCTATATATATTGATGTTCTTCTTAGAAAGAATACATTCTCTTACACGCATTATTACATGCTCTGATACGCTCTTGTGCTCTCTGCTTTCACGATATTCTACGTGCTTCCTTTTCTTTGCGTTTGCTTCATCAAGTGGTTGTTCGGGTGCTCTGTGCTTCTTCGGTGTCCGCGCACATCGGAGTTTCGGGATCTAGCCGGGTGTTGTACCTTGGAGGAGTGAGCATCGGTGAAAACCCTGCCAGAGGGTGGTGCAACTTCTTTAGGGCAGTGATCACACGCCTTACCCAGGCTCGATTCTAAACTATATATTACTCTCTATTTTATTTTTCACCACTTCATGCAATTTTGTTATTTTTGCTGCTCATATATATATAGATCTGCTGTTTTATAAAAGTTTTTAAAACCGAAAATATATCATTTTTGAATATTAATATAGGAATATATTAGAAAATAGTCCAACAATCTAAAGAAGTTGTAATTTCACATCAATAGAATAAATAAAATCAAATAATCAAAATGATCATCTCTGTTTTATTGTTTACATGTACTGTTATTTATTGTATTTATTTTAAATTTCAGAAATCACTAATGGCATCTAGATCTGAGGACTCCGCCGGGATCAAACCCGAGAACTTTAATGGAAATTGTTTTCGTCGTTGGCAAGCTCAGATAGAATATTGGCTTAATACGTTAGGCCTTTTGTCTGCTATCTTCGATGCCCCCGCTGTAGAAACTGAAATCCCTAGCACTGCAAATGCAGTTGCTTCGACTCTACCATCGTCCTCATCCTCAACTGCAAATACCACTAGAACCTATGTTAGACGTGTCCCATATAGAGATCCGGTGGACATTGAATATCATTGTCGCAACCGCATTCTTAGTGCCTTGTCCGACAGCCTTTACGATGTATTCCTCCAATATCGTACGGCTAAGGATTTGTGGTATGCACTTGAAGCGCGCTATAACCTTGACAATGCGGGTATAGAACGCTGCAATGTTTCCAACCTCCACAAATTCAAGATTGATGCTTCCAAGCCCATCAATCCTCAACTCCATCAACTAGATGAGATGTTGTCCAAGATCCGAGCCGATGGCTCAATCGTTTCCGAAAATTATCTTGTGGCATGTCTTATTGATTCTCTTCCCGATTCTTGGTCCGGCTTTAGCACTAGAGTAAGGCATGACCAATCAAACCTCACTTATGTTCAAATCCAAAATGCAATCCGCATAGAGGAGGAACATAAGAGCAAAAATTCTAAAACCCCCAAAGACCTTGCTCCTAAAGTAAATCTCACTGAATCGCAAGGCAATCATTCTTCCCACCATCTCTTCAAAGGGAAAGGAAAGAATTTCAAGAAACCTTTCCGTCAAGGTTCCCGCCATCAAAAACCCAATCATCCCAAGCCTGGTCCCTCTAACCAAAACCCAGGTAAAGGGAAATGGTGCTTCATCTGCGGCCGCACAAACCATCTGTCTACCAACTGCTTCTACAAGAAGACAGAACCCGTGGTTGGTAAGTCTCGTGGAGACAAGCCTCAGGCCAACATGATCCAAGCACCGGTTCAACCTATCTTTAGGTTAGATTATACTCCTAGTCTTCTTCTTACTTGTTCATCAGATTGGTGGCTTGATTCCGGAGCAAATGTTCATACTTGTTTTGATCGTTCTTGCTTTGCCACCTTTCAGGACATCAGTGGAGGAAGCGTGATCTTAGGAGATGCCTCTTCGGCACAAATACTTGGACGTGGGCGAGTGGATCTTAGGTTGACATCCGGGAAGACACTAGCCTTGCATGATGTGCTTTATGTGCCGAGAGTTAGGAAAAATCTTGTGAGCGGGTCCTTGCTAGTGAAGAAGGGTTACAAGATTGTCTTTGAGTCTAATAAAGTTGTAATAACATTAAATGATAATTTTATTGGCAAAGGTTTTGTATGTGATGGATTATTTAAATTGAATATTGCTGATTTAGAAGTAAATCAAATTTCTTCTTCTTCCTTAGTTTCATATTCTTCTCCTGATTTTTGGCATGCTAGATTAGGACATGTGAATTCTGATTGCATGAAAAGAATGATGTCCTTAAATTTGATTCCCAAAATCAATATTGCACCAAGTGCTAAATGTGAAATTTGTGAGCAAGCTAAATTTTCTAGAAAGCCTTTTAAATCAGTTGATAGAACTTCAAAACCTTTAGAACTAATTCACTCGGATGTGTGTGACTCGAACCACCAACCCACTAGAGGTGGAAATAAATATTTTGTAACATTCATAGATGACTTTACTAAATATTGTTACATATATTTATTAAAAACTAAAGATGAAGTCTTTTCATATTTTAAGATTTTCAAAGCGGAAGTAGAAAATCAATTAGGATCATCAATTAAAATTCTTAGATCCGATCGAGGTGGAGAATACACTTCGAATGAACTAACCCAATTTTGCCAAGAACATGGGATTATTCATCAAGTGACTGCTCCATATTCTCCTCAATCGAATGATGTAGCTGAACGTAAAAATCGGACCTTGATGAACATGGTCAATGCCATGTTAGCCGAGTCCGGTGCCCCAGAAAATATCTAGGGAGAAGCGTTGCTCACTTCCTCCTTCATCCTTAATAGGATTCCATCTAAACAAAACAATAAGACACCTTTTGAATTATTCAAATTAAGAAAACCTAACCTCCAAATTCTTCGAGTGTGGGGGTGTTTAGCTAAGGTAGCAATTCCTGAACCCAAGAAAAAGAAAATAGGACCAAAAACATTAGACTCTATTTTCATAGGATATGCATCCGATAGTAGTGCTAATAGATTTCTCATCACTAATTCTCTAATTAGTGAAATATCTAACAACACCATTATAGAAGCTAGAGATGCAGCTTATTTTGAATATAAATTTCCATATAAACTAAATAACTCATCTCAACCTTCAACTAGCTCAAACCAACCTTCCACTTCTTCCATAGAACCATTAGAAAATGATGAACCTAGAAGAAGCAAAAGAGTTAGAACCGAAAGATCCTATGGGGAGGACTACTTCACTTATCTAGTTGAAGGAGATCCTAATACATATGAGGAAGCAATGACCTCATCTGATTATCCCTTTTGGAAAGAAGCAATTAATTTAGAAATTAATTCTATCTTAGAAAATAAAACTTGGATCCTAACCGACTTACCTCCCGGTGCCAAAGCCATAGGATGTAAATGGATTTTTAGAAAGAAATTAAATCCGGATGGATCCATAGATAAATATAAGGCTCGCCTTGTAGCTAAAGGCTATGCCCAAAAACAAGGAATAGATTATCTAGACACATATGCTCCCGTAGCTAGAATAACCTCTCTTCGTATTCTAGTCGCCTTGGCTTCAATCCATAGGATGATCATTCATCAAATGGATGTCAAAATCGCATTCTTGCATGGAGACTTAGATGAAGAAGTCTACATGTCTCAACCCGAAGGTTTTGTGGTCAAAGGCCAAGAAACCAAAGTTTGTAAATTAATTAAATCTATTTGCGGTTTAAAACAAGCACCTAAACAATGGCATCAAAAGTTTGACTCCGTAGTCTTAACTTTTGGTTTCAAATCTAATGAATTTGATAAATGTATTTATGCCAAACAAGACGGAAATGAAATTGTCTTGTTATGTCTCTATGTAGATGACATTTTAATTTTTGGAAACTCAATTAAAATTATTAATGAAACCAAAAATAATTTATCATCCAATTTTGATATGAAAGATTTGGGGGAAGCAAACATTATATTAGGAATGAAACTAGTCAAAAATGATGCTAGCGTATCATTATCTCTTTCACACTCGATTGAGAAAATGTTGATTAAATTCAACCTATATGATTTCATTCCCGCTTCTACTCCATATGACGCTAGTGTAAAACTTTGTAAAAATACTAATGAACCCGTTGATCAACACAGGTATGCATAAATGATAGGATCACTCCTATACATAGCTAACCGCACTAGGCCCGACATTTCCTATGCCGCAGGCCGCCTTAGTAGATATACTAGTAATCCAAGTGATGAACATTGGATAGCTCTAAATAGAATATTTAAATATCTTCGTGGAACTATGGATTATAGTTTAGTGTACACGGGATTTCCCGGAGTACTAGAAGGATATTCAGATGCCAATTGGGTAACTGATTCGTTAGACGTTAAGTCAACGACGGGCTATGTATTCCTCCTTGGAGGTGCTGCCATTTCATGGGCCTCTACAAAACAAACAGTTATTTCTAGAAGCACCATGGAATCAGAGCTTATAGCTTTGGACACTACATGTGCCGAAGCAGAATGGATTAAAAATTTACTTAGTAAAATTCCTTTAATTGAAAACCCCATGCCTGCTATCTCTTTACATTGTGATAACAAAAGTGTTATTGATTTAACTGCTTCTAATAGTACTAATTCCAAAATGAATAAGTTCATGAGAATCAGGTACAAGTCCATGAAGCAAAGAAGAAAAGAAGTGATATCACTCAACTATGTAAAGTCAGAATTGAATCTGGCTGATAATCTTACCAAGGGATTATCCCGAAGGGAGATATTATTGTCATCGAGGGGAATGGGGCTTAAGCCCACATGATTTGCTGCCAACGGTGGATACCCAACCCATGTGATTGGAGATCCCATGAAGTGGGTTCAATGTGGTAGAAACGAAGCCGTTGATGTAGCGTAGTTGGGAGCACAAAATATAAGGTTGAGAAAACCTTCTCCCCATTCCTATGATGTTGTGCTCTACGTAACAAGTTAAGATGAACTTAATTAAGTTCTTAATGGTTGCCAAAGGCATATTTCTTTGCGAGATATTGGTTACGATTATCTCTTGAGGCACCACCTATGTGGGAGTTGTTGTGAGGCCGCAACTTTGGGATCCGGGCTGAACCCAAAATAACTCTCATGAAAAATCAAGGATGCGCATGGCCATTAACGCGCCCACCGCCATAACCCAAGAACAACCAATCTTTTGTGTGCTTATCTAATTTACCGGTCAAAAGTTTATAATTCAAAGCCTCTGACACATTATACTCTTCGGTAGAGGAAGTAAGTACTAAGTATAGATTCAAGGTAACCATTCCATCTATACCCATTGCATTAGATACAACTTGATGAAGCAAATTTGTATTTGATTTTATTTATTATTAGTAATATCATATTTATGAAGTTCGCTTTTGGTTTTTCGCTTTTGTGGGGGATTGTTAGAAATTTTGTAAATAAACATTTATTTATAATGTTTTATTATAGCTTTTTGGTGTTTGGTGTATGGCTATTCATATATGATGAAAGCTCTAAAACCAAAATTGGAGGGAACCCAAATTAATTGGAGGGAAACTTTTCATGAATGAAAGGATGAACCTTTAGTCCCACCTTGCTTTTTAGCTTTCTTGCTAAAGAGTTTATATATGTTTTCACACCTTCTTATTTGTTCAAAAGAACATAAGGAGAAACTATGAACCACACGCGCGCGCGCGCACGCACCGGACCGGATCCGGATTTCGGATTTGGGATTTGGGGAATAATTGAATTGTATTTTTTGTTCCAAATAGTTTCATAGCATTTTACTCGGAGATGCGTCGATTAGAATTCGGAGCTGCGTCGAATAGAATTCGGAGCTGCGTCGAATAGATTTCGACGTAGCGTCGTTTTGCCCGCTGGAGTTGCGTGGCGTTGAATGGAACTCGACGCATGCGTCGATTGAACTCGACGTAGCGTCGATAAGGCTTGCGTCGATAAGTCCTGCGTCGATAGAACTCGACGTAGCGTCGATATGCACTCGACGCAATGTCGATTTGCGTTCACGCGTTCTGTCGTTTTACGCGCTTTTCTTTGCCGCTCCTTTATGCGTGTTTCTCGCCATGATTTACATTGGAAATTTTCAACGTATATCTTCCCGATTATGTGCCTTCTATCTGTAACCGTTAATCTTTATTATGCTCTTAAATATTGCCGTTTTGAAGATCCCCCTTTTCCGGCTATATTCTGTCTGTATATATTGATGTTCTTCTTAGAAAGAATACATTCTCTTACACGCATTATTACATGCTCTGATACGCTCTTGTGCTCTCTGCTTTCACGATATTCTACGTGCTTCCTTTTCTTTACGTTTGCTTCATCAAATGGTTGTTCGGGTGCTCTGTGCTTCTTCGGTCGCGCACATCAGAGTTTCGGGATCTAGCCGGGTGTTGTACCTTGGAGGAGTGAGCATCGGTGAAAATCCTGCCGGAGGGTGGTGCAACTTCTTTAGGGCAGTGATCACACGTTTTACCCAGGCTCGATTCTAAACTATATATTACTCTCTATTTTATTTCTCACCCCTTCATGCAATTTTGTTATTTTTGCTGCTCATATATATATATATATATATATATATATATATATATATATATATGCTGTTTTATAAAAGTTTTTAAAACCGAAAATATATCATTTTTGAATATTAATATAGGAATATATTAGAAAATATTCCAACAGCAATAGAGTTGGAGTTAGAGAAGCAGTTTGCAGCTCTGCTTACGGAGGAGCTCCAACATGAGTTCTAAGGTTCATTTGTTTCTTAATTCTGTTCATCACCATTGCTGATATTAAGCTCAATCACTTTTGCAATCACGGTCGCCGCTTATTTGTACAACGCCCCCGAGCCAAATTTCGGATTGTGATATTCGTGTGTGCGGATATCTGGATTTCAGTTCCGTGGCTTATTTAAAGGCGTGTAACCCGGATCTATGGTTAAGGTTCTTCTCAGCGGTTTTTTCGGCTGAGGGTTTTGGAGGCGTCTACGAGGAGTTTCGTGGAAAGGCGTTTCCGGCCGTGGTTCCTCCGTTTCTTGTTCAAAGAGAGGGGTGCGAGGTAGGATCGGTTTTGATCCTTGTAACCTTGTGTGTTTTGTAATCTTTTTGGTGAATACAAGAAGGTGAAGCGGAGGCGGGATAGGGGACGTAGCCCGGTTTTGGGTGAACCTCTTAAATTTGTGTGTTCTCTGTGATTTTTTCTTTGTTTTTCGTTCGAATCTCTCTTATCGGCACCCCTCATTTTTCTACAATATTTACAAGCATTACCAGCAAACTGGGTTCTAGGTAATTTGATCTTCTTTGACTTTTACTTTGGTAAAATAATATAGTTGGCCATTCTAAACATCCCATTATAATTTTTGGCATGATTAATAAGTATATACTTGTAATTTCTTTTTGGGTTGGGTTTGTGTTACGGCGATCGATGAGGGAGACGAGGGCGAGGGGCAACCTCCGGTGTGGCGAGTTTACCAACGTCGGGAGCGCGGCGGGCGAGCCGTTCCGACGTAGCCGACGACGTACCAAGGAGACGTTTTCTTTTCTGCGTTGCTTTTGTTATTTCCTTATTGCCTTTGTTATGTCCGTATTTGTCCGACACGTATATAAGCCGGGAGACTTGTGTATTTTGGCATGCTTGAGTATTATGGTGAAGTGTTTTCTCTTTCTACCCCTTCTGAATTTCCTCTCTCTCTCTCTCGTTTTCCCTCCCCCCTCCTCTAAATTTTTGAAACCCTAACAAAGTGGTCCGACCTGCCCTCTTCCGGCCGCGGTCTCCGCCGCCCGAAAACAATCCAGCAACCTAAGGTTCCGAATCCAGTTTCGTCGCCCGCGCTCACTCTCGATCGCCGATTCGTCGTCCCGATCGCGTGTTGTACCCGCGATCCTTTCCACTCGCGTGCTGCACCCGCCTCCCTCGCGGTTTCCGTCGAGGTCTCGCACGCTACCGCCATCGCCCGAGCGCCCTTCGCCGCCTCCCTCGCAGGAACCGACGCCGACTTCAGCCACTGATGGGTCATCCTTCGGCCCCGCCAGCCTCTCCTCCGCGTGCATACCCCCTCGTTTGCGCTCCATGGGCAACCCAGACACCACGTCGTCCCTCCCGGCCACCGATCCAGCCATCCTTCGCCTCTTGGAGGACCACGATGCCTCGATTGCCTCCCTGCAGGCCCTAGTCCTCCGCATGGACTCCAAACTCAACTCCCTGCTGGCCGTCCGCACCTCCACTTCCGACGCCTCCGACGCCGAGTCTCCGTCTCTCTTTGGCGCTCCTCCGGACACCGTCCCGACTGCGTTTTACCCGCCCGGCGCTGTCCCCGACAGTCCCCGTTCTCTCGAGGTGCCTTCCTTCAACGAAGCCGACCCCTTGGGTTGGATCGCCCGCGCCGAACAATTCTTCGACATTCAGCAGACACCGGAGACACAAAAAGTCAGTACGGTCATGATTGGCGTGGAGGGCTCCGCGCTCCATTGGGTTCGTTGGCTCCGCCAAACCAACCCGGCCTGCAATGGCCAACCCTCCAGCAAGCACTCATCAGTCGTTATGATACGCGCTATTTTGGCACTGCCGTCGAGCGGCTCTGTGGAGTTCGCCAAATAGACTATCTTGACGACTACATCAATGAGTTCATTGCCCTCGCCACACATGTTCCTGGCCTACCACCGGACCACTACCTCAGCTTCTTCATGCATGGGCTTCGGCCTTACATTCGGGCCCGGATACGCACCCCCCTTCCATGACGGAGGCCATGGATCTCGCCCGCTTGGTCGAAGCGGAGTTTCAGACCCGCCCCCCCCCCCCCCCCCCCCCCCGGACACAGGCCGACCACCTCCAGCACCGGCGTCGCGACAAGCACCCCGACCTCTTCCTCCCTATCGGCCGCCACAGGCCGAACCCCCTCCGGGACCCAGACGGGCCGCACCTCCGCCTCGGCCCCCTCAGCCTCTGGCTCACCCCTGGCTTTCTAACCAGGAATACAGCGATTTGCGTGCTAATGGCCCGTGCTTCCGCTGCAAGCAACCCTATACCCCCACGCATGATTGCCCACTGAAAACCCTTTGGGTCCTCATCGGCGAGGAGGAACCCGAGGTGACTCTTGCGGACTTTGAGGCTCTGGAGCTCGAGCCCACCACCGAGGATTCCCTGGCAGCCACATTTCACCGCCTTCCGCTCTTTGCCGCCGCCGGGTTTTCGGGACCTCAGACGATGACGCTTCGGGGATCGCTTCACGGGACATCCGTCGTGGTCATGATTGATAGTGGTGCCAACCATAATTTTATTTCCCAGTGCCTGGTGAATCGCTTATCTCTTCCAGTGCGGACCACCGACCGCTTCACGGTGTGCTTGGGGGACGATCGCTGGCGCGTGACCGGTGGCTTATGCGCGGGCGGCGCTCACTCTTACGCTCGGCCAAAGCCCCTTCCGGGCCGACTTCTACACCTTCCCTCTGGGCGGGGTGGATCTTATTCTCGACGTGGCTTGACTTCGGACTCTTGGGGACGTCAGCGTCAATTGGGACCCCATGACGATACACTTTCTCTGCGGGGGGACACCGTGTTTACTGGAGGGCGAGGCCTCCTTGTTGGGGTTCAGCCCCTAGAGGTGGCGGTTTTTTGTGAATTTTGTGATTCAGCAAATAGGTTGCAACCTGTTAAAATAGCAGGTTGCAACTCTTTTGGCTCTATCCTTCTATTTGGGCAAAAATCTGGGCAGATTTTTTGGACCGGTCAACTGAACCGGACCGGTTTTAATTTAGTTTTGGCGTGAACAGTTTTTGGCTGAGTTGGAGGGGGTTAGGGTTAATATTCTATTCTCTCCTCTCTCCCTCTTACGATTCAGTTTTTGGCCGCCCGCCCCATCTCCCTCCTTCTCTCTTCTCTCGATCTTGGAGAGCCGCCGGTGGGTGTGTTTGAGAAGGGGTTTGCCGGCGCTGCAGTCGGAGGTTGGAGAGGTGCTGTCGCCGCCCCTTGTCGCTGGACGTTAGGGCTGCCTTGCCACTGCTATTTGAGAGGCGCCGCCGACCTGCTGGAGAAGAAGGGGGTGTTGCCACTGCTCTTGGAGAAGGCTGTCGCCGCCTTCGATTTGGAGAGTGCTGTCGCTGTCGTTGCCATTGCCGGAAGGAGGAAGTGTTTCCTCAGTTTTGCTTGGAGTTTTCTCTACCGTGTCAAAGGCCTCTTCGTCTACGGTTCAAGGTGTTCTCTTTCTCGTTTTCGTTTGCTATTGTGCTTGAAAAGAGAGTAGGGTTTAATCCTGTTGTAGAGAAGTTGTGTGTTTAGCTTTGTGGTGGAGAGGAGTGGATTTGTTTGTCAAATCCGGTGGGCGTTCTAGGTTTGGGCAAACCTAGATTATCTTTGTAATCCTTATTTATTATAGTGGATTTTATTGTGCCGTGCCCCGTGGTTTTTGACCTTCAAGTGGTGAAGGTTTTCCACGTAAATTCTCTTGTGTTGTTTGTTTGTTGGTTTGTTTTTCTCATTTATTGTAGGCTCTATTGATCGGTGGGAGACATCGTTATCTGCGACCTTCATTCCCTACAAGTGGTATCAGAGCCAGGTTCTTTGGCTTGTCGTTTTTATTTCTCGGTTTCTAACTCAGTGCGGTAGGTGACGACCATTGGTCCGCTCCCTATCCTCTCTTGTTAATCCCTTGAAATAAATCGACTTGCGGATCGTGTTAGAGCAATTTTTGTTTGAGAAAGCAATGGAACAGAACACAAGGATGGTCAGTATGAATGGCAAGAATTGGAGCATCTGGAAGCCTCGGATGGAGGATCTTTTATATTGTAAAGATCTCCATGCTCCGCTGACAGGGAGACCGACTTCAGTTAAGGATGATGAAGAATGGAAGAGGATGGATCGGAAGGCAGTAGGGTTCATTAGGCAGTGGCTTGATGACTCTGTTTTTCATCATGTTTCCACCGAGTCCTCGGCTCAAGCCTTATGGAAAAAGCTTGAAGCCTTGTATGAGCGGAAGACTGCAGGTAACAAAGCATTTCTGATTAGGAAGCTTGTTAATTTAAAGTACCGGGAAGGTTCGCAGATGACTGAGCACCTGAACCTTGCCCAAAGTATTATCATTCAATTGGAGTCCATGAAGATTACCTTGGGAGATGAACTCCAAGATCTGATGGTCCTTAGTTCCTTACCAGAGAGTTGGGAGACTCTAGTAGTGTCGTTGAGCAACTCAGCACCTGATGACGTGGTAACCATGGAGATGGTGTCTAGTTATCTCCTGAACGAAGAGTTGAGAAGGATTCTGGATCTTCCAATTCGGGTGTTTTCCTCATGGAAGGAAGAGGCAGGTCTGTGAAGAAGGATGTGAAGAACAGGGGCACTTCTAGGAGCAAGTCTAGGGGCGAATCCAAGAAGGACATCGAGTGCTACTATTGTAAGAAGAAGGGTCATTTCAAGAAGGATTGTTTCCAAATGAAAAGAGATCTGAAGGGAAAGATCAAGGAGGTAGGAGAATCCAGTGGTGATGCGACGACTTCGATTGTGGAGGCTGAGCCGTTATGCTTGCAGTGCAGTGGGTCGTCTTGTCAGGAATGCGTTGACACAGACTGGATCGTGGACGGAGGTGCATCTTATCATTGCACTCCTCACAGGGATTACTTCTACACCTATTCTGCGGGAGACCTTGGTGTGATCCGGATGGCTAATTCCGGTGAATCGTTGATTATTGGCAGTGGTGATGTCCACTTAGAGACTGAGTTTGGGAAGATTGTTCTCAAGGGCATCAGGCATATTCCTGACTTGAGAATGAATCTGATTTCCGTTGGTAGACTTGATGTCGCTGGTTACACAAGCATTGAAGGTGGAGGTACCTGGAGGTTGCTGAAGGACTCTTTGGAGGTAGCCAGAGGAAGGAGGTGTTGTGGCCTTTATCGCACTAAAGCCAAGATTTGTGGTCCAATTGTGAATGCTGCTGAGGGCGACTCTATGGAGTTATGGCATCACAGGCTTGGGCATATCAGTGAGAAGAGCTTGGAGATTTTGGTGAAGAACAAGGTTCTTCCGGAGCAATCAGGAGTGATTCCCAACACGTGTGTGCACTGCTTGGCCGGTAAGCAGAAACGTGTTTCCTTTGCTGATTCTGAACCAAAGAGGAAGGCGGAGTTACTATATTTGATACACACTGATGTGTGTGGTCCTATTGAGCCCAAGTCTGTGGGCGGAGCCGCTTACTTTGTCACGTTCATTGACGATCATTCCAGGAAAGTCTGGGCATACTCTGTGAAGCAGAAGAGTGATGTTCTAGCAAAGTTTGAAGAATTCAGAGCGAAGGTGGAGAAGATGACCGGTAAAGAAATAAAGCGAGTTCGATCTGACAACGGGGGAGAGTACATTGGTGCCTTCGATGCTTACTGCAGAGAGCATGGCATAGTACATGAAAGGACAATCCCGAGGACGCCGCAACAGAATGGGTTGGCAGAGAGGATGAACATGACGATTATTGAGAAGATCAGGTGCATGATTTCTCAAGCTGGCATTGGTAAGCAGTTTTGGGCTGAGGCTGTGCAAACTGCTGTACATCTGATAAATCTGTCTCCTTCGGCACCTTTGAATGGTGATATTCCAGAGCGTGTTTGGTCCGGGAAGGAAGTGTCGTACGAACATGTGCGGGTGTTTGGGTGCAGAGTTCACGTTCATGTCCCCAAAGAAGAGAGATCAAAGCTTAATGAGAAGTCTCGGGAGTGCATCTTGTTGGGATTTCCCCATGAGGAGTTTGGATATAGACTCTGGGATCCCGTGAACAAGAAAATGATCAGAAGCAGAGATGTGATCTTTGTTGAAGATCAAGTGGTTGGTGAGCAGAATGTTGCGGATTCACAGGTTCCACCGTTTCCACCTGCGGAGGAGAGACCTTATGTTGATGATGGGCCAGTAGAGACTGCTGCTGATGATGGGCATGCTGAGGAGGAAGTTGGTGAGCTTATTCCTGATGAGGAGATGATTCCGGATGTAGGGGGAGCTCTGCCAGTTGATGTGCCACCTGTGGTGGAGGTTCCTCCTGTCAGATCAGAGAGAGTCAGAAGGCCCAATATCAGGTATTCTCCTCATGAGTATATTTTGCTTACAGATAGTGGAGAGCCTGAGTCCTATGAGGAGGCTCGGAGTGTTGAAGATCGTGAGGCTTGGACGGCTGCTACGGAAGAGGAGTTGTACTCCCTTCAGAAGAACGAGACGTATGATTTAGTCCCATTGCCTAAAGGGAAGAGAGCTTTGAAGAACATGTGGGTCTTCAAGCTGAAGTTGGATGAAAATCTCTCTCAGCCGAGGTACAAGGCGAGACTTGCAGTGAAAGGTTTCAGTCAGAAACAAGGTATCGATTTCGATGAGATATTTTCCCCAGTGGTGAAAATGTCCTCTATCAGACTGGTGTTGGGTATGGCTGCCTCCATGGATCTTGAAGTCGAGCAGATGGACGTCAAGACGGCTTTTCTGCATGGTGATTTGGAGGAAGAGCTATACATGGAGCAGCCCGAAGGCTTTGTGGCTAAGGGGAAGCATCATCTGGTCTGACGGCTCAAGAAGAGCCTTTATGGGTTGAAGCAGGCACCCAGGCAGTGGTATAGGAAATTTGACGCTTTCATGATGAAGAGCAAATTTCAACGGACCAGGGCTGATCACTGCGTATATGTGAAGAGGACTGAGAAGGCTTTCACTATTCTGCTGTTGTACATAGATGATATGCTGATTGTTGGGGATGACAAGGCAAGCATAGCTGAGTTGAAGAAGGAGCTCGGTGAGTCCTTTGAAATGAAGGATTTGGGACCGGCAAGGAAGATTCTTGGAATGAAAATCACCAGGGACAGGAGTGCCGGTCAAATATGGCTATCTCAGTCTGAGTATGTGGAGAAAGTGCTGAAGAGGTTCATGATGGACAAGGTAAAACCCGTTGCTACTCCTTTAGCCGGGCACTTCAGACTTTCTAGTTCTCAAAGTTCTTCATCTGAGGAGGAGGTGGAAGAGATGAGTCATATCCCTTATGCATCTGCAGTAGGGAGTTTTATGTATGCTATGGTCTGCAGTAGGCCAGACATAGCTCATGTTGTGGGGTCTGTGAGCCGTTACTTGGCAAACCCAGGGAAAGATCACTGGAGTGCTGTGAAATGGATATTCCACTATCTCCGAGGAACCTCGGACCTTTGCTTAAAGTTTGGTGGAGGTCCACCAGAACTTATTGGGTACTCGGACTCGGACATGTCAGGAGATGTTGACACGAGGAGATCCACTTCTGGATTCGTGGTCACTTTTGGAGGGGGGAGCAGTGTCATGGCAGTCAAGGCTTCAGAAGTGCGTGGCATTGTCAACAACGGAGGCTGAGTATATTGCGTTGACTGAGGCGTCAAAGGAGCTTATTTGGATGAAGAAGTTCACACTTGAGCTTGGACTCCGACAGGACGTGTACATTGTATTTTGTGACAGTCAGAGTGCTATATTCTTGGTCAAGAATCCCGCCTTTCACTCCAGGACGAATCACATTGACGTGAAGTATCACTGGATTCAGGATGCAGTTGAGGAGAAGTTGTTGGTGGTGGAGAAGATCCACACAGATGAAAACCCTTCGGATATGATGACGAAGGTCGTCCCAAGGGAAAAGCATGATCTTTGCCGGCGGTTGATCGGCATGATGTCCACTTGAAGGAGTCAAGGTGGAGAACTCTCCTTTATGGTCTGAAGGGGGAGTTTGTTGGGGTTCAGCCCCTAAATGTGGCGGTTTTTTGTGAATTTTGTGATTCAGCAAATATGCTGCAACTTGTTAAAATAGCAGGTTGCAACTCTTTTGGCTCTGTCCTTCTATTTGGGCAAAAATCTGGGCAGATTTTTTGGACCGGTTGGCGTGAACAGTTTTTGGCTGAGTTGGAGGGGGTTAGGGTTAATATTCTATTCTCTCCTCTCTCCCTCTTACGATTCAGTTTTTGGCCGCCCGCCCCATCTCCCTCCTTCTCTCTTCTCTCGATCTTGGAGAGCCGTCGGTGGGTGTGTTTGAGAAGGGGTTTGTCGGCGCTGCAGTCGGAGGTTGGAGAGGTGTTATCGCCGCCCCTTGTCGCTGGAGGTTAGGGCTGCCTTGCCACTGGTATTGGAGAGGCGCCGCCGACCTGCTGTTGGAGAAGAAGGGGGTGCTGCCGCTGCTCTTGGAGAAGGCTGCCGCCGCCTTCGATTTGGAGAGTGTTGTCGCTGTCGTTGCCGGAAGGAGGAAGTGTTTCCTCAGTTTTGCTTGGAGTTTTCTCTACCGTGTCAAAGGCCTCTTCGTCTACGGTTCAATGTGTTCTCTTTCTCGTTTTCGCTTGCTATTGTGCTTGAAAAGAGAGTAGGGTTTTATCCTGTTGTAGAGAAGTTGTGTGTTTAGCTTTGTGGTGGAGAGGAGTGGATTTGTTTGTCAAATCCGGTGGGCGTTCTAGGTTTGGGCAAACCTAGATTATCTTTGTAATCCTTATTTATTATAGTGGATTTTGTTGTGCCGTGCCCCGTGGTTTTTGACCTTCAAGTGGTGAAGGTTTTACACGTAAATTCTCTTGTGTTGTTTGTTTGTTGGTTTGTTTTTCTCATTTATTGTAGGCTCTATTGATCGGTGGGAGACGTCGTTATCTGCGACCTTCATTCCCTACACTCCTTACTCCGCCGACCCATCTCTCTTCGCTCCCTTCAGAAATCCACTGATGTTGAGTGGGCGGACACCTTATGGCATGTGGCTAAATTAACAAAACTCATATATGATTCTTAGTAATTGGTGAAGGCTACTCTCAGTGAGTAGCCTTCACCAATTTCCAGTATACTCATATATGCATTCTTATGTGTTGTAGCAGGTTTTCAAATTGGTTCGATCTTCCTAAAAAAGTACTAGGTGGAAATGTGATTTGATTCCCCACTCACATAACAAAACTTATATTCAATTACTTGTGATTTTTATTATGATTATGATTCTTGTTAAATGACTTTTTTCTTTCTTAATTTCCCTTAGGGCCAGAATGAGTAATAGGGTGATCCTTAGTAAGATGATTTTTACGGCTATTATTAGGAGAATAATATTCATACGTTGTTCTTCTATACGAATAGAGATCACCACTTCAACAAAGGATAAATAAGACAGGTTCATCATAAGTGATTTGCAAACCCTTCCCAAGATGAAGGCAAGACATCAATGACATCAATGACATCATTGACATGTGCAGTAATTTGAAATTGGTCAGAAAGTATGCCGCCCGAATTAATAACTTTTGTAGCTAAATCGTAAAATTCATGAAGTTCTTTATTCATAGGTTGGTCTTTCTTAAAGATAAAATTATGAAAACACAAAATAGGAAAATGATCAACTCCAATGTTATCATTTCCAGAACATTGTTCTAGAGCAATCCATAAATTATTAGCAGTGGTAAGATGGAGAAAATAAAAATATAGTGAATATTCTAAAGCACTTAAAGTATGAAAATTAATTTCGTCGGGAGAAGAAATTGACGATTTAGGTGCCAGTTTGGATTGGCTAGAATTGGATGTTGTTGGAAATGTCGCAATGTCGGTCTATTAGAGTTTTTAGGTATATTTGGGTTTAGTCCCACAACTTGTGTCATGTTTGTGTGTCATGTTGTAATGCTATATAATAGCCCCTATATGGATGAATAAATTACACCCTTCTATTCTCTATTACTTCTTTCAACATGGTATCAAAGCCGGTTTTATTTCCTCCCTGATTTTCTCGGTCTCGGGTATTAGGGTTGCGAGCGGCTCTGTAGCGTTTGTCGAAGCCTATCGATCCCGTCTGCGTTCTCCCGTGCCGATGTCGCCTCCAGCCGCTGCTGCTTATGGCGTCGATGCTCCTAATCCCGTCGATCCCGTCTGTTAATGGCCGCTGACCCCTTCTGGGTTTCTGGAGCTTCTGCCGCTGTTGTTTCTGTTTCTTCCGTCGTCGTTTGTCGATCCCGACGACTGCTTCTTCCGCCCACGCCGACGCCTGCTGTTGCGCTCAATTCCGTCGACGCCGACGCCTGCTGTTGTGATCGTCAATCCCGACGACGAGCCTATCTGCCGATCCCGACGACGACAACGACGGAGGGATCTATATCGAGATCGCTTGATCTCATCTTATTCTTCTTCGCAGCTTCCATCTGCGTTCCTGCTCCCGTCGTAGGTACTGTTTGCTGAGTCGATGATGCTCTCCCGGCTCCAGGACTGTGCGGCTTCCTGCATGTCTCTGCGCAGGAAGAGACACGCTGTGCTTCACTTCCTACACACTGGCGACTGTGTGGCTTCCGGCTTCCTGCGTGTCTCTGCTGAGTCGATGATGCATCGACTTCCTACACACTGACAGTGCTTCATTCGACGTTCCTGTGTTGTTCCTTGTGCGACTCGATGGTTCTCCTTGGCATCTATCCACGACATCTCTTTCTGTTGCTGTGTTCGGACTTTTTGCCACTCCGCTGCCCCAAATCCGGACGCTGCTCGTGTTTTTTTTTCCCGACAAATCCAGACGCTGCATCTCTTATTCCAATTCCAGCCACGACGACCCCTTCTTGGGTGTTCATCTCTCATCGATGAGGGCACTTCGTGATGGTTTGATCGTTCTTTATGTGCTTTAAGTGTCTTTGGTCTATTGCTAGTGTTCGTCGTGTCTATTGTTGTTGTTATGCCTATATGCACGTGTTATTCACGTGAGGGGGAGTGTTGGGACAAATGCTGCTCGGATGATCTTTCCCGAATTTTTGCTTTCGTTCCACACGGCCTCTAGGCTTGTTGTATGTGTGTTTGTGTCTCCCCAGTTTGTATTTTGAATTGGTCGTGTGTTGGGACACGATTGTGTTGGTTGTTATAATCTCAGCGGGTTGTGTCGTGTGGGACCGTGTCGTGTGGGACTGTGTCGTGTGGGACCGCCCTTCTTGCGGATTATCCCCGACAGATTATCCCCGACGGATTATCCCCGATCACTCGTTTGATGATTTGCTCCACATCTTTCGTTCTCTTCGCATGTTGTGTGTGTGGGTGATGTTGGTTGACCGGTTTCCAGTGAGTCCGCGTCGTGTGTGGGTCCTGCGTCGTGTGTGGGTCAATGTCGTGTGTGGCTATGTCCCCGACTTGATTCCCCGGTTTGGAATTTCCCCCGGTGGCTCATCTGATGTTTTGTCCCGCATCATCTACCTCCATTGCCGTTATTTGTGGTGTCCAAGCTGAAGGGTCCCCCCTTCAGCTTGAGGAGGAGTGTTGGAAATGTCGCAATGTCGGTCTATTAGAGTTTTTAGGTATATTTGGGTTTAGTCCCACATCTTGTGTCATGTTTGTGTGTCATGTTGTAATGCTATATAATAGCCCCTATATGGATGAATAAATTACACCCTTCTATTCTCTATTACTTCTTTCAACAGATGTAATAGTAAATGTTTTTTTTCTTTAATAGTTATAGTTGCAATGTTATAGTAGAAGGGGAGCCTTGGCGCTCCGGTTAAGGTGTTGCCTTTGGACCTTGAGGTCACGGGTTTGAGTCCTGAAAGCAGCCTCTTGCAAAAATGCAGAGTATGATTTGCCTACATTTCACCCTTGTGGTGGGACCCTTTCTCGGACGCTTGCCACCCGGGGATGCTTTGTGCACCGGGCTGCCCTTTTTTAGTTATAGACGCAAAAATAATTATTCTCTATATACAAACAGTTATGCTTAGTTTGATGGTCACTTAAGTACAAAGATTTACTTGATAAATAGTATAGATATAAAATATATTTTAAATATTGTAGGTTTTAATGCTTTATTTTTTATTTTATTTTTTAAAGATTAATGATATAAATTAATTAGATGATTATGATGAATTAAACGAAATTATCATAATATTACTTACACAATCATCTTGATAATTGCAATATTATGTAAGTTAGCATCTATGAGTTTATATTTCATTATATTACTACAAGCAGTCGTGCACAAGGTTCTCATGTGCCACGATGCGACAGTACAATTGTAGTTTAATTTGTCGTCCTCATAAATTTGTCTCGTCAAATATAAAACAAATAAAAATGAAGGGATAAGGATATACTTTTTAAAATAAACTATAAAACACAAATTAAACCCAATTATAAAAGATTATAAAAAGTGAATTGTTAAAGGCACACCAAAAATGGCTATCGGCACACCAAGGAACTTAAAATTCTATCTTAAATCCTTTCATTTTTTTTCTGCGTGCAAACCTTTTCCCTCAGCCGGACACCTTATTTCAGCGAGAGAAGCCCTCGCTGAAACCCCGCCCGACTTCGATGTCATGATCGACGACGAACGCCGGCGGAGAGGAAGACTTCCGGCGAGCCTCTCGGCACCCCTGGCCTGATTCCAGCGGGATGGCCTTGAACCCTGCGAAAACCACGAGCCTGGAGGAAGTCCCGGAGAAGTCATGAAGGTTTTAGGGATCGGTAAGAATTTTTTTCTGGTTCTAGCTTCAGTTCTTCATTGCTAAGTATTCTAGATTCTTTTTTGGTTCTAACTTCACCTCTGATTCATCAAGCTAGGCTTTTGGACAATGAGCTGGCCAACTTTTGATCTGTTCACATGTCTCAAAGCTTGCAAATATTCTGTGTTTCCCTTGAATTCAATGAACTCGACAAGAATATTTTTAGCACCTTTAAACTCCAACCTGCAAAGAAATTGGGGAATAAAACATCCTTAACTGAGAAAATGCAGACAAATAGATTAAATTGTGGGGTACAATAATTTCGCTAGTCTGGATTAAATTGTGGGGTACAATAATTTCGCTAGTCTGGATGATTTACATAGTTTCTGTTTTAAGTTCCGTTGCAATGCTAAAATGTTGAAGTTATGTTCTGTTAAAAATTTGTATGCTAGCATGTACAAGGAACCAACGATGAACAAAGATGAAATAAACTATTTATAACTAAGCAGTTGATTACAAGGAGAAGCTGACTACAAGGTGCATACACCTTGAATCACGTCAGCTGAGATGTATAAAAAATAACTTGTCGCGGACAAGGTCCGCTTCTCCACTTAGTGTCGTTGAGCTTGTCAACGCACTCTCCACTTCACAACACACTCAACCCTGCACTCTCCACCTCACAGTGCACTTTCCACCTCTCGCTGAGGTACGGGTTTGATGCAACCTAAACTGTACTCGGTTGAGTTTTCCCCTTGTGGAGAAAGGGTACGGCGCTAGTCTCTCTATTAACACCCTTTCCCAGTTGATCGGAAACGTCGGTAGTTTAAACTCAACCGGATGCGCCCTTGGATGCATCAATTCCCCCGGGGTTGAAAGGACTCGACCCCGGCGAGAATTGGCAAAGACCAGCAATCGTAAGATCGGGGCGAAGACGACGAAGCTCGGCGGCGCTTATCCATGAACTGTCCGAGATGTCTCCGCCTTTCCACGAAACCAGATAGCGCTGATAGGTCCCGGTGCGCGTTTGGAACTCACGAACATCCAACACATGCTCAACCTCCTCAACGGTGGGGGTAGATGGGGATAAAACTGGCGGCGGAGTGGAAAACGGTACGGGAAGTGGTGGAGGAAGGCTAGAAACTGGAGGTTCTCCATAAAAAGGCACAAGGTCAGCAATATTAAAAATAGGGGAAGTACCAAATTCTGCGGGTAAGTCCAAAAGGTAAGCATTAGTGCCAAGGCACCTTTTAACCTGAAATGGGCCGAAACGTCGTTGTTGAAGCTTGTGATAGGTACCCACGGGAAACCTCTCCTTCCTGAAAAAAGCAAGAACTCAATCCCCTTCTGAGAAATGCAATTCGCGACGATGTTTATCCGCCGCGTCCTTGTATTTCTCAGAAGATGCTCGCAAACTGTTAGCAATAAACTCATGCAAAGATTTTAAGTGATCAATATATGTTAGCGCATCAAAAGAGGTTCGTTCAAAAGAAGGGAGAGAATGACGATCGAGTAATAACGGAATGGGGTAGCCATAGACTACTTCAAAAGGGGATTTAGTAGTGGAACGATTCTTTGAGCTGTTATAAGCAAATTCGGCTTGCGGAATGATTAAATCTCATTGCTTCGGATGCTCTCCTGCTAAACATCTAAGAAAATCGCCCAAACTTCGATTCACCACCTCGGTTTGCCCATCCGTCTGCGGGTGATAGGCGCTACTGAATTCTAGCTTAGTACCAAGCTTTCCCCATAAAGTTTTCCAAAAATAACTCAAAAATCGAGTGTCACGATCAGAGGTAAAAGTGCGGGGAATCCCATGTAAACGAACGATCTCTCGAAAGAAGAGATCCGCAACGCGGGTGGCATCGGTCGTTTTTTCACAAGGAATAAAGTGGGCCATTTTCGAAAAACGGTCCACCACAACAAAAATCGAGTCCACACGTCTCTTGGTTCGAGGCAAACCTACAACAAAGTCCATAGATACTTCATCACATGGCCTCTCGGGGATGGATAGTGGCGTGTATAAACCCGTATTTTGCGAACGCCCCTTAAATAGTTGACATGTCGAGCATGTTCTAACAAATTTTGCAACATCCTCTTTCATTTTAGGCCAATAGAAACGCGTGCTAGCAAGATCGAGGAGTTTGTTTTGCCCAACATGACCTCCTAACCCAGAAGAATGAAGCTCTCTTAATAAGGTCTCCCGAAGCGTTCCTTCGCAAATGCAAAGGCGTGACCCCTTAAATAAAAATCCTTCGCTCAAAAGATAAGTCGTCATAGTGTCGGGCCGGTAGCTTGGCATGAAGCCCAAATCTCACTGAAATAAGGATCAGTAGGATAAAGCTCCTTCTGTGAATCCAAATCGATGATATGCGGCTGTAATGAAACTAAAACATGAGTTCTACGACTAAGCGCGTCGGCGACCCTATTGGAAACTCCAGGCTTGTGTTTCAGGTGGAAAGTAAACTCTTGGAGATATGCTGCCCATTTGGCATGACGGCGCACCTCCTTTTGCGAGTTTAGATAACGTAAGGCTTCATGGTCGGAGTTTAAAATGAACTCACGCTGAATTAAATAATGCCGCCAGTGACGAAGAGCCTGAACGATAGCATAAAACTCAAGATCGTAAGTGGAGTAACGAGTTTTTGCTTCATTCAATTTTTCACTGAAAAAGGCAACGGGACGCCCCTCTTGACTTAAAACAGCGCCAATCCCAATAATCGAGGCGTCACAATCTACCTCAAATATTTTATCAAAATCTGGAAGCGCCAGTACGGGTGCACTAGTAAGCTTAGCTTTCACAAGGGAAAAAGCACGCTCGGCTTCCGCGGTCCAAACGAAATGACCCTTCTTAAGACAATCAGTCACAGGTGAAATAAGGGTGCTAAAGTTTCGAATAAACCGGCGATAAAAAGAGGCTAATCCATGGAAGCCTCGAGCCTCGGTGATGGTTTTAGGACTCATCCAAGAGTTAATAGCTTGAACTTTTCAGGATCGACTTTGATACCCTCGGAAGAGACAATATACCCCAAAAAGGTCAAACTATTGGTAAAAAAT
Source organism: Dactylorhiza incarnata (assembly GCA_033032865.1). NCBI lineage: Eukaryota > Viridiplantae > Streptophyta > Magnoliopsida > Asparagales > Orchidaceae > Dactylorhiza > Dactylorhiza incarnata. The sequence continues at coordinate 5,271,638 of JAWHQI010000105.1, forward strand.
GTACACTTTTTGAGATTCACGTATAGCTTGTTCTCCAAAAGGATTTGGAGGACCTGCCGAAGATGATCCAAATGCTGGTCGGCATCCGTGCTATATATAAGGATGTCGTCGAAATAAACAACCACGCAAACTCCTATCAAAGGCCGAAGAACTTGATGCATGAATCGCATGAAGGTACTTGGGGCATTGGAGAGGCCAAAAGGCATCACAAGCCATTCGTACAATCCTTCCCGAGTTTTGAAGGCGGTTTTCCATTCATCCCCGGGACGGATCCGGATTTGATGGTAACCGCTTTTAAGATCGATTTTTGAGAAAACTTGGGATCCGCTAAGCATATCGAGCATATCATCCAATCAGGGAATCGGAAATCTATACTTGATAGTGATTTTGTTTATTGCGCGGCTATCCACACACATGCGCCATGTCACATCCTTCTTGGGGACAAGAAGAGCAGGAACGGCGCAAAGACTCATGCTTTCCCTGATATGGCCCTTCTTGATCAGGTCGGTGACCTGTCGGTGTAACTCTTCGTGCTCCTTAGGACTCATACGATAGTGTGGTAGATGAGGGAGACTAACTCCGGGAATGAGATCGATACAGTGTTGTATGTCCCTCATGGGCGGGAGATGATCTGGAAGCTCCTCGGGCATAATGCTAGCAAACTCAGTAATCAGTGGACGGACTCTATCAGGAATCTCCGTGGACTCTAGTCGAGAATCTAGACCAGCTAAGATGTAAATAACATCACTTTTCCTCATTTCTTCCTGGAATTGGGTCCCAGAAAGTAGCATATGCGCTGAGGGAAACGAAATCGCAGCTATAGGAGATGACGAACTACTACCTGGCGAGGAGGTCTCTATAGCTTTCGGCAAAGGCCCGTTCTTCTGGGGAAGAAGGACGATCTTGCGCCCTCCGCGTTCAAAAGCATAAGAGTTCCTCGCCCCATCACGAACCACTCGCCTATCAAACTGCCACGGCCGGCCTAATAGTGCTATACCCCATTAATCTCTTTAAAGAAGTTGGCTTAATTGCTCCTATTGCTCCCGTCAACATTGATAAAATTGCAACAATTCTCACCAGGTCAGAGGAGATATGTTTATATCCTCCAATTACCACATACAGAATGTTTAATAATACACTTATATTAGCAATCTTTTCAGCTGCAGAAAAATACGTAACAGAAGGTATAAACGATCCTTCATATACATCTGGAGTCCAAATATGTAAAGGTACTACTGATAATTTAAAGAAAAGACTAGATAAAAAGAGAACTAATCCAACTCTTAAATCAATATTAGGTTGTGTGCTAATTTCTGGAATATAATTTAAAAAATAAATGATGGTGGGGCTGTAGGTGTTAGTGGAATATACCACCGCCGCAGCGACCCGTTTTGTGGGATACTTTTCCCGTTGTTTTGACTGTTGGTGTGTGGAGAATGAGACCGCCACCACAGGTACCGGTATTTCCACGGAGTTACTAGTTTTGATTGCGGGTGAGTGGAGGAAGAGTCCACCACCGCGGGTTTCTGCTCAACATAAAGTTGTTATATATATGTATATATACTCGAACATAACTTTGTTTGCTTGACCGCACTTGGTGCAAGTTTGGTTTCTGCCCCTTTATGGTTTCATCCTTTTATATGCTTCATTAACCTGTGGTTTCTTTTCAGCTTGTCTGATTTGGGTTGGTAACCCTTGAACTTTTTATATTGGTAAGTTACCTTTCCCGACGCCATTTGTTTTCTCTTGCTGAGGTGTTCTTCTTTGTGAATGCCTCAGGTTCAGGGCAGTAGCGATTGCGGCAGCTAGCTTTGGTGCTCCTAGGCTTGGAGCCAGTAGCAGTGGTTTCTTCCCTCACTGTAGTGAGGTAGTTTTCTTGTTTTACCCTTCGTTCAGATGTACTTTTTACCCTATGGGTTCGTGTCAGGATGTTGACGCCCGTAGTGGTTTGTTGGTAGACGTTAAACTCTTGCCAGCTTTATGTTTTTACTTGCTGTTTTGGTTGGTTTACTTGCTCTCTGGGAATAATTTATGTTATGATGCATGTTAGATATTTTAAGTATAAAAAGTTGCATTTTAGAATAGATACATAGCATGTTTTTAACTAAAGCCCACAATATCTTTAAACAATACATAACTTTTCTTATATATATAATAAATCTAGAGTCGTGCATAATATTAGTTGTATGTTAGGTCCTCATGTTCATATAGGACTATAAATGAAGCTAATCAAGTATTTTTTTCCGCTGCGTATTTCTGTTTACATTATTATTTGTGGACTCTCGAATCCACCAAACCGAGGGACACGGTTAATAAATCACCACTTAAATCACGTTTTCAACGATAACTCCATGTTTTCCCAAAAAGGATAGTAGGAGTAGTCTTGCCTGAACGTCGGCAGTTTGCCTCCTGTCCGACGTGGCATCACGACGCGTACTTTTCTCTTACTCTGACGTATTATTTAAATACGGAGAAAATGCGGGTTGTGACACCAGTGCCCGGAAGATCTTCAGATCAGGAAGAATCCTCCATTCTTCCTTCCGAAGCTTCAGCCCAATCTCCAGTGGAACGAAGCTGCTCTTCCCCTCCTTCATGCTGAATCTCTCGACGATCTTCTCGGTATACGCCTTCTGGGTCACGAGCAGCCCGCCGCTTCTCTTCTCCACTTGAAGTCCAAGGAAATGGTGCAGTTCACCAAGATCCTTCATCTCAAACCGGATGGCTAGCTGTTGTCTAAGCACCGCGACCTCTTCACTGTTGTTCCCAGTCACGATTATGTCGTCGACGTACAGCAGCACCAACACGTGAAGATCTCCACTCTTCTTCACAAACATGCTAGAGTCTGAGTCTGAGGCATCGTAACCACAGAACTGCAGATACTCTGCAATCTTCCCATACCAGGCTCTCGGCGCCTGTTTCAAACCATAGAGGGCCTTCTTCAGCTTGCAGACATGACGTGGCTGCGACTTGGACACGTATCCAGGTGGTTGCACCATGAATATGTCCTTGTCTATCTCTCTGTATAGGAATGTGTTCTTCACATCCAGCTGTCACAGCTTCCACCCTCTACACGCTGCTAGGGCAATGACCGTCCTCACTGACGTCATCTTCGCCACAGGACTGAAGGTCTCCTCATAGTCCTCTCCATAGGTTTGTGAGAAGCCTCGAGCGACAAACCTAGCCTTGTACCGCTCTACTTTTCCATCAGCTCTCTTCTTCACCTTATACACCCACTTGCAGGTGACAGGCTTGATGCCCTCCACCATGGGAACAAGGTCCCATGTCTCATTCTTCTTCAGGGCCTCCATCTCCTCATCCATGGCCACGTCCCACTCCTTGGTGCCAATAACATCTTCAAAGCGGGCAGGTTCCCTCTCGTCGAGTGGTCCTGCGAAGAAGCAAGAGACCAAACTCACGAAGTTCCCCTCCTTATAGCGAGCAGGCGGGACGATGGTCCGCTTCGACCTCCTCAAGACTTGGCCACTTTCTACTGCTCCGGTAGACTCCTCCTCTCCAGCTCCTCCTTCAACTTCTCTTGAAGCAGCGCTCCCCCTACTTCTAGAGCTTGAAGCTCCACCTGAGCCAGAAGCTCCCCCTGAGCCAGATGCTCCCCTTGAGCCAGATGGCGATGGGGCACTTGGAGATACCTCCAACTCCACCATAGAGTCCTCAGTGACTCTCTCTTCTCCTTCCCTGCTTGATTCTCCACTCTCCGGCAGCACCACAGAAAAGACTCCCTGATACGAGATCAGTTCGTCAAACACAACGCCGCGCGAGACGACGAACTTGTGGGTCTGCGGGTTCATGCACTTCCATCCCTTCTTCCTCTCGTCGTAGCCGATGAAGACACACTTCCTCACTTTTGGCTCCAACTTGGTTCTCTCAGCCTCTGGAACGTGCACGAAGCAGATAGAGCCAAACACCCTCATGTGACTCACATCTGGCTTCTCCCTGAACATGAGTTGGTGTGGAGACACCATCCTGTTGGGACTCAGAGGTAGCCGGTTGATCACATGGGTGGCACATGCCATTCCCTCCACCCATAAGGCCTTGGGAATGCTCTTGGCATGTAGCCAACTCCTGGTTGTCTCCACCAGATGGTGGATCTTCCTCTCTGCCACCCCATTTTGTTGAAGGGTGTGGGCGCAGGAGAGCTCTCGCCGGATGCCGAACTTCCTGCAGAAAGAGTTAAAAGCGTTAGAGGTAAACTCCCCCCCCCCCATTATCACTTCTTAACTTTTTCACCCTCAAGTTCAGCCTCCCCTCCACTAGTTCCTTCCACTCCTGGAACTTCTCAAACACCTCCGCCTTCTCCCTCGTGAAGTAAACCCACGTGTAGCGGGTGTAGTCATCCACCAAGACCAGCGCATACTTGTTTCCTCCATAGGTCAGGGTGGCGCACGACCCCATCACATCAGCGTGTATGCACTCAAGAGGTGTCTTACACCTGGTCTCCGACTTGTCAAATGGAAGTCGATGTGACTTTCCAAACTGACAGCCCTCACACCATGGTCGTCGCCGCAAGAGGAGAGATTGGGCAGGCCAGACACCAGACCCTTCGCCGCTATCATCTTCAACTTGTCCATCCCCACGTGACCTAGCCTCTCATGCCAGATCGTTGCGCTGTCGTTTGTCTTCAGCTTGTCCACATAGGCACTTGCAGAAAGAACGTACAAGTCCTTCACCATTCTCCCGGTGAGCGTGACATCAGCATCAACTGAAGACAGGTTCTTCAGGAACTTCACCTCCTTCGGTCCAAACAGCACGTGGTAACCTACATCCACTGCATTCACAACCGAGAAGAGGTTCTTCTTCATGCCCGGCATGTGATACACACTCTTCAGTGTCACGGGCTTCTCTTCACTTCCCAGGGATACCATCCCTTCCTTCTCAGCTGGATGCACCGTATCATCCACCGTGATGATAACATCAGTTCCACCATATGCCTTCAAGGAGGCAAACTTTGACACATCTCCAGTGAGATGGTGCCCGCAACCGGAGTCCACTATCCAGTCATTCTGAAAGCTGACGGAGGCTAAGGCTGTAACATCCCCCAGACAGCTAGACCCCCCAGGTGAATGTGTCATGACAAGGTCATGACAAGGCCTTGGTAGTGTAGAAACCCCTTTAACTTAGGCAAATTAGGGTTGAAAGTGCCTTGGACTGCAATTAGCAATTTCCAATTACCAAGCTTAGGGTTGGACTTTAGGGCTTCATCTTGACCATGTGACCCCACCTTAGTAACCCTAACCCTTTAAGGGTCCCCTTAGGGCATCAGGAGCACATTGGGGTCAACCAAAGAGGCCAAATTGACCAAGTCAACCCTAACCCTAAAGTGGTCAAAGTAGCCAGATTAGAGTCAATTAACCCTCGCCATGCCAAATTGACCACTCATCTAGGTCTAGAATATCATGAGAGACCTAGTGGACCTAAAAGCCCCATCATGGGACCCCCAATGGTGCAAATTGACCAAAATGCCCCTTTAGGTCAAAAATGACAATTCTTCACAAAGTGCCCTAATTGACCATCACCATGTTAAATTGACCCTACCCTTAGGGTTACCATGTCATAGGGGACCCAGTGGACCAAAAAGCCCCATGACTGGGTCAACCCTAGGGCTCAATTTGACCAAAGTCAACTTAGCCTATTTTGGTCAAATCAGCTTAAATTGGGTCAACCAAGACTCATGTGACCAAATTGACCCCACCACTAGTTTCTAAACCTATTTTGGAGTTCAATGGACCCAAAAGCCCTATCATAGGGTCACCCAATTGGTCAATTGGACCAAAAGTCAAAATTGCCCAATTTAGGTCAAACCTCTTGAACCTAGCCCAATCCCTTTGGGCTAAGCCCAAATTGATCATTTGACCAGCCTAGTAGACTGATATTAAACATGAGAGAGAGGGAAAATCGTCCATGGTGAGTAGGAGAGAGAAAAACCCAATTTTGGAGGAGAGAGGAGGTGGTATTCATGGCCATTAAGGTGTTACACCCCTTGGTATCCCTCCATTACTCTTCCATTCATCTTCTCTGATGAATTTGAGAAGATTCCAGCAGTTCCCAGGAGTTATTGGGGGGGTGGGGGAGTGAATAGGGTCGGCCAAGGGAGGGAGACCAAGAGGCCATTAATGGCTTTCTTGGTTAAAGCCTCCCTCCCCCTCAATTGAACCCCCCTTCATCTTCACAACCATCAGAGGAGTGGAACCCCTCATTTTCTCGAAAGTTTAGAGCCCCCTATGCACAAGAAGCCATGGCACCCAAAGCTTGGAGAAGGAAAATGGTGGCCGGCGATTGGAGCCACCAAAACCCCCAAACAAGGTCCGATCCTCCTCCTCCTTACTCGTGCTAGCATCTTAGATCGAATTAGGTGAGAAATCGGGCTCAAAAGAGCCCGATCGGAGAGTTGAAAATCCAGATTTTCCATGGAAATTCGCCCCCTTAAGTTCGCCGGAGACCGCCCCTCCGGCGGCCGTGCCGCCGCCCGGCGATAGCCCCCACCTCGACGGAGGTGGTGGCGGTGGTGGCCGGCCAGGGAGGTGGCTGGGTGGCCGGGAAATCCACTTGGAATAGCTACAGGAAGTGGCATTTTTTGTTGGCTGGTTTCGGCAAATTGGAGAAGATGAACAGTATTCTAGTTTATTTTAATGTTTTATTTAATTGTTTTTATTCTTATTATTAGGTAGTGAATGGTTTTAAATTTTAAAAATATATAGAGCCCCCTACTGAAAAAGTGCCCAACATGAAAGTTGTAGGCCTTGACCCCTAGGATCATACAAAATTGGGTTCACCCCATTTGGAGTCCTGGTTTGACCTCAGCACCCATTCTAGTGCAAAGTTTGACTGAACTTTGAATGGGTGCCCACACCAAACCACTTGTCCAAATGACTTGAGATTTGGACCAGTGGTGAGTCATACCTAGGGCTATGTAATATCCAAAAATCAGAATTTTTGGAGAAACTTTTCCTAAAGTTTTTGTAGAAATTTAATAATCCTTACATAAATTATTTGGAGGGTCAAATGACCTCCAATCTCCACCAAATTTTGGTGGGGTGTTATTAGGGTCATGATAAACCCCTGGTTAAAATCTCAACTCATTTGGAGTTCTTTTGATTAGGTAATCATTAGGCCAAAGATTTGTCCATTTAGGGGAAATTTGTGAATAAGGGCTATTTGGGACATTTCATGGTCAAACCACCTCCAATTGGAGTGGGATTTTGTCCACTGCCCTAATATCACCCAAATCACCACCAAGGGAGGTATGGGGCCATGGGGAGTTGGTTTGCCCTAGGGCTTGGGGTTGGAGCACCTCGGGGTGCATTTAGTCAAGTAGAGATCCATTGGCCAAATAGGTCCATAGAAGCTTGAGTCTTCTTGGAAAGGTCAGTGGGATCAATTTGAGACCCCATGAGGAATATTGGTGAGCATTGGAGTTGATTTGCTCAAGGTCATAGGGTTGATCCCTATGGGGTGGAATTTGGGGTTGTGAAGGACATAGGAGAGTTTGTCCTTGGAGAGGGGTGTGTTGGACTCCTCTGACCTTTATAGGTGATATAACACCCTCACAAGAAGTTTGGGTGGATTTGGAGAAGTTTAGACCCTAACCCTAGGTTAAACCCTAATGGGGTGCAATTAGAGGTCAATGAAGGGAGTGGGGTCAAACATTATTGGTTTGACCTAAGATTTTGTATGGTAGGTCCTAGTGACCAGAGGAGCCTCCCTTGTGAATTTGAAGAGGTTTGGAGTTGTCAAACCTAGGTAATAAACCCTTGGGTAGATTTGTAAATAATTAGGGTTTTGGGTTTTAGGGAGAAATATTACTTAATGGTTTACCATTTTCTGTCACAAACTTGGTTTTAATGCTATTGATCTCTGGAAGAATCTGTTAGACCATGAGAAGACTTTTTGGTGTTCAAAGTGTAATATTTCACATTGTAGACAATTTTTGGGAGGATCAATTTTAGGGTGTTAAATTACTGTAATTGCATGAAACTTTGCAGGATGTCTTTTCATACCAATATGTACCCACTGTAATTTTCTCATAATTTATGGATTAATATTTTTGGTATCTCTAGTTCATTTTGGAATTATTTACAAATATATCCTTTGAGGAAATTACAAATGTAACTTCTGTGTTATGTGGTCAAACTTGGTAGACCTGAATATTTTAGTATGATTCACCACTGTATGAATTTGCATAAGATTGGAAGTCCATATGAGGGTACCTCCTTTGGAATTTATTGGTAATAAATGAGTTTTAGAATTTTTAAAAATAGTAAATCTTGCAGTATTTACCTAAGATTTCCTGACTACTGATTAATAGGTACTTTTGATTTATGTAAAAATTGGGAGGGGCATTGGAAGTCAGAAAAGTGCACTTGTAGTTCAAACCCTAGGAAGTTGTCCTTGGGAAAAATGGTTTTAAATATTAATAATATGGGGAAAATTATGGAACTCTGGAATGGATCTTAAACCAGTGACATGGACCCCCAGTGAGAATATTAGGTCATAGAGTCGATTAATTAATGTACTTCCCTTCATGAGGATCAAAACGTTAAGGGTGGTCTGCGTTTAGTAAATTGACAGTTTTGGAGTTACAGGCCAATTTGCAATACATTGTTTGGAGATGTGGGAATTGAATGGTGATTGTATGGTATGAGAGGACCCTTGGAGAGATTTAAGGTTGATGAGTTCTGGGATGGTGGGGTGCCTCCCTTGGGGTAGGTCATCTTGGGATTTGGCGAAAGATCGTCTTTTCCCCTAAGTGTCTTAAAGCACTTAGGTTTAGACCAGGTGAAATGTTAAGAGGGTTTTTTAAGGGTAGTAACTAATAAAATTAAGTGTCTTGGGAGTGGGAACTTTGGGGTGTCATCCCATAGTGGTTCCTAGTACCGTAGCGAGCCCCTCACAGGGTAACCCTCGGGAAGTCCAAGACTAACCCTAACTCATAGGAGTAAGACATTGTACAAGATTAACTAATAACACACTCATCCATACCCTGTGGTTTCAGAAGTTTAGTTGGATTGGTTGTCCGAGCGGTGGGCTCGGTGGCTGTTGCAGCAGACTAGTTAGTCTGGTGAGCTTATGGCTCGGAAGGTTATTGATGACGGGCAGGTTAGCCCGGGGAGCTTTTGGCTCGGAAGGTTTTGATGACGGGCAGGTTAGCCCGGGGAGCTTTAGGCTCGGAAGGTTATTGATGGAGGGCAGGTTAGCCCCGGGGAACTCATGGCTCAGAGATAGGAAGTAGAACATGTTGCATGTGCACTGAAAGTGGTGGGTCTTCGGTATTGGACGGTCGTTCACACCGACGTCGATACGTTGACTCGGCGAGTGTGGTTTTACACTTAGCCTTGATAGTCTGGCGGTACAGTTAGCAAGAGTACACAGACGCTCTGCGGGTATAGTGGAGGCGTACAATAGGTCTAGGTTGGGTAGTGTGAATACCAACCTAGAGGTGGGCGAGGCCCAACCCACCGCTTCCGTTTGCCACTACGGGAGTATCCTGGGAGTCTAGCTCGCTCCAAAAAGAGGGAACTAAAGGTCTATGCGCATAGAGTCGAAGTGTGTGTGTTGCACTTGTATGATCATGGCATAACAGCATACCTGCATAACATAGCATAAACATTGCATTCAACCCCTGACACCTATCGTATAAATTGGTATGGGACTTTTTATACGATAGGCCCTGCTAAACGACCCCTTGGTCTATAGGTTTGTATGGGCATTCCTATAAATCAATGGTTATTATTATATTACCTTACCTGTCTATTTACATACAGCTTTTCTATACTTTACTTGCTCCTTACTATGCTTATTTACTGCTTCATATATATATACACATGTGTAGAGTAGAATCATTTTATGTACCACTGTCACCTGCTTGTTTCCACTCTGCCTTTGGTCCTCCTTTTCACTCCTCCCCGCTCGGTGCCTAGGAGCCACGGGTTTAGGGGCGGGGGATTGTTGACTTAGTCTTTTTGACTAACGGTCGGTGGACCATATCATTTTAGGAAATCGAGGAGACGCAGCAGCACCAGAGGCCGGAGCAGACGGAGGCGGGCCAGTCTAGTACAGGAGCACAGGATTCAGGATCTGTGAGTGATTAGTAGTTAGCTTCCGCGAGTGATCTTGTAGTGAGGAAATGATGTACAGGGCAAGAGCCCCTTTTATTATTTGTAACCCTTGTCTCTTTATTCAGTTAATATACGTGGACATTTGCCTTTAAGGTTTATAATTCATGTGATTCTGTGGACTTGTCTACTCTTTATTGTACTTTTCTTCGTGATCGATTTGGCCGGCAGGATCGGCGTTTTGTAGTGGCGACCTTCCCGAGTGAAGGTGTCACCGCAAAACGGCGGTTCTGGGCCTAAGACCCGGTGGTTTTTGCAAAAAAAAAAAATGGGGTCTTACAAGTGGTATCAGAGGCAAACCTCGATCCGAAGAAAAGAAGTCCACAAAACCCTGGGCCACTCCGCACGAGCTTAGTTTGAGGACAAACTAGCAGCGGAAGCAGTGGTGTGCCCATATGGGAATCACATTGAAAAAGGTCCACTTTTAACTGAATCTTCTTAGTCAAATCTCTTTACGAGTGTCAAGTTTTCTTTGTAGCCTGTGGCGAACCCTGCCCCCAGCAGGGAATACCTCCAGCTACAAAGATCTCTTTAGGTAGTCTTTTAGTCAATGAGTTAGACTCAACCCCACTAGGACACGTGACTTACTAGGACAATTTATACCGTGACCTAGTCCGAAATAGATCGTATTTATGGCTTTTGGTGAAAGTACGAGGCTACCCCAAAAAAAAAGGCTAGAGAAAGAGAGATTGGCACATAAGCATAATGGTATGAGACTCATAGGCTCAATCATCGTATTTGTGACAAGATTATATTAAGACAACCACCGCGACAAACACCGAGGGTCGGATTAGAATTCAAGTTTAGAAGATACCTGTTAGGGATTGGATGACATTTTGACCCTGATAAGGTTGTCGTAGAAGGTACCTGCAAGAGCCCAAGTTGTGGAATTCACCATTAAGCCCTAAGATAGAACCCCAAGTCTAAGGTTGTATGCCCTAAGAATTGTTTGCATGTTTGGGATAAATATAACTTGGTGATATTGAAGACACTTCGCCCAAAGATAGATAGAGGCTAATCTTTTGTTTATTGGGGGCTTGTCCTTTGTTTATTGGGGTTTACCTTTTGTTTATTGGGCAAATTAGTGACGGACTTAGATTTCCCTTAGAAATTTTTTTTTATGTCATGAACGCTATGATTTTGAAGTCGATCTTACTCGATGTTACTTGGAAGAAGGTGAGATGGTGTAACAATATGTTTGGAATGATGATCAGTAGGAATTACCAGGACAATGGTTAGACATCATTTGGGTCGGACAACAACTTGCCCTTAGTTGAATCATTGGAAATGTAAAGTCGCCAGGATTAATCATTTAAGGATGTCGATGTCCTAGGATAGAAGTTAAGGGCGGAGATTATATCTTACAAGTTGTAGTTGAAGTTCTTGTGACTTCAAGCTTTCGGAAGTGATTAACTCATGTCTTGTTAAAAATCATGCCCCGACATGGTTGAAAAATTTTGTCTACAATAATAATGCTTAGACCTTGGGAGCTTTGATGATAAATAACCAGAGATCTTAGACGATGACTTGTTAGATTTGGAATATAATGTTTGATTTCACTATGGTAAGAATGATCTAAGTTTATCTCGCTTTAGACCATTTGAGAGTGATCAAGACTAGCATAAGTGGAAGTGACAGGACTTTGGAGAAAGGAACGTGATAATATTTCCTTGATAAAATTGAATTGTGAAAAACCCTAAGGTGTCAAAATTTTGTCGTTATGAATAGAATTTCATGAAGAAAGCGATTGAGAGTCATCTTATCATCGTGATTGGTTAGCATATACTCATAAAAGTTCACAGGTGCACCCCCATTAATATTTAAGGATGGGATTGGGACGCTAAACGATTTGATTAGATCCGTCAATAGTAAGAACTAGAAAAGTTGTAAATTGGAAATGATTGGTTATGCGGACGTACCTGAAAGAGTAAGAATGTGAACGTGAGAAGAAAACTTTAGGGGCATAAGAGTCTGCCCAGGTTAGAGTGGAAGTTCGAGGATAGATTGACCAAGGTAGCTAGGTCACCCCGGTCAGGATAGATGATATGGCGGTGCGGGTCTTGCGGCGCAAAAGATTCCAGAGATTAAGATATGTGGTAAAAATTAGGGTCAGGAGGAGCACAACTTGGAGCCACTAGAGCTGGTGTAGCGGAGATAGTCGGAGCTCTTCGAGCCAGGAATAACTTAAATTCTTAGGGGATGTTACGTTCAGTCACTCGCGGTGAAAACCCCGCAAGCCTAACCTGAATTTCGAGGACGAAATTATTTTTTTTGTTTATTGGGATTTGTAACATCCCCCATACAGCTAGACCCCCCAGGTGAATGTGTCATGACAAGGTCATGACAAGTCCTTGGTAGTGTAGAAACCCCTTTAACTTAGGCAAATTAGGGTTGAAAGTGCCTTGGACTGCAATTAGCAATTTCCAATTACCAAGCTTAGGGTTGGACTTTAGGGCTTCATCTTGACCATGTGACCCCACCTTAGTATCCCTAACCCTTTAAGGGTCCCCTTAGGGCATCAGGAGCACATTGGGGTCAACCAAAGAGGCCAAATTGACCAAGTCAACCCTAACCCTAAAGTGGTCAAAGTAGCCAGATTAGAGTCAATTAACCCTCGCTATGCCAAATTGACCACTCATCTAGGTCTAGAATATCATGAGAGACCTAGTGGACCTAAGAGCCCCATCATGGGACCCCCAATGGTGCAAATTGACCAAAATGCCCCTTTAGGTCAAAAATGACAATTCTTCACAAAGTGCCCTAATTGACCATCACCATGTTAAATTGACCCTACCCTTAGGGTTACCATGTCATAGGGGACCCAGTGGACCAAAAAGCCCCATGACTGGGTCAACCCTAGGGCTCAATTTGACCAAAGTCAACTTAGCCTATTTTGGTCAAATCAGCTTAAATTGGGTCAACCAAGACTCATGTGACCAAATTGACCCCACCACTAATTTCTAAACCTAATTTGGAGTTCAATGGACCCAAAAGCCCTATCATAGGGTCACCCAATTGGTCAATTGGACCAAAAGTCAAAATTGCCCAATTTAGGTCAAACCTCTTGAACCTAGCCCAATCCCTTTGGGCTAAGCCCAAATTGATCATTTGACCAGCCTAGTAGACTGATATTAAACATGAGAGAGAGGGAAAATCGTCCATGGTGAGTAGGAGAGAGAAAAACCCAATTTTGGAGGAGAGAGGAGGTGGTATTCATGGCCATTAAGGTGTTACACCCCTTGGTATCCCTCCATTACTCTTCCATTCATCTTCTCTGATGAATTTGAGAAGATTCCAGCAGTTCCCAGGAGTTATTGGGGGGTGGGGGAGTGAATAGGGTCGGCCAAGGGAGGGAGACCAAGAGGCCATTAATGGCTTTCTTGGTTAAAGCCTCCCTCCCCCTCAATTGAACCCCCCTTCATCTTCACAACCATCAGAGGAGTGGAACTCCTCATTTTCCCGAAAGTTTAGAGCCCCCTATGCACAAGAAGCCATGGCACCCAAAGCTTGGAGAAGGAAAATGGTGGCCGGCGATTGGAGCCACCAAAACCCCCAAACAAGGTCCGATCCTCCTCCTCCTTACTCGTGCTAGCATCTTAGATCGAATTAGGTGAGAAATCGGGCTCAAAAGAGCCCGATCGGAGAGTTGAAAATCCAGATTTTCCATGGAAATTCGCCCCCTTGAGTTCGCCGGAGACCGCCCCTCCGGCGGCCGTGCCGCCGCCCGGCGATAGCCCCCACCTCGACGGAGGTGGTGGCGGTGGTGGCCGGCCAGGGAGGTGGCTGGGTGGCCGGGAAATCCACTTGGAATAGCTACAGGAAGTGGCGTTTTTTGTTGGCTGGTTTCGGCAAATTGGAGAAGATGAACAGTATTCTAGTTTATTTTAATGTTTTATTTAATTGTTTTTATTCTTATTATTAGGTAGTGAATGGTTTTAAATTTTAAAAATATATAGAGCCCCCTACTGAAAAAGTGCCCAACATGAAAGTTGTAGGCCTTGACCCCTAGGATCATACAAAATTGGGTTCACCCCATTTGGAGTCCTGGTTTGACCTCAGCACCCATTCTAGTGCAAAGTTTGACTGAACTTTGAATGGGTGCCCACACCAAACCACTTGTCCAAATGACTTGAGATTTGGACCAGTGGTGAGTCATACCTAGGGCTATGTAATATCCAAAAATCAGAATTTTTGGAGAAACTTTTCCTAAAGTTTTTGTAGAAATTTAATAATCCTTACATAAATTATTTGGAGGGTCAAATGACCTCCAATCTCCACCAAATTTTGGTGGGGTGTTATTAGGGTCATGATAAACCCCTGGTTAAAATCTCAACTCATTTGGAGTTCTTTTGATTAGGTAATCATTAGGCCAAAGATTTGTCCATTTAGGGGAAATTTGTGAATAAGGGCTATTTGGGACATTTCATGGTCAAACCACCTCCAATTGGAGTGGGATTTTGGCCACTGCCCTAATATCACCCAAATCACCACCAAGGGAGGTATGGGGCCATGGGGAGTTGGTTTGCCCTAGGGCTTGGGGTTGGAGCACCTTGGGGTGCATTTAGTCAAGTAGAGATCCATTGGCCAAATAGGTCCATAGAAGCTTGAGTCTTCTTGGAAAGGTCAGTGGGATCAATTTGAGACCCCGTGAGGAAGATTGGTGAGCATTGGAGTTGATTTGCTCAAGGTCATAGGGTTGATCCCTATGGGGTGGAATTTGGGGTTGTGAAGGACATAGGAGAGTTTGTCCTTGGAGAGGGGTGTGTTGGACTCCTCTGACCTTTATAGGTGATATAACACCCTCACAAGAAGTTTGGGTGGATTTGGAGAAGTTTAGACCCTAACCCTAGGTTAAACCCTAATGGGGTGCAATTAGAGGTCAATGAAGGGAGTGGGGTCAAACATTATTGGTTTGACCTAAGATTTTGTATGGTAGGTCCTAGTGACCAGAGGAGCCTCCCTTGTGAATTTGAAGAGGTTTGGAGTTGTCAAACCTAGGTAATAAACCCTTGGGTAGATTTGTAAATAATTAGGGTTTTGGGTTTTAGGGAGAAATATTACTTAATGGTTTACCATTTTCTGTCACAAACTTGGTTTTAATGCTATTGATCTCTGGAAGAATCTATTAGACCATGAGAAGACTTTTTGGGGTTCAAAGTGTAATATTTCACATTGTAGACAATTTTTGGGAGGATCAATTTTAGGGTGTTAAATTACTGTAATTGCATGAAACTTTGCAGGATGTCTTTTCATACCAATATGTACCCACTGTAATTTTCTCATAATTTATGGATTAATATTTTTGGTATCTCTAGTTCATTTTGGAATTATTTACAAATATATCCTTTGAGGAAATTACAAATGTAACTTCTGTGTTATGTGGTCAAACTTGGTAGACCTGAATATTTTAGTATGATTCACCACTGTATGAATTTGCATAAGATTGGGAGTCCATATGAGGGTACCTCCTTTGGAATTTATTGGTAATAAATGAGTTTTGGAATTTTTAAAAATAGTAAATCTTGCAGTATTTCCCTAAGATTTCATGACTACTGATTAATAGGTACTTTTGATTTATGTAAAAATTGGGAGGGGCATTGGAAGTCAGAAAAGTGCACTTGTAGTTCAAACCCTAGGAAGTTGTCCTTGGGAAAATTGGTTTTAAATATTAATAATATGGGGAAAATTATGGAACTCTGGAATGGATCTTAAACCAGTGACATGGACCCCCAGTGAGAATATTAGGTCATAGAGTCGATTAATTAATGTACTTCCCTTCATGAGGATCAAAACGTTAAGGGTGGTCTGCGTTTAGTAAATTGACAGTTTTGGAGTTACAGGCCAATTTGCAATACATTGTTTGGAGATGTGGGAATTGAATGGTGATTGTATGGTATGAGAGGACCCTTGGAGAGATTTAAGGTTGATGAGTTCTGGGATGGTGGGGTGCCTCCCTTGGGGTAAGTCATCTTGGGATTTGGCGAAAGATCGTCTTTTCCCCTAAGTGTCTTAAAGCACTTAGGTTTAGACCAGGTGAAATGTTAAGAGGGTTTCTTAAGGGTAGTAACTAATAAAATTAAGTGTCTTGGGAGTGGGAACTTTGGGGTGTCATCCCATAGTGGTTCCTAGTACCGTAGCGAGCCCCTCACAGGGTAACCCTCGGGAAGTCCAAGACTAACCCTAACTCATAGGAGTAAGACATTGTACAAGATTAACTAATAACACACTCATCCATACCCTGTGGTTTCAGAAGTTTAGTTGGATTGGTTGTCCGAGCGGTGGGCTCGGTGGCTGTTGCAGCAGACTAGTTAGTCTGGTGAGCTTATGGCTCGGAAGGTTATTGATGACGGGCAGGTTAGCCCGGGGAGCTTTTGGCTCGGAAGGTTTTGATGACGGGCAGGTTAGCCCGGGGAGATTTAGGCTCGGAAGGTTATTGATGGCGGGCAGGTTAGCCCCGGGGAACTCATGGCTCAGAGATAGGAAGTAGAACATGTTGCATGTGCACTGAAAGTGGTGGGTCTTCGGTATTGGACGGTCGTTCACACCGACGTCGATACGTTGACTCGGCGAGTGTGGTTTTACACTTAGCCTTGATAGTCTGGCGGTCCAGTCAGCAAGAGTACGCAGACGCTCTGCGGGTATAGTGGAGGCGTACAATAGGTCTAGGTTGGGTAGTATGAATACCAACCTAGAGGTGGGCGAGGCCCAACCCACCGCTTCCGTTTGCCCCTACGGGAGTATCCTGAGAGTCTAGCTCGCTCCAAAAAGAGGGAACTAAAGGTCTATGCGCATAGAGTCGAAGTGTGTGTGTTGCACTTGTATGATCATGGCATAACAGCATACCTGCATAACATAGCATAAACATTGCATTCAACCCCTGACACCTATCGTATAAATTGGTATGGGACTTTTTATACGATAGGCCCTGCTAAACGACCCCTTGGTCTATAGGTTTGTATGGGCATTCCTATAAATCAATGGTTATTATTATATTACCTTACCTGTCTATTTACATACAGCTTTTCTATACTTTACTTGCTCCTTACTATGCTTATTTACTGCTTCATATATATATACACATGTGTAGAGTAGAATCATTTTATGTACCACTGTCACCTGCTTGTTTCCACTCTGCCTTTGGTCCTCCTTTTCACTCCTCCCCGCTCGGTGCCTAGGAGCCACGGGTTTAGGGGCGGGGGATTGTTGACTTAGTCTTTTTGACTAACGGTCGGTGGACCATATCATTTTAGGAAATCGAGGAGACGCAGCAGCACCAGAGGCCGGAGCAGACGGAGGCGGGCCAGTCTAGTACAGGAGCACAGGATTCAGGATCTGTGAGTGATTAGTAGTTAGCTTCCGCGAGTGATCTTGTAGTGAGGAAATGATGTACAGGGCAAGAGCCCCTTTTATTATTTGTAACCCTTGTCTCTTTATTCAGTTAATATACGTGGACATTTGCCTTTAAGGTTTATAATTCATGTGATTCTGTGGACTTGTCTTCTCTTTATTGTACTTTTCTTCGTGATCGATTTGGCCGGCAGGATCGGCGTTTTGTAGTGGCGACCTTCCCGAGTGAAGGTGTCACCGCAAAACGGCGGTTCTGGGCCTAAGACCCGGTGGTTTTTGCAAAAAAAAAATGGGGTCTTACAAAGGCATCGACTGACGTTGCCGTCATCTCAGCCAAGAAGCAGTTGTCTCCGCCTTCACCACCCTGGTGACCTCCACCTCTTCTTCCACCTCTTCTTCCACCTCTCTGATGGTCTCCACCTCTCTGATGGTCTCCACCTCTCTGATGGTCTCCACCTCTCTCAGCAACATGACCGGCCTTGAGATTAGGCCGACACTCCTTTGTCATGTGCCCGTACTTCTTGCAGGCAAAGCAGAGGGGTCTCCCCCTCTGGTCATATGGGGGGAGGAAGTTCTCCCTAACTCCCTGAGAGGACGTTGAAGGTCCATCTCCGGAGTTCTTCTTCTTCTTGTCTCAAGGCTTCCTCTTGCCTGAGAACAACGCCTCGCTATCTCCCCCTGAGATAGACACTCCTGCCATCTGCTTCGCCAAGCTCTCCTGTGACGACAACAGGTTCTCTAGCTCCAATAAGATGGGCTGAGTAGCCCATCCTTGCACAGAGGTGATAAACGGAACATACTCCTTCCGCAGACCTCGGAGTATGTGCCTCTTCAGCTTCGCCTCTGAGTTCGGCTCGTCAGGATCCAAGGCCGAGATCTCGGCACACAGGTTCTTCACATTCAGGAAGAAGGTGGATATCGACAACTCTCCTTGAGTGGACCGCGCCAACTCATTCTCCAGGAACTGTAGCCGCGCTACGTTCTTCTTGTTGAATAGCCCATCAAGGGCACTCCAGATCTCTAACGCTGACTTGCAACCCATGATGTGATCGAACAAGTCAGGAGAGATAGCTCTCTTCAAGGTGAACTCCGCCTTGGCGTTGGTCTTCCTCCAAGCTCTCACAGCTAGACCATTGTCATGGATTGGAAAAACTTCTGTCTGCTCTTCTCCTCCAACGACCTCCCATAGGTCCTCTCCAAGCAGGTAGCTCTCCATGCATGACTTCCACTTCTTGTAGTTGGTCTGGGTGAGCAGCTCAATGCCTAGTCCTCTCGCATTACCTCCTCCGCCGTCCATCTTGGACGCCAACCTTGAACCTTGATAGCACACTTCGCTTCACCAATCTGCCTCTGATACCATGTTAAAAATTTTGTATGCTACCATGTACAAGGAACCAACGATGAACAAAGACGAAATAAACTCTTTATAACTAAGCAGTTGATTACAAGGAGAAGCTGACTACAAGGTGCATACACCTTGAATCACGTCAGCTGAGATGTATAAAAAATAACTTGTCGCGGACAAGGTCCGCTTCTCCACTTAGTTTCGTTGAGCTTGTCAACGCACTCTCCACTTCACAACACACTCAACCCTGCACTCTCCACCTCACAGTGCACTCTCCACCTCTCGCTGAGGTACGGGTTGGGGTTGGACTCTGTTGGGGTGTAGGCACACTCCCAATCTCACTCCTCCACTAGTTGATCACTAGTTCTCTCTCTCTCTCTCTTCGCATCATCAACACATTAAAGGGGGGGGGGGGGTATTTATAGGCAAACATAAATATAGGAGGGACATTGGGGGGGGGGGGGGGGGGGGGGGGGGGGGGGGGGGGAGGGTGCACTCACCAATCCCCATAACATCCACTCGGCAACCCCCCATCATGTTCCACTCGGCAGCCCAACTCAAGGCAGCCCCCCCCCCCCCCCCCCCCCCTCCTCATTTTCCACTTGGCAGCCCAACTCAAGGCAGCCCACTCCCCTCCTGGTCCACTCGGCAAGGCCCACTACAAGGCAGCCCCCCCACATGCACAACTCCCACTCGCCAGCCACACTCCCACTTCCTCTTGCTGCACTCGCCCCCATGTACACTTCCACTCGGCAAGCACAAGAAAACCCACTCGCCAACACACCTTGCTTCCACTCGCACAGCACATGTCCACTCGCCACCTTCCTCACACCTCATCTCACTTCAAAACTTCAACATGTTCTAGTTGTAAATATATATATATTTTAAATAAAATAATTCTAGGCAGAGTGAGTTCTGGCAATCTATACAACAATTGTGTGTGCGTGCGTGCGTGTCTTCTTCTTCGCGACTCACTGGGAATAGATACACAGAGTGAATTTGACTCTGTGATTTCTAATGCTCAGGAGATACCCTTCCCCATCATCTACTGGGAAATATCTTTATAGGCTGAGATACCCTTCCCCAACATCTACTGGGAAATATCTTTATATATCTTATGGCTTTGTTTGGTGCACAAATGGTGTCGTTGATGATATTCCATCACTCAGTTGTTGGTCTCTGCGAGATTTTCTTCTCAGTAATAAACTTTAGCAGCAATCGTACAGCAGTGATACTTTATTCTTCATTACTTCTAAGAATTTCTTCCTTGTTTTATTGCTTTTATCGATGGAAAGAGAATTCAAAATGCTTTATGATTATAAATCATAAATAATAGTTTGAGGCTTCATTTCCATTTCATCTGATATTTTAGTAAATCATAAATAATTATCTTATATTGGCTTCATTTTCATTTTCAGATTCATGCGTATCGGGTGAGAAATTTGTAGAAGATTGTGAAGATTCTAGCCAGGTAAATTTTAGTACTCAATATTTTAGTGCTCAGTGTATTATCGTATTCATGTTTTTATGCATAAATTGATGAAAGTTGATGTGAGATGTAGGTGAAGTAGTCGGTGGATGTCGAATCTCATTTTGAGACTCAACAATTGTTTGCATCAAAAGAATTACCTACAAGTGCAAAGTGTATATAGCAGTACCAGTTTCATGCAATGTAAATACCAGTCTATTTTTTTTTGCATCATAATGAAACTATAAAGAAAGACATGATGTACTTAGGCATTAATGAGACTATGCTTAAAGATAGGGCGCAATGGCGACAGAGGATCCATATAGCCGACCCCACTATGGTGGGATAAAGGCTTGAGTGTTGTTGTGTTGTTGTTGTTGTATCATAATGTCATTTGTTTTTGTTCAACATATTTTACATCTAATGATGATTGTGATGGAAAGATTGATTCCACTGACTTCAGATAGTTCACTATTTTCCATTCCAAAATCTGGGTCAAAGATAGGAGAGGTGGAGCCTATTATAAGCACGAGTGGACCGTCTGGATAGGCGGTGTGGTACTAATCTTGGCATGTCTTTTTTTGGTTCATGTTGAACCGTCCAACAGTCTTACAATGGGAGGCGGTACCACTGATGATATTTTCAAGTAAATCTAATTCATTCTCTAGAATTTGGTTAAGGCGATCGACAACAAAGCTCTTCAAGATATGGTTTTGTTCTGTTTGATCGAGAGGATGCAATTGAAAAGGATATGATTTCAAAAGCAAGATGTTGCAAATATGGTGTATTTTTCATGTTTTGGTCTTGGTTTTCATCCCAAAGCTATGGATAATTTCTATATCTTGATTTCAATATTTTGTTATTTTAGTGAAATTGAGCATATTTGCGCGCTAAGATTTGCATTGTTTATTTGGTTTGTTGTTAACAATATCGATTTATCATTAACAGTATTGTTTCAATTAGTAATTTTCAAACAAATGTGGTTTGATGTTAGCAATGTTGTGCGAACAGCCATTTTTTGTGTGCTTTTAACAATTCCCTATAAAAATTGAAATAAAGAAAAAGATAAAATTGAAAAGATAAATTTTTCTCCAAAGGGTCTACAGATGATGCACATATTATTCTTTATTTAGTATTATATTAATATTATTTAATATAGTTATATCTATCAAAAAGAGTCCCAACTCCTTGGATTTCGTAGCATTAACACTAGCAAACGAATTTATTATACTTTTATTGTTTTTTTTATTTTTATTTTATTTTATTTTACATTGGAATTATCTTTGGGAATAGTTTATTGCGTTACATGTTGAATTTTAAATCTGTTGGGTTTAATCTCTACACGTATTTTTTTCACTGTTAGCATAAAACATGCAAAATATTATTTTGGTATTATAGCCATCGTTTCATATAACAGTCAAAAGTTTGCAATATTTTGTAGTTTCATGCCCCCTGCTAAAAAGACAATACACAAAAAGGCCATCTTATTTTTTTTCTCTAGTTATATTACAAGAAACAACAATTAGACCAGCAATGCTCTACGGTTATGAGTGTTGGGCAATGAATGGTGTACTTGAGCAAAAAATGGGAGTTGTGGAGATCAGAATGCTTAGGTGGATGTGTGGTCACACAAGATTGGACAAAATTAGGAATGAATGTATTAGTGATAAGACAGGAGTGACGCCAATTGTAGAGAAGATGCGAGAAGCTCGTTTAAGATGGTTCGGACATGTACATAGGAGACCATTAGAGACACCTGTTAGGCGTTGTGAGAGTTCAATCACTAGACACGTTAAACGGGGGAGGGTAGACCAAAAAAGACTTGGAATGAAAATATAAGAAAAGATATGGATGTACTTAGGCATATGACGCAATGGCGATAAAGGATCCATCCATATAGCCGACCCCACTATGGTGGGATAAAGGCTTGGTGTTGTTGTAGTTATAATACAAGAAAAAAACAATTGAGTGCCGGTGTGAGAATGTGCGGATCCCACTTACAAAGTGCAAGGTGGAAGCAATAATCATTCGCCTATCAATGTCATGTGTGTTGTGAGCGATGAACAGCAATTTTACAAGGGACATCGAGCGAAGGATTGGTAGCATCAACGTCGAACATTATGTAATACTCGTGCAAAATTCGTCGTAAGACATGAGGCCAACTACTACACATGACATCATTAGCAAAAGCATTACTAGATGCCAAACAACAGAGGATAAATTGCAGTGGAAATAAACCATTAGTATTCAACATATACTTGAACTCGCATCCCATCCAATTATTAATTACAAGAATGATTCATGAACATGAAGAGAATAAAGTGACATGATTGTAGCATACATGATTTACACGCATCTTGAAGCAGCCGACCATGTATTTGTTACCTTGAACCAACATCTCAATTTTACCTCTCACACGCCTAAGCTCTATCATAGAATTTCCCGAAGGAGCAACACATAACATCTAACCATGCAAGCAACAACAACAACAACAACAACAGAACCCATATAGTCCCCAATCATTGGGGGTATGGGCGGGGGAAGATTGGAAACAGACCTAACCTTTGGCCCTATGCACAAAGTGGCTTCTCTCAGAGGAGAAAGACCGAACCTTCGACAATAAATGCACAAAGTGGCTGCTCACAGATTACCACTGAAATAGTGGCCCCCTATACCGTCACGTTTGTTGTGGAATCATGCCCTCAAATCAAAGACATCAGAGAGGGCAGACCCAAGAATCCATTTTGATTTATGTGCACATAACCATGCTTCCTTCATTCAGCATCCAGAGCATTGGCCTTGCACAAACATCTAACCATGCAAGCAAACAAAAAAAATATAAATATATCTATTCTAGTGTCAACTCAGCATTAGTCTTGACTCATAATCTCATCTCTATCTGCAAGCAAAAAAAATTGTGTGCACCCTCTTGATCAGCTCATTATAGGACATCGGGGGATCCATGTAGTCGTCCACCTCCTAGATGCTGAGAACTTCCTAAAAATGATCGATGTAATGCCCTAGGGTCTCTCATGCACCCCTAACGTCAGATGAAAAAAGATTGTTGCCTCCTTCTTCCTCTTCTTCGAGGTGGCGAATCGCGCCATCAACCCTCGGCGCAGATCCTCAAAACAGTAAATGGAGCTCCCTGGTAGCTGTTGGAACCAGTCTCTATCCTTCCCCTGGAAGGTTATGGCAAAGAATCTGCACTTGAATGCGTCTGTCATGTTTCCGATTTACACTACATCCTCGAACCATTGAAGATGCCGGATCGGATCATCGCTTCCTGAATAGTAGTTCAGAGCGGGTTCCCTGAACCCCTCGGGGACTGGGGCTGACAGGATCTCATCACAAAATGGGCTCCTCCCACTATGTCGACGATCTGCGAGTTGGCGAGATGCGCCAAGCTCACCCGAGCGAGTTTCTTGATACCTCGACGGATTCTCCATCTCGTGGAACTGAATTCCCTAAAAACTCACCTGGTAAAATAGCGATTGCACAAGTTTCTCTAGCTCTTCCAGCATTGTCTCCTTTCTTGATCGCCTAGATGGTCCACCCTCCGACGGAGTCATGCGATGAGGAGAGGTCATCGTGACCTCCGCGCGAGTAAGCAGCGCTGCTTGCAAGGTATCCTCGATACGTCGTGTGAAGTCATTGAAATCCGCTCTAGTCACATACTCGCCTACCCATGGCGAGTTGTCGACTATTCCTTCTTGCTCGCCTCCTTCCACCATCTCGCCTTCTCGCTGGATTTTTCTCCTCTGGCTATGGTTCACGCTCACCGCACCAAATTGATGAAGCTAGGAAAATCTCAACTCCAAATGTTCAGAACAAAAGGCAGCCTGAGGCTATTGATCCCGCGGTCCGGCTACTCAGGTCTGAAGTTTAGAGCTAAGAAGAGAGAGAGGGCTACAAAAATACCTCAGGTGCTTCAGCGGGGAGGTCCCATCACGTACTCGGAAGTTTGGGAGAAACTTCTCTTCCACAACCAAAAATGGTTGAGCAGGGTACGAGGAAGGCACCACTTGACGAGTATCTCACTAGCAAGGAAAAAGGGGGGGTCAAGATTTCAAGAGAGCACTAGCCGTCTCCAAAAAGAGGTGTCGTTCCTAGTACCCCCTGTGGGTCAATTTATAGATAAATCTTGGGGGTATGTAGGCGAGAATACTCAGCCCCTGCGAGGTTGCCTATGTCGACCTGGCGACTATGACGACTATGGAAGGATCTCTCCATACCAGGGAGATGTCATTGATATCGCATACATGGCGAGTAACTACGATACTCTCACATGGCCTTCAAATACTCTTGCTGGTTTAATTTGTCTTGATCTTTGACTTCTGGAATGGGCCCACCCTCGACGAATACAGGTTGTACAGGTATGTCATGCATCTTCCCATTCTTATTGATGAGGGAAGAGATCCCTCATGGGGTATGCATTACGTCAATGTAAAATATGCGAAGAGAACCTTTTAGTGTGTCTTGCATCTTTAAAGAGGAACAATTTAAGGGATCTTCCTTCCGTCCATTCTCCACTAACTCGTTCCACATTCTCATGGCACCGAAGAGGATGTCAAGGGTAACAACTTTCTTATCAAGTCTTTGGACCATTTGTATGCTTTCATACTTTTTTTTATTGCATATGGTGAGTTCCCCTCTCACTAATTAGTGGAGAATCGGTCACCTTTGGTTCTTTAGAACCCGAATGTGTGATTACGTCCATGACATGATTTACATTAGAAATTTGAGGATAGATTCCATGTTGGGCATGCTATATGAAGCATATTCATAGTTGTGAGCCCAATTTGATGATGCTTGCATGATTACATTAAGGGACTGACCTAATTTGCATTATCGGAGCACACTCTTAATGATCATCATATCAAATGTGGGACCATAGACATAGAATGGATATGATTATCCATTATGTAGTCCTATGATTGAGAAAATTGAGGTGGCATAATTAGATCGTTATGAGGTGGGTGTATCCAGAGCGGATGTTATTTCGCTCTTGGATATACCGAACCCTTATATTAGAGTTGAATGTTTTGATGACAACAATTGCAGACTTGATGCGAAGAGAACCCGCCATGGGTATGTCATGCATCTTCCCATTCTTATTGCGTAGGGAAGAAATCACTCATGGGGTATGCATTACGTCAATCTAAAATATGAGAAGAGAACCTTTTACGGGTATGTCTTGCATCTTTATGGAGGAACAATATGGGAAGAGAACCATGTGCATGGGTATGCCTTACATATTGACGAAGCGACGTGAAGAGAGAGCCGTGTGCATGGGTATGCCTCACGTGTGACTTAGCTACATGCTAGTGAACGAGCATAAGTGCCCTCCCCTTGTTGTTGCTTGATGCTATGTTAGAGGAATGCAGTGTTGTGCTATGGGTTGTGATGAATCTCCAAACGAACCCAACTATCATTCAAAATGCATATATATCTTCTTATTTTATATGCTCAACATTGAGCTTGTGTGATGCCTGAGATATTACCAGTGTAGCGTAGTTATCTTGCTTTTTCTTGCTTTGGTAAACATATTATCTACCTATTTCGCTTGCGCACTTACCCGGCTTGAGATAGCTCGCCCCAGAATACGCTAGGACAGCTTGTTAATTAGTCAGCTTTTGCGTACTAAAGTTGTACACTCGTGACTTTTTAGTTGCAGGAAACGTAACTCGTGATGGAGCGTATAATAGCAGGTAAGCACCACAAAAGCAAAAGCAAAATGATATGATATTGCTTCTACTTCGTTGAATATTGTTTGTATTGACTCAATATTTGATGTAATAATTTTGATGCAATCTTTTATACTCTGATTTATATAATGGGTTTAGTAGATTTCTAGTATCATTTTATAATACTGTGTCTGTGTGAGTTCTATGATTTGAGCCGTACTCATATTATAAGAATACAAGCTGGGTGTTACGTGTAGTATACTTCCTAATATATACAAAGATTTCATCTAATTATGATATAGTCAAATGCAGAACGTGTCAACTTGTAGGCTTTATAATAGACGGTTGATATAATGATGCATGTGCTCTATTTAACCGTTTGGATGAAGATATTTTGCTTCCATTATATATTTATATTTGTGTATTTTATTAATACATTCTTTTTTAATATTTACAACGGACGTGATAACTTAAAAATTATGAGTTGATATGGGTAAAAGCTGAATGCAAAGTATCTAATCGGTCTTTGAACTTGCCCAAGTTTGAAAATATTACCATAATTTTCTGCTATTGTTATCAACTCTATTAAAGTGATTATTCTGAAATTTTTTATATCCGCGAATCAGTTTTTGATAAAATTATATCTGCAACGTAAATTTTTATTGGCAAATCAAAAATTTAAACCCTAGCTTTGGTTGAAGGGCGAGGAAGATGACGGTGACGGTGATGCGGAGGTGCGGCCTAAAACTCAAGCTTCTCTGCTGCCTTTGATACAAGAGAGACGGTGTTGAGAAGGAGGTCCTTGTGCTCGCCGATGACGGTGATGCGGAGGTGCGGCCAAAACCTCAAGGCAACTGCCTCTTCGACCACTCCAGCGAGTGAAGGACTCACTCTGCTTGACTCTTCGGCCACTCCGGCTAGTGAAGGACTCGCCCTGCTTTCAGAAACTCAAGACTTTGGCTATTCCTGTGAGTGAAGAACTCGCTCTGTCGGTTGAGCAGGGTAGGGCTAAGCGTGTGCAGCGTGCGGAGACTAGTGGGGTACGTGATGAGGAAAGGGCTGGCGACGGTGTCGAGGGAGATGGACCAATTCGGCAAGGAGCGAGAGTCGGAGATCGGCGACGAGCTGGAGGCCATGGATGTCGCTCATCGAAATTACAAGAACAGAGAGCGACAGGCCGCTTATCGTTACAGTTGCAGTTGAAGAGAATTCTTCGAGGGTGACAGACCACCTCTCAGAAAAATTAAGTGCCTTGGTGTTGCTAGGAGGTCTTCAAAGTCCGAAGAAGATCTTCAAGTGACGAAGGAGATCTTCGAATCCGCGAAAGAGATCTTCGAACCGCGAAGGAGATCTTCGAACCACGAAGGAGATCTTCGAAGGAATTCTTCAAGGAGCTCTCTCGGATGCTAAGTGTCACATCCCTCAAATGAGGGTTCAGGGTCCCTTTTATAGATTTGGCCGGGGGCGACCCGGTAATTTCGTCGTTGTAACCACCGTAACCACCTGACGGGCTGATCTCGACCGTCGATCGAGTGCACACGGATCGCCAATTTCTAAATATGACAATTTTGCCCCCGGTCAGTTCAGGCATTTCGGGCAATTCAAGCAGCTTCCTTGGTATTCTCCTGATTGCAATGTGCAAATCCTGCAGTCTTAAGAGGGAAAGTGGAGTTAGCAACTGCGCGCACTATGAACTTAATTTGCAACGTTCAAGCGCGTGCGGATCAAAGGCACGCTACGGACTTAGCGGTGCTAAGTGTGCGTTGAGCGAGAGCGCCATAAAAGCACGATCGGAGTCGTGCGAGGACGACGCAAAGGGGCGGCGGGCGTGTCGAGGGAGATCGACGGCAGGGCGCGCGCTAGCGCGCAGGGCACGCGCGCGCTAGCGCGTGGGCCAGCGCGTGCGGGCCGCACGCGCGGGCCGCGTGCGGGCCGCACGCGCGGGCCGCGTGCGGGCCGCACGCGCGGGCCGCGCGGGCCGCACGCGCGGGCTGGAGCGCAGGCGCGCGGGCCGCGCGGGCTGGAGCGCAGGCGCGCGGGCCGCGCGGGCTGGAGCGCAGGCGCGCGGGCCGCGCGGGCTGGAGCGCAGGCGCGCGGGCGGTCGTGCGGTTGCAGGCCGCGCGCATGTGGATGTGTGCGACCTTGACGCGGTCGTGTGCGAGGTCGCACACGTTCGGTCGCGCGTGCGTGTTTGGGCGTGGTGTTGCGCGCGACTGCGCGTGGTTATGGTTGCGCGGATGTGGTCGCGCGGTTGCAGTTGTGCGAGGAGATAGTGGGTTTGACCCACTTTCTTCCCCATGACCCCCTCATCTTAGTGGAGGAGTTGGGTTTTTGGCTAATCGCAGCCCGGATTTCTCTACATAATAGATGATAACCCATCAATTGCCCCACAAATCCTCGGAGTTCTTTACTATTGCTCAAGGAAGTGCGAGGATTTTGTAATCTTTCAGCGTGATCTGGGCGTTGCGGTGGAGCTGGAGGAGTCCCGTGTTGGAGTCCGGTCGGAGAAGGCCCTTGTGGAGGGTTCAGCTTGTTTGTTGGAGGATTTGCGAGCTACAACGACTTGTCTGGGGTCTGAGTTGTTGTCTTTGGAGATGGGGGTGGAGCGCCTCTCCTTACTAGAGCGGACTGCTGAGTTGAAGGCTGTTGGAGTCGCTGAGTATAAAGCTTTTATAGCTTATGTGTAGGACCGTTCTCGGATTTTGGAATAAGTTCGCGAGGAGATCTGGAACAAGCAGGTGGAGCCTCAGCTTGAGGACGAGCGCGAGGTGGCTTTCACACGCGGGATGGGGAAAGCCCTCCGCTTGGTTGTGTGGACACGAGGTTGTGATGTGTGCGGATTAGGTGTCAGAGATCATGACGAGCTTGTCATTTAGCGTTGAGGCCTGATGAGCTTGGTGGCGAGGTGGATAAGCAACGTGGTGGTGAGGGGCCCAAGCAGCGCGGAGGCGTGGTGCCCAAGCAGCGCGGTGGAGAGGGGCCCAAGCAGCGCGGTGGAGAGGGGCCCAAGCAGCGCGGAGGCGAGATGCCCGAGCAGCGCGGAGGCGTGGTGCCCAAGCAGCGCGGAGGCGAGATGCCCGAGCAGCGCGGAGGCGAGATGCCCAAGCAGCGCGGTGGCGAGATGCCCGAGCAGCGCGGAGGCGAGATTCCCAAGCAGCGCGATGGCGAGGTGCCCGAGCAGCGCAAAGGGGAGATGCCCAAGCAGCGCGGTGGCGAGGTGCCCATGCAGCATGGTGGCGAGATGCCCAAGCAGCGCGGTGGCGAGGTGCCCGAGCAGCGCAGAGGCGAGATGCCCAAGCAGCGCGGTGGCGAGGTGCCCGAGCAGCGCGGAGGCGAGATGCCCAAGCAGCGCGGTGGCGAGGTGCCCGAGCAGCGCGGAGGCGAGATGCCCAAGCAGCGCGGTGGCGAGGTGCCCATGCAGCGCGGTGGCGAGATGCCCAAGCAGCGCGGTGGCGAGTTGCCCGAGCAATGCGGTGGCGAGTTGCCCGAGCAACGCGGAGGCGAGGTGCCCAAGCAGCGCGGTGGCGAGGTGCCCATGCAGCGCGGTGGCGAGATGCCCAAGCAGCGCGGTGACGAGACTGTCTTTTGGGCAGATTTAGTTAAGATTATCGTACTCGATGCATATCCTCCACTCGCGAGAGGCCTTTTTTCTACACCACGTTGGCGAGTTTATTGTTGTGTTAGCACCGAAGGTCGTGTCCTTAGCCTTTGTAGCCTTACTTCAGGAGATCCATATCGCTAATGGAGTCTGAGAGTAGCAGTAGTAATTTTAAATACACAATGGGTACATGCGCATAAGTACAATCTTGCGGCTTACTGTTTTAAAAGCAAAAAAGACAGGAAAGAGCAACCAATAGAAACTGATGATAAACGAAGCGATGGATGCATGCGCTCTACTAGGGGAAAGTTCCCCAGCCCGGTTCCTCTGGCTTATCGTACTCTCCTGTGAAGCGCGTTGTTATCACAGATGGCAAGAAGAACGTTAGTTCTGGTAGTGTTCAAGGGAGTGTAGTCCTGATGCTGGCGAGATCCTCGGTCTCGGCCGGCGTTGTCGTGATGCTTATTGTTCTTATTGGGAAAAGTCTGCGGCAGCGACTCCTCTTTCTTCCTCTTCGAACTCCCCTCGAATTGTTGGCGGTGCGCTTCAATTGCTTCATCAGCTGCTATCTGGGCCTCGACTCGGTGAATGAGGTCTGGGTAGCTGGGTACAGTTTCCCGCATTAGTGCGGAGTAGAAGCCACCAGGGCGGATCCCTCTAAGAAAAACTCCTCGCAGAAGCTCGGGGTCCACCCCTGGAATCTGACGCGCCTCAGTAGTGAAGCGGCGGAAGAAATCCTTACGAGTTTCTCCGTCGTTCTGGCGGATCCCCGAAAGATGGGAGGGGTCTTGAACAATCCTACGATTGGCGATGAACTGGGCGGTGAACTGTGATGCCATTTCCGCAAAGCTATCTATGACTCCATCTCGCAGAGAGTGGAACCAAGTGCGCGTTTGGCCTTTTAAGGTTGCCGGAAATACCTGACAAAGGAGCTGATCTGGAGCGTTGTAAATTCTCATGATAGTAGTGAAATGGTTGACATGCTCCAATGGGTCGTCCGTCCCATCGAACGTTTCTATGTTGGGGAGCTTGAAGCCGTGAGGAACTGGGTGAGCTAGAACGTGAGGCGCTAACGGGGAGCCGTTGTGCAGGGGACGGCGAGCAAAAGCAGCACGCCCGCCCGACCTGACCGTACTCCTCTGCTACAACATCACATATTTCTTCTCGAGTGGTCCTCCCTATTGCTTGTCGAGGGCCGACTCTTCCTTGGCGTTGGTGATGATGGCCGCCTTCTGGTCCCCTAACTGGACGAGCGGGATGAGCGGAGCTTGCTGCGTCTGAAAGTTCTTCTGAGACATTATCCTCCTGAACCGCTGCCTCGATTGGAGCACGATTCGAGGCTGGTGTTGACGCCAGGAAAATCCTGACCTCAAGATTCAGACCGATGCAGCCGGAGGCTACTCGCCCAGCAGCCCGACGAGATGGCTTGGCTGGCAACGACGAAGAAGCTAGAAGAGCAACGAACCGGACCCCAGGTGCTGCGGCAGGGAGGTCCCACCACGTACCCGGAAGCTCGAAGGAGTCTTCCCCTCCACAACCAAGAATGGTCGAGCAAGGTACGAGGAAGGCACCGACTTGGCTAGCAAGCAGGGGTGACGGGTTCAAGAATTCAGAAATGGGGTTCCAGAAGCTCAAGCACAGGTGCCAATCCAAGTACCCCTGGGGTCCAATTTATAGGCAACCAAGGGGTAGGGGGGTTTTTATAGCCCAGCCCTGACCTGGCGACATATGGGATACTCGGCGAGCATCTTCGACCATAGTCGCCCATCTGGCGAGTATCTGCTGCTGCTCGCACAAGCCTGGCTGATACTCGCTCAGGTCTTCTGTGGTTGCCGGACACTTTGGGGCGACATACGGGATACTCGGTACGTATCTTCGACCATAGTCGCCCTTCTGGCGAGTATTTAGCCAATACTCGCCAACCTTCTTTTGCTCCTGCTGGCTAATTTGTCTTGCCTCTTTGACTTTGACCTGCCTACGTGGCCTTGAGTGGGTCCTACCCTCGGAGAATAAGGGTTGTACACAATCCCCGCTCTTTGCGAGTAACGGAGTTGCTCGGAAAGAAACATCCAACCGTTATTCGATGAGCTTTTGCCTTGGCGAGTATAGGGAGATACTCGGATCTTGACTGTCCGACGCCTGGACTCTATATAAAGGAGGGGGGGTCTCTGATGGAACCACCTTTCTGTACTCGCTCACAATGTCGCTAGCTTTTGCTGAGGCTGCCAAAAAGGCCAAGGCCGACCTTGCGAATCTGATCGGCGTGCCCCTTCCTCCTCCTCGCATGGACGCCGAGGTAGACGCCTTCCTCTCGAACAAGAAGAGGAAGAGGGCGGCGAAGAAGAAGAAGAGAGAGAGAGAAAAGGAGGCGACTAAGGAGAACGTCGCCGATCCTCTGAGTGGGCAGCGTCAGCAGCTGCTGGAGGATTTGGGCCTCGAAGGGCTCTCGCCTGCTCTCCCCCTGCTCCTCTCTCGGTAGAGGTCGCCCCGGAGGCGAGTAGGGATGAAACCCAAACTCAAACCCAACCGGACCCTCCCCCTGCCCGAGGTGAGCTCCTTGCTCGCCCTTTTTCGATCTATGCTGTCTTCCGGCGACATTCTGACGTCTCTGTTGCTATCTGTAGATCCGCCGAATACTGAGGCTCGGGAGGAGCCTTTGACTGCAATACCGCTGCGATCATCCCCGATGATCTCGCCTGAGGGTGGGTCTCGGAGTGGTCGCGCGGTAAGGATTCTCCACAGCTCCTCTGTGGAGAAGAGGCCGATGAGCGAGCATGGGGCTCCTCTGGCGAACATCGTTCCTCCTCCGCCTCCTCCTCCACCTAACTCGCGACCAGAGCCGGCGAGCAACACACAGCTGCCTGTGACCGCGCTGCCGCCTCCTCCTCCTGGACTCCCGCCGCCAGGGAATCCTCCAGGCGATCAACGTCCTTCTACCTCAACTGCTCCCTCTTCCCACCAGGGGGAATCCTCGCGCAGGGGCGGGACTGGAGGGTCTTCGGCCTTCTTCGCTCCAAGGGGTGGAGGGCGACCAGGAGATGGTCGCGGTCGAGGGGACCTGCCCCCTAACCGGGATCATTCCGGCAACTACTCGACTCGCCGAGATGGCGTCCATTCTCCCTCCCCACACCGAGGAAGGTCTTCTCCTCGCCGACGATCTCGCAGCCCTCCTCGTCGACGATCCCGTAGTCCTCGGCCAGGTATTTGATCGCTGCCTTCGGATAGTCGCCACTGTTTTCTGAACTCTGCTGAAGTTCTGGCCCTTTTTGCCTTTTTTCGCAGGTCGCGCGCATACTTCGGTGGGAGCTCTGATCGATGCCGTTGGGCTCCCTCCTCGCGAGTACCAGGAAAAGGCTACTCGCGCTATCTTGGACTTGGAATCCAGGATAGAGCGGCTATCGATCTGCGAACCTCATCACCGCTTGACTGAGGTGGAGTCGCGGGTTGAGCGCTTGGCGGCTAGTGACCCTCATCGCCGCCTAACTGACTTGGAGGTACGAGTATCCCGGCTGGAGGAGTTTGATACTCGCCTGTCGGGTACTGAAGCTCGCCTCCAGTCTGTCAGCGACTTGGAGCGCAGGGTGGCGAGGATCGAGCATCGGCAACAGCTGCATCATGACGAGCTGGTCAGGATGCGCGCGAGCATGGGCTCGGTGGGGAGGCTGGCGAGGATCGAAGACCAGCTGCGACAAGGCGAGGACGCGATGTCCCTGGCCTCCGAGCACTTCAAGCGTGCTCGCAGCATGGGCTGGGCCGGTCGACAACCTCAGATCCCGGATCCCCAGGCGAACATCCAGGCGCAACCCTAGCTGCTGCTCTTCTTCATCTTTATCTTCCATGTAGCTTTGGAGCTCCTCGCGAGCATTATTTGAATCTTTTGAACGATTTATTTGAAGCAGTGTAGATTTGCCGAGTAATCGAATACTCGCCCTTCAATCTTGTCTTTGTTTTACTTGATCCTCTTTTGTTTTGCTTTTTCTTCTATCTCCTTTTTGCCGAATATCTGTTTGAATGTCGCCTATATTTTGGCGAGCTTCTTCGTGTTTCTATGATGTAGGTATTCGCTAGATGAAGGTCGGCGGTTGGCGCGCTCTGAACTTTGGGCGACTTTTCTTAGATACTCGCCACCCCTAGTCGTGCTCGTGGCGTCGTGTTCGACAAGCCAGACTAGCCGACTACTATAAATAGGGGGGGTGGGTGAGTCTTAAATACGCCTTTAGCGATCTCGAGCTTCCTTGAGCGAGCATCTTCCAGGCTTCCAATCCTCGCCCTTCTACGATACTCGCTCTCTTCCCTTTCTTCCCAAGATGACCGACGAGGCGGCCATCAGGCGAGCTAACCATGCGAAGAACTTCGATGAGAGCTCGTTCAAGAAGCCGATCACGAATCAGAAAGACTTGGACGAGTTCAACTCCAAGTTCGCGACTCCAGGATATGTCGCCAGGCTTCCTCGCCCGTCTGAGCGACTAAACACCTCCTCGCAGATGGCGATGATCTTCCCAATCCGACACTTCGAGGTCGGCCTGCGACTTCCCATATGGCCCGAGTTTCGGAAGATACTCGTGTTCTATGGGATAGTGCCCGCCCAGATCAATCCCAACGGAGTGGCGATGATCATGGGGTTCCTGTGCTACCTTCGGGAGCAGAACATCGTCTTCGACCTTTCGGTCTTTAGGCGAATATTCACCATCATGGCGACCGGCGAGGGCGTCATCTTCTTGTGCAGTCACGTCTGTACACTGGCGGGGACTTCAAATAAGAACCATCGCTGGGTCGAGCGGATAGTCGTCGTTGAGGGCGACTTCGCGGGCATCTCCAGCTCGCCCATTCAACCTTCAGAGAACGTCTTCACGGTTCCCTGGCTCACCGAGGACCAGGTGAAGCTGCTCGCCTGCTTCAGGAATCGTCGCTTCGACGTGATACTTTGAAGGAGGCGAGTAGACGAGCTTACGGAAGTTCGCCCAGGGGAAGGTATCCTTCGTGCGAGCATCAGACATACTCGCCCTAAGGCTTCGTTCTGGCGACTAATCTTCGATCTTCTTACAGGCGTGCAGGCTTTTCCGCGTGATGCTCTTCCCCTCGCGGCGAAGGCGACCGCTGTCGCCCAAGGGGGTGCGAGAACCTCGGCGCGCGAGGTTGGGGACTCCTCCCCAATCGACTTGTCGCCAGGAGGCGACGATCTGGATGTCGCCGGGACTTCGAAGAGGCGAATAGTAAAGGGCAAGGTTCCCGAGCCCAAGAGAAGGAAGAAGGAGACTGCCCATAAGGATTTGGGACAGAAGGCGGATCCCTCGGAGGCTGGCGAGCCGAGCAGCCATCCTTTCTTCAACGAGGGCACCCGTGGCGAGGACGACTTTGGTCGCCCATTGGTGACCTGGTCTGATCGCTCTCACGAGGTGACTCTGAGCTCGAACCTCCCCGTTTGGTCCGAGGACTGGGAGGACAAGGGGGAGGCCTTCGATGTGCTTCATGCGATCTATAGTCGTACTGACGCCGAGCTGCTGCAGGAGGCCTCTGCCGAGCATCTTGCTCATCAAACCTCGCGCTCAATCCTGCGGACGGCCGAGCTCGCACATTCAACAGCGAAGCGGCTGCTGATGTACGAGGAGGCGATCAAGGTGCAGGGGCCGAAAATGATCGCCATGGCGGAGAGGATCAATGGGTTCGAGGTACTTCGTCTTTGCGACTTTTCGCGCTTTCTGGAATGCTCGCCTCTTTATACGATGTCAAGCTTACCTTCTTTCTTTTTGTCTTCTATAGGCTGCCGAGCTGGAATCGGCGAAGAGACTGTCCCAGGCCGAGAAGGAGCTGGAGGATACTCGCTCGGCCTTGGAGGCCGCCCAAATCCGCATCGCCGAGTTAGAAACTCGGCCTGCCGAGCAACAGCCGGCGGGGTCGGGCCCTCATCGGTTCGTCAAGCAGGTCAGGATGCATGGCGACGACATGCCCCATATTCGCCGGGAGATCGCGCGAGCAACAGGAGAGGTCATCCTAAATCAGCTGAAGGCAGATGATCTTTTGAAGCCGGAGGCTATGAGATTGACGGTGGGAGACCTTATCCCGGCCATACTCGCCGAGGAGTCCACCTCCCCCCTGCGAGCATTATCGCCGCGACTTAGCGATGCATAGGACGACGATGATGAGGTTGATGATGATGATGATGATGACGGCGATGATGACGGCGACGATGGCGACGAGTCAGATGCAGATATTTGATGGCGAGGATGTCGCCTAGTCGCCCGGGCTCCTTTTTTGCTCGCCCGGCGACCTTTTTGTACACCTGCAGCATGTACAGATTTTTTGTAAAAATGAAAAGGAATTTTGACAAGTTTCTTACTCGCCTATTCCTTCCTTTTGTGCTTTTACTTCCTTGCTTATATGTGGCTTTAGGCTCCTAGGTTCGAGGCGAGGTTGAATGCTCGCTAGGCTCCTAGGATTTCGGCGAGTATGGATACTCGCACCATCATACTCGCACCTGCAGACTTCAGCTTGAGGCCTTGATCTGTACCTAGTGACGAATGTTATTAGGATTTAGGCAATAATCAACGGAGCTCCTCAAGGGAAGGAAGAAGTAGGGTTTAACAATCGGGGAGGCCCGGGGGGACATCATCCTGAGGCCTCCCTCCTACTCTAAAACCTGATGTCGACGGAGAATGACGCCAAGTAAGGAATGGCAGCCGGGCAGGTCTCGCGGGGACACAACTCCCAGGGCCTTCATCCTATAACTTGGATGCTTGCTACCTTCAAAGGCCGACGTCAAGTAAGGAAAGGCCGCCGGGTCGATCCCACAGGGGCACAACACCCAGGAGCCTTCATCCTATCACTTAGATGCTTGGATGCCTTTGTCTTTTGGTCGATCGAGTCGGTCTCCTCCTCGTCTCAAGTCGGAGTATCGACTTCCAGACTTTACCCTAGTAATTTCTACAGCCGGACGAGAAATGCAGTCGGTGGGAACCGCGGCCAACATGCAAGGGGGGAGCTGATCTCGGCCGTCATTGCAGAGGCTTGGTCTTAAGGGAACGCACATCCGAGGCACTGTCCCATCATCCGCTCTGAGTTTTTACAAGGGTCAAGTTGGAGGCTCGTCTTCCAACCTGCGGCGGCGAATGTCGATGTAGGACGACGTCAAGCAGGGAGTGGCAGTCGGGGAGATCCAAGGGGATACAACATCCCGAGGCCTCCCTCCTACTTGGATGCTGGATGTGGATCGGACCTGCTTCCTGTTGCTCCACGAGTTTAGCAGGGAGTTAAGCACACTTTAGGCACAACAACTCATATGATCTAACACAGTAATTTAGAAAAGGAAATGCTTTGCTGCGAGCTTTTCAGCTTTCAAGGGTACACGACGCCTTTTTTCAAGGGTCCCCTGAGCTAGTGAAATCGATCATTCATTCGCCGAATCGGAAGGTCGGCGTCCAGACTTCTTCCCGGTAATCTCTACAGTCGGACGAGAAATGCAGTCGGTGGGAACCGCGGCCAACATGCAAGGGGGGAGCTGATCTCGGCCGTCATTGCAGAGGCTTGGTCTTAAGGGAACGCACACCCGAGGCACTGTCCCATCATCCGTTCTGAGTTTTTACGAGGGTTAAGTCGGAGGCTCATTTTCCAACCTAGCGTGGAGATTGACTTCACCTGATTTCTTCATTATGAAAACTTTGTTGATGCGAAAGAAGCTGCCTTCTCCCATGTTTCAGGGAGGTGTAGATTTTATTCAAAGAAATGAATTTACAAGGATGGGGTATACATGTTCCCCCTCAGGGATAAAACCTTTTCAGGTCATCGCCGCTCCAGGTGCTCCCTAGCAGCTCGCCTTCCTGGTTCTGCAAGTGGTATCCTCCTGTTAGGAGTGCTTCCTGGATGATGAAAGGTCCTTCCCAGTTCGGGTTGAGCTTCCCGACGGCCGCAGACCTTCCTGCTGCGTCCACCTTTTTCAGGACCAGATCACCTGCTTGGAATTGTTTGAGGCGAACATTTTTGTCAAAATGCTTTGCCATCCGGCGCTTGATCTCCTCTTGCCTGGCTGAAGCTAAATCTCGGAGTTCCTCGATGTAGTCGAGAGATAACTTTTGAACCTCTTCATTCTCTAGTCGCCATTCTTCGCTTCCGACCTCCGCAGCTATCACCCGTGGGCTTCTGACTTCGAACTCTACTGGAATGAGAGCTTCCGACCCGTGAGAGAGTTTGAACGGCGTTTCCCCTGTGGCTGAGCTGGGAGTGGTCCTCAGAGCCCACAGGACCGAGGGGAGCTGGTCCGCCCAGTTACCTCTTAGGTTCTCCACCTTCTTCTTTAGTAGGTTGATGATCAATTTGTTGGCGGCCTCCACTTGGCCATTGCTCCTTGGGTGATGTACGGAGGCGAACCGAAGGTCGGTTTCTAGCTGCCTGCAAAAGTCTTCCAGTTCCAAGCTGGCGAACTGGGGACCATTGTCGGTGATGATGGCGAGAGGGATCCCGAATCTGCAGACGATCTCTCCCCAAATGAAGTTCTTCACGACTTGAGAGGTGGTCTTGGCCAAGGCTTTGGCCTCGATCCACTTGGAGAAGTAGTCGATCATGACGAGAATGAACTTTCGTTGTCCACTGGCTTGAGGGAAAGGGCCGATCAAGTCCATCCCCCAGATGGCGAACGGCCATGGGGAGATGATCGATCGGAGCTGCTGGGCCGGCTGCAACTGAAGGGGGGCGAAGAGCTGGCACTTCTGGCACTTCTTCGAGAAGATCTCAGCATCCTTCCGGATAGTAGGCCAGAAGTAACCATGCCTCAAGACCCTCTGCTCCAAAGTGCAAGTCCCAGAATGACTTCCACACTCTCCCGAATGGATCTCCTCCAACACTCGGGGTACTTGGTCTTCGGAAACACACCTGGCCAGGGGGCCCGAGATGGTCTTGCGGTACAGCTCCCCATCTTGCAGGAGGTAGTATGCCGCCTTGTACCGAAATCCTCGCTGATCCCCTCCGTTCGCCGGAAGCTGGCCGTTGGTCAGGAAGGTTACAAAGGGATCCATCCACGAGGGGCGTTGCTCGATCTCCATTATCTCTCCCTCTTCAATGGATGGGTGGAAAAGCTCTGTGGTAGTTCCTCCAGCCCTCGGCCCGTACTTGGCGAGGCGATCTGCTGCCGAGTTCTCCTCTCTTGGCACATGTTCGACGAAGAAAGACTGGAAGCCTCCAACCAGTCCTTTTACTTTTACCAGGTACTTCTGCAGGATGGTGTCGCGCACCTCGAACTCGCCTCGAATCTGCGACGCGACCACCATTGAGTCCGTGAAAGCCCGGACATCACGGATCCCCAGCTCCTTGGCAAGGCGTAAGCCTGCCACTATGGCCTCATACTCTGCCTGGTTGTTTGTGACGGGGAAGAGGATCTCGACGGCTTGCTCGATCCTTGTTCCCTGTGGGTTGACGAGCACGATGCCCACCCCCACAGAGCTTTTGCCCGAAGCTCCATCAACAAACAGCTTCCAAGGAATTGGATTGAGCACCTCTTCTCCTGGCTCCGCTTCCACCGAGAAGTCAGCCAAGAAGTCTGCTATTGCCTGGGCCTTGATCGCTACTCGGGGAGAGAAGGAAATGTCGAACTCGCTGAGTTCTACTGACCATTTCGCCAACCTCCCTGAATGTTCCACTCCCTCTAAGACACTGCGGAGAGGATGATCAGTTACCACTCGAATGGAGTGAGCCTGAAAGTAAGGTCGGAGCTTCCGTGCCGACACCACCAAGGCGAAGGCAAGCTTTTCCAGAATTGGGTACTTCAGCTCCGCCTTTTTTAGCACCCGGCTGACGTAGTAGATAGGTAGCTGCCTCTTTCCTTCTTCACGGACCAAGATGGAGCTAACTGCTTCCGCTCCTACTCCGAGGTAGATGAGCAGGTCCTCGCCCTCCTTCGGGCTCTGAAGGAGAGGTGTCTGGGTCAACTGCTCCTTCAGCCTTCCGAATGCCATCTCACAGTCTTCGGTCCACTCGAAGCTTTCTGTTTTGCGGAGCGTTTTGAAGAATGGAGAGCACTTCTCTCCGGCTTTAGAGAGGAAGCGGCTAAGACCCGCCAGCCTTCCTGTCAACCTTTGGACTTCCTTCATCGTCTTTGGGGATGGCATCTCCAGGATCGCCCTAACCTTGTCGGGGTTTGGCTCCACTCCCCTTGGAGTAAGAAGATGTCCCAGGAACTTCCCCCTGCCCGCTCCGAAGACGCACTTCGTCGGATTGAGTCTCATCTTGAATCTTCTTAGCGTCGCGAAGGTCTCTACCAGATCGGCTATGTGTTCCTGGACATTCTTGCTTTTGATCAAGAGGTCGTCCACATATACTTCCAGGTTCCTCCCCTTTTGCTCCTTGAAAATGTGGTCCATCATCCGCTGATAGGTGGCTCTCGCGTTCTTCAAACCGAAGGGCATCATCTTGAAGCTATAGCAGCCATCATTGGTGATGAAGGAGACATCGCGGCAATCGGGGGGATGCATCCGGATCTGGTGATATCCTGAAAACACATCAAGGAAACTCATCACAGAAAAACCGACGGCCGAATCAACCAGCGCGTCGATTCGAGGCAAGGGATAACAATCCTTCGGGCAGCTTTTATTCATTAAGGAAAATCCACACACATTCTCCAGCTTCCCCCCGCCTTTGCCACCATTACAACATTGGAGACCCAGCCTGGATACTGGATCTCTGACACAAACCCTGCATCGAGCAGTTTTTTAACCTCCTCCCTAATTGGCTTGGCGAGGATGGTGGCGGTTCTCCTTTTCTTCTGGCGGACGGGCTGGACAGTGGGATCCAGGTTGAGGCGATGACACGCAACCTCAGGGTCGACTCATGGCATCTCGGCTGCACTCCAAGCAAAGATGTCGACGTTCTTCTGCAGACACGCCGCCATCTCGATCTTCTCTTCGGTCTTCAGCGACCCGCCAATCTTTAGCAACCCCGACACTCCTGCTGCGGAGAGTACCTCGATCTCCTCGACCTCTTCAGCCACTTCCAGCCTGGCCAGGCTCTCCAGCACTCTTCCGAACTCTTCCGCGTCAGCCATCCAGCTGATGGTACTGACGGCGCTAAGATAGCACTCCCTAGCGGCTCTTGGATCGCTCCTGATCCTCACCTGGACGTCTCCCTTACAGTACTTCAAGCACTGATGGTAGGAGGATGGGACGGCTTTGAAGGCGTTGAGAAGCGGCCTCCCAAAGATAGCCCTGTAGCAGCTCGGGGCGTCGACGATAACAAATCGACAGCTGATGGAGGTGCCGCCGAGTGTTACCAGGTGGTCAGCTCCTCCCTCCACTTCCTTCTTCTCTCCGGAGAAGCCGAAGAGGGGACCATCTGATGCTCGAACTCTGGCAGCTTCGACTCCCAGTCCGTCAAACGTCCCCTTGAAGATGACGTTTACAGAGCTACCGTTGTCGATCAGAATTCGATCAACGGTGAAGTCCTCCACCGCGGCTTGAATCACGAGGGCATCATGGAAGGGATTCGCGTTCCCTAGCATGTCCTCCTCGGAAAAGGTAATCTCCTCCATCGGGGGCGGTGCTTGTGAGGTCGAGGCGACACTCCTGCGGTAGATCTGATGAAGGCTTCCCTTGCGGGAAGCTTCCAGCCCTGCTCCCCCATGGATTACTCCAACTCGACCCCCCTGGCCCAGGTCTCCCCGACCTCCCTGGTCGATCCGATCCTCGTTCCTCCTGCGAACGACTGCAGCCTGCCCTGCCTGTGGCTCGGCAGGGGCCTCCATCCTCCTCTGCTCTCCTCCAGCTTCTCATGCTGCCAACCTCCTCCGGGCTTCCCAAAAGTCTGGGCAGGCAGCCATGGCATGTCCCCCCACCTGGTGGAAGTCGCAGTAGAGAGGAACCTCTTCTGCTTGACGCCTCCTAGGCTTCGGCTTCTTCCTTCCTTGACGGCGGCCTCGCCCGGCTACCGCCATTGCTTCATCTCTCCTCCTCTCCTGACGCCTCTCTGGTTGGCGAAAGAGCCTTCTTTCTGGGGATCTCCCCCTTTGGTCCTGACGCTGGTGCCGTCCAGCCGGCCTCCAAGGTGGCCGATTGACGGGGACCTGGTAGCGTCTTCCCTCCTCGTGACGCTCAGGGGACTCGACGGGCCTTCTCTCCACGATCCTCCCGGTTTCTTTCTTCCTAAGCTCCTCCTCCTTCTTCTCCTCTTGCCGCTCCGGCCACTTCCTTTCCTCCCTTCGGGGCTCCTCCCTCTTCCTTTTTCCAGGGATCTCATCCCTCTCTCCACGATCGCCTCTGGTCACCCGCGCCAACCTTGCCAAGAAGTCAGGGTTGGAGGCTTCTCCCCGGACAAATTTATTGGCCCTCTGAATGAGGTTGTCGTAGGAGTAGGGAGGGTTCTCGCTGAGCTCCAACTTGAAGAGGCCTTGACTGATGCCGAATGTCAGGGCCAGCAACAGGATGTTGCTATCCACCTCCTGGATTTGCAGAACTTCCTCCTGGAAGCGCTCGATATAAGGTCCCAGTGCCTCATCTGGCTTTTGCACGAGGTAGAACAGGGCCGTGGCCTCCTTCTTTAGCTTCCGTGCCGTGTCGAACAGGGTCGTCAGCCCACGACACAGGTCTTCGAAGCAGTAGATTGAGCCTGCGGGCAACTGATGGAACCAGTCCCAGGCCTTTGCGCGGAAGGTAATGGCAAACAACCTGCACTTGAAGGCGTCCGACATGGTTCGGATAGAGACTATATCCTCGAACCATTGGATGTGCCTGACGGGGTCCTCCTTCCCTGAATAGTAGTTCAAGGCAGGGTCCCTGAACCCCTCTGGCACTGGCGCGGCGAGAATCTCCTCGCAGAAGGGGCTCCTCCCTCCTGCCCGGCGACGATCCTCCACTTGGCGAGTATCACCACCATACTCGCCATATGGGCGAGTATCCGGGTATCTCCCCTGCTCGCACGGCTCGCGGAAGCGAATACCTTGCGAGGTTGGCTGGTAGAATTGCGACCTCCTTGGTCGCTCGGCTTCGTCTTCCATGTGCTCCTTTCCTGCTCGCCGAGGGGGACTCCTTCCCTCGGACGGAACTGGGCGATGCGGCGAGGTCGCAGTGACCTCGGCGCGCGGCTGAAGCGCTGCTCGCATGGCTCCCTCCATGCGCTGCGCGAAGTCTTCGAAAACCTCCAGCGTCACGAACCTGCCAGTTCCCGTCGAGTTGCCGACCTCCTCCTCATGGTCGCCACCTACGACCATCTCGCCTTCTTGCCGAACTTTCTTCCAACGACTACGGTCCACGCTCACCGCACCAAAGTGTTGACGCCAGGAAAATCCTGACCTCAAGATTCGGAGCGATGCAGCCGGAGGCTACTCGCCCAGCAGCCCGACGAGATGGCTTGGCTGGCAACGACGAAGAAGCTAGAAGAGCAACGAACCGGACCCCAGGTGCTGCGGCAGGGAGGTCCCACCACGTACCCAGAAGCTCGAAGGAGTCTTCCCCTCCACAACCAAGAATGGCCGAGCAAGGTACGAGGAAGGCACCGACTTGGCTAGCAAGCAGGGGTGACGGGTTCAAGAATTCAGAAATGGGGTTCCAGAAGCTCAAGCACAGGTGCCAATCCAAGTACCCCTGGGGTCCTATTTATAGGCAACCAAGGGGTAGGGGGGTTTTTATAGCCCAGCCCTGACCTGGCGACATATGGGATACTCGGCGAGCATCTTCGACCATAGTCGCCCATCTGGCGAGTATCTGCTGCTGCTCGCACAAGCCTGGCTGATACTCGCTCAGGTCTTCTGTGGTTGCCGGACACTTTGGTGCGACATACGGGATACT
The DNA here is from genome assembly GCA_033032865.1 of Dactylorhiza incarnata. Classification (NCBI taxonomy): domain Eukaryota; kingdom Viridiplantae; phylum Streptophyta; class Magnoliopsida; order Asparagales; family Orchidaceae; genus Dactylorhiza; species Dactylorhiza incarnata. The sequence goes on from JAWHQI010000105.1 coordinate 5,314,970, forward strand.
CGGTACGTATCTTCGACCATAGTCGCCCTTCTGGCGAGTATTTAGCCAATACTCGCCAACCTTCTTTTGCTCCTGCTGGCTGATTTGTCTTGCCTCTTTGACTTTGACCTGCCTACGTGGCCTTGAGTGGGTCCTACCCTCGGAGAATAAGGGTTGTACAGCTGGGGGAAGCGGATCATTCAGCAATGGAGGTGGAGAAGGAGCTCGAGGAACCTCGAGATTTCTCAGCAGGGCTAGCATCTCAGTTTGATGCTCCTCTATTTGACGCATGTGCCCTTCCAACGCTACTACGGGAGCGTTTCCTACTTCGTCCGCAAGGGGCATGTTTACGAGTGAATGAGTGGGAGCGTGATCAATGCGTCCTTCCGGGACTGAACCCTCGGTGGTGCGAGCACTTCTCCTTGCCATCGTTGTTAGTCACGAGTATTGCTATGAAGCGAATACTGTCTTCGAAAATTCTTTGCAGAGTTTAGGGAACACCTTTCCCACAGACGGCGGCAAACTATTGCGGGTCACTCGACGCTCTTCCAGACCAGGCGAATTGAACCGTCTTAGCCCGAGAGTGGGCCGAGTGCGCAAATAGTCACAGAGAGAACAGACAGGTGGCAAGAGAACGTTTTAGCGTGGAAAACCCGGAAAGGATGAAAAACCACGTGGTCGGATCGGCGCCAGCCAAATTTCACTAAGTGTTAGAGTGTTACAAGCGAAATTACAAGAACAGAGAGCGACAGGCCGCTTCTCGTTACATTTGCAGTTGAAGAGAATTCTCCGAGGGTGACAGACCACCTCTCAGAAAAACTAAGTGTCTTGGTGTTGCAGGAGGTCTTCAAATTCCGAAGAAGATCTTCAAGTGACGAAGGAGATCTTCCAATACGGGAAGGAGATCTTCGAACCGCGAAGGAGATCTTCGAAGGAATTCTTCAAGGAGCTCTCTCGGATGCTAAGTGTCTCATCCCTCAAATGAGGGTTCAGGGTCCCTTTTATAGATTTCGTCGGGGGCGACCCGGTAATTTCGCCGTTGTAACCACCGTAACCACCTGACGGGCCGATCTCGACCGTCGATCGAGTGCACACGAATCGCCACTTTCTGAATATGATGATTTTGCCCCCGGTCAGTTCGGGCATTTCGGGCAGCTTCCTTGGTATTCTCCTGATTGCAATGTGCAAATCCTGCAGTCTTAAGAGGGAAAGTGGAGTTAGCAACTGCGCGCACAATGAACTTAATTTGCAACGTTCAAGTGCGCGCGGATCAAAGGCACACTAAGGACTTAGCGGTGCTAAGTGCGCGTTGAGCGAGAGCGACGTAAAAGCACGATCGGAGCCGTGCGAGGACGACGCAAAGGGGTGGCGGGCGTGCCGAGGGAGATCAACCGGTAGGCCGCGCGCTAGCGCGCAGGGCGCGCGCGCGGGGGGGGGGGGGGGGGGGGGGGGGGGGGGGGGGGGGGGGGGGGGGGGGGGGGGGGGGGGCTAGCGTGCGGGCCGCGCGCGTGCTAGCGCGCGGGCTGGCGCGCGGGCTGGCGCGCGGGCCGCGCGCGCAGGCCGCACGCGCTAGCGTGCAGGCCGTGCGCACGCACACGCGCGCGGCTGCGCGGTACCGCGCGCGGCTGCGCGGTAGCACGCGCGGCAGTGCGCATGTGGATGGGAGCGACCTTGACGCGGTCGTGTGCGCGGGTCGCGCGCGTTCGGTCGCGCGTGTGTGTTTGGGCGTGGTGTTGCGCGCGACTGCGCGTGGTTGCGGTCGCGCAGTTGTAGTTGTGCGAGGAGATAGTGGGTTTGACCCACTTTCTTTCCCATGACTCCCTCATCTTAGTGGAGGAGTTGGGTTTTTGGCTAATCGCAACCCGGATTTCTCTACATAATAGATGATAACCCATCAGTAATCATAATTGTAGTGCGGTTAACAATCGCCTAATTTTTTTTTGCATGGGTATTGAAATTTTAGGATTTATTTGAGAAAATTCTCTTTTGTAACTTATGCTAAATGTTTAACGATTTTAAATGATGTAGCGTTGACGAGACGGTGATGCTTATATTTATTACAATTATTTAGTTAAAAATATTTAAATTAAAATGTTTAATTAAAATGTTTTGTTCTGTTAAATTTTATAATTGTAAAAAAATATTAATATCTGCGTCATCTAAAATAATTAAATATTTTTTTGATATTACTACAAAAATCTTGAAATTTCTAACAAAAATTGTCTTTTATATTTGGGATGATATCTGTGACACTCATATATTATAGAGAAAAGATATTTGATCTCAATATCTTATATAAGTTTTAAAATGACGGTTGTAATTCCTAATTTTTTATAATCTGGACATGCATTTGACCCCTATAAATTCTTTTGATAAGAGATTAAATATTTGGGTTATAAAAAAGGCGATTGTTACCCGCACAACACTTTCGGCTATTCGCACTCGAAATTATCTATTTCTTCCACATCGCACTTATCTTTTCGTTTTCCCGCACCACAACCCCCCTCCCGTCTGAAACCATATTCCCGCTCCTGCTACCGCGCCTCCCTCCTCCCTCGAAGGTGCCTCCCTCGACCACGCCCCCCCCCCCCCCCCCCCCCCCCCCTCCCCCCCCCTCGACCGTGCCTCACTCGACGGCGACCCCCCTCAACGGTGCCTCCCTCGACGGCGACCCACCTCGACAGTGCCCTAAACCCTAATCTAGGGTTTACACTGAGACACCTTCTTCACCGACGACTGCTGCAAGCCCGGCCACCTTCTTCACCGGCGCCCTCTCCAACCACTCTACAATCACTCGTCGGCGCCCTCTTCAACCTCAACTACAATTCCTATTTGATACATTTCCTCCTTCATCCTTCAGGTATCCTCCATTCTGATTATGTGTTAAAAAAATTAGTTTTTTCATTAATGATTGTTTACTAGATTTAATGTGATGTTTAGGGTTGACAAAATGTCTGATGATTCAAAACACTTGGATAATGCATGTTTAGCTATAATCGGTACAAATATCATTCATTTTGGCCCACTCATTTTTTATCTTTGGGAATGTTTTTTTATTAGTTCCTTTTAACTAGTTTTGTGTTATTTATTTTTTCAAGATTCAAAATGTTTCAAAGATGAAAAAGATTCGAAGGTTGAGGTTGATGTGGGCATTCATTTTGAGACAAAAAATGTATTTTGTTCAAGAGAAGAGTTGGTAGATTGGGCTCGTTCCGTTGGTAGAAGTCTTGGTTTTGTTGTTACTATTAAAGCATCAAATAATCTTGTTGGACGTCTTACACCTACTGTTTTGTTGGGCTGTGATAGAAATGGATACTATAGAGAAAATCAAAACAAAAAAGGGTGGGTTAAGAAAGGTCTTCGCAAAACCACATCCAAGAGATGTGGTTGTTTATTTGCACTTAAAAGAAAGAAGGTGGTCAAATTAGATGAGTGGAGAGTGGAAGTTATATGTGGCATCCACAATCATGAGAAAGTTCATTTAGAGGTGCATGCTTATGCTGGAAGGTTAAACTCTGAGGAGGACAAATTAGTTGAACAGCTGTACAATGCGGGTGTTAAACCCAGGAAAATATTAACATATGTCAAAGGGAAAAATATTGATAACACAACTGTGATCCGGACAATATATAATGCAAGGGCTAAGTTACACAGGAAGCAGTTAGAGGGTCATACTCCAATACAGTTTTTGTACAAGTGCATTGAAAATGCGGGCTATGTTAGTTTCAATAAAGTGATGAAAGGTACTAAGAAACTTCAATGTCTTTTTTTTTGTACATCATACTTCAATCAAGTTGACGAATATGTTTCCAACTGTTTTCCAACTTGATTGTACATATAAGACGAATAGATATCGAATGCCCTCCTATGTATTGTTGGGATGACCTCTACCAGTATAACTTTCTATTCATGTTTCACATTTCTATCGGATGAAACTCAATTGAGTTATGAATGGGCTTTGGATTATTTTAAGTCTATACTTGCCCCGGAGAGTCTGCCAACCGTTATGGTGACTGATAGAGAAATTGCTCTAATGAATACTATATGCAAAATTTTTCCAAATGCAAAACATATTTTATGTCGTGTTCACATCAACAGAAACATTCTTGTTCATTGCAAAAAATTATTTATTAATGGCAAAGAATTTGAGAAGTTTATGTTTGACTGACAGAGATTGATTGAAGTTGTTACGGAAAGTGAGTTTAACATTGCTTTTAATGAATTAGTTGTTACTTATTCTACATTACATTCTGATGTTTTGGAGTATGTTATCGCAACTTGGATTGAGCCATATAAAGATCGGTTTATGTCACCATGGATTGATAAGTTTTTTACATTTGGGTAATTCATGCACTAATCGTGTGGAGGGAGGTCATAGTCAGTTGAAAAAAAATTGGAAGTATCAATAGGTAACTTGATAACAATATGGAAGACTTTCGACCTAATGATAAACCTTCAAATTACAGATATTAAAAGATCATTTGGCGAAAGTTGTATACAGATAAGCAATGATTTCACAGGTGTGTTATACTCAAATGCAATCGGGAAGGTTTCATTACAAGCTCTATGGTTCATCAAAGAGGAAGAAGAATTAGTAAAAAAAGTATGCACTTTCCGTTAGTTCATGAATGTTCACACTTGAAGAGATGTACTATGGGTTTACCCTGCGCGCATGAATTATTTCCATACATAACTAACTCCAAAGGATTTCCCTTATGGTTGATTCATCCTCATTGGAAAGAACTAGTACTAAATGAAACTCTTGGTGTGGACATAGAGAACACCATTGACATTGAGGTAGAACGAGTTGTACAAAAATTCTACGATTCAAATGAACAACAGAAAGGAGAAATCAAACGAAAATTAAGAGAAATCATAGATCCAACTTTGAGTCAAACAAAGGAGTCATCGGTACCGTTAAAGTTAAAAGGGAGACCAAAAGAAAATTAAAAAAATTTTAAAGAGGATGTTCTCTCAACAAAACGACTCTCATCCTACTTTGAGTATGCCTTGTTGGAGGAAAGAATGGTGAAAACAAAGCAACTAAAAAAGAAATAAGTTACCGATTCGTAAGAATCCAAAATTTGTTGACAAAGTACGCCACCATTTCACACCCTTTTTGGTCTAAACACATAGTGGACACCTTCGACGTCTTGGGTGATGGACATTGTGGGTACCGAGTTATTAGTGATGCTTTGAATGTAAAGGGTGATTGACAACAAGTACGCAAGGATCTGTATTGGGAACTTGAAAACAAAAAAGATTTATATGATGTGATTTATGGAAGAGAAAGGCGATCGGAGCTGGCACAGTCTATACAATGTACAGAAACTCCTGCTCCATTTGCTAAGTGGATGACACTACCAGATATGGGGCTTGTAATCTCTGCATGCTACAACATAGTGTTGGTTCAGTTGTCTAAGGTTCAAAACTTGACTTTTCTACCGCTTCACTCATCTATGCCGGAAGTGCCGACACTTATTTGCATTAGTTTCATAAATGATAATCATTACATTCGGTTGAATTTAAATGATTGTTCTCTGATACCACACATTACTCAATGTTGGGTGAAACATCATGAACAGATTGCGGAAAGTTAGGAAAGACATTATAACGATCGTTGTCAAGCACCACCACCATATATGGGACCAACTAATTTGGTAGTGTTGGACGATCTTCAATGATGTGAGGTAAAGAAAATTTAATTTTAACTTGCTTAAGCATATACTAATTCTATTTGTAGATTAAATTTTAAAAAAAAAAAATTTGCAGATTTAAAAGTTATGAATATAAAGAAGACAACATTGAAGAATTTTTGAGTGTCAAATTTTGCTGACTATTTGAGGTACAAATACTGAAGATATGTTTTTGTTAGCATATAAATATTCAATTTGCAAATTTAAATTCTCTAACATTTTTGTACACATTAATTACAGGGTTAAAGTGCAGTGATGACTACAAAGAAGACAACATTGATAATTTACTTATATGTTTAAATTATTTACTTTTATGTTCTCAAAAAATATTCAGTTTTGTCAACTTTAGATAATATTATGCCCTATTGGAATATTTGAGAACAAAAAAAAGTTTTGTTGAAAATTTTAAATTTTTTGATTTGCGGATAAAAATTTAACAAAAACAGCCTTGGGATATCAAAAATTTACGAATAGCCGAAACTGTAGTGCGGATAACACACTAAGCCAACTATCTTTCTTAATATAGATGTGACACCCTACATACCTTTTATATTTAATATATTTGATTAAGATTCTTTATTTATTAATTCTGAGAAGTTATATGATAGCTCGAAAATTATGTGCTAATATGACTAAAATCGAATAATCGGAAAAGCATGAGTACACGAGTCAATGTCGTCCGCACCTGCTTTGCCTCAATCGCAATCGGTACCTCAATTCGGTCTCACTCGCGGACCAGCAACAAATCACAAATTCATTTTTTTAAGACCCCGCGTATATAACTGATATGCGTTAGGCGTACAGAAAAATTGCTCGCACACCTCACATTTGACAGCCGTCACAGCCATACGCTTGAAAAAAGTTTAGGTGTGTTTTCCCACCTAATTTTAGGTGGGAGAAACAATACAGCTATACGATATGATATCGTATGACGGAGTTATTTTTGTAATAGTGCAATATTCTAAAAATACTATCAATTTTATTGGTATTATCGGTATTTCGATCAATCATATTGCTTTTGCATGAACCAATGATTTGATGTGTAAGAACGCCAAAAAAACTCTCAGCTTGAAAAAATTGTACGCTTCTACATGCCTGTTAGAAAAGTCGTAGCTTTCCCGGTAAAGTTATCCTTCTCTCTGTAATTTTAAATATATAATAATATAATATAATAATAGAGCCACGATGGAGGCTTTTCGTGGATTTCTTCGTCCTTGTTTGGGAGAATTTTTTGGGCATAATTACTATTTCAGTCCCAAAATTTTGCATATTTTTGGAAATCAGTCATAAAACTTATTTTTTAGAAGATTTCAGTCCCTCTATTTTACTAAAAAATTGAAATCAGTCCCTTCCGCATCTTTTGCTAATTGCATAGGATTAAGACATTAAAACTGTGATTTTGGAAGAGCATTAAAATTTAAGACGATGAAAATTTGATGCGAGGACGACTACACTTTCGCTAGAAATAATTTTTTGTTACAAATTACAAAATATAAAGTCGCTGGAGGTGATGGTAGGGTGGACGCGGCAATATCAACGGCGGAGAAACCACGGGATGCTTCGAAGACACGAAGTTGAGCTATTATGGGATTACATTTCTTTCCTCGGCCAATCAGAAGCTAACAAATAGCAATTTCTCTTTTCTGCTTTTGTCCTCCCCTTTCTTCTATGAGCTAAAATAAAAAAATGGAGGCATTTAGAGCAGTTATCATCATCAAACTTTTACTATATGTTGATTAATATTCTAAACCCAGGGATTTCCTCTTCTTCGTGACTTTGAAGCATCCCGCAGTTCCACCGCCGTAACCCAGCCATCATCCCCAGTGACTATGGGCCTGTTTGGGAGGGCTTTTTAGCTCCTTTTCGTTTTATGAAAAACGCCACCGCACTTACAAAACCGTTTGGATTGTCTACCGGCGGGAAAAGCTACCGCGGAAAACTCCTTTTTCTCTTCCTTTTGAAAAGTCATTTGTCCCCTACTTTTCAACATTTTTGAAAAGCACTTCCTCATCCCGATACAAGATTAGCGCATTTTTCGCCCGAGCGTAAAATTTTCCGTCGTGCGTACATTATTCTGCCCGGTCGAGCATTTCTTCGCCGATGGGCGCATTTTAGGCCCGGACGCGAATTTTTCGCTCGGTCGCGCAATTTTGGCCCGGTCGTGCATTTTCCGTCCGGGTGCGCATTTTTTCGACCGAGCGCACGTTTTTCGCCCGGACACGCATTTTATCACCCGGGCGCGCATTTTTCGCCCGGGCGCGAATTTTCTGCCCGACTGCGCATTTTTCACCCGAGCGCGCATTTTTCGCCCGGGCGCGCATTTTTTCGCACAGGAGCACATTTTTCGCCCGGGAGCGCATATTTCGCCCGGGCGAGCATTTTTTTCGCCCGGGCGCGAATTTTTCTCCCGGGCGTGCATTTTTCGCCCGGGCGCGCATTTTTTCGCCCGGGCCGCATTTTTCGCGCGGGTGCGCATTTAATCGCCGAGAGCGCATTTTTCGCACTGGCGCGCATTTTTCGCCCGGGCGCGCATTTTTCGCCCGGGCGCACATTTTTCACCCGGGCGCGCATTTTTCGGCGGGGCGTGCATTTTTCTCCCGGGCTCCCATTTTTTTGCCCGGGCGCGCATTTTTTCGCCCGGACGAGTATTTTTCGCCTGAACTCCCATTTTTTCACCCGGGGGCCCATTTTTCGCCCGGCCTAGTATTTTTCGCCCGGGCGCGCATTTTTCGCCCGGACGCCCATTTTTCGCCCGGACAAGTATTTTTCGCCCGGGCGAAAAATGAGCGTCCGAGCGAAAAAAGGGGGTCCGGGAGAAAAATGAAAGCCCGGACGAAAAATGTGCGCGCGGCCGAAAAATGCACGCCCGGGTGAAAAAATGCGAGTCCGGGTGAAAAATGGGCGTTCGGGCGAAAATTGCGCGCCCGGGCGAAAAATACTCGTCCGGGCGAAAAATGGGCACTCGGGCAAAAAAATGGGCGTTCGGGCGAAAAATGGGCGTTCGGACGAAAAATTCGCGCACGGACGAAAAATGCGCGCCCCGGCAAAAATGCGCGCACAGGCGAAAAATGAGAGCAAGGGCGAAAAATGCGCACTCGGGGCGAAAAATGCGCGCCCGTGAGAAAAATACGCGTAAAAAAAGTCATGACAACGGAGATTTACCAAACAGTTTATAAAGTGCTTCTCATTTTTTAAAATCTCTGCAAAAGGAGTTCACCCAAACAGATCTCATTTTGCAATAGACATTTTCCAAAAGCTCCTTTTCCTACCATCCTTTTGCCACCACTAATTCTCCTTTCTGAAAAGACCTCCCAAACCGGCCCTATATTTTAATTTGCAATGAAAATTTATTTCTAGTGGAAGTATAGTCGTCCTCACAGCAGATTTTCATCTTCTTAAATTTTAATGTTCTTCCAAAATCAGAGTTTTAGGCTTCGTTTGTTTGGGTGGGAGGAGACGTCCAGCGGGAGGAGAAGCGGCGGGAGGAACTGCAGGGGCGAGGCTGCAGTTCGAAAAGAAGGTTTTGGCCCCCGTTTTCCATAGCGCGCGGGAGGAAACGCCGGAAACGGAACGGCGTTCCATTGGTTTACCCGCCTTCCTCCCGCGTTTGCCCTAAACGGGGACTGCAAAAGCCTAACCAAATGAAGCCTTAATGTCTTAATCCTACGCAATTAGCAAAAGATGTTGAGAGGGACTCATTTCAATTTTTTAGTAAAGTAGACAAGGAAGTCGTACATCATTACCCACAGTAAAATATTATTTTATAACATATTTAATATTGTACAAATGAGACGTGGTTGCAACAAAAAGCAGTGCCAGGAAATTAGTGATGCAATTACAGCAGTCAAAAAAGTGGTTGGTAAAAAGAAAAACTGTAGGCAAATAGGAGGAAAAGAAGGGGGAATATAATTGACAGGTTCTCCTAAAATTCATCCGACTCGGACTAGTAGATCGCCTTGATCGCCCAGAGCCTCGCCCTAGTTAAAGCAAGCCTAGCGGCAAAAAACATTGTGCGCACGTCGGTCCGGGGCCCGCAAGCTCACGAGCAAGCACATCCATACACGCTCGGACGCGCGGGAGCGCGGGAGCGCCCATACAAGCGTGGTCTCGCGCGCCCCTCCCTGCGCTCCTCTCCCCGCGCACCTCTGCCGCCGCCGCCGCCCCGCCATCTCGCCGGCGAACCTTCCCGGGTCGCCCGGATTGCCCGGGCCGCTTGGGCGTCATAGTTATCATTTTCCGAAAATTGGTAATCCAGGTGACCGAATCATGCATTCCTACTCACCCGTTCTAGAAAGTCACAATTACCAGCGCGCCCCAGAAAAATATAAAAAGGCGACCAGACCTTCATTTTCAAGGACACAGAAACAATAAGAGAAGAGAGAGTTTTGAGGTTTTCCGACGAAAGAATGGTTTCATGTTCACTCTCCTTCTCAACGTTCTCTCTCCTTACAGCAGAGACTGTTACAACGAAGATTGTTACAACGGAGGCGGTTACAGCAGAGACTACTACAAATACCGCTCCCGGGAGCGCTACTGATGACTTTACTTTTTTCCTCAAGATACTTGTAAAAGGAGGTTGGTCTATCACACTCCCAAGAACTGTAACTTTTGAAACTGCTTGCAACTAGTTGATTTGGACAAGTGACATCCTGCCCCGTGGTTTTTTCCATTTTCGGGTATTCCACATAAAATGTCTCGATGTTTTGCCGTTGGTTCTCTATTTGACTATTTGTGCACTTGGCTCACTCTGGAGCTAAGACGGTCTGATTCGATCTGTGAAAAATTTCAAGATCTATGGAACACTGAGACAAGTACACCAAGAATGAACAAAAAACACTTATTTATTGTTTGACAAGTAGTTACACCAATTACAAGAGAATGAGTTGAATACAAGTCGCATACAACTTGATTCACAATAGCCGAAAGTAAGGAACAACAACTGGTCACAGACAGTCTGCTTCTCCACAACCTGCTAGCGCCTGCGCTATCTCAAACCGCACGAGCTCGCGACTTGCACACTCTGCTGATCAGCCCGCAGATGCAGACCGCCAGATCACAACAAGCCGCTGGCGCCTGCGCTACCCACTACCGCCTGCGCTACCCTCTACCGCCTGCGCTATCTCAACGAACTCACAAAACTCGCGCGCTTTGCTCTAGGTCGCTCCGAACTCACTCTGAGTTCACTCCCACTTGAAACCGCCAATTTAGACCGCTCAAGCTCTCCTGCCAAACTTACTCTAAGTTCGCTCTGACTTAGACCGCCAATAGAGACCGCCCAAGTCGACCTCTTTCTCTTATATTCTCTGTAGGGGGATTGCCCCCTATTTATAGATTTCAGAGCCGCCACCTGGAAGTTGGGCTAGCGTCGGCGCTAGCGCTAGCGCCTGCGCTAGCGCTAGCGCCTGCGCTAGCTCAATTCACAATTCTTAACACTCCCCCTTGAAGTGAGCTCCGTCAACCACTCCGAGCAGCGAGCGAAGCCTCCTGAATAGCCCCGTAGATAGGGGCTTCGTGAAAACATCTGCTATGTTGTCTTCGCTCCGCACATGCTCCACCGCAATCAAGCCGCCCAACACCTTCTCTCTGATGAAGTGATGTTCGATCTCTATATGCTTTGTTTTTGCGTGACACACTGGATTGGTTAACAGTTTCAAAGTGATCTCGTTGTCACCACGAAGAACAGTAGGTCCGCTGACCTTCTCATCCACATCTTCCACCAGCCTCCTCAGCCAGACACACTCCCGGGATGTTAAGCACAACGCCTTGTACTCAGCCTCTATGGTGGATAGAGAGATAGAATCTCGCTTCTTGCTACACCACGAGATAGCAACAGCTCCACCTAGAAACACATGACCTGAGGTCGACTTGCGATCATCAGCGTCACCTTCGTAATCTGCATCCGTGTACCCATGCAGCTTGAAGTCAGACTTCTCTCCATAAGACAACCCCATCTCAATGGTTCCCTTCACGTACTTCAGAATCCCTTTGGCTACCTCCAGATGAGGCTTCTGCGGCTCCTGCATATACCGACTAACTCGGCCGACGGCAAAAGCGATGTCTGGCCTCATGATAGTCAGGTAGATCAAACTCCCCATCAGTGCCCGGAAGACCTTCGGATCAGAAAGAATCCTCCCTTCTTCCTTCTGAAGCTTCAGCCCAACCTCTAGTGGAACAGAGCTGTTCTTCCCCTCCTTCATGCTGAATCTCTTGACGATCTTCTCAGCGTAAGCCCTCTGGGAAATGAACAGTCTGCCACTTCTCTTCTCAACCTGAAGTTGAAGGAAATAATGCAGTTCACCAAGATCCTTCATCTCAAAGCGAATAGATAACTGATGTCTCAGCGCCGCGACCTCTTCACTGTTGTTCCCGGTCACGATCATGTCGTCGACGTACAGCAGTACCAGAACATGAAGATCTCCACTTTTCTTCACGAACATGTTAGAGTCTGAGTCTGAGGTATCATAACCACAGAACTGCAGGTACTCTGCAATCTTCCCATATCAGGCTCTCGACACCTGTTTCATCTCGTAGAGGGCCTTCTTCATTTTGCACACGTTATGTGGGTGTGACTTGGACACGTATCCAGATGGTTGCACCATGAATATGTCCTTGTCAATCTCTCCGTATAGGAACGTGTTCTTCACATCAAGATGTCAGAGCTTCCACCCTCGGCATGTTGCAAGAGCAATGACCGTCCTCACCGACGTCATCTTCGCCACAGGACTAAACGCCTCCTCGTAGTCCTCTTCATAGGTTTGTGAGAAACCTCGAGCTACAAGCCTAGCCTTGTACCGCTCAACTCCTCCGCCAGCTTTCTTCTTAACCTTGTACACCCACTTACAGGTGACAGGTTTGATGCCCTCCACCATGGGAACGAGATCCCATGTCTCATTATTCTCCAACGCTTCCATCTCTTCATTCATAGATGTAACATCCCCCAGACAGCTAGACCCCCCAGGTGAATCTGTCATGACAAGGTCATGACAAGGCCTTGGTAGTGTAGAAATCCCTTTAGCTTAGGCAAAATTAGGGTTGAAAGTGCCTTGGTCTGCAAATAGTAAATTGCAGCTACCCTACCTAGGGTTTGACCTAGGGGCCTTATCTTGACCCATTTGACCCCACCATAGTATCCCTAACCCTTTAGGGGTCCCCTTAGAGCACCAAGGGCCCATTGGAGTTAACCAAAGAGGCCAGATTGACCAAAGTCAACCATAACCCCAAATTGGTCAAAATAGCCTAATTAGAGTCAATTGATCTTCACCATGCCAAGTTGACCACACATCTAGGTCTACAATATCATAAGAGACCTAGTAGACCTAAAAGCCCCATCATGGGACCCCCAGTGGTGCAAATTGACCTATATGCTCTTTTAGGTCAAAATGACAATTCTTCACTAAGTGCCCTAATTGACCACCACCATATTAAATTGACCCTACCCATAGTATTATAATACCATAGGGGACCCAGTGGAACAAAAAGCCCCATGACTGGGTCAACCCTAGGGCTCAATTTGACCAAAGTCAACTTAGTATGTTTTGGTCAACTCAACTTATATTGGGTCAACTAAGGCCCATGTGACCAAATTGACCCCACCAGTAGTTTCTAAATTTAATTTGGAGTCCAATGGACCCAAAAGCCCCATCCTAGGGTCACCCAATTGATCAATTTGACCAAAAGTCAAACTTACCCAAATTAGGTCAAATCTCTTAAACCTAACCCAATCCCTTTGGGCTAGCTCAATTGGATGGTCAACCAATCCAGTAGGCTGACATTAAACACAAGAGAGAGAGAAAAATCGACCATGATGAGTAGGAGAGAGAAAAACCCAATTTTGGAGGAGAGAGAGGCTGGTGTTCATGGCCATTAAGGGGATACACCCCTTGGAATCCCCATTGATGACCCCTTTCATCTCCCCTGATGAATGTGGAGGGAATTCCAGGAGTTTTCTGGAGGAATTGAAGGCAGGGGGGAGGCATAAGGGTGGCCGGCCATGGGGGAGAGGAAGGGTCACTTGGTGACCTCTTAATGGAGCCCTCCTCCCATTAAATTGGCCCTCCCATTAGCTTCATAATGGAGAGAGGAGTTGAAACCCCCCTTCCCCGAGAGGATCGAGCTGTCTGTGCAAGGATTTTGATGGTGCCGAAATCTCCAAGGAGGAGCAATGGTGGTCGATGGTCGGAGCACCCAAACCCCCCCAAGCAGGTCCGGCTCTCCTCCTCCCTCTCAGTGCTTAGATCTTAATCTAACTGGGGCATGATTCGAGTTCAAACGGGCTCGAATCGTGCACCCAAAGGTGCTCGTTTTCGAGCATTTTTCCCCTCCCCGAAACCCCTACTCCGACCACCACCGGCCGGCAAACGACCTCCTATCGTCGGCCACCACCTCAACAGAGGTGGTGGTGGCACTTGCCGGCCGGGGGGATGTGAGGGTGGCCGGGAAAACGAGGTTGAAGGCGGCACAGGTGCGGGCTATCGCAGCCGTCGATTCGCTGGAGAAGACGACCCGATGCCGTCAAACTGCTTCAAGATTCGTGCAGGAATCAATCGTATGAATGAAATGAATATTATTAATATGTGTATTTTGTCACATATCTGGCAGCATTTTGAATTAAATATTAAAAATACCTAGGCCCTTCAAATGAAAAAGTGTTCAATACCAATGTTATAGCCCTCGATGTCTAGTTTATTACAAAATTTAGTTCACTAGGTTTGGAGCCTTGGTTAGATCACATCACTCATTTTGGTGGGGTCTATCCTTAGGGCTGACCAGAGATTGATTTGGATGCCCACATCAATCCAGAACTCCAAATGACTTGAAATTTGGGGTGTAGGCTATTCTTATGTATATATAGAACATACCAAAAATCAGAATTTTTAGAGAATATTTTTCTATAGTTTTTGGAAAAATTTAATAATCCATGTGTGATTTAATTAGGTGTCTTAAATCTCTCAAAATCCTCCCAAATTTGATTGTGTGGACTTAGAGAGCATGTTAGGTCTCTGGTAAAAATCTCAACCCATTTGGAGTTGATTTGATAGGGCAATTCACAAAGTCAACCCTAGGCTCCATAGGTTAGGGAAAAACTTTGGGTGAGTGCCCCCACTCCCCCACAAAGCCAATTGGTCTCAAATTTGGGGTGCACATCACCCTCACCCATGCCAACCCTTGGTCCAAATTTGGTGGGCATTGGAGGTGGTTTACCCTAGTAAATTGCAAAGGGGCTAATTGCTAAATGCACCCCAATTAGGCACCCTAAAGAACCCTAATCCTCACCAAATTTTGGTGGGACCTTGAGTGACCATTCACTGACCTCTGGCCAAAGTTTTGGATTGGTTGGACTTGGACAAGATAGGGAATTTCCCTTGGATATATGTATGCTTAGGAGTTAAATTAGGGTAAAGATGGACCTAGGCTAACTATGGAGTGTGGAGGGGCTTCCTCCCACTTATTGAAGGAGTGACTTGGGTCACTGGATTAGAGTGTATGGCATACCCCAAGTAGACAATTATGGGAGGGTTGGGCTTGGTGTGCCCTTGAACCCTAGTGGTTAACCCTAGAGTGCCCTTTAGGGCTTTGTGAAGGACATAGGGGTGTTTGTCCTTGGAGAGGTGTGTAATAGACTCCTCTGAGTTCTATGAGTGATATAACACCCTCACAAGAAGTTTGGGTGGATTTGGGGAAGTATGGACCATAATCCTAGGGTAAACCCTAAGGGGTGCATTTAGAGGTCAATGAAGGAAGAGGGGTCAAACATTTATAGTTTGACCTAAAATTTTGGGGAGATAGTCATGGTGACCAGAGAGTCCTCCTATGAGAAATTGGTGGGGTTTGGAGTTGCCAACCCTAGGGAATAAATTCTTGGGTAGATTTGTAAATATTTAGGTTTTTGGGATTTAGGAACGATTAATGCTTAGGGATTAACCAACCTCTGTCACCAACTTAGTTTTGATGTTATTAATCCCTGGAAATTCTATTAGAACCATTGGAAGACCTTTGGAGGTCCAAGTTATAATTATTCGTATTGATGGCAATATTTGGGATGACTAATTTTAGGGTGTTAGTTTTCTGTAATTTCATGAAACTTTGCTGGATGTCATTTCATACCATTATGAACCCACAGTAATTTTCTCATAATTTTTGGATTGATATTTTTGGTACTTCTAGTTCAAATTTAAATTAATTGCAAATGTGACCTTTGTGGAAATTACAAATGTAACCTCTATGGAATATGGTCAAATTTTGTAGGGATGATTATTTTAGTATGAATCACCTCTGTAAAAACTTGCATAAGGTTTGGAGTTCATATGAGGGTACCTCCTTTGGAAATAATTGAAAATTAATGGGTTTAGGAATTTTTAATAATTATAAACCTTGCTGGAAATTCCTAAAAATTCATATTTACTGATTACAAGGTACCCTTGATTTATGTAAAAATTGTAGTAGGCATTGGAAGTCAGAAAAGTGCGCTTGTAGTTCAAACCTTAGGAAGTTGTATTTTGAAAAAATTGTTTTAATTATTAATAATATTGGGAAAAATGTGATTCTATGGAATTTGCCTTATAATATCATGATAGACCTCCAGTAAATAGCTTGGGTCAGTTGGATGAATATTTGGAGTACCTATAATTGTGAGCTTCATATAATTAATTTGGTCTGCGTATAGTAAAACTGTGAAATTTGAGAATCAAGTGGATCCTTAGGAGGGATGGAGGTAGGTGGTTTACCTAATTTAGTTGAGAAGGTATGATGGTCAACAAGAAGGATTATAGATGGTAAAGTGTGCTTGGTGAGTTGAGGGTAAAGTGGTGATCGGGATTGACGAAGGATCGTCTTGGAAAGTCATAAGTCACCTAGGGTTAATTCAATTGTAATAACAAGGAGGGTGTTCTTATGGGTAGATACCAACAACACTAAGTGTCTTGAGAAAGGGAACTTTTGGGTGTCATCCCATTTCGGTTCCTAGTACCGTAGCGAGCCCCTTACAGGGTAACCATCGGGAAGTCCAAGATTAACCATAAACTATAAGAGTAAAATGTTATACAAGAATAATTTAATAACACACTCACCCACACCCCGTGGTTCCGGGAGTTTAGCTGGTTTGGTGCTACGAGCAGTAGGCTCGGTGGTTGTAAGAGCGGATTGCTAAGTCAGGTGAGCTTGTGACTCAATAGTGTTTGTAGGTACAGACGGGTTGGTTCGGCGAGCCGATGGCTCGGAAGGTTATTGATGGCGGGCAGGTTAGCCCGGGGAGCTTATGGCTCGGAGGTAGGTAGTAGAACATGTTGCATGTGCATTGAAGGTGGTGGGTCTTCGGTATTGGACGGTCGTTCACACCGACGTCTATACGTTGACTCGGCGAGTGTGGTATTTACACTTAGCCTTGAAAGTTTGGTGGTCCAGCCAGTAAGAGTACGCAGATGCTTCGCGGCTTTGCGTTGAGGCGTACGATAGGTCTAGGTAGGGTAGTGTGAATAACAACCTATAGGTGGGCGAGGCCCAACCCACCGCTTTCATTTGCCACTACGGGAGTATCCTGGGAGTCTAGCTCGTTCCAAAAAGGGGGAACTAAAGATCCATGCGCATAGAGTCGTGGTGAGTGAGTTGCACTTGTATGAACATAGCATAACAGCATACCTTGCCTGTCATAGCATAAACATTGCATTTCAACCCCTAACCTTATTGTATAAGTCGGTTATGGGACTTCTTATACGATAGGCCTTGCAAAACGACCCCTTGGTCTATAGGGGTAATCCCTATAAATCAATGGTTACTTTTCTATTACTATTGTCTTTACTTACTGCACTTTACTTATTCCTTACCTGCTTTTACTATGCCCCTTTACTGCTTCAGTTATATAAATATGCACATGTGTAGTGTAGAAATGTTTCTTGTACCACTGTCACCTGCTCTTTGTCATACCCCTTGCTGTCCTCCGCTTCATCCTCCCGCACGGTGCCTAGGAGCCATTGGGGGTGGGGTGGGGAACATAAGGCTTAGTCTTTTTGACTAACGGTCGGTGGACCATATCATTTTAGGAGATCGAGGAGACGCAGCAACACCAGAGGCCGGTGCAGACGGAGGCGGACCAGTCTAGTACAGGAGCACAAGATTCAGGATCAGTGAGTGATTAGTAGTTAGCTTCCGCGAGTGATCTTGTAGTGAGGATATGATGTACTGGGCATGAGACCTTCCTTCTTCTTATTTATTGTAACCCTTGTTATCTTATTATTCGGTTATATCTGTGGACATTTACCTTTATGGCTTTATAATTCATGTGATTGTGGACTTGAGCTTCTTATTTGTTCATGTACACCTTCTTCTTCGTGATCGAATTGGCCGGCAGGATCGGCGTTTTGTAGTGGCGACCTTCCCGAGCGAAGGTGTCACCGCAAAAGCGGCGGTTCTGGGCCTAAGACCCGGATGTTTGAAAAAAAAATGGGGACTTACAATAGACACATCCCACTCCTTAATGCCAACAACATCTTCAAAGCGGGCAGGTTCCCTCTCGTCGAGTGGTCCTGCGAAGAAGCAGGAGACCAAACTCACGAAGTTCCCCTCCTTATAACAATAAGGCGGGACGATGGTCCGCTTCGACCTCCTGAAGGCTTGGCCACTCTCTACCACCCCGGTAGACTCCTCCTCTACAACTCTTCTCCCCTCATCTCTTAGAGCACTGCTCCCCCTGCTTCTCAAACTCGAAGCTCCCCCTGAGCCAGATGGCGATGGGGCACTGTGAGATAGCTCCAACTCCATAGTAGAGTCCTCAGTGACTCTTTCTTCACACCTGGTAGAAACTCCACCCTTCGGCAGTACCACAGAAGAGACTCCTTGACATGAGATCAGTTCGTCAAACACCACGTCGCGCGAGACGACGAACTTGTGAGTCTGCGGATCCATGCACTTCCACCCCTTCTTCCGCTCATCATAGCCGATGAAGACACACTTCTGTGCTTTCGGCTCCAACTTGGTTCTCTGGGCATCTGGGACGTACACGAAGCAGGTAGAACCAAACACTCTCATGTAACCCACATTTGGCTTCTCTCCGAACATGAGCTGGTGTGGAGACACCATCCTGTTAGGACTCAGAGGTAGCCAATTGATCACGTGAGTAGCACACGTCATTCCCTCCGCCCACAAGGCCTTGGGAATCCCCTTAGCATGTAACCAACTCTTGGTAGTCTCCACCAGATGGCAGATCTTCCTCTCTGCGACCCCATTTTGCTGAGGGGTGTGGGCGCAAGAGAGCTCTCGCCGAATGTCATATTTCCTACAGAAAGAAGCAAACTCGTTAGAGGTAAACTCCCCCCATTATCACTTCGCAGCTTCTCACCCTCAGGTCAGCCTCCTCTCCACAAGTTCCTTCCACTCCTGGAACTTCTCAAACACTTCAGACTTCTCCTTCAGAAAGTAGACCCACGTGTAGCGGGTGTAGTCATCCACCAGAACCAGCGCATACTTATTTCCTCCATAAGTAAGGGTGGCACACGGCCCCATCACATCAGCGTGTACACACTCAAGGGGTGCCTTACACCTTGTCTCCGACTTGTCAAACAGGAGTCGATGTGACTTTTCATATTGACAGCCCTCGCATACATGGCCATCGCCATAAGAAGAGAGATTGGGCAGGCCGCTCACCAGACCCTTAGAAGCCATCATCTTCAACTTGTCCATCCCCACATGACATAACCTCTCATGTCAGATCGCAGCGCTGTCATTCGTCTTCAGCTTGTCCACATAGGCATTTGCAGACAGAACATACAAATCTTTCACCCTTCTCCCGGTGAGTGTGACGTCAGCATCAACAGACGACAGGTTCTTCAGAAACTTCACATTCTTCGGTCCAAACAACACGTGGTATCCTGCATCCACTACATTTGCAACCGAGAAGAGATTCTTCTTCATGCCCGGCACATGATACACGCTCTTCAGTGTCATGGGCTTCTCTTTACTTCCTAAGGATACCATCCCTTCTTGCTCCACATGATGCACCGAGTCATCCGCAGTGATGATAGCATCCGATCCTCTGTATGCCTTCAAGGAAGCAAACTTAGACACATCTCCAGTGAGATGGTGCCCGCAATCGGAATCCACTATCCATTCATTCTCAAAATTTACAGAGGCTAAGGCATCGATAGACGTGGACGTCATCTCAGCCAGGAAGCAGTTGTCTCCGCCTTCACCACCCTGGTGACCTCCACCCGCTCCACCTCTCCAGTGGCCTCCTTCCTTCTCAGCAACATGACCGGCCTTCAGATTAGACCGGCAGCCCTTTGCCATGTGCATGTACTTCTTACAGGCAAAACAAAGAGATCTTCCCCTCTCATCACGAGCAGGGAGGAACTTCCCCTTATCTCCTTGAGAGGACGTTGAGGGTCCATCTCCAGGGTTCCTCTTCTTCTTGTCCCAGGTCTTCTTCTTGCCTGAGAATAACACCTCGCTATCTCCCCCTGAGATAGACACTCCTGCCATCTGCTTCACCAGGCTCTCCTGTGATGACAGCAGGTTCTCCAGCTCCAGAAGGGAGGGTTGAGTAGCCCATCCTTGCACAGACGTAACAAACACAGTATACTCCTTCCGCAGGCCTCAGAGTATATGCCTCTTCAGCTTCGCCTCAGAGATCGGCTCATCAGGATCCAAGGCCGAGATCTCTGCACATAGATTCTTCACCTTCAGGAAGAAGGTGAAAATTGACAACTCTCCTTGAGTGGACCGTGCCAACTCATTCTCCAGAAACTGTAGTTGCGCTACATTCTTCTTGTTGAATATCCCATCGAGGGCTTTCCAAATACCAGACGCTGTGTAACATCCCGACTTTTATTGGGCCACTAGAACCTAGTGAGCCCAATAAAAGTAGGCCCGAGCAGTAGAAAACTACCATTTTAAGTAATGTTGCGCGCCGCAACTAAGTCATTGGGGGTATAGTGACCAAATGAACCCCGAATTGACTTCCGTCAGTTCCGTTAGACTCGTATGAACAATACGAGCGCAACGGAATTCGTTGCACTACGATCCGAGGTCGTTTGGAGAAAACGACCATTTCGGGTGTCATAGCGCGCCACTACCTCATTATTATGAATAGTGACCGTACGAACCCCGAATTGACTTCCGTCAGTTCCGTTAGACTCGTATGAACAATACGAGCGCAACGGAATTCGTTGAACTTTGATCCGAGATCGTTTGGAGAAAACGACCATTTCGGGTGTCGTAGCGCGCCACTACCTCATTATTATGAATAGTGACCGTACGAACCCCGAATTGACTTCCGTCAGTTCCGTTAGACTCGTATGAACAATACGAACACAACGGAATTCGTTGCACTTCGATCCGAGGTCATTTGGAGAAAACGACCATTTCGGGTGTCGTAGCGCGCCACTACCTCATTATTATGAATAGTGACCGTACGAACCCCGAATTGACTTCCGTCAGTTCTGTTAGACTCGTATGAACAATACGAGCGCAACGAAATTCGATGCACTTCGATCCGAGATCGTTTGGAGAAAACGACCATTTCGGGTGTCGTAGCGCGCCACTACCTCATTATTATGAATAGTGATCGTACGAACCCCGAATTGACTTCCGTCAGTTCCGTTAGACTCGTATGAACAATACGAGCGCAACGGAATTTGTTGCACTTCGATCCGAGGTCGTTTGGAGAAATCGACCATTTCGGGTGTCGTAGCGCGCCACTACCTCATTATTATGAATAGTGACCGTACAAACCCCGAATTGACTTCCGTCAGTTCCGTTAGACTCGTATGAGTAATACGAGCGCAACAGAATTCGTTGCGCCTCGATTCAAGGTCGTATGGAGAGTATGCCATTTTAGGGCTATGCAGACCACATCAGTGCAACACACGAAATATAAAGCGCACGAACCCGGTATCAGCCCCGGCAGATCATAGTGGACCCCGGGACCATGGAAGACCCCATCCTAGGTTGACCTCGGTCAAACTCCCCCCCCCCCCCCCCCCAGCTGGAAATTATTGGAAAATGAAAAGAAAGGGGGGGAGGAGAGAGAAGCCCCTCCCCAAAGGAGGGGGCTGCCCATGAATAGGCAGCCCCCCTATTGGGGCAAGGGGGTAGGAGAGAGGGAAGGGAGGGGAGGGGGAGAAAATATCTCCCCCCCCACTCACCCTCCCTTAACCCCACGCGGGGAAAGGAGTAGAGGGGGGGGGGGAGACCTCCCCCTTCCTATAAAAGGAGGGCCAAGCCCCTCCTTTCAGAACACCACCCTCCCCCTCTCAAGCTCTCCCCCTGCCAGCAAGCTCAGCCACCCCCTCCTCCTCCACCCTGCCGGAGCAAGCCCAGCCAGCCCAAGCCGCCGCCATCTCCCTCCTCCCTCATGGCCGGCCGCGCCTCCAACACCCGAGCCCCCCATCCCCAGGTAGAACCCCCCCTCCTCCTTCCTATCTCCCGGAGGAGGCCACCCCTCTCCCTGTCGCCGGAGCGCCGCCGGACGCCGCCCCGAGCCTTGCAAGGCTCAGGGAGGAAGCTGGCCGTGGAAGCCCTCTCCCCCAGCACCGGTGGTGGCGCTGAGGGAGGTAGGTCCCCTCCCAGGGGCCTTGACGCCGGCGCAGGGGAGGCGGTCGGCCCGCCGGAGGACGCAGCCCCGGCGGCTCCCGTGGCCTCCTCCTCTTCCTTTTTCCTGTAGGGGTTAAAACCCCTCACCCGGCGGCGGCCGGCAGCGCCAGGCCGCCGGACCCCCGCCGGAGGTCTGCCCCCTCCCCGGCGTCCCAACCTGGGGTGGCAGGGAGGTCCCTCCCCGAGGAGACGGCGGCGCGGCCAGCTGCATGGCCCATGCAGGCTGCGCCGCGCCTTCCCCTCCCCTCCTGCTCAAGTTCCCGGTGGGGTCCGGCTGCGCCAGGCCGCCGGACCACCACCGGAGTGGCCGCCGACCCCCGGTGCACCGACCGGGTGGCGGCACTGGTGCCCTCCCAGCGGAGGCGGCAGCGCAGCGGGCCTGCATGGCCCATGCAGGCCGCGCCCCCGCCTCCCGCCTCCTTATTCGCCCTCCCCCGGCGGTGGCCGGCGGCACCAGGCCGTCGTACCACCACCGGAGGAGTCGCCGGCCCCCAGCGCACCGACCGGGGGCGGCGCCGGCCCCTCCGACTGCTGCCCGGCGGCAGCTGGGGCCGCCTTTTGGCGGGGATGGCGGGAGCCGTCCGATCTCCCCCAGGAGATCGGGCGGCCTCCCGCACCTTATTTCCCCCCCCCCCCCTCCTCAGCTTATGTTCCCCCCACAGCGGATCCGCCGCAGATCCGCTGTGGGGGCCGCGGGAGGGCGCAGGGTGCAAAACCCCTGCGCCTCTTCCCTGCCCCTATCCGCACCCCAAAAACCCCCTGCCCTTCCCCATTTTTCTAAGGAAAAATGGGGTCTTTTCAGAAAAATGTTTCTAAATAAAAAATGTGCCCCACTCTGAGGGGCACCTCCAGTAATTTTTGGGGAATTTTAGGAGTCATTTTACTATTTTTAAACCTAATTATAAAGTTTATTTTAAGAAAATTAGAGCCCAAATGAGTGGGGAAAAATCACCAAAAATTCATAGGCCCTAGTTAGGGCATCTTATACCTACTATCAAAATCTCAAATGATAAGCTATTCATCTGGTCCTTTAAATGCTTTTACAAGCGAAAATAAACGCCCGAAAAAGAGCGAAATTCATCAAAAATGAATCGGCCTCCCCTCGACGCATACTTTTAAACGCTTAATAAAGATTACGTGTATCGATCTAAGGAATCGACTAAGTTCGGAATATCAACGCAAAATCGGAATGAAATCGCGGCGCGACGCTGGAACTCGATACCGTCGCGGCAATAATAAAGGAACGAACTCGCGACAAAAGAATAAGTGCAGAAACTTTATGAAACATAAATAAACTCAAGAATGGAGTAGAACCCCTATGAACAGGGAGAAGAGCAGGATCTCCTCCTACGAACGGAGTCGACGAATGAAGCCTCCTCTTATGGAGTGATTGGACTACTAACCCTTTTTATATGCTTACTGCTTTCTGTACTTTCGTTTAAATCCAGTTTCGCACTGGTCCCCCGCATTTACATTCAGTACTTTCCTTTAAATCCAGTCTCGCACTGGTCCCCCACATTTACATTCAGTACTTTCCTTTAAATCCAGTCTCGCACTGGTCCCCCGCATTTACATTCAGTACTTTCCTTTAAATCCAGTCTCGCATTGGTCCCCCGTATTTACATTCAGTACTTTCCTTTAAATCCAGTCTCGCACTGGTCCCCCGCATTTACATTCAGTACTTTCCTTTAAATCCAGTCTCGCACTGGTCCCCCGCGTTTACATTCTGTACTTTCATTTAAATCCAGTCTCGCACTGGTCCTGTCATTATGGCCTCTGCTTTCGGCCTACTTTTCTGCTTACTATTATGGCCTCTGCTTTCGGCCTACTTTTCTGCTGTCATTATGGCCTCTGCTTTCAGCCTACTTTTCTGCTTAATATTATGGCCTCTGCTTTCGGCCTACTTTTCTGCTGTCATTATGGCCTCTGCTTTCGGCCTACTTTTCTGCTTACTATTATGGCCTCTGCTTTCGACCTACTTTTCTGCTTATCATTATGGCATCTGCTTTCGGCCTACTTTTCTGCTTACCATTATGGCCTCTGCTTTCGGCCTACTTTTCTGCTTACTATTATGTCCTCTGCTTTCGACCTACTTCTCTGCTTAGTATTATGGTCCCTTGCTTCCGGCCTAATTTACTTGCTAAATGCAGCGCTATCGTGGCTATAATACGATGCTTATCCTCCCTTCTGCGAGGCCTTAGTTGGGGAGAACCCGGAGTCGAGTCCCTCCTCCCAGGTTAGCCCCAAGCAAGGAGCCCTCATACCGCTAAGCCTCCCGGTCAGAGGTTGTGGGACCGGTCGAGTAATCTGCCACGTACTTTAAGTGCTTGTTTTATTATTAAGCGGGTGAAGATTGATTGGAAGTGGCGGGTTGGTCACGCTCGCAGACCGTTCGTACCGGTGCGGGTGGGTTGACGACTCATGGCGACAGGGAGATGTGCACAGCGGGTTATCACCACTCCGAACCTGCAGTTTTACCTCCACTGGTCGGCCTACAAATAGGTTCGCCGGATGTCGCTCACATCCAGTTGGTACACCAAGTTGTACAGGAGGGCCTGAGTGATACGGTACGACTACATTCAGAAGTGGCAAGACTGGCCACTGTCACCGACGGCCACATCGGTGAGGCCCGCGGGGTTAGCTCCCCTGCTTAAAGAAAAGCGGTCTAAACTGTGTCGATACAGTGTCTTTTTGTGTGTGTACAGGTTTGAATACCTGGGTGTGTGTATGCGCGAAATAGTGTTGCGTATTTACCATACGGCGCGATTACAGATATTAGGGCGGAAGGCCCTATCTATCTATATATGTAGATATATATATATGTTTACCTGCTGCTAACCCTCTTCCTTGCTTCAGATATTTTATTTCTGCCCTTTAGCCGCCCCCTGGATATGGATCCGGGGAGGGGATGTATTTTCTACTTAGCTCTGTGACTAACGGTTATTTCTTATAACCAATCACAGGAGATGGGACAGCAAGGAGCCCTCGCACCACAGGATGAGATACCAGCCTTGGAGATGGCCCGTTCAATTACCCCGGCCTCGCCTCCTATCTTCCGCGACGTGAGTCCTAGATTATAGGACTAGACTAGGATCTTTTGTTTCGTCGATGTAGCCCCCGAGGCAGTAGTTGTAAACATTAGGCTTCGGCCCTGTTCCAATATGTGAATATAAGCTGTGTGCTTGTTTTTATGTCTTTCGATTGCTTTCGCTATGCGTTCTGATGTGATGTTATGATTCTTGTGCCTGACAAGGAGACCGCTCGGTGCTTGAAAAGGGTGGGACGTTGCCACCCGGAAAGCGCTAAGTGGTCATCCGACCACATGAGGCAGTCTTTCGATCCTCACGTTCCCGGTTCCATTTCTTGGTTCGGGACGAACCACGCAGCGGAAGCCTGGTAGACCCTTTAGGATTAAGGTTAAGGATTCGAGACTGTACGGTAGTACACCCGCACGCTTTCCGCTTTCGTTTCGTTTCAGTCTTGCAAAATTCCCTTATTTTTGCAAGTACTGATGTTCGTTTTGTTACTTCTCCAGATACCCGAGTCGAGTAACGGGAGATCCTCCTCCAGGGATCAGTACCACCCTACCACTCCACCACCAGCCTCGGCCACTCCAGCCGCAGTTCCGTTCGGGGATACAGAGCTGGGACGGACCCTGATAGCATTGTTAGCCGCTTTCCAGACAGCCACCCTACGGCCACCCCAGCAGGCCACCGTACCCACCAACCTTCTAACGACACTCTGGGGGCTAAGGCCCCCCAGCTTCCGAGGTAACGAGTCAGCCATTCAGGCCGAAGAGTGGGTGGAGAGGGTAGAGGAGCTCCTAGTCGGGATGATGTGCCCCGCCATAGCCGCAGTATCCTTGGTGGTGACCATGCTAGAGGGCTATGCCCGAGATTGGTGGAGGGCCGCCAGCCGCTCTACCTTCAGAGGGCGACCACTCAGCACGATCCTCTGGGGGGAGTTCTCAAAGGCCTTCTTAGAGCACTTCATTTCGGATGCGGACCGGATGGCACTCCACGAGCGGTTCCTGCAGATCCGGCAGGGAGATAGGACGGTTCCAGACTACCAGAGAGAGTTTATCCACTTAGCCCGCTTCGCCGAGACCTTAGCAGGTACGGATAGAGACAGATCGGCCAGATTTTACCGGGGATTACGAGACGATTTCCGTCAGGCCCTGATCATGGTTTCCCAGGCATCCTTACACACGATTGCCTCACATGCCACCGCTCTAGAGATGGATCAACGGATGGTGGCCCAGCAGCAGAGGGGACACGTGGGTGTTCCCCGGACTCAGGGCCGAGAGAGAGGAGTATGCCCACGTAGACAGGACCAGGCCAGGAGACAGCGTCAGCGTCACCAGCCATATAGACAGGCACCTCAGCCCCGACCAGCACCTCAGCCCCGACCAGCACCTCCAGCCCCAGCACCACCAGCCCCAGAACCTCAGGACGCCCCCGCCGCACGACGAGATGTTCCCTTCGCAGGGAACTGCTACCTGTGCCAGCAGCCCGGGCACATACGAGCCTTTTGCCCACAGGCGGTAGGTAGGACCGACCTAGGAGCAGTACAGGGAGCCGCGGAGAGAGGACAAGGACGAGGTGGGCGCAGAGGACAACCTGCAGGTAGGAGAGGCCAGGACAGGCAGGGTAGAGCAGCACCCCTCGAGGCGTACGCCTTAGATCTCCAGAACGGTCCTACTCTAGACGTAGTGATAGGTATCTACTTTTAGTAGTTACGATATCCTAGGGAGATGTGATAGTTATATATATATGATGTGATCTTTTGTTTGTATAGCATGTATGATCCCTATTCTGATATATCTGTAAAAACTTATGATCATAGTATATACATGTTATCAGGTCTACTTTTGGTAGAAGGTCATCCTGCTAAAACGCTATTCGATATCGGTGCCACGCATTCATTCGTCGCACAGAACTTCATCACTGACAAGAGAAATACTATACGATCATCCGGGATGTCAATACGAATACGACTCCCGGATGGATCAGATATGACGTCCACAGAAAAGTGTTCCTTCCAAGCAATGCTAGGAGGAATGGAATTCGAAGTCAACGCGACCGTTTTGGCGATAACCAGATTCGACATCATTCTAGGGATGGATTGGTTGACCGAGCACATCGCCCAAATTGATTGTTCGACTCGAGAAATCCGCCTCCAGAATCCGAATGGGCAAATTATCACACTAGCAGGTATACCATCTGTCACTCGCATTATTTTAACATCCGCACAGACAGTGAAGGCAGTCCGACGGAAGGACGACGTATACCTAATATACTTCGAGATGGAGGACAAGACACAGGTGCTCTCTAGAGTACCCATAATTCGGGATTTCCCGGACATCTTTCCAGAATCCCTTCCCGGGTTGCCCCCGCAACGGGAAGTGGACTTCCAAATAGAACTTACACATGGGGCCCGACCTGTGTCCCGAGCTCCGTACCGAATGGCCCCGAGAGAACTGGTCGAGCTAAAGATCCAACTACAAGAGCTAGTTGACGCCGGTTTCGTTCGCCCAAGTACCTCGCCCTGGGGAGCCCCAGTGTTGTTCGTTAAAAAGAAAGATGGATCCCTGCGTCTCTGTGTGGACTACAGGGAATTGAATAAGCTCACTATCCGGAATACTTATCCTCTGCCCCGAATAGATGAACAGTTTGATCAATTACAAGGCGCGTCCGTCTTTTCCAAGATGGATTTAAGATCCGGCTATTATCAACTCAGAGTACGAGAAGAAGATATTCCCAAGACCGATTTCAGCTCCCGCTATGGACTTTACGAATTTATGGTGATGCCGTTTGGGTTGACCAATGCTCCCTCCGCCTTCATGGCTTTAATGAATACGGTGTTTAAACCCTTCCTAGATCACTTCGTGATAGTCTTTATAGATGACATACTCATCTACTCGAAGAGCAAAGCTGATCATTCCCGGCATCTCCAAATGGTACTGCTCAAGCTGAGGGAGCACTCGCTCTTCGCGAAGTTCAGCAAATGTGAGTTTTGGATGGAAGAAGTCGGCTTCCTTGGACACACAATTAACAAGAACGGAGTAGCAGTGGACCAAGCTAAGAGCGGTACGAGACTGGCCGCCACTTAAGTCAGCAGCAGACATCAGGAGTTTTCTTGGCCTCGCCGGTTACTACCGAAAGTTTGTGGAAGGATTCTCTAAGATTGCATTACCGCTTACCTCCCTAACCAAAAAGGACGTGACGTTCCAGTGGTCTCCTGAATGCGAAGCAGCGTTCATAGAGCTAAAAAGCCGACTGATATCAGCCCCGATTCTGACACTTCCCTCAGGTACAGAGGGCTTCCAGATCTACGCCGACGCATCACTGAAGGGATTGGGAGCCGTACTGATGCAACACGGCAAAGTAATCGCATACGCCTCCCGACAGCTGAAGCCTCACGAACTAAACTACGCCACCCATGATCTAGAACTGGGTGCGGTAGTTTTCGCATTAAAAGTTTGGAGGCACTACCTCTACGGAGTGCGATGCGAGATCTTCTCCGATCATAAAAGCCTCAAATACATCTTCACCCAGAAGGAGCTAAATCTTCGACAGCGCCGGTGGCTGGAGTTCTTATGCGATTATGACTTCGCTCTCCAATATCATCCTGGCAAGGCCAATAAGGTTGCAGATGCTTTAAGTAGGCAAACTTCGATGGCCAGCAGCTGGCTGGAGATGATACCAGAGGAGTTGATCAAGTCCTTCGCAGACTTGGATATCGTCCTCGTTACCCGCAGGAACCCGATGGAATACCAGGCCCACCTCTATTGGATGGAGATACAGTGTGACATCAGGTATAGAATACGAGAAGCCCAGAAGATCGATGTAGAAGCAGCCCCAATCATTCAAGCCTTGCAACACGGTGCGCAAGAAGACTATAACTTGTATGATGGCATCCTGCAGTACAGACACCGCATATTCATTCCCGCTGCAGAGGGAATCCGGGAAGAGATCCTCCGTGAAGCACACCAAACGAGATACTCCATACACCCGGGGGTAGTGAAGATGTACGCGGACCTGCGAAGGACACTGTACTGGCCAGGAATGAAGAAGGATGTCACCGATTATGTAGCGCACTGCCAGACCTGCCAAATGGTCAAGGCAGAATGTCGTAGCCCAGGAGGTTTGCTACAACCCCTGCCAATACCAGAATGGAAATTCGAGGATACCACCTCTATTGGATGGAGATACAGTGTGACATCAGGTATAGAATACGAGAAGCCCAGAAGATCGATGTAGAAGCAGCCCCGATCATTCAAGACTTGCAGCACGGTGCGCAAGAAGACTACAACTTGTATGATGGCATCCTGCAGTACAGACACCGCATATTCATTCCCGCTGCAGAGGGAATTCGGGAAGACATCCTCCGTGAAGCACACCAAACGAGATACTCCATACACCCGGGGGTAGTGAAGATGTACACGGACCTGCGAAGGACACTGTACTGGCCAGGAATGAAGAAGGATGTCACCGATTATGTAGCGCACTGCCAGACCTGCCAAATGGTCAAGGCAGAATTGTGAAAATTTCTCGGATCTTGTGAGAGCAAGCAGGAATAACAACTAGAGATACTAGCCAAAACAACCAGAAACAATCTTAGGCAAACAAACGATCTTTATTGATAACAAACTTCAATTACAGGGCAAGACATGCTTGACGAGACATGATTTCGTCAGCACAAAACTCCAAAGAGAAATACAAAAACTGAGGATAACTGGAGACCGCCCAAACCGCGCGACCTCCCCTGCGATCTCTGCCAGTTGCAAGACCGCAACTCTCTGCCGACCACAGAACACCACCAGACCGCAGCGCAGACCGCTCCCTTCTTCCGACCTCCTGATTCTCCCGAACTCCAGCACCACAACTCCAAGCCGCAGACCGCCCGAACACTTTCAGAGGAAGAGGTGATCGCTGCTGCCCACACTATCCGCAGAAGCTGCACAATAAGAGTTCAATCAGAGACCGCCCGGTCAGAAATAAACAGACCGCAAGAACAAGAGCAAACTCAGCTTACACTTGGTGTGTTATTATGTTTGCTGCAACAATGGCTCCTATTTATAGGCGTGAGACCTGATCTGGTCACCACCCTAGAGATAGGATCACCACCCCCAGACCGCGCGACCTGACCGGTCACACTGCGTGATCAACAACATTACTTCTGCTTCATTTTTGGTGAACCCACCAGCTTCAATGTCGCCATGAGAGACCGCCACTCTCACAGCAGACCGCGACTCCACAAAGAGCTCGCCAGACCGCCCGAAGCTATTCACCACTTATGTTCGCACGAGACCGCGAACACAGTCAGTTCGCCATCAGATCGCGAACTCCTGTCCGCATGCCGATCTCCTCCTGAGACCGCGAACAGCAACCAGCTCGCATACCAGTCTCCTCCTGAGACCGCGAACTGAGACCGCGCGACTAAACCGCGCGACTAAGACCCTTAGTCCGCGAATACCCTCAGAAAGCCCGGTCAGCTACCAGACCGCATTCCGGAGAGAACCTGGATCAACTGTGCGGTCACACCAGACCGCCACAGCCTTGAAGAGGACAGCACGCCATGCGGTCACGCACAGACCGCGCATACCTGAAGACGAACAGCCCGCCACGCGGTCAGAGACAAACCGCGCGACCTCCATCTTCAGCCGTCTTGAACCCATACCAGCGATCAAGCCAGGAGACCGCAGCTAGGCTTAGAAAAGCCAGACTGCAGATGCAGACCGCCAGGCCGTGCGGTCACGTCAGACCGCCCGACCTCCTCCCAGACCGCCCAGGTCCAAAAGCCTCCTTCACTTCCACTTCAACAATTTCAACACTCCCCCTTGAAGTGGGAAGTGGAAACCAGCCCAAGTAGCTCCCTTAGCCGTGTGAACGGCCCCTTTGCCAGCGCCTTTGTGAAGATATCCGCGACATTGTCCGCACTCCGCACATGCCCGACCGAAAGAGATCCCTCCAGCACCTTCTCCCGTATGAAGTGATGCTCGATCTCGATATGCTTGGTCCTCGCGTGACAAACTGGATTGGTTACCAGTTTGAGAGCACTCTCGTTGTCACCGCGTAGCAGAGTCGGCTCCCGAACCTCCTTGTGGACGTCTCCCACCAACCTCCTAAGCCAGATGGCTTCCTGAGATGCTAAGGCTGAAGCCTTGTATTTCGCTTCTGTGGTGGAGACCGATACGGAATCCCGCTTCTTGCTGCACCATGATATAGCCGTAGGGCCCGCCATGAAGACGAACCCAGATGTCGACTTCCGATCATCCGAATCTCCCCCGTAATCAGCATCCATGTATCCATGCACTTCGAAGCCCGCATCCCTCCTGTATAAGAGACCCATGTCCAAGGTCGCCTTGACATACTTCAGAATATTCTTGGCCGCTAGCAGATGAGGTACCCGTGGCTCCGCCATATACCCACTCACTCTGCCTACTACATATGCAATATCTGGCCTCGTGATCGTCAGATAGATCAAGCTCCCAACCAGAGCTCGGAACACCAACGGATCTTGCATAATCCTCCCCTCATCCTTCCGAAGCTTCATAGCCTTCTCCAGAGGTGTAGAGATGCACTTCCCTTCCTTCATGCCGAATCGCTCCACGATTCGCTCCGCATATCCAGCCTGGGACACCAGCACTCCACTTTCCTTCCTCTGCAACTCGAGTCCAAGGAAATGGTGAAGCTCACCTAAGTCCTTCATCTCGAACCTGATAGCCAGCTCGGCCCGAAGCTGAGCTACTTCCTCCTTCGAGTTCCCCGTCACGATCATATCGTCGACGTATAGCAGCACGATGACTTGAAGCTCCCCGCTCTTCTTGACGAACAAGCTTGAGTCTGAGTCTGAAGCACAAAACCCACAGAATAGGAGATATTCTGCGATCTTCCCGTACCACGCCCTCGGCGCTTGCTTCAACCCATACAGGGCCTTCTTCAGCTTGCAGACATGCTCCAGAAAATCCTCAGACACAAAGCCTGGCGGCTGGACCATGAAGATATCCTTGTCAATCTCGCCGTACAAGAAGGCGTTCTTGACGTCGAGCTGCCAAATCTTCCATCCATTGAATGCCGCCAAGGCAATGATAAACCGAACTGAAGTCATTTTTGCCACCGGACTGAATGTCTCCTCATAGTCCTCACCGTAGTGCTGCGAGAACCCCCGAGCCACAAGGCGAGCCTTGTACCGCTCGATGCTGCCGTCAGCCTTCTTCTTGAGCTTGTAGACCCACTTGCATGTCACTGGAGTGGTGCCTTTTGGCTTGGGCACTAGAGACCAGGTCTCATTTTTCTCGAGAGCTTTCATCTCCTCTTGCATCGCAATATCCCACTCCTTCACGCCTCTGGCCTTCTCAAAGCTCGACGGCTCCCTCTCATCCAAGGGACCAGCAAAGAAACATGAGACAAAGCTCACTGCGTTTCCTCCTGTATAGCGATCAGTGGCGGTGATCGCTCGCTTCGACCTCCTCAGCTCATTCCCCTGAACCGCATTGTCTCCAGCTGCTCCTTCTCTAGCTCCCCTTCCAGACGTGCTAGGAGCACCGCTCCCCCTGCTCCTTGAACCAGAAGCCTCCGTCTCAGAACTAGAAACTGATGGACCACCTGGTGACACAGGTAGCTCCACCTGAAGATCCTCCACAGCTTTCTCTGGCATTTCCATCCTGCTTTCTGGTAGCTCCACATCAGAGGACCCCTTGTAGGATGTCACCTCATCGAACACGACGTCGCGAGATACAACAAACCTCCGCATCTCCGGGTCCATGCACTTCCATCCCTTTTTGCGCTCATCGTATCCCACGAAGACTAGTTTCCTTGCTTTCGCATCTAACTTCGTACGAAGCGCATCTGGAACGTGCACATAGCAGGTGGATCCAAACACCCGAAGGTGTGCCACGCTTGGCTTCTCCTTGAACATCATCTCATGCGGGGTCAACATGTTGATGGGGCTCAGAGGCATCCTGTTGATGACGTAGGCAGCACAAGACATTCCCTCCGCCTAGAAGGACTTTGGGATACTCTTGGCATGCAGCCAACACTTGCAGGTTTCCGTCAGATGACGGATCTTCCGCTCTGCAACTCCGTTCTGTTGTGGAGTATGAGCACAAGTGAGCTCCCTCCGGATGCCTGCCTTCCTGCAAAAACTGGAGAACTCAGCAGAGGTGAACTCCCCTCCGTTGTCCGTCCTCAGCTTCTTGATCCGCAGATTCAGCCGACCCTCCACGAGCTCCTTGAACTCCACAAACTTGGCAAGCGCCTCCGCCTTCTCCTTCAGGAAATAAATCCAGACATATCTGGTGTAATCATCGATCAACACCAGCATATATCTGCTGCCTCCGAGGCTTGGGGTAGCAGTTGGTCCCATCAAGTCACCGTGGATGCACTCCAACGGCACACTACACCTTGTCTGCTACTTATCAAACGGCAGTCGATGAGACTTGCCGAACTGACATCCCTCGCAAACATGACCTTCACCGTAGGAAGATAGATTTGGCAGGCCCTTGACCAGACCTCTCACCGCCATAGCTTTCATCTTATCCATCCCCACGTGCCCCAACCTCTCATGCCATATCACGGCACCATCATTCGTCTTCATCTTGTCGACATAAGAACTTGTCGATAAAATGAACAAGTCTTTCGCTCTCCTCCCGACATGGACGACCTCGGCCTTCACGGCCTCTACATTACGTAGAAATTTCACTTCTGTTGGGCCGAACAGAATGTGATACCCAGCGTCAACAGCGTTGGTCACGGAGAAGAGGTTTTTCCTCATACCGGGCACATGATAGACACTCTTCAAGGTTAATGTCCCTCTATCACTGCCCAAGGAAACAACCCCGACCTTCTCGACTGCATGCACAGTATTATCTGCAGTAATGATAGCATTATTATCTGTGTAGGGCTCCGCTGAAGAAAGCTTCGACCCATCCCCGGTGAGGTGATGACCACACCCCGAGTCCACGATCCAGTCCTCCTGATAGTTGATAGGAACCGAGGCTCCAATAGAAGCCGAGAAGGCTCCTCCCCATCCTCCATCAATATGACTGGTCGGTGCTTCCTCCTTCTCAGCAGCATGCCCTGGCTGAGTATTCAGCCTGCAGTCCTTCTTGAAGTGCCCAACCTTCCCGCATTTGTAGCATTTGGGACCTTCCTTCTTCTTCTTCTCCTCAGCCTTAGGAGGATAGCCCCTCTCCTGCTGTCCAGAAGTTGAAGGCCCATAGCCTCCTCCAGTGGTCTTCTTCTTCTTATCCCACTTCTTCTTCTTCCCCGAGAAGAGAACCTCGCCATCTCCCCCAGACACGGACACCCCCGCCATCTGCCTTGCCAGACTTTCCTGCGACGCTAGCAGATTCTCCAGCTCTATCAGAGATGGCTGATTAGCCCAACCCTGCACCGACGTCACAAAGGCCACATATTCCTTCCGCAAGCCGCGGATGATGTGCCTCTTCAGCTTCGCCTCAGAAATTGGCTCATCAGGATCCAGAGCTGATATCTCAGCGCAGAGGTTCTTCATCTTCAGAAAGAAATTTGAGATAGAAAGATCACCCTGAGCCGACCTTGCCAGCTCATTCTCTAAGAACTGTAGCCTCGCTACATTCTTCTTGTTAAACAACCCATCCATGGCTCTCCAGATCTCGGCAGCTGATCCACACCCTAAGATGTGATCAAATAGATCAGGTGAAATGGCACGCTTCAAAGTGAACTCGGCCTTAGCATTGGTCTTTCTCCACGCCCTCACGGTCGGACCATTGTCACCCGCTTCTGTTGCCTTCACCTCTTCTGTCGCATCTCCTCCAACAACCTCCCAGAGGTCCTCCCCTAGAAGATAGCTCTGCATACACGACTTCCACTTCTTAAAGTTAGTCGATGTAAGCATCTCAATCCCAAGACCTCTTGCAAATCCACCTTCCATTGTTCTTCCTCTGGTTCCTTCTTCACAAATGCGATGGCTACTCTAAGTTATTCACTGCTCTATCCACTCCAACCTTCCTCTGATATCATGTGAAAATTTCTCGGATCTTGTGAGAGCAAGCAGGAATAACAACTAGAGATACTAGCCAAAACAACCAGAAACAATCTTAGGCAAACAAACGATCTTTATTGATAGCAAACTTCAATTACAGGGCAAGACATGCTTGACGAGACATGATTTCGTCAGCACAAAACTCTAAAGAGAAATACAAAAACTTAGGATAACTGGAGACCGCCCAAACCGCGCGACCTCCCCTGCGATCTCTGCCAGTTGCAAGACCGCAACTCTCTGCCGACCACAGAACACCACCAGACCGCTGCACAGACCGCTCCCTTCTTCCGACCTCCTGATTCTCCCGAACTCCAGCACCACAACTCCAAGCCGCAGACCGCCCGAACACTTTCAGAGGAAGAGGTGATCGCTGCTGCCCACACTATCCGCAGAAGCTGCACAATAAGAGTTCAATCAGAGACCGCCCGGTCAGAAATAAACAGACCGTAAGAACAAGAGCGAACTCAGCTTACACTTGGTGTGTTATTATGTTTGCTGCAACAGTGGCTCCTATTTATAGGCGTGAGACCTGATCTGGTCACCACCCTATAGATAGGATCACCACCCCCCCAGACCACGCGACCTGACCGGTCACACTGCGCGATCAGCAACATTACTTCTGCTTCATTTTTGGTGAACCCGCCAGCTTCAATGTCGCCATGAGAGACCGCCACTCTCACAGCAGACCGCGACTCCACAAAGAGCTCGCCAGACCGCCAGAAGCTATTCACCACTTGTGTTCGCACGAGACCGCGAACACAGTCAGTTCGCCATCAGATCGCGAACTCCTGTCCGCATGCCGATCTCCTCCTGAGACCGCGAACAGCAACCAGCTCGCATACCAGTCTCCTCCTGAGACCGCGAACTGAGACCGCGCGACTAAGACCCTTAGTCCATGAATACCCTGAGAAAGCCCGGTCAGCTACCAGACCGCATTCCGGAGAGAACCTGGATCAACTGTGCGGTCACACCAGACCGCCACAGCCTTGAAGAGGACAGCACGCCACACGGTCACGCACAGACCGCGCATACCTGAAGACAAACAGCCCGCCATGCGGTCAGAGATAGACCACGCGACCTCCATCTTCAGCCGCCTTGAACCCATACCATCGATCAAGCCAGGAGACCGCAGCTAGGCTTAGAAAAGCCAGACCGCAGATGCAGACCGCCAGGCCGTGCAGTCACGTCAGACCGCCCGACCTCCTCCCAGACCGCCCAGGTCCAAAAGCCTCCTTCACTTCCACTTCAACAATTTCAACAAGAATGTCGTAGCCCAGGAGGTTTGCTACAACCCCTGCCAATACCAGAATGGAAATTCGAGGATATCTGCATGGACTTTGTCCATGGCTTACCCCGATCTCGTGCAGAGAACGACTCGATATGGGTCGTAGTAGATCGCCTCACCAAAGTGGCTCATTTTATCCCGAACAGACAAGGCGACGGTGTCGACATATTGGCCCGGCTATTTATAGAGCAAGTGGTCCGATTTCACGGGGTACCCAAGTTAATCGTGTCTGACCGCGATGGACGCTTCACGTCAAAATAATGGAGGCGAGTGCAGGCTTATCTGGGAACCAGATTAGCTTTTAGTACCGCCTTCCATCCCCAGACCGACGGGCAAATAGAAAGGACGAACCGGACGATGGAAGACCTCCTCCGATTATGCATAGTGGAACACAACGAGCCTTGGGAGCAGTTACTGCCCTTAGTGGAGTTCTCATACAATAACAGCTTCCAGGCGAGCATCAAAATGGCACTTTACGAAGCCCTTTACGGAAGACGTTGTCGAACACCACTATCATGGGCACAGGACGAGGACCCTGAATCTTTGGGAGTCACCTATATCGATGATACCACGGCAGCTATAAGGTTGATTCAAGAACGTATGCTGGAGGCACAGAGTCGTCAAGCCAAATATTATGATGCATGTCATCGGATGGTGGAATTCAACGTGGGAGACATGGTTTTCTTAAAAATTAAACGATGCACGGGATATCTCGAATAAAGAGGCAGAAAAAGCTGGATCCACGCTATCTGGGCCCATATCAAGTCATAGAAAGAGTTGGCCCGGTGGCTTATAGGTTAGCTCTGCCAGCAGAACTGTGAAACCTTCACGACGTATTTCATGTCTCCTCGCTAAGACGTGTTCTACGCCAACCGGAGCAGCATCTACCCACACCACCAACATCAGTACAATCCGACCGATCCGTCCAACTCGAACCAGTGAAGATAGTGGACTCCAAGATCAAAGAACTGTGAAACAAAACCATCACGATGGTCAATATCTTGTGGTCAAACTGTGGACGCGAAGAGTTTACTTGGGAACCAGAGACGCTTGTTCGAGAAAAATACCCGGCACTCTTCCCCCAGGTATATCCTTTAAACCCCTACTTTAGCCAATTTTCGGGGACGAAAATCTCTTTATTTTTATTGGAGGGTTGAGTAGCCCATCCTTGCACAGACGTAACAAACACAGTATACTCCTTCCGCAGGCCTCAGAGTATATGCCTCTTCAGCTTCGCCTCAGAGATCGGCTCATCAGGATCCAAGGCCGAGATCTCTGCACATAGATTCTTCACCTTCAGGAAGAAGGTGAAAATTGACAACTCTCCTTGAGTGGACCGTGCCAACTCATTCTCCAGAAACTGTAGTCGAGCTACATTCTTCTTGTTGAATATCCCATCGAGGGCTTTCCAGATACCAGACGCTGTGTAACATCCCGACTTTTATTGGGCCACTAGAACCTAGTGAGCCCAATAAAAGTAAGCCCGAGCGGTAGAAAACTACCATTTTAAGTAATGTTGCGCGCCGCAACTAAGTCATTGGGGTATAGTGACCAAATGAACCCCGAATTGACTTCCGTCAGTTCCGTTAGACTCGTATGAACAATACGAGCGCAACGGAATTCGTTGCACTTCGATCCGAGGTAGTTTGGAGAAAACGACCATT
This sequence comes from Dactylorhiza incarnata, assembly GCA_033032865.1. NCBI lineage: Eukaryota > Viridiplantae > Streptophyta > Magnoliopsida > Asparagales > Orchidaceae > Dactylorhiza > Dactylorhiza incarnata. The sequence goes on from JAWHQI010000105.1 coordinate 5,353,204, forward strand.
TCGGGTGTCGTAGCGCGCCACTACCTCATTATTATGAATAGTGACCGTACGAACCCCGAATTGACTTCCGTCAGTTCCGTTAGACTTGTATGAACAATACGAGCGCAACAGAATTCGTTGAACTTCGATCTGAGGTCGTTTGGAGAAAACAACCATTTCGGGTGTCATAGCGCGCCACTACCTCATTATTATGAATAGTGACCGTACGAACCCCGAATTGACTTCCGTTAGTTCCGTTAGACTCTTATGAACAATACGAGCGCAACGGAATTCGTTGCACTTCGATCCGAGGTCGTTTGGAGAAAACGACCATTTCGGGTGTCGTAGCGCGCCACTACCTCATTATTATGAATAGTGAACGTACGAACCCCGAATTGACTTCCGTCAGTTCCGTTAGACTCGTATGAACAATACGAGCGCAACGGAATTCGTTGCACTTCTATCCGAGGTCGTTTGGAGAAAACGACCATTTCGGGTGTCGTAGCGCGCCACTACCTCATTATTATGAATAGTGACCGTACGAACCCCGAATTGACTTCCGTCAGTTCCGTTAGACTCGTATGAACAATACGAGCGCAACGGAATTTGTTGCACTTCGATCCGTGGTCGTTTGGAGAAAACGACCATTTCGCGTGTCGTAGCGCGCCACTACCTCATTATTATGAATAGTGACCGTACGAACCCCGAATTGACTTCCGTCAGTTCCGTTAGACTCGTATGAGTAATACGAGCGCAACAGAATTTGTTGCGCCTCGATTCAAGGTCGTATGGAGAGTATGCCATTTTAGGGCTATGCAGACCACATCAGTGCAACACACGAAATATAAAGCGCACGAACCCGGTATCAGCCCCGACAGATCATAGTGGACCCCGGGACCATGGAAGACCCCATCCTAGGTTGACCTCAGTCAAACTCCCCCCCCCCCCCAGCTGGAAATTATTGGAAAATGAAAAAGAAAGGGGGGGAGGAGAGAGAAGCCCCTCCCCCAAAGGAGGGGGCTGCCCATGAATAGGCAGCCCCCCTATTGGGGCAAGGGGGCAGGGGAGAGGGAAGGGAGGGGAGGGGAAGAAAATATCTCCCCCCCCCCCACTCACCCTCCCTTAACCCCACGTGGGGAAAGGAGGAGAGGGGGGGGGGAGACCTCCCCCTTCCTATAAAAGGAGGGCCAAGCCCCTCCTTTCAGAACACCACCCTCCCCCTATCAAGCTCTCCCCCTGCCAGCAAGCTCAGCCACCCCCTCCTCCTCCACCCTGCCGGAGCAAGCCCAGCCAGCCCAAGCCGCCGCCATCTCCCTCCTCCCTCATGGTCGGCCGCGCCTCCAACACCCGAGCCCCCCATCCCCAGGTAGAACCTCCCCCTCCTCCTTCCTATCTCCCGGAGGAGGCCACCCCTCTCCCCGTCGCCGGAGCGCCGCCGGCCGCCGCCCCGAGCCTTGCAAGGCTCGGGGAGGAAGCTGAGCGTGGAAGCCCTCTCCCCCAGCGCCGGTGGTGGCGCTGGGGGACGCAGGTCCCCTCCTAGGGGCCTCGACGCCGGCGCAGGGGAGGCGTTCGGGCCGCCGGAGGACGTAGCCCCGGCGGCTCCCGTGGCCTCCCCCTCTTCCTTTTTCCTGTAGGGGTTAAAACCCCTCCCCTGACGGCGGCCGGCAGCGCCAGGCCGCCGGACCCCCGGTGGAGGTCTGCCCCCTCCCCGGCGCCCCGACCCGGGGCGGCAGGGAGGTCCCTACCCGAGGAGACAGCGATGCGGCCAGCTGCATGGCCCATGCAGGCTGCGCCGCGCCTTCCCCTCCCCTCCTGCTCAAGTTCCCGGTGGGGTCCGGCGGCGCCAGGCCACCGGACCACCACCGGAGTGGCCGCCGACCCCCAGCGCACTGACCGGGTGGCGGCACTGGTGCCCTCCCAGCGGAGGCGGCGGCGCAGCGGGCCTGCATGGCCCATGCAGGCCGCGCCCCCACCTCCTTATTCGCCCTCCCCCGGCGGTGGCCTGGGGCACCAGGCCGCCGGACCACCACCGGAGGAGTCGCCGGCCCCCAGCGCACCGACCGGGGGCGGCGCAGGCCCCTCCGACCGCTGCCCGGCGGCAGCTGGGGCCGCCTTTTGGCGGGGATGGCGGGAGTCGTCCGATCTCCCCCAGGAGATCGGGCGGCCTCCCGCACCTTATCCCCCCCCCCCCCCCCGCCTCAGCTTATGTGCCCCCACAGCGGATCCGCCACTGATCTGTTGTGGGGGCCGCGGCAGGGCGCAGGGTGCAAAACCCCTGCGCCTCTTCCCTGCCCCTATCCGCACCCCAAAACCCCCTGCCCTTCCCCATTTTTCTAAGGAAAAATGGGGCCTTTTCAGAAAAATGTTTCTAAATGAAAAATGTGCCCCACTCTGAGGGGCACCTCCAGTAATTTTTGGGGAATTTTAGGAGTCATTTTACTATTTTTAAACCTAATTATAAAGTTTATTTTAAGGAAATTAGAGCCCAAATGAGTAGGGAAAAATCACCAAAAATTCATATGCCCTAGTTAGGGCATCTTATACCTACTATCAAAATCTCAAATGATAAGCTCTTCATCTGGTCCTTTAAATGCTTTTACAAGCGAAAATAAATGCCCGAAAAAGAGCGAAATTCATCAAAAATGAATCGGCGTCCCCTCGACGCATACTTTTAAACGCTTAATAAAGATTACGTGTATCGATCTAAGGAATTGACTAAGTTCGGAATATCAACGCAAAATCGGAATGAAATCGCGGCGCGGCGCTAGAACTCGATACCGCCGCGGCAATAATAAAGGAACGAACTCGCGACAAAAGAATAAGTGCAGAAACTTTATGAAACGTAAATAAACTCCAGAAATGGAGTAGAACCCCTATGAACGGGGAGAAGAGCAGGATCTCCTCCTACGAACGGAGTCGACGAATGAAGCCTCCTCTTATGGAGTGATTGGACTACTAACCCTTTTTATATGCTTACTGCTTTCTGTACTTTGGTTTAAATCCAGTCTCGCACTGGTCCCCCGCATTTACATTCAGTACTTTCCATTAAATCCAGTCTCGCACTGGTCCCCCGCATTTACATTCAGTACTTTCCTTTAAATCCAGTCTCGCACTGGTCCCCCGCATTTACATTCAGTACTTTCCTTTAAATCCAGTCTCGCACTGGTCCCCCGCATTTACATTCAGTACTTTCCTTTAAATCCAGTCTCGCACTGGTCCCCCGCATTTACATTCTGTACTTTCATTTAAATCCAGTCTCGCACTGGTCCTGTCATTATGGCCTCTGCTTTCGGTCTACTTTTTTGCTTACTATTATGGCCTCTGCTTTCAGCCTACTTTTCTGCTGTCATTATGGCCTCTGCTTTCGGCCTACTTTTCTGCTTACTATTATGGCCTCTGCTTTCGGCCTACTTTTCTGCTGTCATTATGGCCTCTGCTTTCGGCCTACTTTTCTGCTTACTATTATGGCCTCTGCTTTCGGCCTACTTTTCTGCTTATCATTATGGCATCTGCTTTCGGCCTACTTTTCTGCTTACCATTATGGCCTCTGCTTTCGGCCTACTTTTCTGCTTACTATTATGGCCTCTGCTTTCGGCCTACTTCTCTGCTTAGTATTATGGCCCCCTGCTTCCGGCCTAATTTACTTGCTAAATGCAGCGCTGTCGTGGCTATAATACGGTGCTTATCCTCCCTTCTGCGAGGCCTTAGTTGGGGAGAACCCGGAGTCGAGTCCCTCCTCCCAGGTTAGCCCCAAGCAAGGAGCCCTCATACCACTAAGCTTCCCGGTCAGAGGTTGTGGGACCGGTCGAGTAATCTGCCACGTACTTTAAGCGCTTGTTTCATTATTAAGCGGGTGAAGATTGATTGGAAGTGGCGGGTTGGTCAAGCTCGCAGACCGTTCGTACCGGTGCGGGTGGGTTGACGACTCATGGCGATAGGGAGATGTGCACAGCGGGTTATCACCACTCCGAACCTGCAGTTTTACCTCCGCTGGTCGGCCTACAAATCGGTTCGCCGGATGTCGCTCACATTCAGTTGGTACACCAAGTTGTACAGGAGGGCCTGAGTGATACGATACGACTACATTCAGAAGTGGCAAGACTGGCCACTGTCACCGACGGCCACATCGGTGAGGCCCGCGGGGTTAGCTCCCATGCTTGAAGAAAAGCGGTCTAAACTGTGTTGACACAGGATCTTTTTGTGTGCGTACAGGTTTGAATACCTGGGTGTGTGTATGCGCGAAATAGTGTTGCGTATTTACCATACGGCGCGATTACGGATATTAGGGCAGAAGGCCCTATCTATATATATATGTAGATATATATATATATATATATGTAGATATATATATATATGTTTACCTGATGCTAACCCTCTTCCTTGCTTCGGCTATTTTATTTCTACCCTTTAGCCGCCCCCTGGATATGGATTCGGGGAGGGGATGTATTTTCTACTTAGCTCTGTGACTAGCGGTTATTTCTTATAACCAATCACAGGAGATGGGACAGCAAGGAGCCCTCGCACCACAGGATGAGATACCAGCCTTGGAGATGGCCCGTTCGATTACCCCGGCCTCGCCTCCTATCTTCCGCGACGTGAGTCCTAGATTATAGGACTAGACTAGGATCTTTTGTTTCGTCGATGTAGCCCCCGAGGCAGTAGTTGTAAATATTAGGCTTCGGCCCTGTTCCAATATGTGAATATAAGCTGTGTGCTTGTTTTTATGTCTTTCGATTGCTTTCGCTATGCGTTCTGATGTGATGTTATGATTCTTGTGCCTGACAAGGAGACCGCTCGGTGCTTGAAAAGGGTGGGACGTTGCCACCCGGAAAGCGCTAAGTGGTCATCCTTGGGTAGTAAGATCCCCCCTCCCTGAACCAGGTTCAGTTTGGGAAGGGGGGGTCTTACACGCTGACTTGCAACCTATGATGTGGTCGAATAAGTTAGGTGATATTGCTCTCTTCAGAGTGAACTCCGCCTTGGCGTTAGTCTTCCTTCAAGCTCTCATAGCTGGACCATTGTCTACGACAGCTATAACTTCCTCTTGCTCATCTCCTCCAACGACCTCCCATAGGTCCTCTCCAAGCAGGTAACTCTCCATGCAAGACTTCCACTTCTTGTAATTTGTCTGAGTAAGCAACTCAATGCCAAGACCTCTCGCATAGCCTCCTCTGCCGTCCATCTTGGTTGCTCAGTACTTGTAACTCAGTGCTTGTTCCAACCTCCCTATGATATCATGTGAAAATTTTCATGATCTATGGAACACTGAGACAAGTACACCAAGACTGAACAAAAAATACTTCTTTATTGCTTGACAAGTAGTTACAACAATTACAAGAGAATGAGCTGAATACAAGTCGCATACAACTTGATTCACAACAGCCGAAATTAAGGAACAACAACTGGTCGCACACAGAGTCTGCTTCTCCACAACTTGTTAGCGCCTGGCACTAGCGCTAGTGCCTGCGCTATCTCAAACCGCGCGAGCTCGCTGCTTGCACACTCTCCTGATCAGCCCGCAGATGCAGACGCCAGAACACAACAAGTCGCTAGCGCCTGCACTACCCGCTACCGCCTGTGCTATCTCAGCTCGCGCGCTTTGCTTTAGGTCGCTCCGAACTCACTCCGAGTTCACTCCCACTTGAGACCGCCAATTTAGACCACTCAAGCTCTCCTGTCGAACTTACTCTAAGTTCGATCTGACTTAGACCGCCAATAGAGACCACTCAAGTTGACCTCTTTCTCTGATATTCTCTGTAGGGGGATTGTCCCCCTATCTATAGATTCCGAAGCCGCCACCTGGAAGTTGAGCTAGCGTCGGCGCTAGTGCTAGCGCATGTGCTAGCTCACTTCACAATTCTTAACATGATCGGTCTGTGTGAGCGTTAAGCGACCTGTAGCAGTTTGACGTTGTAACATCCCCCCAAACGACTAGACCCCTAGGATGGTTTTGTCATGACTAGGTCATGACAAAACCCTAAGATGCGCAAAGAGAACATAAGAGCTTAGGCTTGAGGCGAAAATCGCCATGGTCTACGGATAGTGATTTCCAGTTACCAAGCCTAGGGTTGGCCTTAGGGCATCGTCGTGACCCATGAACCCACCATGACGTGTCTAACCCATTAAAGGGGTCCCCTCATAGTACCTCAATTACCCAACCATAGAAAGAAAGGGGTATATTGAATACGGCGCTAGCGCCGGCGCTAGTGGCTAGCGCTGGCAGTAGTGGTGGTTTAGGTGAACCGCTGAAACGAACACTGAACCGCTGAGACGGACCAAATGTCGTCGAATCGCTAGCGCAGGTGCTAATGCTAACGCAGGCGCTAGCGCTAGCACTGGCGGTAGCGGTAGCGTCTGACGGTTGCCGAACCGACAAGTGTTACGCCGTCGAGGGGCTAACGCTGGCACTAGCGTCAGCGGTAGCTAAATCGATGGGAGACGGCTGAGACTCATTTTGCTGGCCAAATTCATGACCAAGGGAGTCCAAAAGTCCTCCCAATTGATAAGGGTTCATTCCCCCTATCAATTAGAAGAATATTAAGAGTTTTTCCAACCTTTAAGGAGGGTGAAATTAGTGACCTTTGGAGATGGCCGAAATTTTCACCATGAATGGTGTTAATGAAGGAATCCCAAGCTTCATCTCCCCCCCACCAGGATTTGGCTCTATAAAGGGCTCAGGGGGTGGAGGGAATGAGTTTCCCCCATTTTCTAGAAGAATTATCATACCTAGGCACCTACCGCATGGCACCCAGGAGCTCTCTACCAACCATGGTAGACCGGCGATCGACGCGACTACAAGCCGCAATTCAGGTCCTCCCCTCTTGTAAGATCCCCCTCCCGGAACACAAAACACGGTCGAGGGGAGTCTTATGCCCAGGACAGCCGCCTTGCGGAAGCGCTAGCACACGAGCTAGCCTCCCCCACAAGACGCCTATCCTGCCGGCTAAACCAACTACACAACGCCAACCCATCAATGAAAGAAAGTATTAAAAACCAAAGATTCACAATAAGTAATAATGTCCAAATCAGAGTATAAGAAAGACAGAAAGCTACACAAGCTCCTGCAAATCATCAGAGTAACCAGCTAAATGCCCCAAGGGCTACATCTCAAAACACTCACCCGCCTCTGACACTGACGACCGCTAAGGTACCATAAACCCCAGGCCTGCACACCTGACCTGGCTGGCCCCCGGTGTTGAACGCTGCTACACCACTGAATGTACTCCTAAAAAGAGGGACGTAGCAACCGTTAGTCATAAAGACTAAGTGGCTTCCCATCCGCTCCCCTGGCGACTCCAAGGCACCGGGCGGAAGGAAAGGAAGAAAAGCTGCAATATATCAGTAATATGCAAAGCAGGTGACGGGGAAAGTAAACTAGTATATACACTAATTCTAAGCTACACAAGTATAAAAGGGGCTAATCTAATCATGTATAAGCAGGAGTATAATAAATGTGTACAGCAGTCAATAAACAGTAAGTAAAGCAGGTAAAGCAGGTAAAGCAAGGCAGTAAGAACAATAGCGATAAGTAATCAATCTCGTACCCTAACTTATATGAATGCCCATACAAACTTATAAGTTAGGATTTCCAGGAATTATAACTCATCATATAAAAGAGCTCATACTAATTTATATGATGAGAATCCGCAAGTGCGTATGTTATGCTATGCCATGAATGTTTTATGCAATGAAACCCACACACACGACTCTATGCGCATAGACCTTTGTAGTTCCCTCTGTTTGAAAGGAAGCCAACCTCTCGGGTACCAACCGCTGTGACACACGGTGGTAGCAGACCGGGCCGTCCACTCCTAGGCGGGTATGCACACTACCAGGCCTAGACCGCGTACGCCTCGACGCTAAACAACCGCGGAGCTATGCGTACTCTTTGCTGGAGTCCACCAGGCTTTGAGCTAAGTGGAAGGTTTCTTCGAGGAATTGTCGTCCCGACACGCAGACAAGCTGGCCCCTCAGACCCCAACACACCCGCTAAGTCCACGTACCGCGGTCGGTGTGACGACCTGCCTAGTACCGAAGACCTGCCACAATTATCTAAGAACTAACGGGGTTATCCTCCCCTCGAGCCTCCAGCTCGTCCAACCCAGTATACCACACACCTGTCACTCCCACCCTGGGAGGAGATACATAAATCCAATCTTACCCTACTATGGCTACTCTTGCCTACTTTAAATGTTATTGCAATTTAGGGTTAATCTTGGACTTCCCGAGGGTTACCCTGTAAGGGGCTAGCTACGGTACTAGGAACTACAATGGGATGACACCCCAAAGTTCCCTTTCTCAAGACACTTAGTATTATTGGTATCTACCCATAAGATTACCCTCTTATCATTTCACTTGAATTAACCTCAGTGCTTTATGACCCTCTAAGGGGAAAGACGATCTTTCGTCAATCCCGAGCACAGCCTTACACATGGCTCACCAAGCTCTCTCATCACCTAAACTCCTTTTTGGTGACTTCAACCTCTTCATCCAAATCAGGTACACCAACTACCTCCCATTCTCACCTAATGGTCTACAAGTTATCTCCATTCTACTGTTTTACTATTCGCAGACCAAATGAGTTATATGAACCACATAAGGGGAGGTACTACAAATATTCATCCAATTGACTCTAGATTATTACCAGAAGACTATCATGATATTATAAGACTAAGCTCGGCTTTTACTCAAGGGTTGTTTCTCATCCAACCCTGGGATTTCACTACTTACCTTGCATGTTTATCAATCATATTACTTGTTATATCACATTTGAGTACGATGCCTACTCGTTTAGGGAACTCATAACCTCAACTCCGCATATGACTGCTTGTGCATTCATCCTAATCTCACACATGATTCCGAGGATCTTGCATGTGATCCCTTCGATATACTACAATCATTACCGACGTCTTCTTATTCAATTACCGATGATAAATCACCTTAAATCCGTACGAGAATACCCACTAAATTTATTGTAATCATAAACAATCATCATTAGTGACAAATACCTTCAATGATTATCACAGCATCGGTTCAACTATATTTCTTGCGATCCTAAGGATTAAGCATTAATAACAATACTTTAATTTGTTATCGCATCATCGAGGTGCACATTCGATCATCATCCGCGAAGTGTTAAATCTATGATCTGTCCGCTAACATTTTATTAATAAATCACAATTTCAGAATGATGTACCCAAACAGGACAGCCCTCGAGAATTGGATTTCGGGGAGCTACACTCCTCCGAAAATATCGTGTCGCCCCATTTTGGAAAGGTCTCTCTGATAGCTACAACTTTCATGTTCGCTCCAAGAACTGAGAAACCGGCCACTAGTAATCCCACCGTATGCAATCATGAACATCAACTCACCCAAGCAATACCATGTAATTACCTTGTGCTATCAAGCACCCTTGGACATCAACTTAGTCCCTTCTTATCATGCTTCGAAAAACATCTCAAGGCATTCCTGGCCTTAGCATAAACATTTCAAAGCACCACCGGCCTGCACATAAACAATTCAAGGCACCACCGGCCTGCACATAACGTTCAACAACGTTCCAACAAAAGTAGGGCGATAGCGTGTTCATACATGGTAATTCTCTATCATGATTCTACGGGACTACTAGTGCGCATTTCCAATCATACACATTCCCTTAAGAATTTATCCCAACATCAATATCTCTAAAATCACTGTCACCGTGCCTCATCATCTATAACATGATTCGTATATGACATTAATTTATCCGAACTTCCGACTTAGCATTTACATCACAGTTAAGACATTCAACGGAAGATTAATAACTTTAAAAACGACGCACCCAAAAATTACAAAACTTCACAAGGATGATTATAATCTTGATAATAATCACTCCACCAATTTTCATGAGCGTCGAAGCAATATTTTGGGAGATATTCATAAATTACCGTAATCGAGTATGATACGACACTGTTCAGTAAAACAGACATTCAGAAAGCTCTACTCAACCAAAAATTATGATTAACCCCAATCTGGAAAGCTAAGAAGAAGAGCTACAACTTTTATGTTTACCTCAAAACCCAGAACTTAGTGTTTCATACCCAAAATCCTCATTGAAGTCAACAGCCCAAACCTGGACAGAAAACAGAGCACAAAATCCTGATTTAATTCTCTGGACAGTCCACTCGACTGGACATCTAGAGAGCTATAGGTCACCCTAGAAAACGTGTAACCTATCGTTGGAAAGCTCTCTTCAAGGGCTACAACTTTCATGTTGAGCCCGAGAGTCAATTTCAGTGGGATTATGCCCATAAATGGGCTTGAAGCCGACTGTAACCAGTTTTACCTTAACAAGGGTGCACCTAGCACTTATACAAAATCATTATGACCCTTCATGAAGTAACATAACTCCACCCTCCTCCAGAAATAATCAGGGTTCACAAGGCCCTAAATATTTCTCATCCAGAATCAAACCCTAACAGAATTTCTTCCAAAAAAAATACCAAATCAAAATTGTCTTTTGTCATAGGAGCAAACCTTAGCACCTTCCTCATCGATCTCACTCCATGGACCACGGCCATGCGCAAAATCAGATCCTATCTCCACCTTTTGGTGATAAGAAATGATTCTAAGGAACTTCGCGGCAAGCGGTGCCCTAAATCGGAAGTTCCATGTGGTGACCTAAGAGAAAACTCCATTAATCTCTCATGAGAAGCTCTTTTGAGCCCTCATCTCACCTAGCGTGATCTAGAAAACTAGCACCAAGGGAGAGGGGAGGAAGTCACCTGAGTGTCCATGCATGCAACCCAATAGCCGCGTATGCGGCGTTTGGGCGTCGCTCCCGGCCGTGGTTGGATCTCGTCGATCCGGATCTCGTCGGACGTCGCCAAAGAGGAGTCGTCCCCTTGAGTGGGCTGTTTTGGAAGAAAACGGGGAGGGGCTTATTGGAGAAGAAGAGATCTTGTTGGAAGCTCGCCGGAAAAACTAGATCTAGACGGTGGATGGTGGTGTTATCGCTGGGAACTTTAAGAGAAGGGATTTGGAGAAGCTTCACTGCCGGAAAATGGAGGATGGGAGGCAGTTTTGCTGGAGAAACTCGCTGATGATGCAAGGAGGCGGCGTTTTGAAGCTTGTCAACGAAAGATCGAGAGGAGGCCCACGGTTTTCTGTTGGGGTCTCACCAAAAATGGATGGGAGCAACCCGCAGATTTCGGTGGAGGAGATCGCCGGAGTTGAGAGCTGGGTGGCTCGGAAGAGGCTCGATTTGCTGCCACGAGGTAAGCGGTCGTCGGATCTGGAAGAGAGGAGATACAGGAGGAGAGCTCGCCGTGAGGAGGAGCTGCGACTTTGGAACAAGTGAAGCTCGTCGGAGTGGGAGGATGAGGTGGCGGAGCTCGGCCTTGGAAGAGTTTGCCGGAGAGGGAAGAGGAGAGGTGGCCGGAGCTTGGAGCTTTAAGGTGGCCGGCCATGGTGGGGAGGAGAGCTTGACGGCGCGAGTGAGGGGAGATCGGCTCTGGTAAGTTCTAACCTAATTTACATTTATATATATAATATATATTATAAAAAGAAAATAATAATAATAATAATAATAATAATAATAATAATAGTAATGTTATTATTATTGACTAAAACGCTCGCACAATGCCGTAGAGAACGCGGAATTTGGCCCAAAAGGGCTCGTTACGACCGTCTCGCTGACACGCATCCACCGGGACGATCCGAGATTAATTCCGAGTTTGTTTGCTCATTTTATGCTTGTCGGAGCGTGTACGGCCTAATTTTGCGTCGCGTCAAAACTCGTCGAACGACGTCGGAATTTCAAACGGACGACTCTGTTGGATTCGTATCATCATTACGAGTCCAACAAAACTGACTGGGGTCCATTCCGGGGTCGTTTGTTCGATTGCACATTTTGGTTAAATATGCTATTCGCAGACCACAATAATAAATTCGCCGATTCTCATCAGAATCGAGCGCGGACAGTTTTGTTGAACTCGTATAGACTTCACGAGTCTAACAAAACTGACTGGGGTGAATACCGAGACCGTCTGCTGCATATCGCCTTTTGGATAAATATGCTATTCGCAGACCACATTAATAAATTCGCCGATTCTCATCAGAATCGAGCGCGGACAGTTTTGTTGAACTCGTATAGACTTCACGAGTCTAACAAAACTTACTGGGGTGAATACCGAGACCGTCTGCTGCGTATCGCCTTTTGGATAAATCTGCTATTCGCAGACCACGTCATTTAAGCTAACGTACGTACTATAAATCCTTCGAGGCGGTACGCCTCCTTCGAGTTTTATCGCTCAAGTTATGCTCTCCGGACGGCTCGGATCCCAATACAGCAAACATCGGGACAAAGAATAGAATTGGTACTCGCCACATTCGTCGAGTGCACTTCCCCGGCTCAGTTGCAAGCCTGGCCCTCAGTACACCCCGAGCCCGAGTCAACTCGCGTGACTAAAAAACGCGCACAAGGGGTCTAGCTCGAATCAGGATGTTACAAATCTAATAAACGAAGAAATAATTTCGTCCCCGAAATTTTAGGTTGAGGCTATGAGGATTTTCTGAACGAGAGTAAAATATACTCATCATATTCATTCATAGGCACTTCATCCATAATAATTTCAAGATTATATATGCATTCTCAATTGTTGCGATTTATACATAGGAACTAGATTGCATGCACACTCTTGCCCTGTGAAGTCATACGAACTAATAATGACACACACTATTTCAAAAACCACTACATCAGTCTAACTGATTATGTTGTGATTTAATCTCAAGCACACAACATACAAGGGAACATTTAGCAAGGGCTTGGTGTGAACGGCATCAAGCAGGCTATTTATATATAAAAGCACGATGCAACAGGCTACCACTACCAACATCTATATCGCTGTACAGGTTCTGCAAACCAACAAGACTGCCGAGCCACCAGCTCGTTTACACCTTGCAGGACTAGATCTCAAAACACTATATCTCTATAGCAGGTGTCATCAACAGTTGTCTTGCATCAATATCATACTGGTTTTTTCAAGAGTCTCCAACACGCATCCTTGGTAATTTTATTTAGTTTACAATATCATTATATATGTACGCAAACCAGTGCATAGACACCACTGTTGTGAATTTGTTAACTTAACAACCACGTTGTAAAACCTTAGCACTATGAGTGCTACGATATAAACCAATTATCCTAAATATGTCACTTATAAACACACCTCATTGATCAACAATCAAATACAACTCCAACTCAACAAATTTCAAGGCGTCCCCCAAAATTTGTCGCGCGGTCATCGGACCGACCATTGATCACTGAGAGGCACTACAACACTATCAAGAGGATTCAAGATTTCACTTACTACACCCATAAGGTTCTAATAATGGAACTCATGCTATTAAAACCCAAGGACTACCACCAAGTCCTTACCATCACATCAGGATGTCATCGCATCCTTCATATAGCATTGACATCCATCTAAAACCGTGGTAAATTTTACTCAACGTCACCCACAAAGGTCCTAATTGGCACTCAGCAGGGTGTATTCATATCCTCAATTACCCAGCTATATGATTTATCTAGGCGTGCATGTATGAAAACTCGACAACCTCGGTGTATTTCTCAAAAGGTTTTAGATCGCCATTTCTCCTTGGTCTACGTCTCTGCATAACCTTCGATCAGAGCAACGACATAACCATCCTTTAGGTACTCACATCTGTCATTCTGGTAGGGGACTCAACGTAATCCAAAATTTGGTGTTTAACCATCCACCTTGATTAAAATGACTCATTCATCAAGGTGTACCTAATTCTAATATCGTCGACTTGTAACAACTTAGATGAGAAAACCTCATTATAGCAAGGCTAAGTGAAACAGTCTGCAAAGATTTTTAACTCCCGGTGAAACCTCAGTTGGTCCATTAGCTAGGCCAATAAACGAAGAAATAGGATTAGCCCCCATACGTTTTTGGGCTAAATTTCTTCCACCGCCCATATGGTACATTCTTCTCACGTATGGGCACAACCTTAGGGGTAAACCTTCCTCGACTTAGAGTTCTTACCCTATAGATCCCCGCAACGACGCACTCAAATACCAACCGGGATGTAGAAAATCAAATTTTTACGGTGACGACCAAGCTGCATCTCATTGTAATGAGAGCATGCACCAATAACATCCAATCACCCGGTACATTTATATATGTTTGAACTTAACATGAACTAAGGTGCAAGGCTCGGGATGATCTTCCCTTCGACACAAGTTATGCAGACTACCAAAAGTAGGGCATACTTCACATATGGTAAACACAATCAAATCCACTACAACCGCCCTACCATCCCTGCCAACGATCATCCATGGCATGCATGTTTATTTATAAAAACTTTTATGATTTTAGATCATCAAACAATTCATATTAATCTTGTCGACTCCATCGCCGAACACTTATTAATTTCCAATGCCAAGTAATTACAACACTAAGGGAATGTTCACCAAAAAAAATTTCCAAACTCAGGGGTAGTTTATCATCATACCAACAATGTATGCACAAAGGTTCAATAACTTCTCAGCTATAATGTTATTATAACATCGCCGCATATCCCCAAAATGTAGATTTACTACTCTCCTCATTACCTATCCACATAAACTTAGAACAATATAGAGAAAATAATCATCTTCAAAAATATTTTTCCTCTCTTATTCCGCTAATAAAAATCCTATCAACCCAAACATGGCCTTAGCAGTCTGCTTTGCTTAAGATGAATTAACTCTCAGGGGTCAAAACTTCCAATGCCAAAAATTACAAAGATTCTAACTCCTCAAGGGATCCAAGACGGTACATAACTAGCCCAATAAACGAAGAGATAAGCCCTCGTATCTCTTCGACTGAGTTTCTTCTACCACCAATATAACACATTCATCCCAAAATGAGTCTTCTCTGGATCTGAATTCTTATCATATCTCCTTCATATGAAACCTTCTACATAAATAGAAGTGACCACGTAGAGTATAAAAGACATGCTTGGTGGTCTCTCACTAAGTTGGTAATAGACTACAAGCACCACTCTCGTTGAAATTGGCCTAATTTTTGTGTAAGGTGATAATATTACTCCATATCTAGGGTAGAAATCTCAGGGTATGAGTCTCCAGCATTTACACTTACGCTAAACTCTTCCCTTAGTCACTCAAGGTCACTTATTGCTTGGCCCAATCATCCCCAAGATCCGTATAAGTCTAGCATACGTCACGACCTATCCTGCTAAGTCGAATAAAATGGTATCCTAGTTAGGTTGGCATCAATCCTATGCCAAACCAACTCTAATGGTTGGAATGGGAATACCCATTACTGTCTCGGAGAGAGCCAGCATTTGTATGTAAGGGTACGAGTTTGGCATAGGTTGGCACTATCTATAGAAAAAAGCGGACATACTTATTGTGAATTACACATGGGCACACCACCGCTTCCGCTGCATCAGTTTGTCCTCAAACTGATCTAGCTAGCAGGGGTGACCTAGTGTTCTAATGGACTTCTTTATCTCAGGATCGTTGCAAGCTGATACCATTTGAAAGATCCCCCTCCCGGAACACAAAACACGGTCGAGGGGAGTCTTATGCCCAGGACAGCCGCCTTGCGGAAGCGCTAGCACACGAGCTAGCCTCCCCCACAAGACGCCTATCCTGCCGGCTAAACCAACTACACAGCGCCAACCCATCAATGAAAGAAAGTATTAAAAACCAAAGATTCACAATAAGTAATAATGTCCAAATCAGAGTATAAGAAAGACAGAAAGCTACACAAGCTCCTGCAAATCATCAGAGTAACCAGCTAAATGCCCCAAGGGCTACATCTCAAAACACTCACCCGCCTCTGACACTGACGGCCGCTAAGGTACCATAAACCCCAGGCCTGCACACCTGACCTGGCTGGCCCCCGGTGTTGAACGCTGCTACACCACTGAATGTACTCCTAAAAAGAGGGACGTAGCAACCGTTAGTCATAAAGACTAAGAGGCTTCCCATCCGCTCCCCCGGCGACTCCAAGGCACCGGGCGGAAGGAAAGAAAGAAAAGCTGCAATATATCAGTAATATGCAAAGCAGGTGACGGGGAAAGTAAACTAGTATATACACTAATTCTAAGCTACACAAGTGTAAAAGGGGCTAATCTAATCATGTATAAGCAGGAGTATAATAAAGGTGTACAGCAGTAAATAAACAGTAAGTAAAGCAGGTAAAGCAAGGCAGTAAGAACAGTAGCGACAAGTAATCAATCTCATACCCTAACTTATATGAATGCCCATACAAACTTATAAGTTAGGATTTCCAGGAATTATAACTCATCATATAAAAGAGCCCATACTAATTTATATGATGAGGATCCGCAAGTGCGTATGCTATGCTATGCCATGAATGTTTTATGCAATGAAACCCACACACACGACTCTATGCGCATAGACCTTTGTAGTTCCCTCTGTTTGAAAGGAAGCCAACCTCTCGGTACCAACCGCTGTGACACACGGTGGTAGCGGACCGGGCCGTCCACTCCTAGGCGGGTATGCACACTACCAGGCCTAGACCGCACGTACGCCTCGACGCTAAACAACCGCGGAGCTCTGCGTACTCTTTGCTGGAGTCCACCAGGCTTTGAGCTAAGTGGAAGGTGTCTTCGAGGAATTGTCGTCCCGACACGCAAACAAGCTGGCCCCTCAGACCCCAACACACCCGCTAAGTCCACGTACCGCGGTCGGTGTGACGACCTGCCTAGTACCGAAGACCTGCCACAATTATCCAAGAACTAACGGGGCGATCCTCCCCTCGAGCCTCCAGCTCGTCCAACCCAGTATACCACACACCTGTCACTCCCACCCTGGGAGGAGATACATAAATCCAATCTTACCCTACTATGGCTACTCTTGCCTACTTTAAATGTTATTGCAATTTAGGGTTAATCTTGGACTTCCCGAGGGTTATCCTGTAAGGGGCTCGCTACGGTACTAGGAACTACAATGGGATGACACCCCAAAGTTCCCTTTCTCAAGACACTTAGTATTATTGGTATCTACCCATAAGATTACCCTCTTATCATTTCACTTGAATTAACCTCAGTGCTTTATGACCCTCTAAGGGGAAAGACGATCTTTCGTCAATCCCGAGCACAGCCTTACACATGGCTCACCAAGCACTCTCATCACCTAAAATCCTTTTTGGTGACTTCAACCTCTTCATCCAAATCAGGTACACCAACTACCTCCCATTCCCACCTAATGGTCTACAAGTTATCTTCATTCTACCGTTTTACTATTCACAGACCAAATGAGTTATATGAACCACATAAGGGGAGGTACTACAAATATTCATCCAATTGACTCAAGATTATTACCAGAAGACTATCATGATATTATAAGACTAAGCTCGGCTTTTACTCAAGGGTTGTTTCTCATCCAACCCTGGGATTTCACTACTTACCTTGCATGTTTATCAATCATATTACTTGTTATATCACATTTGAGTACGATGCCTACTCGTTTAGGGAACTCATAACCTCAACTCCGCACATGACTGCTTGTGCATTCATCCTAATCTCACACATGATTCCGAGGATCTTACACGTGATCCCTTCGATATACTACAATCATTACCGACGTCTTTTTATTCAATTATGGATGATAAATCACCTTAAATCCGTACGAGAATACCCACTAAATTTATTGTAATCATAAACAATCATCATTAGTGACAAATACCTTCAATGATTATCACAGCATCGGTTCAACTATATTTCTTGCGATCCTAAGGATTAAGCATTTATAACAATACTTTAATTTGTTATCGCATCATCGAGGTGCACATTCGATCATCATCCGCGAAGTGTTAAATCTATGATCTGTCCGCTAACATTTTATTAATAAATCACAATTTCAGAATGATGTACCCAAACAGGACAGCCCTCGAGAATTGGATTTCGGGGAGCTACACTCCTCCGAAAATATCGTGTCGCCCCATTTTGGAAAGGTCTCTCCGATAGCTACAACTTTCATGTTCGCTCCAAGAACTGAGAAACCGGCCGCTAGTAATCCCACCGTATGCAATCATGAACATCAACTCACCCAAGCAATACCATGTAATTACCTTGTGCTATCAAGCACCCTTGGACATCAACTTAGTCCCTTCTTATCATGCTTCGCAAAACATCTCAAGGCATTCCTGGCCTTAGCATAAACATTTCAAAGCACCACCGGCCTGCGCATAAACAATTCAAGGCACCACCGGCCTGCACATAACGTTCAACAACGTTCCAACAAAAGTAGGGCGATAGCGTGTTCATACATGGTAATTCTCTATCATGATTCTACGGGACTACTAGTGCGCATTTCCAATCATACACATTCCCTTAAGAATTTATCCCAACATCAATATCTATAAAATCACTGTCACCGTGCCTCATCATCTATAACATGATTCGTATATGACATTAATTTATCCGAACTTCCGACTTAGCATTTACATCACAGTTAAGACATTCAACGGAAGATTAATAACTTTAAAAACGACGCACCCAAAAATTACAAAACTTCACAAGGATGATTATAATCTTGATAATAATCACTCCACCAATTTTCATGAGCGTCGAAGCAATATTTTGGGAGATATTCATAAATTACCGTAATCGAGTATGATACGACACTGTTCAGTAAAACAGACATTCAGAAAGCTCTACTCAACCAAAAATTATGATTAACCCCAATCTGGAAAGCAAAGAAGAAGAGCTACAACTTTTATGTTTACCTCAAAACCCAGAACTTAGTGTTTCATACCCAAAATCCTCATTGAAGTCAACAGCCCAAATCTGGACAGAAAACAGAGCACAAAATCCGAACTTCCAACTTTTATGTTGGAAAGCTCTCTTCAAGGGCTACAACTTTCATGTTGAGCCCGAGACTCAATTTCAGTGGGATCATGCCCATAAATGGGCTTGAAGCCGACTGTAACCAGTTTTACCTTAACAAGGGTGCACCTAGCACTTATACAAAATCATTATGACCCTTCATGAAGTAACATAACTCCACCCTCCTCCAGAAATAATCAGGGTTCACAAGGCCCTAAATATTTCTCATCCAGAATCAAACCCTAACACAATTTCTTCCAAAAAAAATACCAAATCAAAATTGTCTTTTGTCATAGGAGCAAACCTTAGCACCTTCCTCATCGATCTCACTCCATGGACCACGGCCATGTGCAAAATCAGATCCTATCTCCACCTTTTGGTGAGAAGAAATGATTCCAAGGAACTTCGCGGCAAGCGGTGCCCTAAATCGGAAGTTCCATGTGGTGACCTAAGAGAAAACTCCATTAATATCTCATGAGAAGCTCTTTTGAGCCCTCATCTCACCTAGCGTGATCTAAAAAACTAGCACCAAGGGAGAGGGGAGGAAGTCACCTGAGTGTCCATGCATGAAACCCAATAGCCGCGTATGCGGCGTTTGCGCGTCGCTCCCGGCCGTGGTTGGATCTCGCCGATCCGGATCTCGTCGGACGTCGCCAAAGAGGAGTCGTCCCCTTGAGTGGGCTGTTTTGGAAGAAAACAGGGAGGGGCTTATTGGAGAAGAAGAGATCTTGTTGGAAGATCGCCGGAAAAACTAGATCTAGACGGTGGATGGTGGTGTTATCGCTGGGAACTTTAAGAGAAGGAATTTGGAGAAGCTTCACTGCCGGAAAATGGAGGATGGGCGGCAGTTTTGCTGGAGAAACTCGCTGATGATGCAAGGAGGCGGCGTTTTGAAGCTTGTCAACGAAAGATCGAGAGGAGGCCCACGGTTTTCTGTTGGGGTCTCACCCAAAATGGAGGGGAGCAACCCGCAGATTTCGGTGGAGGAGATCGCCGGAGTTGAGAGCTGGGTGGCTCGGAAGAGGCTCGGTTTGCTGCCACGAGGTAAGCGGTCGTCGGATCTGGAAGAGAGGAGATACAGGAGGAGAGCTCGCCGTGAGGAGGAGCTGCGGCTTTGGAACAGGTGAAGCTCGCCGGAGTGGGAGGATGAGGTGGCGGAGCTCGGCCTTGGAAGAGTTTGCCGGAGAGGGAAGAGGAGAGGTGGCCGGAGCTTGGAGCTTTAAGGTGGTCGGCCATGGTGGGGAGGAGAGCTTGACGGCGCGAGTGAGGGGAGATCGGCTCTGGTAAGTTCTAACCTAATTTACATTTATATATATAATATATATTATTAAAAGAAAATAATAATAATAATAATAGTAATGTTATTATTATTATTGACTAAAACGCTCGCACAATGCCGTAGAGAACGCGGAATTTAGCCCAAAATGGCTCGTTACGCACCGTCTCGCTGACACGCATCCACCGGGACGATCCGAGATTAATTCCGAGTTTGTTTGCTCATTTTATGCTTGTCGGAGCGTGTACGACCTAATTTTGCGTCGCGTCAAAACTCGCCGAACGACGTCGGAATTTCAAACGGACAACTCTGTTGGATTCGTATCATCATTATGAGTCCAACAAAACTGACTGGGGTCCATTCCGGGGTCGTTTGTTCGATTGCATATTTTGGATAAATATGCTATTCGCAGACCACAATAATAAATTCGTCGATTCTCATCCGAATCGAGCGCGGACAGTTTTGTTGAACTCGTATAGACTTCACGAGTCTAACAAAACTGACTGGGGTGAATACCGAGACCGTCTGCTGCATATCGCCTTTTGGATAAATATGCTATTCGCAGACCACATTAATAAATTCGCCGATTCTCATCAGAATCGAGCGCGGACAGTTTTGTTGAACTCGTATAGACTTCACGAGTCTAACAAAACTGACTGGGGTGAATACTGAGACCGTCTGTTGCGTATCGCCTTTTGGATAAATCTGTTATTCGCAGACCACGTCATTTAAGCTAACGTACGTACTATAAATCCTTCGAGGCGGTACGCCTCCTTCGAGTTTTATCGCTCAAGTTATGCTCTCCGGACGGCTCGGATCTCGATACAGCAAACATCGGGATAAAGAATAGAATTGGTACTCGCCGCATTCGTCGAGTGCACTTCCCCGGCTCAGTTGCAAGTCTGGCCCTCAGTATACCCCGAGCCCGAGTCAACCCGCGTGACTCAAAAACGCGCACAAGGGGTCTAGCTCGAATCGGGATGTTACACCTCTCGTCTATTTCTTAGTGGGTAGATCATATCATTTTGGCCCCTAGATTTGGGGCCAATTGGTCTTGAATCGGCATGGCCGGAAGCTTGTGATCAAGCTTTCTTCCCTCGTTAAAATTTTTGATTCCGGCCGGCCAACCACCGTACATCGTCGGCCGCCACCTCAACGGAGGTGGTGGAGGCATTGGCCGACCGGGAGAGTGTCTAGGTGGCTGGGAAATCACCTCCCAAGTTGCTACATGACGGGCCAACCGTGGTCGTTGGATGATTTGAGAAGATGAAGGGATGCCCTCTGTTTGTGTTTTAAGATCCATGCAAGTTATGTAGTGATATATTTGTTATTCCTATTTTTATCTCTTTACTGGCAGTAGTTTGAAATAATTATAGAAAATACTTACTGCCCCCTGATGAAAAAGTGGCCAACACCAAAGTTGTAGCCCTTGGTGTGTACTTTAATTTAAAATTTGTTTCAGCCCAAAAAGAATACTGTAGCTCCCTGTAGAGCCATTTTGGTGGGGCTGGTCCTTGGGGTGGGACCGCCACTATTTCTTAAGTAACTTTTGATGGGATAGTGATATTGGCTTGAAATTTGAAACATAGGATGTTCATACCTACACCCTTAACATATCCAAAAATGGGAATTTTTGGAGAACGTTTTTCTAAGGATTTTGTAAAAATTTAATAAATCATATATTAATTAATTTTAGGGTCTAATTACATCCAATCCCCTCCAAATTTTTGTGGGAGGTCCTTTGGGTCATGATATGACACTGGTAAAAATTCCAGCCTAGTTGGGACTGATTTGGTTCGGTAATTAATTAATCCAAGTTTGGTCAAACTATGCCTATTTAGGTCAAAAGTGCTCTTTGTGGATTTAAGGGGTCAACCCTCATCCAAAAGTGATGAAACTTTGGTCACTGGTTTAGGGTCACATAAAAGACCCCCATGAGTGGTTTGGGGTGGTTTGGGATGGATGTGCACTAGAACCTTAGTTCTAACACTAGGGTTGCACTTTGAGCCTTGTGAAGGGCATATGCTTATATGTCCTTGAACGAGCATGAAACTTGGTAGATAAGTTCATAGGGTGTAAATATGCTCTATGAAATTTTATGAGAATTTTAAGAACACTTATCATCTCTGATTTAGGTTATAACCTTTTTGGGTAGCCTTCTTATAAAAGGAATTTACATGCTCAAATTATCCTGTATGTTGATGAAAGTTTGGAAGATTACATTAAATCATGATATAGACCCCTAGTAATTTTTGTGTAATTATTGAATTGATTTAATTAGCACTTCATTTTGTCTTAGGAATATATTAAATAAATGAGGACCAAATATCCTCTGAAAAATTATAAAACTTGGTGGTAGGATATTTTAGGGCATTATAGATCTCTGTGAATTTTTGTATAATTTTTGGAATAATTTATCAGTAGGTTACTTCACAACTTTTCCTAGTATGAGTTTACTTGGAATATTTAGCAATGCGACTAATTAGTTTTGATAAATTCTGAAATTTAGCAAGTAGATTTTTCTGATTAATATGAGGGTCTGGTAATTTTCCCATAATTTTTGGACAAGTATTTTTTGACTAATTAGTTTTGGTGGTTCCTTCTTAAAATTCTAATTTGGGGTAATTATTCAATATTATATTTAGAGGCTAACTCCTTACTGAAAAATTGTAATATCCTGTATTTACTATTATTTTGACATCATAGATTTTCCATAATTTTATGGGGGCCATATCATAAGAAGATTTTACACTTCATGTTCAATTTCATACTTGGACAATGTTGGAGAAATTATAATAAATGTCAAATAATTAAGGAAAATATGATCATCTGGATTTAGTCTTAGAATATCATGATAGACTCCCAGTAATAATCTTGAGTCAGTTGGATGAATATTTGGGGTACCTCCTCTTACGCAACTCATATAACTTATTTGGTCTGCGTATAGTAAAATTGTAAAACTTGAGTAAATTGAAGACCAGTAGGTCAGAATGGAAGGTAGATGGTGTACCAAGTCTGGTTGAGAAGATGTGAGGTCACCAAAAGGAGTTTATGTGATGAGAGTGTGCTTCGTGAGTTAAGAGCTAAGTTGTGCTCGGGATTGACGAAAGATCGTCTTTCCCGTGGGGAGTCAGAAAACACTTAGGAGGTTAATTCAAGTGTAATGATAAGATGGGTAATTCTAATGGGTAGTTACCAATAACATTAAGTGCCTGGGAAAGAGGGAGCTTTGGGGTGTCATCCCGTCATAACTCCTGGTACCGCTGCGAGCCCCTCACAGGGTAATCCTCGGGAAGCCCATGGTTAACCCTAAATTATAGGAATAAGATGATATTCAGGATTAACTTAATAATACACACACCCACACCCCATGTTTACGGGAGGTTAGTTGTTTTGGTCTTATGAGCGGTAGGCTCAGTGGTTGTAGGTGCGAACGGGTTAGTTCGGCGAGCCGGTAGCTCAGAAGGTTATGGTGACGGGCGGGTTAGCCCGGGGAGCTTATGGCTCGGAGATAGACGGTAATCATAAATGTGTGTGCATAAAGGTGGTGGGTCTTTGGTATTGACGGTCGTTCACACCGACGTTAATACGCTGACTCGGCAAGTGTGGATTTGCACTTAGCCAAGAAAAGTCTGGTGGTCCAGCCAGTATGAGTACGCAGATGCTTTGCGGTTTTTGCGTTGAGGCGTACGATAGGTCTAGGTTAGGTAGTTTGAATACCAACCTAGAGGTGGGTGAGGCCCAACCCACCGCTTCTGTTTGCTACTACGAGAGTATCCTGGGAGTCTTGCTAGCTCCAAAAAGGGGGAACTAAAGGTCTGTGCGCATAAAGTCGAAGTGTGCGAGTTGCACTTATATGAACATAGCATAAACTGCATAACTCTGCATGACATGACATAAGCATTGCATTTCAACCCCTACCCCTATCGTTTAAATTGGTTATGAGACTCTTTATACGATAGACCTTGCTAAACGACCCCTTGGTCTATAAGTTTGTATGGGCATTCCTATACATCAATGATTACTTTTTTATTCTTTACTTGTTCTTACTTACTGTCCTTTACATGCTCTTATCATGCTCTATTTACTGCTTTAATTATATATGTACACCTGTGTAGTGGTAGTTGTTCCTGTAGCTAGGCCACGTCATCTGCTCTGTTATATACCCCTTGCTGTCCTCCGTTTCGTCCTCCGGCTCGGTGCCTAGGGCCACTGGGGGATGGATATGGGGGCAACGAGGCTTAGTATTTTTGACTAACGATCAGTGGACCTTATCATTTTAGGGGATCGAGGAGACGCAGCAGCATCAGAGGCCGGTGCAGATGGAGGCGGGACAGACTAGTACAGGAGCATCAGTCTCAGGATCAGCAAGTGATTAGTAGTTTGCTTCCGCGAGTGATCTTGTAGTGAGGACATGATGTACAGGGCATAAGCCCTTTATTATTGTAACCCTTGTTATTTCAGTTGTATCATGTGGACATTTATATATATAGTATGTGATTTGTGGACTTGAACTTTTATTTGTTCGTTTATATTTTTCTTATTCTGTGATCGATATGGCCGGCAAGATCGGCGTTTTGTAGTGGCGACCTTCCCGAGTGATGGTGTCATCGCAAAGCGTCGGTTCTTGGCATAAGACCCGATTTTGTAGCGAAAAAATGGGGTCTTACAGACGCGTATGTAGAAAGGTGATCACAAATTTCTGAAGAACTTCTAAATATCGTACTCGCTCTGTGAAGTACTCCTTATTGACAGTAATGGAGATAAGAAGTGCTCGCACAGCAAACGGAGCGGTTCCCAAGGAACGTCCCGACCTAGCCCCCGCAAACTCTCCTACCATCAACGTACCGCTTCTCAGAGAAGTTGCAGACGCATCATCGTCTATAAAAGAGTGCATACGCCTAATGAAGGAACACCAGACTGATGTTCTCACCATGTTGAAGGATTTATGGACCTGTCGCACCCCAACCCGACCATCGCTCCAGGAGGTCGACCGCATCTTGTCCTGAAATGTGTCTTGTCTGACGACGCTACTCGTTCTAAAGATCCCACCACAGATGAGTTGTCTGATGCTACCATCTCCATGCATCTCATGCTTCCCGAAGGGCTTCCAGGACGAACTTAACATAACCCCAGTCCAGCAGAAGAAATTGTCGCATAGGCCGACAGAAGGCTCACTCGCGAAGAAATGAGGAACATGATTGAAGAAGGGAACGATTGTGAAGGGCATCAAGCCGCCCAAGCATAACGCCCTGCTCATCGTGGCTCTTCGCTCGCTCTGTAGGTCCTGGCGCTCCACGCACCACACTGTTTCAAGCTGCCCTTTGAAACTTTCGATGAAACAGACGATTCGTTGGAGCACATCAACCACTTCGCAACGATCATGCAGATATACAGTCCCATGATCAGCTTTTGTGACAAGTGTTCCCAGCAACTCTGAAGGGACAGACTCGCACCTGGTTCCATTCCCTAAAAGAGGGGAGATCAGCAGCTTCGTTGTATTAACTCAGCTCTTCATCATTCAGTTCATCACCAACCGTCGCATCGACTGAGAACCCTCTCACTTCTTTGTGATCTGCCAGAATGAAGGGGAGACACTTAAAGATTTCTTCCTCCGCTTCACCATAGAGGTGTGGTAGATTCCAGGGGTCTACCCCGATATTTTGCGCAATGTCTTCCTTGGAGGGTTCCGAACTAGCCTGTTCTACTCAGCGCTGATGAGGGAGAAGGTGCACAGCTACCCCAACCTCATTTACCGAGTTGGGGCACAGATAGAGGCTAACGAGGCGATCGAAGCACACTACCAGCAGTTTGAATGAGGCTTGAGGAGAAAGAGGGGTAGAAACCATCGTCGGTTCCTTGGAGGAACGACGAACATCTCAACAACACCCATCAAGATCAAGGACCTCACCAACACCAGAATTACACTCCCCTGAATACCACCCAGACCAATATACTTCTTGTCATCGATGACAACGATGTGCTCTGCAGACCCAATCTGCTCCTACCGAACAGGGGGATCAATCGCAGTACTGCAACTTCCATCGCGTTCATGGGCACAGTACCGAAGACTTACCCAGGTTAAAGGAAGAGATCGAGTGCTTTCTCTTGCTAGGTCTCCTCAAAAGGTTATTGCAGAACCAAGTCCCAAACCGACCAGCGCCGCCTCAGTCCGCAAGAGACCAACCTCCCACACATCATGGTCCGCATAGGGGCAGACAAAGGTGGGAGAAATGGAGACCATAAGTGGGTCCCTTTTTCTCTTCCAAATTTACTCAATTGCTTAGTCAAAAAAGGCCCCCCCAAGACCAGAAGTCGAATGTTGCAATTAGCTTCAGAGACGAAGTCCTGGAGGGGATGCATTTGCTACACCAAGTCCCCCTCGTCGTCGGTATGGGGATCGACGACCCCTGCTTCAACATCTAGAGGATACTGGTGGACAGTGGAAGCTCGGTGGACATTATGTTTATGTCCACCCTTCACAGCATGAAGATCGCGAAAGGACGACTCGAGCCGACAGCATGGCCAGTGTTAGGCTTTGATAACAGCCTCGTCCTAGTGCAAGGAATGATCATTCTCTAGGTCACCCTGGTCGAATTTCTGAAGCAATTCATGCAACGCGTTCAATTCGTGGTCGTAGAATTAAACTCTGAATTCAACTCTGCATACAACGCCATCTTCGGTCGCCCCTCCAGACCTTGTTCGAGACAATTCCTTCTGTACCACGCCTAACAATGAAGTTTGTAGCCAGTAGAGGAGTAGAAGTCGTACGCACAGGGAAATCAGGAGGCAGCGCGCTCTTATTATCTAGGTCAGGCACATCTTGGGCAAGATGTAACTCTCTACATCAACGCAATCGGCCCGCAGAATGTGTCTGCGTCACAACATGACGATCCAGCAAAGGGCCTCACAGGGGCTTGACCCAAAAAAATAAAGGATGCAGAGCGGAGAAGCCCTCCCGCTTATCAGCAAATTCCTTTATTTCTTTTTCCAACTTTTTTGCTTCAAAATGATAAGCCGCAATCCCAAACCTGCGCGGATGTCTATTTTTTGTTTTCAACGTTGTTGCAATTGTTTTCTGACTTCGTTTACAATACATGTCTTTGAACATAAATTCTTTGAATGGTAAAGCCACGACTCCGACGTTAACACCGAGTAGCGAGCCCATAATCAAACGATGACCTCGGGTACTAACGCCAAGCAGCGATCCCACGCCTTACGGCAGTGGAGGGCATGCCCCCTCTACGACCGGGCGGGAACTCGGTTCCCCCAACCGAGTGTCGACCTCCCCACCCCCCCCCCCCCCCCCGTGCTGAGCAACAAGCCCCATTCGGGTGACAACCTTCGGTGTTGAAACCAAGTAGCAAGCTCACGACCAATAAGGATGGGCAAAGCCCCCCCCCCCCCCCCATGTCAAAACTAAGTGACGACTTTCGGCGCCCCTGTGCCTAGCAGCGAGCTCCATTATAGCGATGACCTCTAGTGCCGACACCGAGTAGCGAGCTCAAAACTAGTAAGGAGGGACAAAGGCCCCCCTATGCCTTAATCAAACAATGAACTCCAATTTTAATGCCGAACAGCGAGATCATAATAGAGCGACG
Source organism: Dactylorhiza incarnata (assembly GCA_033032865.1). Lineage (NCBI taxonomy): Eukaryota > Viridiplantae > Streptophyta > Magnoliopsida > Asparagales > Orchidaceae > Dactylorhiza > Dactylorhiza incarnata. Next base: position 5,380,927 of record JAWHQI010000105.1, read on the forward strand.
ACCTCTATTGCTTACTTCAAGGGACAAGCTCATAATCAAGCAATGACGTCCAATGCTAATGTTGAGCAGCGAACTCATAATCGAGCGACGACCTCTGGTGCTTACGCGAAGCGACAAGCTCATAACCAAGTGACGAACTCCAATATTAATGCCAAATGAAGAAAGGATAAGATTAAGGTTGTGATTGTCTTTCAAATCTAGTTGTTGGTGCACCTCGTATGGAAAGAGATTATTTCAAATCTAAAATGAAAAAGGAAGATGATAATTCAGATTGTCTCCTATAAATAAAAATGATTCAAATTGAAAAGTAAGAAAGAATATAATTACCTTATTCAAACAAAAATATCATCTTCTTCTCTTCTCCCTGATGACCTCACGAAGGACTCAAATTCTCTCTGAGTCTAATTCTAGTTTCTCTTCTTCTTCTCTGAACTGAAAAGGGTCATTTTTTGCATCCCTCAAGAAATAAAAGAAAGCAGTTGATCACCGTTCTGTCTTCTCCTCCTCAACAAGAACAGTCGATCATATTCATCTCATCTACAACTTCCTCAACTATTCATATCAAAAGAGTTTTAAGAATCCTTCTGCAAATGATTCAGAGATAGAGTCTTAAGAGTCCCTCTTTAAAAAAATTGTGGTTCTAATAGTCTTCTTATCAAAATACTCCGTGGTTGTAAGAGTCCCTTTATCAAAAGACTCAATGGTTATGAGAATCTTTTTATCAAAAGATTTAGTTGTGGTTCTAAGTGTCTCCTTATAAAAATACTCAGTACTGTCTAGTGAATTCCTACCAAGGGGTAGAAAAGAGGATGTACCCAAATTTGGAGAACTTCTATAAAACACTTGTGTCATCTTGATTGATCTACTTTACAACTTAGTTTATTATATTGCATAATCTCTTATTAATGTTTTATTAATTTGTGGCATGTACTGTGATTGATTGTTGAAAATATTTTTTAAAACTCTATTCACCCATTTCTGGAGTAATTCTCAATTATTTTTCTGCACTTTCAATTGGTATCAAGCTTAGTTAATCAGAAAAAGGTTAACACTTTGATTAATCAAGATCCCCATACCTGAGAATTAATTATTGTCAAATCTTTACAATCATGAGTTCTACACAAATTAGAGATTATGTTTCAACCAGACCACAAAGTTGTAATCTAGAGAAATTTTCTTTATGGAAATCAAGAATCAAATTGTATATGAATTCTATTGATGATGATATATTTGATTATACGTTTACAAGTCCTTATAATCCTACAAAGTTGAATACAAATAGAGAAACAATGATAAAACCTAAATCTGAATGGAGTGAAGGAGACAAGAAAGAAAGGTCTTGTGACGCAAAGATCATGAACATTCTATTCTCCACAATGACTGATGGGATCTACCCGAGAGTGGTAGAGTGTCAATCAGCAAAAGAGAATTGGGAATCTATAATAGGCATTGTGGATGGAAGTTCAGATGATAGTAAAGATAAGATATCTTTCTTGATCTCTCTGTATGAGAACTTCAAGAAAAATCAGGAAGAGACTGTTGTTGAAATGTATCAGAGATTTAGTATAATTGTGAGTGAGTTGAAAGATCTTGACAAGGAGATCTCATCCATTGAGATTAATGTCAATCTACTCATGTGCTTCCCAAGCTCATGAGATTCTAGAATCTGGGCAATCAAACAATCTATATGTCATAAGGAGATCACCACAGAGGCTCTCCTAAGCAAGTTTAAGTCATATGAAATACTCCTCAAAATTAGAGGAGGAAGTGAGTTGAAGGAGAATGTTGCCTTCACCCCAAAAGAGAAGTTTATTGCTCTAAAGGCTGTAGAAGATGAAGGCACAACCCTTGACGATGAGCTAATGATCCTGATAGCTAAAAGATTCAGAAGATGGATTAAAACTGAAGACTTTAGAAAGGGAGTAGCAATACTGGGGGTAAGCCCATATTTAATAAAACTCCTCCTAATGAGATTATTTGTTATACTTCCAGGAAGACTGGACATATTGATCCAGAGTGCCTAAAAATAGCAAGGAGAAATCTCAGAAAAAGAAAGAGCTTAAAGTCAAATCTGGCTCTAAAAAAGGAAAGAAAAATGAGAAAGTCTTCATTGCTGAGACATGGAGTGAGACTGATTTTGAGTCCTCCTTCAATTCAAAAAGTAAAGTTGAACATGATGAAAGTAAATGTCTGATGGCATTGGATCTTCTTGAATAATGAATTTAAATGCTTTTTATTTCACATCTGATGAATTTAATTGCTTTTGATTTCACATCTGATTATTTTAAATGTGCATTTGAGGGCTTCTACCAGGACCAATTTGCTGCAAAAATGAAGATTAAAATTCTTCTGGAAGAAAATTCTACCTTCCTAAGTGAAATAATTAATTAAAAGAAAAAATATTAACTATAAGTCAACTTTAAGATGATATATATCAACTCAGTGTTGACAATGTTTTCTCAAAAAGGATAAAAATAAACTTGTAAATGAAAAAAATCTAAGAGAAGAACTAATCAAAGCAGAGTAATTTGAGGATAGCCTCAATAGTAGAAGCCAACAACTTAAATCCATTTTAGAAAATATGTCTGTCAGATTTAAGTACTTGAGTTTAGGTGTTGATCCTACCACATAAAAAAATCTGAGAAAGTTTCTGCTTGGAAGAATCATGTTACTTTTGTGAATGAAAATGGGAACAAGCAAATAGATCATATATATTGTTTCTACCTCTTAAAATATCAAAGTAAATAAGAAAAACAGAAAAAAGAGAAATTACAAAAATGCCTCCTTGAACATTCCTTCGTATCAAGGAATATTAGGCAAGCATCTAGTGATGAAAAAAATATTTACAGAGTTTTGCTCTGAATAATATTCACCATATGTCGAAAATAAATTGATGGACGACTGAGTATGCGTCGAATATTAATCGATGCATGACATTATGCATCGAATTCTACTTAATGCATGCTTGCCAAAGAAAATATTGTTCGACCTTTTAAAAGAAAAGACGTGTTTAATGAATTTAGTTGCTATTATTGCAACAAAATCGAACACCTTATGAAGGACTGCTAGTATAATCAACCAACAATCTTAGATGATGATGCTTACTTCAGTCATCCTAATAAAATAAATTTCTTGTTAAACTCCTCCCTACAACAACGTATTATACCTAAGTCACATTATGCTCCTTTTCAAATGTATAATTGAAATAATGGGTTCAATTAATTTATAGGTCAATAATTTAAATCATAAGATGTTATGAAACTCTGTTATATCAATTTAAAAAATTGCTAAAAGGTCAAACAAATATATTAAGATCTAATTTACTAAATTGAAAGATGAAGAATAATTGATTAATTGGTTAAATCATCAAGAATATAAAAGGCTTTAGAAGATTAAGAAAAAGAAATCGTTTATTCTTGATTATACCTTAAAAGCTGTTTGATTTAGCTATCGACGACCATCGATTTCTCTTCAACACTAAAGGATATAATAAGTCATTTCTAGAAGTTATCTAAGCAAACTCTGTGCATCTCTTCATTTAAACAGCTTGGTCAAATCAAAATGAGTAAATCAATGAAAGAAATCTCCAGTATCATATGTAGACCTTGTTTTCTTCCTATCCCGCCTCTTATTCATCTCCTAGTTCCGCTTAGAGTTTTTGTCAAGATTAGACTCAAAACATGGAAACGATTTATACTGGATATGAAGTTGATATTAAATCCTTTGCCAGCCATGGAGAATGATTCCAGTTTGTAGTCAATCTCCTAACTAATAGTAACTTAGAATTCTTGTTAACTGCCCAAAGTCCCATATACCCAGCTTAGTTAGCTGAACTTCACCAGAGTGCTCGTATCTCAGAAGGAAATTGCATCACGACTTTATTCATTTTGTTGAAGTCTTTATTAACACTGGAATGATTGTGTGCACATTCGGCATTGAGGGATGCGAAGAAGATGAGTGCATAGTGGTTGAAGAAATTCATCAAGCTCTGTCTATCATGAAGTTTAGCAGAAGAGACCTAACAAGGGTAGGAAGAAGTGAACTATAAGTAGAATTTAGGTTCTTATCAGATGTTGTTGGCAATCTGATCTTGTGCGGATCAACAACAATGTGTTATGTGTAAAATAGTTGCAAGTCATGATAAAACATTTATTAGAAAAGAAATGTGGTTTGGTGTTGTTAATCTACAAATAGATTGAACAGAAAATAACTCTCCCCTCTATCAATCACAGTAGAATACTAAGTATCTTTCTTCAATGTATGTATTTGTGTCCCAAAATGATTCTACCTTCCGTCAGAGAAGAAAATAGAAGCGCCGCACTATATCGAGTCTAAGAGAATGGTTTCCCAAGAGCAGGTGACACGAGATCCCAGACTTTCATCATTAGGTTAATTACCCTCGTAACCTTCATCAATTACATCAAATTCCTCTTGTATTATTAGTCTCCATGGAGGTCATTGCTTCATTTCTAAATGAATCACTGAAGGGGACGGGGAGAATGCCAGACAGATGGGCATACTCCCTAGAGGTGTTAAATAAAAGAATCTACCGGTATAATAATAAGTAATAAGTATAACTTGCAGGGGGAGGACAAGTCCTAGTGATGGAGAATAAGGAAAAGGTGTTTCTCCCAGGGGCATGACAGAGGAAAACATGTAAAAAATGAGTGCATATAACCACTTTTGTTTTTTTAACTTCTTGACAAATTTTCTGAATCCTTATATCTGATTCTCTTTTTGGTAGTTGAAAAACTTTTTATTGTCTACACTTTCTACTCCATCCTAAGACTCTTTTCATGTTGATTTTGTTAAATAACGAAATTTTGTTTTATCATCTGAATTCTGGAATTTTGAAATATTTATATCTATCATCTTTTCTATTAAAGTTCTTCTTTTAATAAATATCTCTTGTTGGATAAAATGGTAACATTTTGATTTTCTTTTATATTTTAATCTGAATGCCAGGAATGTTATATTTGAATTTAACATTTGATGGAACAGTTGTCATTCAAGAGGAGTGATTCTTAAACTTTCTCTTTAATTATGACTCTAATAAAAGTCATTAAAGAAGAGTGATTCTGTGAAACTTATGAGTGCAAGAAAGGTTGAAAGAAACACAAAATTTAAAGGGGCATGCTCCGGAAAAGATAAATGAATGAAATATTTGTTCTCTTGTATGCTCTGTATATTTTGTTCGTTTATTTTCCTCTTTCTATCTATGTAAAATCACTTATTCATCTATAGAATCTCATTTACCAAATAGGGGAGATTATTGGAAAAATCTCTTGATTTGATATATCAGATTAAATAAGTGATTTAGAAAATATCTTATAAGTTGTATAGAAATGTTTTATGTAATTTATATGTAAGGGAAAGCTGGCAGAATTAAAGGCTGAAAATAACTAAGTCAAAACATTGACAGAAGGCTCCATACGTCGAGAAATATTCGGCGCACGTCAAAAAACCAAGACAGTCTGCGTCAAATTGTATGAAGGCTTAGCAGAAGAAAACGGAGTTCAGCATAAAAGAAGTCAGCTTACGTCGATTTTTATATACAAAGAAATCGTCGTATGTCGAGAAGTAATCGACGGTTTGCTAGTCTTACATCAAATTCTCCAATGAATGACAAATGAAGAAAGGAGCAGATTAAGGTTGTGATTATCTTTTAAATCTAGTCGTTGGTGTTCCTCATATGGAAAGAGATTATATTGAATCTGAAATGAAGAATGAATGTGATAATTCAGATTGTCTTCTATAAATAGAATGATTCAAACTGAAAAACGAGCAAGAATAGAATCGCCTGATTCAAACGAAAAGATCACCTTCTTCTTTTTCTCCTTGGCGATCTCAAGAAGGACTCATCTTCTCTCCGAGTCTAATTCAAATTTCTCTTCTTCTCTGAACTAAAAAGGGTCATTCTTTGCATGCCCTCAAGAAATAAAAGAAAGCAGATGATCCTCGTTTTGTCTTCTTCTCCTCAACAAGAACAGTAGATTAGATTCATCTCATCTACAACTTTCTCAACTATTCAGAACAAAAGAGTTTTAAGAATCCTTTTACAAAGGATTCAGTGATAGAATCTTAAGAATTCCACTTTAAAAGAATTATGTGATTCTAAGAGTCTCCTTATCAAAAGACTCGGTAGTTATAAGAATCTTTTTATCAAAAGATTCGGTGGTTCTGAGAATCTCCTTATCAAAAGATTCAGTTGTTGTTCTAATGGTCTCCTTATCAAAAGACTCAGCACTGTCTAGTGAATTCCTATCAAGAGGTAGAAGAGAGGGCGTACCCAAATTTGGGGAACCTCTATAAAACACTTATGTCATCTACCCAGATTATATTGCATAATCTCTTATTACTGTTTTATTAATCTATGATGTGTACTGTGATTGATTGTTGGAAAGATTTTTAAAACTCTATTCACTCCTCTCTAGAGTAATTTTCAGTAATTTTTTTGCATTTTCACCCTGGAGGACACAAATATCCTGACCGCTCGAACTAACTTGATGACAATTCTTCTGACCACGGGATCCCAGGTAAACACTGGTGTTTTGGGGTTGCATTAGGGTTGAGGGAGGGAACCACTTTGTCCTTTGACTTACGGCTTCGTGTTTACTATTTTAGGAGCACCAGATGGAGCTCCAGCAGCACCAACCCATACAGTAGTTCATCACGATGTCGGAGATGATCACTCCCCCACTTACTGATGAGACTTTGAGAATTGTGAGGACTTTACTTATGTTGATACAAACTTGCAGGGCTTATCATAGCCCGTTGATACTCTGTAATATTATAGACCTTATTGTGGTTTATTTATTTACATATATGTGAAATGTTGTGTGACTTCCGGTTACATTATTTGTGTGCACTCTTATTATAGATTGATATTGTTATGTGAAGATGGATTGCCTTGCAGGGTAAGCGTCATGTGGTATGGGTTTGACCCGTGTCAACACTACCGTAGGACGGTTACCCTGGGCATAATATTCCCCTAACCGTGCCTATTTTCGGAGGGGGGTCTTCCATGGCGTCGAGGACAGGAGAGCAAGGGGGAGAGAGTAAAACAACCATGCATCACTCGTCGAGAGCATACATCAAGATGGATGGCTATGCTTGCGAGATTTGTATCTTTGTCAGTTGTCATCTCGGAGGTGGCATGAGAAGCCTTGAATCGCTTGCGGAAAGAGGGCTAGCGGTTTGCGGGAAACGAATATTGGATTGGCGGGTTGCAAACTTGCTTTGTAGGTTTCGTTGTCGTACTGCTTTAAAATCTATGGTAGTGATCTGATAGCGATGTATACGGGTGTGATGTGATGATTGATCTGGACAATTAATATCAAATCCACTTGTACAACCCATATTTATCGAGGGTGGACTCATTCAGACAACATAAGCAAAAGTCAAAGTCAAAGGTCAAAGCAGAAGTCAGTGGGTCAAAGATCAAGACAAGATCAACCAGCAGGAGCAGTAGAAGGCCTGGGCGAGTATGTGCGAGCAATGCCCCATACTCGCCAGGTGAGCGACTAGGGTAGTTACCCGCAAAGGCCATGCGAGATCCTCCCAATGTTGCGTAGTCGCCGAGTAGGACTGAGCTATAAATAAGACCCCCCTGGATTTGCCTATAAATAGGATCACATGGGTACCGGGAATTGCACCTTTGGCTGAGCTTTTGGAGCCCTTTTTAGAAGACTTAGACCGTGAGATCTTGACCATCCCTCTTGGTCGTCATTTAGATACGCGTCAAGTTGGTGCATTCCTCGTACTCTGCTCGACCATTTTTGTGGAGGGGAAGTTTTCTAAACTTCCGGGTACGTGGTGGGACTTCCCCGTTGCAGCACCTAAGGTCTTTTTTTAGTGCTCTTAGTCTCTTTGGTCTTGTCTCCTCGAGCCCTGGAGTTGGATCGTCGGACCAGTAACCTTGGGTTACCCATATTCAAATATTTGGAGCCGAGATTTTCCAGGTCTCAACACTTCTCATTACCAGCATAGCCCATCTATTACATGTTTCGACGATTCATGCAAACCAAACCCAAAAAATCACACAAAAGTTGTAGCGGAAAGACTCGTCTCAGCACAGAATATTGATCGGGTAGACTTGATTATTTGAGCTCTTTCGGGGGCGGTGGAAAAAATAGTGGTGGGAAACTAGTGCAGGCTTTAAAACCATCGTGAACACTCTTTTGAAAATGTTGTAGACTGTTTTGTACTAATCATTTATCGTATCGATAAGTAAATATTATATAAATCATGAATTACAGGTTATAAAAGGTCAGTGTCGAGAAGCAAAGACAGCGAATGGGTGGAGAATTGTGAATGAGAGAAGAAAACATTTGCAACGACGAGAAGGAAGAAAGGCAGACCGCGAATGATCGGAGCGTGACTTTCATAAACCTTCAAATAAAAAAGAAAAAGTTGAAAGCAAAGAAAAATGTTTTAAAAAGCCATGTTGGACTGGCTGCTCAAAAAGCCCACAAAGTACCTTTCTTGAAAAAAAAACTCTTTTGAAAAATCCCCTCATCCAAACAACTTAAAAATGAGCAGAGCCTTAATCCACCAGGCCCCCAATCCCCCAGATCCGCCCTATGTCCAAACATAGCCTTAGGGTGCGTTTTGTTAAGCTGTTGCTGATGAAAAGCTGAATTTTCTGTACGCGTAACGTTTCTATAGGATGGTACGAGACAGTATTTTTAGTTGAAATTGCGACTGTAACTGTATTCATAGTTATATTTACAGTCGTAAAAACATATGTAATTTACAACTCTAACTGTATTAAAAAAATCACTTTTTAACACGTGTATTTTTAGACTGTAACATATACATATGAGATCTTAAAACGAACATAAAAATATGTAAATTAATATTCTGCAATTTCTTTTTAAAAAAACACTGTATTTTGACCTACAAATACAATTCGCGAACCTTCCTATAGAAACGTTACGCGTACCTAAATATTTTCCGCTGATCAGAGATGGAGTTTTGAAGAAATGTTGTTTCTGAGAAATGGAGTTTTGTCAGTAAAACTGTTTGGGTTAAATGGAGTTTTCAGTGCTGATTGAAATGAAGTTTCAATGATTTTTTTTTCTTAATAAAATATGCAATACACGTAAAATACGGATACATGATAATAGTTACTACCGTAGATAAAAACAAAATTATTTCTTATCCCCATCTACGATCAAAAATTGTACACAAATATTAAATACAAAACACATATAAACACATACACGCACACTAAACACATACAGACACAAATATTAGTAACCACTCCGACGGCCCGACATAAGATTCTAATAAGAACTTGGGTTTTTTCTGTCACATGCCAATCCAAGGGGAAAATACACCTTAACCCTTGATTCACAATGGGAATTCTATACAGAACAATAATTATTAATACTAGTCTCCTTCATATCAAAAATAAGTTGAAAACACACAACTCCCCGTAGAAATGCACAGCAAAATTTTCAACTCCCCATAGATATGCACAGCAAAATTTTCAACTCCCCAGAGAAATGCACAGCAAATTTTTCAACTCCCCGGAGAAATGCACAGCAAAATTTAGCTAAACCTAAAAGAGCAGTGAGAAAACGATTGGGAACGAATCGTATTGGGTGAGAATCGAGCTCACATATTATTAACGATCCTTTGCCTCGCATCGGGCTGAATCTGCGAGCGTCAGTCGGCGGATGGGGCTTCCATGGAGGAAGGTCGCGATGGGAGAAAGCGGCGGCTGCTGTTGAAGATGTCGGAGGCGGTAATCGGCGTGGGAGTCGGATCGCTGTTTCTCGACGGGCCGTCGGTGGGAACTTCCACTCTCCATCTCTCCAGGTTTTCCCTTCCCGATGTCGGAGGCGGTAATCGGCGGGGGAGAGGCGGACCGAAGAAAGCTGCGTCTGGACTGGTGCATGGAGTACCGGTTGAAATTTTAAAAGAAATGAAGTTTATTAACAAACAACGTTTGGAAGCAAACGGCGTGCCAAACACTGCTTTTGCATGAAATGGAGTTGTGCTCCAGACGCACCGGAGCAAATAAGCTAAATCAAACGCACCCTTAATCCACCAAAAAGATATTTACAACTAGCTCTTAGAACTGCTTCTAACAAATCGTAATTAATTTAATGGGCCAATGGACCCATATTTTATTTAATGTTCAAATAAAAAATGCCCGTGAATAAATCAAATGGCCCCAAATTAGAACTGCTTGTAACAAATCGTAATTAATTTTGAATCAAAATGTATTTCAACCAATAATCTGTTTTAGGCTAATCGAGCGCCCGCACAACCTGCAACAAGTTTAGGCGGCATTAACTAATAAGCGTTAACGCAATGTACAGTGAGCATGTTCAGCTCAAAAGCTTTCAAAACATTCATCCAGCAGAAGGAAACTTTAATAACTTACCTAAGAAGAAGCCATCGTGATTATAATCTTACATCAAACCAATACATATACTGGAAGCATTCGGATTCCTTCAAAACAGATTTATAGAAATTCAAACAATATATATATAGGAATAGGATTATTATATTTAAACAACTCATCAAGCACCTCGACTAGCCCGTAATTGACGCCGCCGGAAGTTCTTCACCTTCCCTTCGGGTTCATGATCTGGGAGAACACGACGCTGGGCGTGAGGCCGTCGGAATCCTGGCTGACGACGCTCGTGGAGCTCGACGTCATCGTCGTCGTCGTCACAGACGACTCCATTTCCGATTCATCCATCATACCCTTCTTCCCCGCCAACATCAGCGGCGTTCCTTCCCCGTCAGAGAATCCACCGTTCATCAGCAATCCGCCGTTGCTCTCTTCGGCGCTCTCCTGCAACTGAAGCGCGAACTCGAGGTTCCACAGAACATCACCCATGGCCGGTCGATCGATGCCGTTATCGGACACACACTTCTCCGCGGTTTCGGCGAACTTCTTGAAGCACTCGGGGGCGATCGTCCCCTTGAGATATGGATCAATGATCTGATCGAGAATTCCCTTCTTCTGGCAATGGCGAGCCCACTCGGCGAGGCTGACTTCCTCCTTGGCTAGATTAGGGTTCAGCACCGGCCGCGCGCAGAGGACCTCGAACAGCACCACGCCGAAGGAATATACATCGGATTTATCAGTCAACTGCTGCCGTCTGAAGTACTCGGGGTCGAGATACCCGAAGCTTCCCTTCACCACTGTGCTCACATGAGTTTTGTTGAGATCAGGGCCCGTCTTCGACAATCCAAAGTCCGAAACCTTGGCAACCCACTTCTCATCAAGCAGAATGTTGGTTGTCTTCACATCCCGATGGATGATCGTGTACTTCGCACCGGTGTGGAGGTAATGCAGCCCTCGAGCCGCGCCGATGCAGATCCCGAGCCGCTGCCTCCATGGCAGCGGAGGATTATTCGTCTTGTAGAGATGCTCGCGAAGAGTTCCAAGGGCCATGTAGTCGTAGACCAGGATCATCTCGTTGTTCTCCTCGCAGTATCCGATCAGCGACACCAAATGACGGTGACGGAGCTTCGAGAGCATCTCAATCTCGGTCTGGAACTCATGAATTCCTTGGCCTGACATGGGGTTTCCCCGCTTGATCGCGACATTGGTTCCATCGTCAATCTCTCCTTTGTACACCTTTCCGAAACCTCCGACTCCGAGAAGAAGGGTCTCGTCAAATCCGTTTGTAGCGGCTTTGATCTCAGCAAAGGAGAAATGTCGGCCGAGATTAGATGTAAGAGAGGGAACAAAGCTTCCCGTTGTGTTGGTCTTTGCCGATCCAGAAGAGTGAGAGTTGCCGTACAGGGACACGGGAAGCCAGGCTGAAAGGCCGCCGCTCGTACCTACTTCCTTCCCCTTCATCTTCCTCGTGCGGCGGCGGCGGCGAAAAGCAAGACCTAAGAAGCCAATTGCTAGCAAAGCTAGAGCGCCGAACACCCCGCCAACGATAACAGGAGCTTTACTGGATTTCGATACTCTAGATTTAACCAGAATCCTATCAAGATCCACATATTGCTGCGGCGGAAAGTCAGGGTTCGGCCCAGCCAGATTATTCTCAGGATCTTGCAATTTGAACACTTCGATCCCATTGAGAATTGAATCAAAATACTGAGGTTTTGTTTTGGGATCAGGATGGAGAGCAAGCCATAGATCCACGATCCCAGATCCTGAGGTCACCACGACATAATCCTTATAAACCGGATTGCCAATTCCTTGGCTCCACCCAATAACATCAGCTCCTTCCTGAGCTGTCTGGTTATTGAGATAGATATCGAACACCCTCTGGTTTATTTTGGTGATTGGGTACTGTATTTCACAGAAATGAAGTCGGGCGAGGTAGTAGAAACCGGCATCCACAGGCAAAATCCAGGTCAAATTGTAGTTTATGTTAATCTTAGGATCAGGCCCCATGGATCTCGCTGTTGAGTAGACATCAACCGGAGCTATATATTCAGGGAGGCTGGTGGAGTGCTGAACTGTAACATTTGGATCAGCAGAGTAAGTTACCCCAAATGCGGCGCCATAGATGTAGGGCGAATCATCCGCCCAAGAGCGAAGCAGGCCCGAATCCGTGCTGGGAGAGATCGCCTGACCGCCTACGTTAAGCCGGTACATGGTCTGCATTGCCCAATCATCCTCGATTGGGTACGGAGTTATGCTTGTGCTGCCGGTGACCAGGAGGGGGGTGGATTGGGAGAAGATATCCGGCATGGAGACAATCTCAATACCGTTGATGAAAGCGAAGGAATTCGAGTAGTTGGTTGAAGGCGTGAAGGTTAGACTGAGGCTGGTAGATGAGACGTTGACGGAGTATTCTTGGATAAGATAGGCGAAGTTGAGAGCTTGGGCGGTTTGGGATGCAGAGAAATTGTGTAAGAGAGTGATGGGGCCGGCGGTGACGGAGAAGATGGAGGAGGAAGCGGCATAGGAGGAGTAGTTGGACGGGTAGAAGTAGAGGCGGAGGAATTTCCGGCCTGGGCCGAGGGGGAAGGAGTAGGTGAATGGGGAAGTGAAGATGCGGGCGGTAAGGTAAGGATATTGTGGAACAGACGAGTCCTGGTTTGAGGCGGTGAAACTTGCGGAGTTCAGGGATGGCGAGAACTTGGAGCCGGTGTCGCCGTTCCATGTCCGGTTGTCATCGTCGGTGTGCTGTCCGGCGCCGCCGCAGTCGAGTAGGATGTAGTCTCGGGGGACGAAGGTTGAGTTATCACCTCCGCCGGCGGCGAAGGAGACGGTGAAGAGGAGGCAGAATATGAAGGGGACGATTGGTGGCGGCTGCGGCGGTTTCATCGATGGTTCTGGACGGTGGATCTGCTCACGCCGTCTAGAACGATGAAGTTGTTTACAAAGTAGGGAGATCAGAGCGCGACTATAGCCAAGGGAATGCTGGATCGATCTAGATGAATATAAGCATTGAAGTGAAAAAGATAAAGCAAAATCAAAAAAACTTTCAATATAGAACTGGATCAGTCGAGAGGATTAAAGAGAAGTGCGTACCAGAGCGCGAAGAAAGGGAGGAGACGGCGGAGTTGGGGAAGTTGCAGAAAGAGAGAGGAAGAAGAGGGCGACGTGCTCGGCAGCCTATTACGCCGCGGTTGTGTTAATTAATTGATTAGTTGATGAGCTTTATTTTATTAGGATGACGCGTACTCTGTGCTGAGCTGCTCGTGGGAGGAGGAGAGGTAATAAGGAGTTTTGCCGGCCAGCTGGGTACAGGACGAAAGCGTATGTGGGTTACAGGTGTAGTTAGATTGGACTCATCGACCCATTTACAGCCGTCTGATCATCAGGACTTGGGAGTAGTGATGCCGGCATTTGTAATATTCCTGATTGGTTTCATTTATTCTGAGTTTGTGAAATATTTTTGCTATATGAAAATAAAAAATAAATGGGTCCTCAGGCAAGATCCCTTAAATGGATAATATCTATTTGAATTCAAGCGGAGAGGATCTCAATTCGGGGTTTGAGATCCTCTTTATTTTGGGGAAACTCATTCAAGCTCACTGCGAGTTAAATAATTTGAACTTCTTGAGGGTCAATCGATTTTTCATCGGTCCGGAGAATCGGACAGTCTTAGCTCAAGAGCGAGCCGAGCATGTAAACAATCAAATGAAAATCAAGCAGCAATGACGCTAGGTGTTTAAGCATGGAAACCATGAAAAGGGTGAAAACCACGTGATCGGATCTGTGTCGGGCCGAAGTCCACTAGTTTATTTGAGGTTGCAAGAGTTTGAGATCCTCGGAGGGTGACAAGTTACCTCTCCATTTACAAGTCTTGATGGTAAATTAAAGAGGAAAAAGATTAAGTCTCAGAGCGTCCACGAGAGCGTTCTTCAGTTCCTTTACCGGTGCTTGCGAGAGTATCCACTAGAGCATTAAGCATGAGCAGACTTGAGAGCGAGTGGGGTGAATCTAGAGCGAAAGAACAAGCAGAGTCTCACGTTCTTGTCGGAAAACCTCAGAGCTCTATCTTGTCTCTGGGATTGCTTGTCTTCAAATAAAGGTATGTGTGTCTTTTTATAGCTTTTCTGAATTGACGAGCTGGTAATAGCGTCTGGCTGGATCTGGAGTTGATGAATGTCGTTACTCGGTTCTGATCACCTGGATTACTAATTTACTGAAAATGACAAACGTGCCCTCCAGGCAGTCCGGGAGGTCCGGGCAAGTCGCCCGACGATGGTGGCGGCCGAAGGCGGAGGAAGTGGTGGCGGCGTGTCGGAGGCCGGACGTCGGTGCATCGTTCGAGTGTTGGTCGTGCGCGCCGGTTGTGTGTCTGTGTTGGCCGCGCGCATGCACTAGTGCGCATGCAGTGCCCGTGTGTGTGGGTGCGCGCGTTTGGTGCAGCGGGCACCCGCATCAACTTGTGTGGTGCGTGTCGGGCTTCTGCTTGGGCGTGCGAGGGCGTCATTTTGTGTCCTCTTTTGGGAGGTTTTGGGACCCTTCGAGCGAGCGCGACCCACTCGATCAGGTCGGCTTGCTTGAGCATTTCGGTCGAAGTCCTACCAGTTTGACTCGAAAATCTCTAAGGGGAATCCCATCAAATGCCCCCAAATTTTTCGCGGGTTGTGATCCGCGTAGCGATGAGCCCGGAAATTTTAGATATAACCATGTTATTTTTGAGTTGTACGTGGACTTCAAATTATTTCAGCATGCACGCGCCACGACTTGCATTTCGTTCGCAGCCTTAAATGTCCCTTTCACCAACCCGGAGGCGTATGTTGATCACTTGATGTTACTTAGTGCCAACCTTGGGATGAAGATCCTGTAGTCGACGTCAAGCAGCGATTTTTGCGCTTGCTTACTTGCATGTCGCCTTTATTCATGTAGCCCCTGTGACGTCTTTTGAGATCAAAGAGACGCCTCCCTGCTTGAGTCTCGTGTATCTCAACGAGTTTTGAAGCAATTTGCTTTTGCTTCACGTATCGTGTGTTACCTTTGGTGATTGTTGCTTGGCGTTTGTGCTGGGAGCAAATGTTTGGACGTTGAAGCGGCATCTGCCCCCCTTGTCCCGATGGTGTGGGGGGACTCAGAGTCCGTAGAGGGACACGGGGCCCGCCTTGGCTGGAATCCGTTGGAGGACTTGGGCTTGATCCTGTCTTGTGGGATAAAAGGACTCTGGGTCCGTTGGAGGACTTGGGCTTGTACCTGCGCACTTTCTCTGCAATTTTGAGTTGGTGTCTTGTTTCCCCAGGCTGTTGAATTGCATGACATCTTGCTTACGTGGGATGACAATCGCGTGACCTTGAAGGGCGAGTTTGGGTCTCTTCAGGAGAAGCTGGCCAAATCCATGGAGTCCCTAGCTTATACAAGGAAGGGGAGGGAGAAAGTCATTTCCTGTTCGGACAGGTCGGAATCTGAGCTTGCTGCTTCCCGGGCTGAGAATGAGGCGCTACATGGGAAGCTTGATGCGACCGAGGTGCATCTTTCAGAGGCTCTTGGTTGCGTCACAGCGATCGAGACGGAGCTACTCAAAGCGAAGGTCGAGCTGGTACGTTTGGAGGACAAGAAAGTGTTGATGGCTGCTGCGCTTCTGAACGTTGAGGCTGCGCAGATTTCCATGGTTGTCGAGTACAAGAAGTCTTATGACTTCAGAGTGGAATGAGCCCGGATTGCGGAGGAAACCCGATCTGAGATGATGGAGAAGGAGGGGGCAGCTACTGGAGAACGAGTGCGGTGTTGCGTTCTGTCTTGGGTTTGGCAAGGGCTTTCGTGCGGCGTGAAGGATGCCGGGGTGCTCCGACCTTAGATTGGATGATGTCTCGGATGATGATCCTGACGTCGGCATCGAGGGATGACTTGCTTGAATCTGTGTTGCGCTCGCGCGCGTTGTATCCTTTGTTTGTCTTTTGCTTTTGCTGTTGTAGATGTTGCTTAGCACTGTAGTATGCTTTTGTCCGCGATGTAGCCCTTGCGGCTTTTTTCGAGATTACAGAGATGCTCTCTTGTTCATGCGGCGATGTTTTGGAAGTGTTTAGCTTTTTGCGTTCCTCTTGCCTGAATGTGTGATTGTGACGCCCGACATCATCTTTAGTAGTCGCTATTTGGCGTCGAGGCCGAGAGTCATCGTTTGAACGTGACGCGTTGGGATGCTTGCTGATAAGCGAAAAATGGTTTATACGCAAGTGCACGTGTCAGATCAAGTAATAAAGTATGAGTAGAGATCGTTCCCACAGAGAGATGTTTATTCTAGCACTTACAAATACTAGTTACACTGTTTCTTTAAATTCAAGTGAATCCAATAAGGTGATTTTAAAGAGTAACAAAAAACTTGGAACAAAATATTAAACCAAATTAATTATTTTAAATATAATTTTTACCAGTTGAGAAAAACAGTCTTGTATTTCTGATTTCTTATGTCTATCATGATGATGTTTGAAGATATTAATCTATGAGAATATTTATTTAATTTATCTTACGACAATTTTATAGAAGAAATCATTATCTCTCGATCTCGAAAATCTTGATATCTCACACTCCATAGTCATCTCTAACTTACGCGAAATGAAGATATTATGATGGATAAAAATCAAGATCGCTAGCAAGAAGAGGAAATCTCTTTCACCCTTTATACTATAATGAACTTATGAAACACTTACACTTCTCTCTCGAATCTAATAATGTAGTAAAAATATAAAAACTTTGGTTAAAAATTCACATCACTCATCTCTCGATTCTCACGATGCAATAAGGTAGCCATTCAAATATTACTACGCCCCTCTTCTCTCGATTCTCGTGGCGCAATAAAAGGTAAAAACAAAATCCAAAAATTTCATTCAAATTCATAAGATCCATAAAGATAAATTGTCAAACAAACTTACAACTTAAATGAAATCATCATCATAACAAGCATAACACTCTCATCATACATGACTATGAGAATTTAGTTCATAACTGAGTTCAAGCACGACGAAATTGGAAAGATCTTACAAGGCATGATGGCTGAAATTAGATTCTCCTTACTTTAATGGTTGGAACGCCAATCCTGTAGTCGAATCCTCCTCTGGACCGAATTCTCCTTGCTCTCTTGTTTCTTCCTTTTTCGAAAATGATCAAAGATGGTCTTTCTCTCTCCTTCTTCCCTTTTATAGTCATATGCCACCTTCGGAGAGTCATTATGGATGAATAGATGTGTCTTTTTATCATAAAACTGCCAGATTTTGAAAAATCAAGGAAATTATAATTTCTATTTTCCGCCGATTTGTTACAACAAATTGAAATTTTGTTGCAACAATTTGTTTTGGAATTTTCTTTCATAAACTGCTTTGAAAATGTTTTGACTTTGTTACAACAAATTTCCTGACTTTGATATAAGCTTGTATTTCACGGCTACATTAAATTCTTTGCATTTCCTATCATCTAAACACACCAAATAACTGAACTTGATTCCAAATAATAATTTATTCCATTTTAATCACTATTTATCCAACCTTTGCAATTAAATTAACAAAAAGAGGTTAAAATACAGATCAAGATAACTTCTTTTTGGGAAGTTATCACACCCCACACTTAGTTCTTTGCTAGTCCTTAACAAAGATAACTCATTGCAAATAATTGGATGAGAACATAATAAAAGTTGATTTACCTTACTCTTGAGTATACTTAGACAAACTTCATTTAGGAGATTCATATGAACAATTGCTAAACTTATCAATCACAAAAAAAAAATTAATTTTCACAAAATCCATTAGTTTGATAAAAGAACAAGTTCTATCAATATCCTCAGTGTTGTGTATGATATTTCTTAAATTTATTTGCTTCCTTTTTCATATATTTTATTAAACTTCTTCATAATTGAGAAGGATAAGAATAAGCTCAGTCTTTGATATAGCCTCCTTAAGAGTTTAGTAGTTCAATTTGAAAAGGAATCATAAGGACTTGAGGTAGGAATGACTTTGGCTTGGTAAGGAACTTATGGATAAATTTTGATAGTGAACGGAATTTCCCTAGTTAATATTCTTAGTAACTTTTCATACTTTGATGTTTATTTCTCAATCATCGTCATTTTTAAGTCCATAGTTTGGATCATTCCAAGTTGGTGTATGCATACTTAGGTCATATATCATTATATCATTATATTTTTTTTATTTGTGATCATAGTTTGGATCATTCCAAGTAGGTGTACACATACTAATGTCATATATCATTAGGACACACATTTTTTCCTTTTTCTGTTAAACACCCCAAGTTGGAAATTTTACTAAAAAATAACTAATAAAATTATACGAAAATTATGCATGGTCAATTGTATCAAAATGACAAGGCTCAAGCTCAAAGGGTTATGGATAATTTAAACAATTGTAGGTTTTGTGGTGCTAAATTATCCCAAGGTGACTACCTACACTCCATGTCTTGGCTTACAACATTGACTCAGTTCTTGCTCATCCTTTCACCATTATGTTCAGAAGTCAATAATTTATTCAGTAGAGAGTAAAACCTTTAAGTAATATTGTGCATAAAATAAGGATCATGAAAGAACTTTATTCTATCTTACTAACTTCATATGATCGAATGAGATAATAGGATTGAATAGCTAAGCAATGTAATCAAATTGAATTTCTTGATTAAAATTGTAAAATGTAGACAACAAGAAAAAGACTCCTCAAAAGAAACAGTCAATTGATTATCTTGTACTCATCTCGTGGAGGTTTGAATTCGCACCCCCACACTAAGACTTTTGCTAGTCTCTATCAAAGTTTTAAATTTGAAGTTTCAAAAGGATATGGTGTGGTAAAGAAATAAAGGAAATCAAATACTCTCATGGATTAGTAGCAAGTTAAGAGTCGATAGGGACCCCGATTGGTTGTCCACACATTATCTGTAAAATATTATGTTGCACTAGTAGCCAGAATGTAAAGACATAATACAATCACATCATTGATAACTAATGATAACTGATAATACAATCACATCGTATCCAGAATGGACATTACAAGTAACCACTTGATAATACAAGTAAGATAGGTATAGATGTGATAATACAAGCAGCCGTAATGTAAAGATATTATGTTTCAGACGTAGAGTGAGTGTAGGAAGAACTTGTGATAGGAATAAATATTGCAACGACCAAATATGTAAATCAATCACTGCATAATGTATCACCAAATATAACCATAATATCCAAAGTTTTTAACGAATGCAAATGAAAGTAGCAAACTGGAATTAGTTCGATTAGATTGATAGTTAACGGAAGCGAAATAATTATATAAGGAAGTTGTCACTAATATCAACGCAAACGAAATAATTTGATAGATCGATAGTCTGGCGTGGGTTAATGTCCTCAATTGTGTTGTCCTCCCGTCACCACCTTCTTTATGCCAGTAGTTTTCATCGTTGTATTCATCACTTGATTCCTCTTCATGAGATTCAGGTAAAGCTGGATCCCCTCTCTTTCCTTGTGCATTGAGTAGATAGCTGTCATCGTCAAATGGGCGAAGAAACGTCAATAACTGATCTCCAACTGGGAGGAGATTGTGACGCAATAATTTTTGTTGATTTCTACTCTTAATTTGCAATTGAGCGTTCACAACCATATGATGCTTACGCTGATGCTCCATTATGTACTGTAAATTGGCCATTATAATATCCATATCTGAGTGATCCATCTTAGATTCTTTAGCAGATCGAGAAGACTTGCTTGTTGAGGCATCATGAGCTCTTTTAGGTGTAAGTTTTGTATCCGCACTTTCTTCCGAGACTTTGATATTCGTAGCGATAATAGTGTGGGTAATGTGATGAACGACCAGAGTAATGATATCACTATCTCTTGCACTCACACCAGCATTACGACAAAGCATTGTAATGAGGGAGGGAAACCAGAGTTCCTGACCCTTGATAGAAGTATCTCTTTTACGGATGTTAATAGAAAGTATGCGATCGATGTTAATGGTGGATCCATGGATTATGCAATATATGAGAAGTGCTCGATCGAAAGAGACATGACTCGGATTCTTTGTGGGGTAAACTCCAGCATTAATAAATAAAAATAATACATTTGCTTCCCTACTAAAACTCGATGCTTTTGGACACATGTTTCGAAGGATTAGCCCAAGCATCCTCAGGAGTAAGGCAGAGGACTATTACGACGTCTTGTGGGGATAAAGTACTCTTTATGGAGGTATAATCATCGTTTACCCAGGTCTATAGCTAGATTGAAACACGAATTTATAGCTTTGGACGAAAAATTAATCTCCTTCCCCCTGATAATGCCACATCATGCTTCTGAAATCTTGCATTTGCATAGAACTCGTACACCCATGATAGTATTGCTTCAGTCCGCAGGTGACAAAAAGTTTCCCACCCCTGCTTATTGATTTCGGCGACGTAAGTGATACTCCATGTGCGCATCTCCATGATGAACCCTCGCTCAAAAATTATCGGTCTAGTTTTTAAGATTTCGAAAAGAACTTTAGCTTCCGCATTCACGAATTGAAGTTGTTTGTGGGCAATAGCTTTCCCTGACGCCTTCTTCTTAGAAGTCATGACTGATGTATAGTGAATGTAAGAAGAGGCAAAAATCCGCAAAATGAGGAATAAAGAAAGGAATCAGTGGAAATACTTACGGTTCGGAGTCAGAAGTGAGGGATCGCCGAAGTCGAAAGATTGTCGGAAGTGATTTCCGGCGGGAGGCGTTGAATCGTCAAAAGCAGCGATCGGCGAAGGGTTTCACATCGAGTGGGCGGAAATGAGGAGTTCTTTTCGCCGAGAAAGGTTTAAGGAAACCTAAACTGGTCCAACAGTGGACGGACAAACGAGATATAAATATCTGGTTCAACAAACCAGATATAAATATCCGGTTCAACAAACCAGATTTGACCTTTAATTGGCGCAGAAATGACAGACCGAATTTTGTTGGAATAAATTTTCAATTTGTTACAACAAATTCCTTGCATCCGAATTTTTGTTCTAGAAAGCAGTTTATTGTTCTTAGCAAATGCCAACTTAAGTTGCCTGATGATCTCGAGGTAGTCTCCTATGAAAATTTAATTACTATTTCGCAAAAGTATAAAAACTAATGCTATTAATTGGGTTGCCTCCCAACCAATGCCTGATTTCGGTTTCGTTTGGCACGACTTATTTACTCCGGTGAGTTTGGACAAAAAAGTCATTGTCATACCAAATATTTTATGCTTAAAACTTGTTTCTTTTCTTGGTAACGGTAGTAACATTTTTCATACCAAACATACATATATGACAATGACGTTTTTGTCCAAACTCACCGGAGCAAATAAGCCGAGCCAAACAAAGCCGATTCATGTCTCGGCAGGAAATTAAATCATAATTTTTGTCATATCAATTTAATGAACGACATCAGTTGTTCATTATTCTCTCCTTTATAGATTTTAAGGCGCCCTCTATTCACTTTAAATTCATAGTTATCTTTCTCATTTACAATAGTAATGGCCCCGTACAGATGTACTTCTTTCACTCGAAATGGACTCGACCAACGTGACTTAAGTTTTTTGGGAAATAATTTTAAATGAGAATTAAACAATAAGACTAATTGCCCCGGTTCCAAGTGTTTCTCATTCAAACGTTGATCGTGCCACATTTTCGTCCGCTCCTTATAAATCCTAGAATTTTCATAAGCATTCATCCTTAGTTCTTCCAATTCATTTAGTTGTAAAAATCTTTTATTCCCTGCATTTTGGTAATTGAAATTAATTTTCTTAATAGCCCAATGCGCTCGGTGTTCTAATTCCAAAGGTAAGTGACATGTTTTTCCATAAACTAAATGATAAGGAGTTAGTCCGATCGACATCTTATAAGCGGTTGATATGCCCACAAGGCATCGTTAAGCTTTTGAGACCAATCCTTGCAGTTGGTGCTAACTGTCTTTATAAGAATATTTTTAATTTCTCGGTTCGAGACCTCCGCCAAACCATTAGTTTGAGAATGATAAGTCAATGCTACTTTGTGTGTAACTCCATATTTCCTTAATAATGAAGCAAATTGGCTATTACAAAAATGACTCCCCCATCACTTACTATAGCTCTCGGGGTTCCAAAGTGATTAAAGATGTAATTCTTCAAAAAATATAAAACCACTTTAGCATCATTCTTAGTTGTAGCTATAGCTTCAACCCACTTGGACACATAATCTACGGCTAAAAGAATGAATAAATTACCATTCGAATTCACGAACGGTCCCATGAAGTCTATTCCCCAAACATCAAAAAGTTCGACTTCTAAAATTGTGTTCATCGACATATATTCTTTTTTCTTAATATTTCCATCACTTTGACAATGATCACATTCTTTTACAAATTATCTCGAATCCTGGAATAAAGTAGGCCAAAAGAAATCGGCGTCTAGTACTTTCATTGTCGTCTTATTTCCCATGAAATGTCCTCCATAAGGAGAACTATGACACTTTTCTAAAATAGGTTTCATCTCTATCTCCGGTATACATCGTCTTACCACTCCGTTCGCCCCGATCTTAAACAAATAAGGTGCATCCCAAAGATACGAACGCACTTGGTGTAGAAATCTCTTCTTTTGTTGGTAAGTTAAATCAGGTGGTAAAATTTTACTTACCAAATAGTTCACATAATCTGCATACCATGACATTGAACTTTCAGAAATGGCTAACATTCATTCATCAGGGAATCTCTCCTCGATTTCAGAACGTGGTAAAGAAATTGGGGACTCGATCCTAGATAGATGATCAGCAACAAGATTATCAACGCCTTTCCGATCCTTAATTTTTAAGTCAAATTCCTGTAATAACAACACTCAACAAATTAATCTAGGCTTAACATCTTTCTTCTCCATGAGGTAACAGATAGCTGCATGATCAGTAAATACTACGACTTTAGTACACAACAAATAAGATCTAAAATTTTCAAAAGTAAAGATTGCGGCTAGTAATTCTTTCTCAGTAGTGGTATAGTTTACTTGCGCCTCAATTAGAGTTTTGCTAGCATAAGTTATTGTGTGGAAGACTTTCTCCCGCACTTGTCCTAAAACAACGTCAACGACGTAGTCACTAGCATCACACATAAGTACAACGAAGAGCTTTTCCCAATCAGGAGCCACTACAATGGGTGTCGTAGTCAATCGATTTTTAAGTTGATTAAAAGAATTCAAACAATTATCATCAAAATGAAACTTTACATCTTTCTCAAGCAAACGACTTAATGGTTTTGCTATTTTTGCAAAATCTTTAATGAATCTTCTATAGAATCCTGCGCGCCCTAAGAAACTTTGCAATGCTTTTACACTCTTGGGTGATGGTAATTTTTCTATTACCTCAATCTTGGCCCAGTCTACTTTTAACCCATTTTTAGACGTATGATGCCCGAGAACTATTCTTTCTCGCACCATAAAGTGGTATTTTTCTAATTCAAAACAAGGTTAGTTTCCACACAACGAGATAGTGCTTTTTCAAAACTGTTTAAACATTCATCAAATGATTTTTCAAAGATGAAAAAATCATCCATAAAAATTTCTATTCCATTATCCATAATATCTGAAAAGATAGCTATCATACACCGTTGAAAAGT
Organism: Dactylorhiza incarnata; assembly: GCA_033032865.1. Classification (NCBI taxonomy): domain Eukaryota; kingdom Viridiplantae; phylum Streptophyta; class Magnoliopsida; order Asparagales; family Orchidaceae; genus Dactylorhiza; species Dactylorhiza incarnata. The sequence goes on from JAWHQI010000105.1 coordinate 5,404,896, forward strand.
TGCAGGTGCATTGCACAAGCCAAAAGACATTCTCCTAAATGCAAACGTTCTGTAAGGGCATGTGATTGTCGTCTTTTCTTGATCTTCCGAATTTACCGTAATCTGATTATAACCGGAACATCCATCTAGAAAGCAAAAGAAATCATTTCCGGATATTTATCTAAGACTTGGTCTATGAAAGATAACGGAAAATGATCTTTTCTAGTGGCCTTATTTAATTTTCGGTAATCCATACATATATGCCAACCTGTGATTGTTCTTGTGGGGATTAATTCATTCTTTTCATTTTTTATTACGGCCATTCCCCCTTTCTTAGGTACACATTGGACCGGGGAGACCCACGAACTATCCGGGATGTGGTATATTATTCATGCATCTAGTCATTTGATAATCTATTTTTTTTTACTACCTCTTTCATGTGTGGACTAAGACAACGTTGAGGTTCTATAGACTCCTTGAAAGATTCCTCTAAAAGAATTTTATGCATACATAGGGAAGGATTGATTCCTCTAATATCCGTTATGGTCCATCCTATGGCGAGTTTATATTGCTTTAAGAGATTTAATAATTTTTTGTGTTATTTCGGTAACAAATTGAAATTAACTATGACCGTCAATGTATCATTTTCTCCTAGATATGCATAGGATAGATGATCGGGAAGTGACTTTAACTCAAGAATGGGTGGACTAATGATAGATGGTTTATCCGCACAAGACTTTTCTGGCATGACTAATGGTTTCAACTTACGAATGAATGTCAGTTGACGTGTAAATGCTTCCAAACAATCTTGAATTTCTTCTTCGTCGTCATATTTTTCATCATCATTTAATAGATTTGTTACTACATCATCTACACAATCTTGGCTATCACTCAAGCCATAATCATAAAGTGCTAAACAATTCACTTCCTCCATACCATTCTCTTCCTTATGAGGAAATTTCATTGCTCTAAGTATATTGAACGTGACTTCCTCATCGTTAACTCTCATGGTTAACTCTCTCTTATGGACATTGATCAAAGTTCTTCCGGTGGCTAAGAAAGACCTTCCTACAATAATGGGTACTACTTTGTCCTCTTCCATATCTAAAACCACGAAGACCGCTGGAAAATGAATTTTAAAATGAATTTTCCACCTTAACTATGACATCTTCTAGAATTTCTTTTGGAAATGTAAGAGATTTGTCGGCCAATTATAACGTCAGTGAGGTTTTAGAAATCTCTCTTAATCCTAACTTCTTATAAATTGATAGCTACATCAAATTTATGATCACCCCTAAATCGCACAACGCATTTCCTTCAAATTGATACCCAATAGAACACGGAATTGTGAAACTTCCGGGATCTTTTAATTTTGGCGGTAATTTCTTTTGAGAATTGCACTACACTCATGGGTAAGCGTTACCGTCTCATTCACTCCAAACTTCCTTTTTTTTTATTTAAGATATCTTTCATGAACTTAACGTAACTCGGCATTTGTTCTGAAGCTTCGGTGAATGTTATATTAATTTGCAGGTTTTTAAATATTTCAAGAAATTTTTGAAATTGATGATCTAGTTTACTCTTTCTTAGCCTTTGAGGAAAAAGGTGGGGTGGGTAAGTGACTACATTATCTTTCTCCTTAGAAAACTTAACATTCATTTCACTCTTTCTTTCTCTTATGACTTCTACTTCTTCCTCATCGTTGTTATTACACTCTTTACTTTCTTTTGCATTACGCCTAACATGATTATTATTCTCTACATCTTTTTGAACATTATTGTCTTCAAGTTGATTATTGTTATTACTATTGACCAACTCTCTCCCACTCCGTAATGTGACAACCTTACATTGATGATTATCACCCTTAGGATTGAGTGTGGTGTCTGTCGGTAGTGTTCCTGGTGGTATAATGCTCAAAGCGGACGCAATTTGTCCTAGTTGTGATTCAATCATACGCATTGATCCTTCTAAACTAGAGAATTGTGCTTCATTCTTTTGCATAGATTCTATAATGATTTCATCAGTTAATTTCCTATAAGGTCCCACTTGATTATGATTATGGTTTTGATTAGGAGGATGATTAGAATTAAACAAATGTGAAGGAGTTGAACCGGAATTGTTTTTCCAAGAACAATTTGGATGGTTTCTCCAGTTATGATTGTAATTATTTCCATAAGCATTATGATTTTGTTTAAATTGTCCTCCAACATAATTAACTTCTTCATTATTACTTACCAGTTGCTCAATTGTTAAAGTGGGATTAGATATGATCGTAAGAGTGACTATGTTATTGACTTGTGGGGTCATTTGATTTTGTTGTAAAGTCAAAGCGTCTAACCTCTTATTAATGTTATTGAATTGAGACGTCATTTGGGCTGCAAATGATGTTAATTGGTCTACTTGATACATCCCTGTCGTAGCAGAAGAATGTCCTTGGCGATCGATGGAATGATAATTATTGTAAGATAAATCTTCTAGAATTCCATATGTTCATGAGAGAACCTCCCGCAGCTCCATCTATTTGGATCATAGTAGATGTATGGAGGCCATTGTAGAAGGTCCACACTTGTTGGTGGATGGCTAAGCCATGGTGAGGACACTTCCACAATAATTCCTTAAAACATTCTCATGCATCATAGAGAGTTTCTCCATTCTCTTGCATGAGCGTAAAAATATCCCTCATTAATTTAACAGTTTTAGATGGGGGGGGGGGGGGGGGGGGGAAATACTTGGCTAAATATTTTTCGATCAATATAGCCCAAGTGGTAATGGACCCGTTAGGTAAAGAGTTTAACCAGTCTTTTGCCTTCCCTTCTAAGGAAAAAGGGAACATGCGCAATTTAATGGCTTCTTCAGATGCGCCATTAGTTTTGAACGTGCCACGGATTTTTATGAAAGTTCTTAGATGCGAATTAGGGTCTTCGTGGTTATGGCCACTAAACTTATTATTTTGAACAAGTTGCATAACAGTAGAATCAATTTTAAAGTTATTAGCTTCGACCGCGGGTCTAGCGATACTAAACTGTACCCCTCCCCTAAAAGGCATATTATAATCGCGACATGTTCTTCTATTTTCTGTTTGAGGTCCATTATGTTCTACTTAACCTCCTAAGTCTTGACCATCTTGGTGAATTTCATCATCATTATTATTATTTGGTTCCATCGTGGAAGAATTGCTATGTTCCAATCTAGTTGATTTTCTATTTCGTATACAGTTTCGTTCAATTTCAAAATTTAATTGTAATAATTCTACTGATCGATACCTGGACATACACTAGTAAATTTTGAATAATAGTAGAGAAAAACAAAATAACTTAAAAGTAAAAATTAAAAAACTTGACCTCCAATTACTAAGGTTTACTAATATTGCAAGAAAAACACAAGATTCGTTGCACCTCCCCGGCAACGACGACAAAAACTTGATACGCGGAAAATGATTTATACGTAAGTGCACGTGTCGGATCAAGTAATAAAGTATGAGTAGAGATCGTTCCCACAGAGAGATGTCTAGTCTAGCGCTTACAAATACTTGTTATACCGTTTCTTTAAATTCAAGTGAATCCAATAAGGTGATTTTAAAGAGAAACAAAAATATTTGAACGAAATTTTAAACTAAATTAACTATTTTAACGATACTTTTACCAGTTGAGAAAAGCAGTCTTGTATTTCTGATTTTCTATGTCTATCATGATGATGTTTCAAGATATTAATGTATAAGAATATTTATTTAATTTATCTTGCGACGATTTTATAGAAGAAATCAGTATCTCTCGATCTCAGAAATCTTGATATCTCACACTCCCCTAATCATCTCTAACTTAGGCTTTATTTGGTGCGGCGGTAGCGGGCGGAAAGGGCGACGCAAACGCGGGGGTTGAAACTGAGGCATAGAGGCGGGGGTCGAAACGGAGCGGCGACGCTGATTTTCCTCCTTGCTGCGGGGTGAAACGCGACAAACGGAGCCAGCTTTCCATTTGTTTTGTCGCCGTGCGGCAGCGTTTCCTCAAAATGCCCCTCCTAAATGCGGAACCAAATGAAGCCTTAAGCAGAATGAAGATATTATGATGGATAAAATCAAGATCGCTAACAAGAAGAGGAAATCTCTTTCACCCTTCTATACTATAGTGAACTTATGAAACACTTACACTTATTCTCTCTCGAATCTCAAAATGTAGTAAAAATATAAAAACTTTGGTTAAAAATTCACATCACTCATCTCTTGATTCTCGCGATGCAATAAGATAGCCTTTAAAATATTACTACGCCATCTTCTCTCGATTCTCGCGGCGCAATAAAAGGTAAAAACAAAATACAAAAGTTTCATTTAAATTCATAAGATCCCTAAAGATAAATTGTCAAACAAACTTACAACTTAAAAGAAATCATCATCATAACAAGCATAGTACTCTCATCATACAAGACTATGAAAATTTAGTTCATAACTGCGATCAAGCACCACGAAATTTGAATAATCTTACAAGACATGATGACTGAAATTAGATTCTCCTTGCTTTAATGGTTGGAACGCCAATCCTGCAGTCGAATCCTCCTCTGGACCGAATTCTCCTTGCTCTCTTGTTTCTTCCTTTTTCGAAAATAATCAAAGATGATCTTTCTCTCTTCTTCTTCCCTTTTATAGCCATACACCACCTTTGGAGAGTCATTATGGCCGAATAAATATGTCTTTTCATCATAAAACCGCCAGATTTCAAAAATTCATGGAAATTACAATTTCTATTTTTCGCCGATTTGTTACAACAAATTGAAATTTTGTTGCAACAATTTTTTTTCGGGATTTTCCTTCATAAACTGCATTGAAAATATTCTGACTTTGTTGCAACAAATTTTCTGACTTTGATATAAGCTTGTATTTCACGGCTACATTAAATTCTTTGCATTTTCTATCATCAAAACACACCAAATAACTGAACTTGATTTTAAATAATAGTTTATTCAATTTTATCCACTATTTATCCAACTTTGGCAATTAAATTAGTAAAAAGGGGTTAAAATACGGATCAAAATAACTTCTTTTATTAGGGAAGTTATCTCTTGCCCCCTTGTCCCGATGAGGCGAAAGGACTCGGGGTTCGTTCCTACCGAAACCTGCAGGGATTCAGGGCTTGCTTTTGCCTTGGGAATTAGAATGACTCGGGGTCCATTTTTTCGGGAACTGCAGAAGGTCTTTCGCCTATTTTGTTTGGTAGTAAAAGGACACGAGGCCCGTTCTTTTAGGAGGTAGAATAAACTTTGTCAGTTCTCGCCTAAGTTGAAGGACACAATGTCCATTCTTGTAGGAAATGTAGAAGGACTTTTGTCTGTTCTCGCTTTACCAGTAGACGGACTCGGGGTTCGTTCTTTTAGGAGGTGCAGAAAGACTTTTGTCCGTCCTCGCTTAACCAGTAGAAGGACTCAAGGTCCGTTCTTTTAAGAGGTGCCGGAGGACTTTTTCCATTTTTGCTTTAACAATAGAAGGACTCGGGGTCCGTTCTTTCAGGAGGTGCAAAAGGATTTTTATCCGTTTTTTGCTTTAACAGTAGAAGGACTCAGGGTCCGTTCTTTCAGGAGGTGCAAAAGGACTTTTGTCTGTTCTCGCTTTAACAGTAGAAGGACTCAGGTTCCGTTCCTTCAGAAGGTGCAAAAAGACTTTTGACCATTTTTTGCTTTAACAGTAGAAGAAGTCAGGGTCCGTTCTTTCAGGAGGTGCAGAAGGACTCTTGTCTGTTTTTGCTTTAACAGTAGAAGGACTCGGTGTCCATTCTTTCAGGAGGTGCAAAAGGTCCTTTGTTTGTTCTCGCCTAAGTAGAAGGACTTAGGGTCCATTATTTCAGGAGGTCTATAAGGACCTTTATTCAACTCGCCTTGACAATAGAAGGACAAATAATCCATTCTTTCAGAAGATGCAGAAGAACCTTTGTCCATCTCACCTTAACAGTAGGACACATGGTCTGTTTTTTCAGGAGGTGCAGAAGGACCTTTGCCCGTTATCCTCTAAGTAGAAGGACTCGATGTCCATTCTTTCAGGAGGTGCAGAAGGACCTTTTTCCGCTCTCGCCTAAGTAGAAGGACTCGGGGTCCGTTCTTTCCAGAGAGTCGATTATCGCAGATGCGTCTAGAAATCCATTGCGTTATTGCTGAAAAAGAAGATATAAGTGAAAGTGCACAGTTAACCTCACTAGAATTCTCTAGAGGGGGGGTGAATAGAAATTTTAAAAATACTTTGTGCAATTATATATATATATATGTGTGTGTAATAATCACAGATTTAAGCTTCCCACACACCAACAAGAATTAAGCAAGTAAAGAAGAAAAATAGCAAGAAGAAAATCACAGCACAACACAAAGAAATATAGTGGTTCCCCAAACTTTGGGTAGTCCACTCTTCTACCCCGTTTGGTAGGAATTCACTAACTTGCACTGAGTCTTTTGATAAGGAGACTCTTAGAACCAGACTGAGTCTTTTGATAAGGAGACTCTTAGAACCAAACTGAGTCTTTTGGTAAGGAGACTCTTAGAACCACTACAACTGAATTTTTTGAAGAGAGATTCTAAAAACTCTTTTACACAATTTGAAAATGGAATGAGAAGAAGAAGTAGAACAAGTAGAAGAACAGAAAATAATATATGTAAGTAAGAATCTTCTTCCTAGCAAGAAGATTAGAAGCACAAGTATAGTGAATATGATCTCTCTTCTATAGTGAGAAGGAGATTGTAGCCATTTCTCTCTTTTAGTGAGAGCTTTCAGAAATTGCAGCAGAATGGCTTCAGAAGGAGGAGAAGATGAAGGCTTTTTCTTTGCTGCAGCACACTATCTCTTTTCTCAGCTTTCTCACTCTTAACTTGGGAGCTCTTCCTCTTTTTCAAATGTATATGGTGGATCACTAGTTATTTATTCTCTGCCGTCCCCCTTCTTATTTATAACTCTGTTTAAAAAGATATTGCTAAAGGAGAATAATCAATTAGCAGACAGAGAATTAGAAAGAGATAAAAGTTTCCATAATCAATATTTCTGTAGAAGGAAAGAGATCTTTTTGATTTCAAATAATATCCATAATAAACTTAATCAAATTAGCCAAGAATCAAATAGAAGGAAAGACTGATGAAGAACGGCTATAAAAGAATAATATCATTCCATAAAAATCAGATCTTCAGAAAGAAGGAAAGAGATCTGGCGTGTTTTTGAATTTCTTATAGAAATCGACGTGCGTCGATTACTATTCGACGTGAATGTCGATTTCATCTTGGCTGAGCGTCGAGAGGAGAATAAGGAAGGTGCGTCGATTAAGGTGCGTCGACTTTATTAAATGAGTCGACTAGAAGTCAGAGGTACGTCGACAAAGATTACGTCGAATTCTTCTTAGAGTTACTTCGACACATTCTGAGAGAAACGTCGACTACATTTCGACGTTGCGTCGAATACTATTCGACGCATATTTACTTAGCCTAATTTTTTATACTTAGAATTTATATTCTACTCAATTCTAGGGGTTAAGATAAATCATTTCCCCAACAATCTCCCCCTATTTGTCTTAACCCTATTTAGAGAGAAATTGTATCAGTTTTTAATCAACTCAGCAAAGCATTTATATAGAGAAGAAATATGCTAAGTAATCAGAAGAAGGGAGAAATCATATAAACAGACTTCATAATAAGTATTTAAGCATGGAAAGAATATAGATTGTATCAATATTGTTCAACACAACACATCATTCAGGAGGGGTAGGAGGAGTTTTTCTTTTCCTAATGAATACTACTATTTTTGGAGAGGTGAGTTGCTCCTTCTCAGTAACAGATGGTTCACTCAGCTCCCCCTGAGTCACAGCAATTTGCTCCCCCTGGAATGGAACTTCCTTTGAGCCTTCTACTTCTTCTTCAGTTTCTTTTTCATCTCCAGTTTCAGGTATAACAGCATCTGGCTCCCCCTGAGCTTCAGCTTCATTCTCTGCTCTATTTGCCTCCCCTTGCAATAGATCCATTTGTTGTGCAGCTTCTCTTGCTATAATCAGTACATCTGATATCTGTTCTTCAGTATGTAGCTCTGGTACTACTTCACTCCCAATGGTCTTGAGTAGAGCTAAACTGTCAGATTTTGAAGAATGAGGGGTTTTGTGAGAGGGAGTTTTGTGGCTGGAGAGCTGCTCTTCATCTAACTTCTCCCCCTTCTTGACCTTCTTAGCCAAGGAGGTTAAGAAAGACTTGGTGACCCTAGATGAAGAGATAGAGGATTTCAGGCTTTGCACAGAGGCATTGACCCCATCTATTTGGGTTTGCATGTGCATGATGGAGGAGTGAATTTGAGAGCAGTGTCCATCCATCATGTCCTGAAATTTTTGGACTGCTGACTGGATACATTGGGTGATGAGGTTGTCAGTGGATGAAGATGGTTCATCTTGTGTTGGAGGAGGAGTCAATGGAGGAGAGGGTCTATGTGATGAAGGTGGAGAGAGGACTCTATCATTTTGATGAGGTGTATTTGATGGAGGAGGTGGAGGAATAAAGGAGGGTTGAGCAGGTGATTGAGTTGGTATTTGTGAAGGTGTGGATGATGGTGGTACAGAAGAGATGTCTGTATGACGAGGAGGAGGAGGAGGTGAAGATGGATGAGCAGGAGAGTTAGGAGGAGATGGAGTCCTTTCAGGAATGGCACCAGGCTTGGGGATTTGCTTGGTCCATTTTGAGAAGAGAGCAATGGACATCCTTTTGCCAGGAGGGATGAGAATTCCTTTTGACCTGCATAGGTCAGGGAAGGAGTGGAAGAGGACTTGACTCATAATCCTCATGTAGACATTCTCTTTGTGAGAATATTTGTAACCTATCATTTTGAGTAAGCAGCTGCCCTAGTCTACTTTCTTCTTCAGCACAAGGGCCCCCATGAGATTCAGTTGTTGCCTGGGCACTGCATCATGGGCATAGATCTTACATAGTAGTACTTTTCCTACTATGTCTGCCAGTAGCCTATACTCATCAGAAAAATCTATTTTCTTTAGATGGATTGGTCTATCTTTTGAGAACTTCATTGTGATTAGTAAATTCTTGATTTCATCAGGGGTGAGTTCCACAGGTTCATCACCTGATAAGGGAATGGTAAAGGAGATTTATTTAGTTACTCTTTTAGAAAATAACTTGCTTTCCCTTTTTGATTTGAACAAGGATAATATTGAAATGTACCTGATGAATGATCAAAGGTGTTCCTAATGTGTTCAGCAGAGATTGCGACAGGTGTCTCATATATTGTTCCAGTGATTTCTTCTTGTTCAGATATCTGAACATGAGCCATTAGCTCTGTGAGTTCTATCTCCAGGAGCTTGCATCTTGTGGAGATGAGCTTATCTAGGCCAGCTTCAGTGAAGAGAGCTATGATGCTATTATAATTTTCGGCGGCGGCCTGGAAGGATTCGAGGTCAATGTCGAAACCAGAGTTTATCTTGGGAGCCATTTTAGGTCAGTGAGAGAGAGGAAGAGATGGCTGGACTGAGAGGTAAGAAGGATGAAAGATGCCGAGTGCGAGAGGATTTCTAACAGAAGAGTTTATTTAAGTCAGGTGAAACGTCGAAACGAGACACAATTCGAGGCTTATTCGGTACTTTAGTAGATGCGACCGAAAAAATTTTAGTGTTGCCGCTCTTTTTCATGAAGTCGACGTTACGTCGAGTGCGATTCGACGTAAGCGTCGATATAGTTTGAGTTGAGAAGATAGAGTCTCCTATCGACGTATGCGTTGATTTAAGAAATCGACGTGACTTTTACTTTGTCTGAAGATTCCAGGTTTTTCTTGAGGGATTCTTTCTTCCTAATCCTAAGGTTTTCTAAGTTACACTAGGACTAATTTTATGAGCAATTTGATTGATTATGCCAACACTGTTTGGCAGTGTGGCAATTTTATTGTAAATATAACACCTAATTTTCTTTTGACTAAGGAAATTTGAGTTTAGGGAGGAATAGGGATGTTGATTGGGATAGAAATTTTGATTAGGATAGAAATTTTGGTTAGGTAGAAGTTTTGATTAGGATAGAAATTTTGGTTAGGATAGAAGTTTTGATTAGGATAGAAATTATGATCAGGATGAATGGGTCCTGAATGGGGGTTAAGATGGAAAGTTTTTGAAGAATAGACATGTCCTGTAATTATGTTGCTCTGAGTTTTTATGCGTCGATATCTATTCGACGTATGTTGATAGTTGCGTCGATTTATATTCGGCGCTTTCTCCAGATTGTGTTGATCTAAAATCGTCGCATGTAAGAAGTTGCGTCGATTGGAATTCGACGTACTTTTATTCAAGCGTCGAGTTGAGGTCGAAGCATCTGAGAGATTGCGTCGAGTAGAATTCGACGCACTATCATTCATGCGTCGATATGAAGTCGACGCAATTGTGTTTTCACAAATTTTATTTTTCCCTTTTTCTGATTTTATTTCTTTATGAGTTGTTTCTTTTGGCTTAGTTGCCTTCTTAAAAGTAGTTTGAGAGTCTTCATCTGTATAGTATGATGTTTCATCAAAGTGGTTTATCTCATTGAGGGAGTCTTCTTCCTTATTTTGTGAGTCTTCTTCTTGGTTTATTGATTTAGTGGGTTTAGTGAATTTAACAGGGCTCATCCAAGCAGGTTTGTTGGATGAAATTAGACTAGCTGAGGGATCAGCTCCTAGCCCAAGATTTTTATGTCTTCTTGTTTGTTTTCTGTGATTTCTTTAAGTGTTTGGCTTCTCATTTTTATTGATTCTTCAAAAGCTTTTGCTTGGGATACCTTATTCTTGATGAACTGGTTTTCTATTTTAGCCCTCTCTATCTCTTTTTCTCTGATGTTAGCCCTTAACTCATAATTTTTAGAACAAGTATCCTCTATATTTCTCTGGTTTTTAATGACATTAATTTGTTCTTTTAGATTCTTAATTTCTTGTTTAGTTTTTAGTTGATCTAAACATAATCCTTTAAAATCATTTTTGAAATCATCACACAAAAAATCTATGTCATCAAAAATGCTTACCTCATCCTTATCCTCAGATTCCTCTATGAGAATAAGGCTATTTTCTTTATCATTTTCAGAAGAGATGCTTCCTTCTGATTCTGTCTCACTCCATGATTTAGCACCATGTTCTTCCTTTGAGCTTTCAAGAGCCATTAAGCATAGGTCTTCTTGCTTAGACTCTTCATTGTCACTTTTGGATGAGGTGGTGTCCTCAGAATCTGTTTCACTCCAAGCTTCTGCAAAGAAGCCTCTTTCTTTCTTCTTCCCCTTTTTCTTGAGATCTTTCTTTTTCAGATCTTTCTTTTTCTCAGTATTTTCTGGACATTCTGGTGCAATGTGTCCAGTTTTCCTGCAGGAATAACAAATGATTTCTTTAGTGGGAGTTTTATCATACCTTGGTTTTGATTCTCTCCTTCTAGACCCATCTGTCCTGACCCATTTCTTGAATCTTCTGGCCAGGAGGCTGAATAATTCTTCTTCAGTGACAGGGGTCTCTTCTTCTGTTGCTTTCAAAGCAATGTTTCTATCTTTTGAGGAGGTTGAAGTGCTTCCTCTTCTTTCCTTCTCTTCTCTGGTTTTCAGCAGTTGCTCATAGGATTTGATTTTTCCTAAGAGAGCATCTGTTGAGATTTCCTTTTGTCCTCTTGTATCTCTTATTGCCCATATTCTTGAGTCCCATGAACTTGGGAGACTCATTAACAGTTTGTCATTGATCTCTGTGAGAGAGATCTCTCTATCCAGGCTCCTTAATTGATTGATGATCAGACTGAATCTGTCATACATCTCAGATATGCTTTCTTCATGCTTCTTTTGAAAGTTCTCATATTGGTAGATCAATAGAGCCTTTCTATCTTTCCTTTCATCAGCACTTCCTTCTACCATCTTGGTAAGGGCCTCCCAGATTTCTTTGGCTGATTCACAGTCAACAACCTTTTGAAAGATTTCATCTGAGAGGGTTGAGACAAGAATGTTCACAGCTTTTGCATCACATGTTCCTGCCTTCTTCTCTTCAACTGTCCACTCAGCCCTTGGGACAAGTGTTTGAGTCACTTCACCACTTGAGTCTCTTCTATAAGGCTTGGGAGGACCTGTCAAAATAACATTAAATAATTCTTCATCAATAGAATTCATATAGATCCTAATTCTTGTTTTCCAAATTGCAAACTTTTCAAGATTGCACATTGGTGGTCTGGTGGAAGCATAATCTTTGATTTGTGCCATGTGAAAAATAGTTTTTAGAAATATATATATATATATATATATAAGAGGTAGGATCTTTTTGATCAAGGAGTTAACCTTTTTAGATCAACCTAGCTCTGATACCAATTGAAAGTGCACAGTTAACCTCACTAGAATTCTCTAGAGGGGGGTGAATAGAGATTTTAAAAATACTTTGTGCAATTATATATATGTGTGTGATAATCACAGATTTAAGCTTCCCACACACCAACAAGAATTAAGCAAGTAAAGAAGAAAAATAGCAAGAAGAAAATCACAGCACAACACAAAGAAATATAGTGGTTCCCCAAACTTTGGGTAGTCTACTCTTCTACCCTCTTTGGTAGGAATTCACTAACTTGCACTGAGTCTTTTGATAAGGAGACTCTTAGAACCAAACTGAGTCTTTTGATAAGGAGACTCTTAGAACCAAACTGAGTCTTTTGGTAAGGAGACTCTTAGAACCACTACAACTGAATTTTTTGAAGAGAGATTCTAAAAACTCTTTTACACAATTTGAAAATGGAATGAGAAGAAGAAGTAGAACAAGTAGAAGAAAAGAAAACAATATATGTAAGTAAGAATCTTCTTCCTAGCAAGAAGATTAGAAGCACAAGTATAATGAATATGATCTCTCTTCTATAGTGAGAAGGAGATTGTAGCCCTTTCTCTCTTTTAGTGAGAGCTTTCAGAAATTGCAGCAGAATGGCTTCAGAAGGAGGAGAAGATGAAGGATTTTTCTTTGTTGCAGCACACTATCTCTTTTCTCAGCTTTCTCACTCTTCACTTGGGAGTTCTTCCTCTTTTTCAAATGTATATGGTGGATCACTAGTTATTTATTCTCTGCCGAGCTCCTTCTTATTTATAGCTCTGTTTAAAAATATATTGCTAAAGGAGAATAATCAATTAGCAGACAGAGAATTAGAAAGAGATAAAAGTTTCCATAATCAATATTTCTGTAGAAGGAAAGAGATCTTTTTTATTTCAAATAATATCCATAATAAACTTAATCAAATTAGCCAAGAATCAAATAGAAGGAAAGACTGATTCAGAACGGCTACAAAAGAATAATATCATTCCATAAAAATCAGATCTTCAGAAAGAAGGAAAGAGATCTGGCGTGTTTTTGAATTTCTTATAGAAATCGACGCGCGTCGATTACAATTCGACGTGAACGTCGATTTCATCCTGGCTGAGCGTCGAGAGGAGAATAAGGAAGGTGCGTCGACTTTATTAAATGCGTCGACTAGAAGTCAGAGGTACGTTGACAAAGATTACGTCGAATTCTTCTTAGAGTTACTTCGACTCATTCTGAGAGAAACGTCGACTACATTTCGACGTTGCGTCGAATACTATTCGACGCATATTTACTTAGCCTAATTTTTTATACTTAGAATTTATATTCTACTCAATTCTAGGGGTTAAGATAAATGATTTCCCCAACAATAAGTGCGCGCAAGTTTCTCCTTGCGGCTTATTCTTGAATGAGAAATAGGGAAACCAAGTAGATAGATTGCGCGGGGGCCGTTTCGCCCCCCTAAAATCCTATGCGTTAAGTTCTTGCGGCATATTTGGGAGTAGCCTCCCCCGAGTAGGTCTCTATCACGATGCCTTGCTTGAGGGCGTCGGCCCAGACGCCCTTAGTAGCACCCCCACTAAGAATGACGTTGTACACTGAGTTGGCTTGCATGAGGGCGAACTAGACGTCGCAGGTGGCTTGCTTCGAGGGGTTTCCTTGAGTCACTGGCAGGACGATGCTTCCCAATATGGGGATTGCTAAGTTGTACGTGGCGCGGGGCAATGCATGATCCTAGCCGGGTGTTCCTTCCGGAGATTCCAAGTTGAAGCAGAGTTGATAGAAAATGGAATGTTGGCAGTCACATTGTCGTCAATCAATATCCCGCCTACGTCCACAGGGGGATCTCCGATGATAACGTTGATGTGTTGATGACCTCGTAAAGATCTTTGTGCTGCTGGAAGGGTTGGCTCGACCATTACTGGCTGAGATTCTGGGGTAGATTTCGTATGTAACTGCCCCCAGCGGGCTTAGTTGGGGTCGATTGTCCCGACACCCTCTTCCTCCGAAATCTTTCGAGGAAGCCGAGGGGTATTAAATGCTCGATCATCTCTTTCAGACGCCTGCATCCTTCTGTATCGTGTCCAAGAACTTGGTGGTAGTGACATAATTTAGATTAATCTCCCATGTATGGGGCAAGAACCCTGGGCCTTTGGAGCGAGGGATGATAGTGGATGTCTAGTAGAATCTCTGCACGATAGGTGTTTGGGGGGGGGGGGGGGGGGGGGGGGGGGTGAAGCGTTGATCCTACTGCCCCCCCCCCCCCCCCCCCCCCCCCCCCCCCCCCCCCCCCCCCCCCCCCCCCCCCCCCCCCCTCCCCCACCCTGGTCCGTCGAGCGTCATCGCGGTGCCCGCTTCCTTTCTTGTGCGCGGGACCAAGGCCTTGCTTCTTCTTTCTTTTGTGATTACTCGTCTCTCGCTGCAGATGTGCTCCTTTGTGGGTAGGCTTTCATCGGTCTGCGTGTTTTTTGCTAGTATGCTCTCGACTGAGCATTCACCGCGGGACAACTCCCTTGAGCTAGTTGCGGCTTGAAGAGAACGATGTTCGATCGACGGCTGCAAGAACCGCTTCGGGGCTTGTGAAGCTCTTGTGCCCTTTCGCAAGGCGAGCGCCCGAGCCTGGCGCTCCTCCATCAGACGCATCCGCTTTTCTACTGAAGATGTTAGCGCAACGATTACCCCCTTGAGGCGTAGAGCGCTGCTTGCGGGTGAGTTGTTGGAGGCTCGGTTGTCAGGGTCCTCAGAGGTTGTCCAATCTGCGCCATCCGTGCCTCCTTTGATCATTGTTGTATATTAGTGTATTTAAATACATATAATAAATATATTAGTATAATAATATTATTAGTATCTCTATTTATAATACATATAATAAATTAAAAAAATTAAATAAATAAAAAAGTTCGCTAGCTCATGAACAAGAGGAATTGGGCTTTAGCTTGACTCGAAATAAAGCTCCAGCACGTCGAGTTCGAGTTTTTTTCGAGTTGGCTCGTCGAGCAGGCTCGACTCAACTTGCGCCACTACCTCAGAGGGTGACAGACCACCTCTCCATTTACAAGCCTTAAAGGCAAAGAAATGAGGAAAAAGACTAAGTCTCGGAGCATCCACGAGAGCGTTCTTCAGTTCTTTTACCGGTGCTTGCGAGAGTATCCACTAGAGCCTTAAGCATGAGCATATTTGAGAGCGAGCGGAGCGGATCCTGAGCAAAAAAATGAGCAGAGTCTCACGTCCTTGTCGGAAAACCTCAGAACTCTCTCTTGTTTTTTGGATTGCTTGTCTTCAAATAAAAGCTTGTGGGCCTTTTTATAGCTTTTTTGAAGGGACGTGCTGGTAATTGTGTCTGCTTGGATATGGTGTTGACGAATAACATTGCTTGATTCCGGTCACCATGCTCACTAATTTATTGAAAATGACGAATGTGCCCCCCGGGTGGTCCGGCCGGCGGTGCAGCACGTGTGTGTTGGTCGTGCAGGCGCACTGGCCATGCGCCGCGTGCATCGAGCGTCATCGCGGTGCGCCGCACACTAGCCGCGTGCATCGAGCGTCATCGCATCATCGCGGTCCCCCCCCCCCCCCCCCGGTCCGTCGAGCGTCATCGCGGTGCCCGCTTCCTTTCTTGTGCGCGGGACCAAGGCCTTGCTTCTTCTTTCTTTTGTGATTACTCGTCTCTCGCTGCAGATGTGCTCCTTTGTGGGTGAGGCTTTCATCGGTCTGCGTGTTTTTTGCTAGTATGCTCTCGGCTGAGCACTCACCGCGGGACAACTCCCTTGAGCTAGTTGCGGCTTGAAGAGAACGATCTTCGATCGACGGCTGCAAGAACCGCTTCGGGGCTTGTGAAGCTCTTGTGCCCTTTCGCAAGGCGAGCGCCCGAGCCTGGCGCTCCTCCATCAGACGCAGCCGCTTTTCTACTGAAGATGTTAGCGCAACGATTACCCCCTTGAGGCACAGGACGCTGCTTGCGGGTGAGTTGTTGGAGGCTCGGTTGTCAGGGTCCTCAGAGGTTGTTCAATCTGCGCCATGCATGCCTCCTTTGATCATTGTTGTATATTAGTATATTTAAATACATATAATAAATATATTAGTATAATAATATTATTAGTATCTCTATTTATAATACATATAATAAATTAAAAAAATTAAATAAATAAAAAAGCTCGCGAGCTCATGAACAAGAGGAATTGGGCTTTAGCTTGACTCGAAATAAAGCTCCAGCACGTCGAGTTCGAGTTTTTTTCGAGTTGGCTCGTCGAGCAGGCTCGACTCAACTTGCGCCACTACCTCAGAGGGTGACAGACCACCTCTCCATTTACAAGCCTTAAAGGCAAAGAAATGAGGAAAAAGACTAAGTCTCAGAGCATCCACGACCACGAGAGCGTTCTTCAGTTCTTTTATCGGTGCTTGCGAGAGTATCCACTAGAGCCTTAAGCATGAGCATATTTGAGAGCGAGCGGAGCGGATCCAGAGCAAAAAAATGAGCAGAGTCTCACGTCCTTGTCGGAAAACCTCAGAACTCTCTCTTGTTTTTTGGATTGCTTGTCTTCAAATAAAGGCTTGTGGGCCTTTTTATAGTTTTTTTGAAGGGACGTGCTGGTAATTGTGTCTATCTGGATATGGTGTTGACGAATAACATTGCTTGATTCCGGTCACCATTCTCACTAATTTATTGAAAATGACGAATGTGCCCCTCGGGTGGTCCGGCCGGCCGGTGCAGCACGTGTGTGTTGGTCATGCGGGCGCGCTGGCCATGCACCGCGCACTAGCCGCGTGCGCTGGCCGTGCACGTGCGGTGCCCATGTGCGTGGGTGCGCACGTGCTTGGTGCGACGCGCACCAGCGTCACCTTGTGCGGTGTCTGGTGCGCTTTCGCTTGGGCGTGCGCGAACATCGATCGTTCTGTGTCCGCTTTTGGGCGGTTTGGGACCATTCAAGTGAGCGCGGCTCACTCGGTCGGGTCGACTTGCTTGAGCGTTTCGGTCGAAGTCCTATTGGTTTGACTAGGAAAACTCTAAGGGGGACCCCATCAGAATTGTAGGAGTAATAAACTCCAAGATCTCACAAATAATCTTTAGGTAAGATTCAATAAATGGGGCATTGTGGTAGACCGTAGTAAACTAATTGAGCATGATATTGCATTTTCTAACAAGGCACATCCAACATTTGTCTTTGGAGGAATTAAATGCTCTGAGAAGGAGGTTTGTGGGGAAATTGTCTCACAGGTCAAGAAGAATACTTCCAGATATGTCAGAAAGTTTGGACCCCAAAACACTCTTAGGAAAACACCACCTGAAAGAGTTTATGAAGCTAATCTTCCTCCTATTTTTGTTGTTAAAGCAAAATCTAAGCTTATGCATAATCAAAATAAAGGCAAAGGAAAGGCATCAGAATATTGTTTGCCTAAGGAAGGAGTCAATGATCTCGGATCGCTCGCTTAACGATCGTTGACTGCTAAGTTCTTTGATCGTCAACCGATCGGTCTACGATAAAAGATTGCTGCCCAATCTCTTGCTGATGGTCAATAACAGATCGTTGATCGTCGACCTTAAAAAGTTTTTTTGTACGGTTTGTACATAGTCAAATTTGGGCTGCACATAACATCACCCAAAAGTTATGCACATTTTTCACCATAAAGCTCAAAATATATTTTTTTTCAAACAGTTTCACTAATAATTCCATTACTCGGCAAAACAGAAGATTTTTCCACGACTATTTCCCACCAATATTACAACTAGTATTTGACGCCACGTTTCAAAAGTCACGAGCACACACCACTCCTGAAACTTAACAGATCTAGGGGTGTGTACGAAAACCGAAAGTGACCCGAACCGAGCCAACCAAACCCATTTCAGATCGAACCAATCGGTTTGGTTTCTGTTTGGGGGTGCTAAAAACCGAGATGATTCAGTTTCAGTTTATAGAATCGATAAACCGAACCGATAGTGCTAAGAAATATTTTGGTTTATATGTTCCTTTGGCAGAGCACTTGTGAAATTCTTCATCTTTCTAAATTTGATGGTTATTATTCAAATAATAATTTTGTTTGCTATCTTAAGAATATACCATGTTTGCAATGACATGCTTGGATTTCTGTTTATGTTTTAGCGAGAACGATACCAAATCTCTAGGAAATATGAAGAACACTTATTCATTGTAACGCCTTGGGATTTCGCTAATTATTTTAAATCTAATTATTAATTATTTTAAATATGATTATCTTCAAAATGGCGGTGTGAGGACGTTACAGTTTTGGGGTGCGTATAAATAATTAATAAAGAGCGAGAACCAAAATAAAGGATGAAAATAATAAAAAGATATATATATCATATTATATATATAATATGTTTATACATGATAAAATAGCTTATAAAAGAATGCTACTATTCTTATTTTCTATGTAGTCTCATTATTTTGATTAATCATAATGATTAAAATGTTAAGATAATATAAAGCATTTAAATACTTGTGATTTGCCCAAAAGATTTTATATAAAAAGTACTATATGTATATGTATATAAAATAATAAGATAATCTAAAATATATAACAACACTATGTATATAAGAGCCCTAATTTAATTATATATAATATAATCATAAATTATTATAATTTATATATATACATAAATGAATCCTTATATCTGCTGATTTTAAGTATTATTATATATAATAAGAATTATTGTAAGTATTATTATATATATAATGAGAATTTAAGGCTAAGATGAATATAAGTGGATGGAGATATTTACATATAAATTATTAATTTAAGGTTAGTGGATTTCTAATTATTTCACTTATAATATTACATTATATAAGTCTTGCACCTTCTTCTTCTTCCCCAAGTCGTCTAGGCATCTTTTTCTTCCATTATTTTCGAGGAGAGCTCTCTGGTTCGGGAGGGAGGGTTTGAAAGAGGGTTTTTCTTCTTTTCGTTGGCCGTCGAGGGAGCTCGAGAGCTCAGAATCGTCGCCGGAGCGTAGTTTTGGAAAGCTCTCGCCGAGATCTTCGTGCGTGCGCTGTTGGGTTTTCTACATACCATTTCCATAAATGATAATAAAGCATATCATATATGCGCAGCGGAATAAATAAACTAGAACAACCCAAAAGAGTTTTGGATCTTGCGATTTCATGAATCAATCAATAAATATAGCAACATATTGCAATATATACCTGACTGGAATTGAGTCAGTACTCAATCGAGATACTCCTACAAAAGTTGAGTCCCAAGCGCTGAAATAGATATGCGCCTCTACGGAAGTCCACACGAGTGTTGAAAAACCCTAGCCTCTTGTCGCACAAGATCTAGGTCGGAGAAGATCTTCCCTCAACGTCTCCCACGGACTGCTAGGTCCGACGACAGGGAGAGACGGAGGCGGCGGCGGCCGGATCGACCGATCGGAACGCTTCCGTCGGAGCTTCTAGCGGAACCCTTCCGCCTCTTTCACAGATTCGCAAATAAAAGATCGCCTTATTAGGTCAAAAAAATCGCATTCTTTTTATACCCAGGCGAAAAAGAGAAGCTATCTGCACAACCACGACATTAATCGAATACTGCGTTCGACGAATTGGCTAGCATTCGTCGAACGCGCTGGCCGTTCGTCGATCGCGCTAGCTGTTCGTCGAACGGGCTGGCCGTTCATCGAACGCGCTACGCTAGCCGTTCGACGAACGCGCTACGCTAGCCGTTCGACGAACGCGCTACGCTAGCCGTTCGACGAACGCGCTACGCTAGCCGTTCGACGAACGCGCTACGCTAACCGTTCGACGAACGCACTTTGAGTTCGTCGAACGTTCTTTGATCCGAACACTTGTCAACATGATTCTTTCTCCAATTTCTCCAAACACTCTTGAGTATTCTTCCTCCGATTTCTCCAAACACTCTTGTGTGTGACCTCAATAGGCTCATATCGCGTTGGCAGTGAGACTAGATATTTGACCACTTCCAGATCACCATGGAAACACCAACAGTCTCCCACTTGATCTTGAACATCTCAAATAAAAGTCTCACAAACAATGAGCGACATCTAGCAATGCATCATTGTTACCCAAGCAATAAGAGTTCATAACTCAACAAGCTTGTCTTGACCAATGTATCAGTGTTGTCATGTCCCTTTGTCCCTTACATCCGGATAGAACTAGAGGTATGGACCGTGTCACCCTCGTAATTGTTCAATCCTAATTCCTTGATCTAGAATAGACTGTCTGAAACTGGTGAGCTCAATATCACATATTGACTCAACCAAGCATGACCATGCATTTCTCAGTCTCATTCCATCAAGGGGCCCATGGATGTAACTTCTGTCATATAGGAGGACAAATCCCATATCTGCCCACACACAAACACCCAAATGAATCTTAACATACCCAATAACCACCCTTATCATCAACCTTTCTCAAGGAAGACTTTAGATGGCATCAAAGTACGCTCTTCCTCACTTGATGAATGTTGTGACTTCAGGTCGAAGAACCACAAACACCATTGTAATATGAGACCTACTTGTGACACGTTCATTTAACAATCCACAGTAGTCTCATGGTGGGTCTGTCCAGTACAATTTGTTCAATAACAAGTACCCATGTGATGACTTGATATCACAATATCATGACCTGTGAGAACCGGTCATCAGTCAACGAACATGCTAGTCTTTATGTATCATCATCGCCCTGAACTTCTAAGATGATACTACGACCAGGGACCATTTAAGAATGAAGCTTCTTATAAACATAGGCCCTCACATTCAAGTCACATACTTGAATTCCTATGGAAGCAAACATTCTAAGGGCATTTATTATGCTAATTAATCTATTAGTAGAAACATTTGACATAATAAAAGAACTTGCCATAAATGTAAAATAAAATATAAAATACTCTATTCATCACATGAATAATCAACAACCGACAAATACAATCCACAAGACTCCCACTAGAGACGATCATTCAGGTATCTAATACCCATTGATCTAGTATGACCATCATGCTTTCTCTGTGCAAGAGGCTTCGTCAGTGGATCCGCAATATTTTCTTCAGTCGGTACTCTACATATGCTCACATCTCCTCGATCGACAATCTCTCGAATAAGATGGAACCGCTGAAGTATGTGCTTGGAGTGCTGATGAGATCTAGGTTCCTTAGCTTATGCAATAGCACCGTTGTTGTCACAGTAGAGAACTACGGGATCAACAATGCTAGGAACTACACCAAGCTCGCTGATGAATTTCCTAATCCACACAGCCTCCTTCGCCGCATTTGCAGCAGCGATATACTCGGCCTCAGTCGTAGAATCAGCAACTGTCTCTTGTTAGGAACTCTTCCAACTTACAGCTCCTCCATTAAGGCAAAATACAAAACCTGATTGAAACTTTGAATTATCCCTATCAGTTTGGAAGCTAGCATCTGTGTAACCATTTACACCGATCTCTTCCGCTCCACCATACACCAAAAATAAATCCTTAGTCCTTCTCAAGTACTTCAGGATATTCTTGACGGCTATCCAGTGACCATCACCAGGATCAGACTGATACCTGCTCGTCATGCTCAAAGCATAAGAGACATCGGGTTGAGTACATAACATTGCGTACATGATTGATCCAATTGCTGAAGCATATGGTATCAACTTCATGCGGTCCTTATCTTCCAAAGATTTTGGACACTGGTCCTTAGAGAGACTCACACCATGTGATATGGGTAAGAATCCTTTCTTGGACTCATGCATGTTGAACCATTTCAACACCTTCTCAATGTATGTACTCTGGGTCAAACCCAGCAACTTCTTCGATCTATCTCTATAGATCTTAATACCAAGTATATAAGTCGCTTCACCCAAGTCCTTCATAGAAAAGCAGTCCCCTAGCCTGTTCTTAACAGCTTGCAGGGTCGGAATGTCATTTCCGATCAACAATATGTCATCCACATACAATATCAGGAAAACGACAATACTCTCACTAATCCTCTTGTAAACACAAGAGTCATCCTCGTTCTTGATGAAACCAAACTCTTTGATTTTCTCATCAAAATGAAGATTCCAATTTCGAGAAGCTTGTTTCAATCCATAAATAGATCGATTCAACTTGCATATTTTAGTGGCTTCACTTGGAGATACAAAACCCTTGGGTTGTGTCATATACACTTCCTCAAGGAGGTTTCCATTAAGAAAAGCCGTTTTGACATCCATTTGCCAGATCTCGTAGTCATAATACGCAGCAATAACAAGTAGAATTCAGATGGACTTGACCATGGCTACAGGGGAAAAGGTTTCATCATAGTCAACACCATGAATTTGCCCGAAACCTTTAGCCACCAGCCGGCCTTTGAATGTCTGTACATTCCCATCCATGTCGGTCTTCTTCTTGAAGACTCACTTGCACCATATGGGTCGTACCCCTTCAGGTGGTTCCACCAAGGTCCAAACTTGGTTTGCATGCATGGAGTCCATTTCAGATTTCATGGCCTCAAGCCACTTCTCGGAGTCAGGTCCACACATAGCCTCTTGATAGGTTGCAGGTGTAACACCCCCGTTTTGGCAATTTTTCTTAAAACGCACGATCGTGTGTTTTTCTTGACGCACGATCGATCCACCCGTGCATTCTCTTCGGCTGGCAAATTGGTGTTCTGAGTTTAATTGTGCGTTTTTCGCACGGTCGTGTGTTCGACCGTGCGATCGGCACCAGATCCGCAAGTGGCGAAATCTGGGAGTCTGTTTGGTTTAATTTCGATCGGACGGATGTGGGGGGTTCGTGGGAGAACCCTAAGTAGGGCTGATAAGGCATTGTGGGTGAAGCCGGTTTCGCGACCGTTGGTCCGATTCGGTGATGTTGTTTGACGCGCATTTTTGGGGTTTTGCTAGAATTCCGAATACGACGAATTCGTCGTCGTGATGCCCTTGTAGTTTCGTATGGGAACGAACGTTGGTTTGTGGGCGAGAAATTAATGTGCGGATTCTGAGGCTTGTGACGCCTATTGTTTTGCGATGGTGTGATTTGGTCTTTGTGGTCGGCTGGCTATCCCGTGAATGCTGGAATTCATGTGGGGAGAGTGTCCCGGCAGGACAAGTCCCTTCGGTGTTAACTGACGAGAATGGTTGTGCTAACGGACGAGCCCGAAACGGTAGCCAGGCGAGGCAGTCGGTGGACGTTGTCCCGACGGTAAGACCAGGGCCTTGGGACGTTTGCGCAGAGTCTAAGCCAGGGTTCTTAGCATCGGTTGTGTGGTTTGTGGCAAGAACGTGTGAGCTGTTTGACAAGCCCGATGGCATGGAGAGCCAGGCGAGGTGGGTCTCGGCGTGAGTTCTTGGCCTTTGGCTACGATGCCCTTTGGGGAAGTGTTGAGTACCCCGTGATTGTGCTGATAATGTATGATGATGTGTTAGACTCATACGCTTTAGGGCGCCTTGGGTGAAACCCGGGTTTGCATTCATATCGCATTTGTAGGCCCCTTTATTACTTGCTCAACATAGAAACGTGGATGTTGTTTGTGACACTCATGCCTATTGTTTTATGTTGCTTCTTTCTGTATATACATGTGCATACGAAGTGCTGACTTGCAGGGTGATGTAGTTCCCCGGGGTCCGCTAGGACGACCAGGAGGAGGGGTGTTGTTACACCGTTTGTGGTCAGCCATAGCTGACCCTCGTTTACCGCTCTTTGTGATTTGGATGCAGGCCAAGGATCGCGGGCTGGAACGAGCTCGCAGGCCAAAAAGGTCTAAAGGCTCATGAAGTGTTTACTTTGTTTTTCCTGCTTCCCCGTACTCATCTTTTGATGTTCTGGCTTGCATGCCGAGGTAGCTTAGGGAAGCTAGTTTACCCCTCTTTTGGGATTTTATATTTGTGATGAATGTTTGATGTCTTGGACTTTGGTTTTGTAAGGCCTTAAGGCCAGTTTCACTCCTATGTTATTGTGGACAGTCTCTGTGGTTTTAAGTTTTGTTTCCGCTGTGTTTTCTGAGTTTTGAGCAGGGTAGTTTATATCATCTTATAATACTGAAACTGTGGCGGTTATATGTTGTGGGGTCCCGGCCGGACCCATATTATATGGTCATTGTAGGGGAGGTGTTACAATTTGGTATCAGAGGTAGGTTGAGTATTCTTGCGAGGTCTAGTGTAGACGGGTCGCGTAAAGAGGTTGTCCATATAGGATTATTCTGCGGGATCATGAGTATCCCTGTGTTCGAGTCTTGCGAGTAGAACTTGATGAGTTTTTTTCCTTGCTTATGCTAGGATGTTGGCGACGATGCGGGGACATCGAGAAGGCAAGAGGAGCCTTCGGGAAGCAGTGCTACTGCTCCGGGCCTCATGAGTATGGGCATGCCCCCGGCTGATTTCTGTCGCATGCTAGCGGAAGCAATGGTAGCGGCTCAAGCTGCAGCGATGCCACGGGCTCCGACGCCTGTTGTGCAAGTTACGACTCCTGTCACTCCGGCGGCTACGCCAGCTACACCGGAGGTTGAAGTGAGACAGGCAGAGCCATTAGCGGAGAGACCTTTTGTGATGGGCGATCGATTTATGAAGTACTTCTTGAGTTTCCATCCTCCGACATTCAAGGGAGTTGGCACTCCAACGGATGCCGAAGATTGGTTTTCAAGGATCCAGGAACTCTTGAAGGCAGCAGAGACCTCAGCGGAGAGGCAGTCCCAATTCGCGAGTTTTATATTAGAGGGCGATGCGAAGCTGTGGTGGGTGAATCACAGTGGTCGCCGTTTCCTTGGGCGCGCTCCGTCCATGGAGGAGTTTGGGAATGTTTTCCTCAAGCGTTACATTCCGTCTTCGACGAGGTTAGCATTGCAGCGGCAGTTTCTGCATTTGGTGCAGCGTGAGAAGACAGTGGACGAGTATCTGCAGGAGTTCACTAGGTTGGGTCGTTATGCGGGGACGACTATGGTAGACGATGAAGAGAGGGACAATCTCTTCTACCAAGGTATAAGAGAGAACTTAAGGCAGACATTAATAGTCTTAAAGAATGCAGGATTTAATGAGTTGGTCGAAGCCGCTCGCACATTAGAAAGCGACCTGGAGCAAACACAGCGGCGAAAGGGATTTGCGGCAAAGCAGGGAGAAGGAAAGCCTTCTCGGTCTCAGTAGAGGTCCGAGGGCAACCGATGGAAGAAGAAGCCCCGTCCTAACAGGCCTGGGGAGAGAAGTGGCGCACCTTCGGGAGATTTCCGCTCCAAAGGTCCGTTTACGTGTTTCAAGTGTGGCAAGGTGGGTCACATAAGTTGGTTTTGTACTGAGGGCGGAGCTGAACCAGAGCCGAGGCAGGAACAATCGGTGCGTTCCGGCCCTAGTGCTGTGGAGAAAGGAAAGGCGGCGGAGTCTAGTGCTTCGTGGTTCCCTCCGGTGCAGCCTAGAGCGTATAATCTTGGGCAGCAAGAAGCGATTCGTCAACCCGACATGGTGACAGGTACGAAAAGTTTATGTTTTCGTTTGTTTCTGTAATATAGGTTGCGGACTTTTATGTTTGTTATGCACGTGGTTAGGTTTCGTGCTAGTTTCGGGCTACCCCTCTCGAGTGTTGTTCGACACGGGAGCATCACTCTCTTTTCTCGCGGAAAGCTTTATCCGGAGGATTGGCGCTGAGTCCGTCGAGGCAGAGGTGGAGCTGAGTGTGCGCATGCCGAATGGGTCTTTCATGACCACCGTGAGGAGATGACGCATTGTGTTGCAAATTTGCGATTGTGATTTCAAGATTGGTAGCAGCGATTCTGCCACTAGCCGAATTTGACGTTATCTTGGGGATGGGCTGGCTTGCAGAGCAGCGAGCTAGTATCGACTGTCAATTGAAGGTGGTAACCCTGAGAGGCAAAGGTAGAGCAGAGGTAAAGTTTGAAGGCCTAAGCGGAGTGGCTTGCTCCCTGATTTCCGCCATGCAAATGAGGCGTGCGGTAAACCAAGGAGGCGAGGCATTTATAGCTTTGTTGGAGACTCACTCCACAAGGTTGGCTATTGGAGATGTTTCGGTGGTGGAAGGGTTTGAGGATGTATTCCTCGAGGAGCTTCCGGGAGCACCTCCTCGGCGTGAGATCGATTTCTCGATAGTGTTGGTACCGGGTGCGAGGCCGGTGTCGCGTCCTCCATTTAGGATGGCACCAAAGGAACTGGCCGAGCTTAAGGTTCAGTTGCAGGAATTGTTAGAGCAAGGGTACATTAGGCCCAGCTCTTCGCCGTGGAGCGCGCCAGTATTGTTCGTGAAGAAAAAGGACGGAAGTATGCGGTTGTGCATTGACTATCGTGAGCTAAATAAGTTGACCGTCAAGAATAAATATCGATTCCCCGAATCGATGATTTGTTCGACCAGTTAGTGGGGTCGGTGGTGTACTCTAAGTTGGACTTGAAATCAGGGTACTACCAGTTGAAGATTCGAGAAGAGGACATTGCAAAGACAGCGCTTGGAACGCGGTATGGACACTATGAGTTTTCGGTGATGCCGTTCGGATTGACGAACGTGCCATCTGTGTTCATGGATTTGATGAACAGGGTTTTTCGACCATTTTTAAATTCGTTCGTGGTGGTGTTCATAGATGATATTCTGGTTTATTCGAAATCGGAAGCGGAGCATGAGTCTCACTTGATGGTAGTATTGCAGACTCTAAGGGAGAACCAGCTTTATGCTAAGTTCTCGAAGTGCGAGTTTTGGATCGAGAAGATGGCCTTTTTGGGTCACGTAATCAGTGGAGATGGGGTGGCGGTAGATCCGGCGAAGATTGAAGCCATTAGAGATTGGCCTGTATTGAGAACCGTGGCGGAAGTCCGGAGCTTCCTTGGACTAGCCGGTTATTACAGAAGGTTCGTGGAGAACTTTTCGCGGATGGCTTTGCCCCTCACCACTCTTACTCGCAAGGACCAGAAGTTCGTGTGGACGCCGGAGTGCGCCCGTGCGTTTGAGAATTTGAAGGAAAGGTTGATGTCTGCTCCTAGCCTTAGTCTTCCTAGTGGGACGGAAGGATTTCAGATTTTCAGTGACGCGTCAGGTTGCGGTTTGGGTTGTGTGCTGGTGCAGCACGGCAAGGTGATAGCATATGGGTCAAGGCAGTTAAAGACTCATGAGAGAAATTACCCCGTCCATGATCTGGAGTTGGCAGCGGTAATCTTTGCGTTAAAATTATGGTGGCACTACGTGTATGGTGCAAAAGTGGAGATCTTCACGGATCACAAAAGCCTGAGGTATCTCCTAGACCAAAAGGATCTGAATATGCGGCAGCGTAGGTGGGTCGAGTTCCTTGGGGACTACGACGTGGAGATTCAGTATACGCCAGGTAAAGCCAATGTGGTGGCGGATGCCTTGAGTAGAAAGTACTCCGGGCAAGGTGATTGGATTGAGGCGCATGACGAGCGTTCGGTGCGAGACTTGGAGTCTCTTGACATTGCTTGTGTGGCTAGAGGTGAGTCTAGCGTGGCTCGGTTGAACTGGATTGAAGTGCAGTGTGATCTAACAGATCGAATCCGAGAGGTGACTAGTGCAGACGAAGAGTGCCAACGGTTGGTGTTGGAAGCTCAGCAAAGCGAAGACAGTGCCTTGGAAGTGGTTGGTGGGATTTTGAAAAGAGACGGAAGGGTTTGTGTTCCGCGTTTTGGCAAGCTCCATGAGGAGTTGATGTTTGAGGCTCACTTTACGAAGTACTCCATTCATCCAAGTAGTACAAAGATGTACTCGGATATGAAGAAATCCTTTTGGTGGCCTGGGATGAAGCGGGACGTAGCTGAGTATGTAAGCCGATGTCATACTTGTGCTTTAGTGAAGGCTGAGTGTCAAAGGCCCGGTGGGTTCTTGAAGCCTCTTCCTATCCCCGAGTGGAAATTCGACAATATCTCCATGGACTTTGTACATGGTTTGCCTCGATCGCAGCAGGGTAACGATGCGATTTGGGTGATAGTGGATCGCCTGATCAAGGTGGCTCACTTCATTCCGAATCAGAAGGGCGATGGCGTAGAGAAGCTCGTGGAGCTTTATGTTCGAAATGTTGTGCGGTTGCACGGGATTCCTAAGAGCATTGTTAGTTATCGCGATGGGCGGTTCACGTCGAATGAATGGAGGTTAGTGCAAAAAAGTTTAGGCACCAAACTCAAGTTTAGTACCGCGTTCCATCCGCAGACCGATGGTCAGACGGAGCGAACGAACCGTACATTGGAGGATATGTTGAGGATGTGTGCTCTTGACTTTGGTAGGAGTTGTGAAGACCACCTTTTCATGGTGGAGTTCGCTTATAATAATAGCTTCCAGGCGAGTATCAAGATGGCGCCATACGAAGCATTGTATGGAAGGAGGTGTCGAACGCCGATGTCTTGGGCAGAGGTGGGAGACACTAAGCTTTTGGGAAAGCAAGTGGTGGCAGATGCTTGCGAGATCGTGCGGACGATTCAGGAGCGCATGAGGGTTGCTCAAGATCGGCAAGCGAAGTATTTTAACACGACACCATAGAAATGTGGAGTTTGTAGTGGGCGACATGGTTTACTTGAAGATCAAGCCGTTCAAGGGTGTTTCGCATGTGCGGCGACTCAAGAAGTTGAGTCCGAGATATTTGGGCCCGTTCGAGGTTACGGAGCATATAGGCGAAGCAACCTATTGTTTGGCATTGTCAGCTGAGCTGAGTGGATTACATGATGTTTTCCACGTCTCTATGCTGAGGAAAGCTTTGGTAGAGCCAAGCGTCGTGGTTGAAGCGGCGGCGGTGCCGGTGACAGAGGATTTGAGGACGAGGGTTCGTCCGGTTTGCGTGGAGGACTCGGAAGTCCGGCAGTTGCGTAACAAGGAAGTTAGGCTTATGAAGGTGCGATGAGACAATTGCGGGCGAGACGAATTCTCTTGGAAGCGTGAGCAAGAGATGCGGGAGGACTTCCCGGAACTTTTTGCATCAGGTATGCATCGCAGTTTTCTGTTTCAGTTTTGAAATTTCGAGGAAGAAATTCTTTTAAGGGGGGTGGAGTTGTAACACCCCAGTTTTGGAAGTTTTTCTTAAAACGCACGATCATGCGTTTTTCTTGACGCACGATCGATCCACCGGTGCGTTCTCTTCGACTGGCAAATTGGCGTTCTGAGTTTAATCATGCGTTTTTCGCACGATCATGCGTTCGACCGTGCGATCGACACCAGATCCGCAAGTGGCGAAAGCTGGGCGTCCGTTTGGTTTAATTTTCGATCGGACGGATGTGAGGGGTTCGTGGGAGAACCCTAAGTAGGGCTGAGAAGCTCTCCCTCCTCATTTTCTCTTCAGTCGGGTTCTTGAGGGTTTGAGAGAGAGGAAGGGTGGGAGGAGGAAGAGATCTAGTTCCCGCCATTGTTGGAGCTTCGGAGCTCCGTTCGCCGATCCGAGACCGGCAGCGCGTAGGGGACGTCGAGGCGCTTCTTCTCCTCCATTCTTTGCAAAGTTTCTCATGACTAGGAGGAGATCTCAAAAGGTAACGACATTTCTCCTCCCGGTCTTTAGGATGCGTGTTTGGCATCCCTTTACTTTCTGCATTTTGGCACCGGATCCGTCAAGTGAGAGGGATCCGGGTCGCCTTGGTTCAAAAGGAACCATCGGGTTGATTGAGTCCGTCCCCGACATGTTTTGCATTAGAGATCCGCTCCGTTAGCGGATTAGGCATTGTGGGTGAAGCCGGTTTCGCGACCGTTGGTCCGATTTGGTGATGTTGTTTGACGCGCATTTTTTGGGTTTTGCTAGAAATCCGAATACGACGAATTCGTCGTCGTGATGCCCTTGTAGTTTCGTATGGGAACGAACGTTGGTTTGTGGGCGAGAAATTAATGTGCGGATTGTGAGGCTTGTGACGCCTATTGTTGTGCGAAGGTGTGATTTGGTCTTTGTGGTCGGCTGGCTATCCCGTGAATGCTGGAATTCATGTGGGGAGAGTGTCCCGGCAGGACAAGTCCCTTCGGTGTTAACTGACGAGAACGGCTGTGCTAACGGATGAGCTCGGAACGGTCGCCAGGCGAGGCAGTCGGTGGACGTTGTCCCGACAGTAAGACCAGGGCCTTGGGACGTTTGCTCAGAGTCTAAGCCAGGGTTCTTAGCATCGGTTGTGTGGTTTGTGGCAAGAATGTGTGAGCTGTTTGACAAGCCCGATGGCATGGAGAGCCAGGCGAGGTGAGTCTCGGCATGAGTTCTTGGCCTTTGGCTACGATGCCCTTTGGGGGAAGTGTTGAGTACCCCGTGATTGTGCTGATAATGTATGATGATGTGTTAGACTCATACACTTTCGGGCGCCTTGGGTGAAACCCGGGTTTGCATTCATATCGCATTTGTAGGCCCCTTTATTACTTGCTCAACATAGAAACGTGGATGTTGTTTGTGACACTCATGCCTAATGTTTTATGTTGCTTCTTTCCGTATATACATGTGCATACGAAGTGCTGACTTGCAGGGTGATGTAGTTCCCCAGGGTCCGCTAGGACGGCCGGGAGGAGGGGTGTAGTTACACCGTTTGTGGTCAGCTATAGCTGACCCTCGTTTACCGCACTTTGTGATTTGGATGCAGGCCAAAGATCGCAGGCTGGAACAAGCTCGCGGGCCAAAAAGGTCTAAAGCCTCATGAAGTGTTTACTTTGTTTTTCCTGCTTTCCCGTACTCATCTTTTGATGTTCTGGCTTGCATGCCGAGGTAACTTAGGGAAGCTAGTTTCCCCCTCTTTTGGGATTTTATATTTGTGATGAATGTTTGATGTCTTGGACTTTGGTTTTGTAAGGCCTTAAGGCCAGTTTCACTCCTATGTTATTGTGGACAGTCTCTGTGGTTTTAAGTTTTGTTTCCGCTGTGTTTTCTGAGTTTTGAGCTGGGTAGTTTATATCATCTTATAATACTGAAACTGTGGCGGTTATATGTTGTGGGGTCCCGGTCGGACCCATATTATATGGTCATTGTAGGGGAGGTGTTACAGCAGGCTCATCATCATGATTCATAAGCAACACATTACCTATTTGAGACACGAGAAATCCATATCTCTCAGGCTCAAATCTTGGTATATCAGATCTACGCAGGACTTGTGTTTCTTGAGCAGGATCTCTAGCTACAACAATTTGTAGTCCTTGCTTAGGTTCTAAAATCGGTTCAACTATTGTTTCTGGTTCTTGAACTTCCTCAAGTTCCACCTTTGCAGTCTTTCTTGATAAGAACTCCTTCTCCAAAAAGACGTCAGTCCTTGCGACAAACACTTTGCCCTCGGACGGCAGGTAGAAGTAATACCCTTTGGTTTCCCTAGGATATCCCACATGATAACACTTATCCGACTTGGGTTCCAGCTTGTCAGGCATTTGACGTCGCACGTATGCCTCACAGTCCCAAATCTTAATAAAAGACATACTAGGATGCTTCCTAGTCCATATCTCATATGGTGTCTTTAGAACTTTTTTCGTTGGAGCACGATTTAATGTGAATGCAGCAGACTCTAAAGCAAATCCCCAAAAGAAAACGGGCAAATCTGCATGACTCATCATCGATCGTACCATGTCTAACAAAGTACGATTCCTCCTCTCAGACACACCATTATGTTGTGGTGTTCCGGGCGGAGTGAGCTGTGATACAATACCACACTCTCTCAGATGATCACGAAACTCATGACTCAGATATTCGCCACCTCGATCAGATTGGAGTGCTTTTATCCTCTTTCCCAGTTGGTTCTCTACTTCATTTTTAAACTCTTTGAACTTTTCAAAGGTTTCGGATTTGTTTTTCATAAGAAACACGTATCCGTATCTACTGAAATCATCAGTAAATGTAACGAAGTAGTAGTACCCACCTCTAGCCATAGAACTCATGGGTCCACATACATCACTATATATTATACCCAAGAGATCATCATCCCTCTTACTACAACTAATGAAAGGAGCTTTCATCATCTTGCCTAATAAACATGACTCACATCTCTCAAATGATTCATAATCAAATGAGTTCAGTAGTCCATCTCTATGGAGCTTGGATATGCGTTTCTCGTTTATATGGCCTAAATGACAATGCCAAAGGCACGTAGGGTTCAAGTCATTTGTTTTTAGTCTTTTAGTATTTTTTACATTATAGATCGGATGGTCTAAGTTCAAAACATATAAACCATTAAACAATTGGGCTACACCATAACAAACATCATTCAGAAACATAGAACAACTATTGTTCTTAATAATGAAGGTAAAACCTTTCATGTCTAAACAAGACACAGAAATAATGTTTCGAGTTATGGATGGAACAAAATAACAATTATCTAATTCGATTACAAGCCCAGTGGGCAAAGAAAGACGATAGACACCAACGACAACGACAACAACTCTTGCTCCATTTCCAACGCGCAGGTCTACCTCTCCTTTACCTAGCATTCTTCTCCTTGTTAGTTCCTGCACATTCGTACAAATGTGAGAACCACATCTGGTATCCAATACCCAAGATGAATGAGCAGAAATGTTTATTTCTATAACAAAAATACCTGAAGCGGAAGTCACACTTCTCTTCTGCTTTTGCAGATCTTCAATATCTCTTGTCACACAATAGTGGCACTTGCCTTACCACAATGGTGGCACTTTCCTTCCTTAGCCAAGCCCTTATTCTTCAGTGTTGAAGACTTGGGATCAAGATACGACTTAGGTCCCACCTTAGTCTTCTTGAATCCCTTGGTCTTGCCCTTGCTTTTATGCACCATCAATATGGGGCTAGCAGGCTTGATCGACCTTCTTCATATTGATCTCGACAGTTCTTAACATGCCTAGGAGCTCGGGCAGTGTCTTGTCAATTTCATTCATATTGTAATTCAAAATAAACTGCTCGTAACTGTCCGGCAACGATTGCAGGATCAGGTCAGTGGCAAACTCTTGACCCAACGGAAACCCCAGTCTTTCAAGGTTCTCTATATACCCAATCATCTTGAGTACGTGAGTCCCTACTAGGTCCCGAGTTCCCATTTTGCACTGAAATAACGCCCTGGATATGTCAAACCTCTCTTGGAGAGCTTGTCCTTGAAACATTTTCTTCAGGTGCTCGACCATCTCATAGCAACTCATGTTCTCATGTTGCTTCTGAAGCTCAGAGTTCATGGTCACGAGCATGAGACATTCAACATCCAAGGAGTCATCTCCATACTTCTTATAAGCATCTTTATCTGCACGAGATGCAGTAGCGGTTGGCTCCTCGGGGGATCTTCTTCAAGGACATAGCGTTTACGCTCTTGCCTGAGAACAATTCTCAGGTTTCTATACTAGTCAAGGAAGTTCGTCCCATTGAACTTGTCCTTCTCAAGGATGGCTCTCAGGGACAACGTGGAGTGTGAAGTATTTGCCATGGAAATTCTACAAAATAAAGCAAAATATATTTTAGTACTATATTTCAAAATACATTTTATTTTAATAAGGTCTTTTATTAAATACTCTCACTATTTTATTCAAATTGATAAGCCTTAATATCAATTCGGAGAGTTTATGCGAGCTACTCTCTTAGTGGACAAGATCCGTATTTCACCAACACAACGAGTCCGCTTTGGCGTTCCTCTCATAATGCGGTTATTTAGGTAGGCAACACTTGCCAATTGCATCACTATGCAACTCTTGTATGGTTGGTGAATAACTCTTTATTCGCATCCATCATATGGTGCATGACAACCCAATGCCTCTAGGCACTCAACTTTTGAGGTCACCTAGTTAAGTTGGACCCGATGTCGATAATGGGATATCATAATTATTCGCTCACACCCTTACCAAGATAGATTAATGCACCTTACTTTGGCAAGCCCACACTTCATCGATCGAGGCAGGAAGAGTGTCATCCATCGGAAGGCATCCGTATACTTAATATTGGATAAAGGATTTTATAAAATTTGAATAATGATAATAAAAAAATGAAATTCTGCAAAAGCCTTTCTTGATGCGATAAGAATTCGACGAGAGCTTTCGAGGCGTCTCACGAGTACTCGTACTTCGAGGAACTAACTATTATCCTACCTATCGAGAGGATAAAAGTAATAATCTTTTCTTTTTTCAGAATATCGACGTTTACGCCGCGGCGGCGGCGCCGAAATCTAAAAATAAGTTAAAAAGAAAAGGAGAAAGTTTTTGCAAGTTTTTGTTAATATAATTCAAACTACTCATTCGAAAAGGCAAGTATACCTTATCGCGTATAGTATAGGATATTTAAAAGAAAATATCAAGGTCGTATTAGACTCGGGGCTGTCGAGTACTTCTACTTCGAGAAAGCTAACTATTATTTTATCGGTAATAAAATTTGATTAGAGAGCGTAATTAAAATTAACTAAAAATAGAACAATGAAAAGAGGAAAACAGAACTTGAAATAGCTTGCTAAAAATTAAGGTTAAATTCAATTCAAAGCTTGCGAAAATCAAGAACAGCTAAATATTTGATAAAGGAAGGAATAAGAAAAAGAGAAAATGAGAGAAGAAGAGATTTTT
This sequence comes from Dactylorhiza incarnata, assembly GCA_033032865.1. Classification (NCBI taxonomy): domain Eukaryota; kingdom Viridiplantae; phylum Streptophyta; class Magnoliopsida; order Asparagales; family Orchidaceae; genus Dactylorhiza; species Dactylorhiza incarnata. The sequence goes on from JAWHQI010000105.1 coordinate 5,439,492, forward strand.
GCATAAGTGAAAGGAAAATTAACATTTCATTACCATGAAAAAGAGAATATTACATAAATTGAAAACTAAATTACATTGCATGAAATTAAAGCTAAGCTACCTTGCATGGAAGAGAAAAACGAGACATTAAAAAGGAAATAAGAAAATTACATAAAATTAAATCTAAACCTAAAACATGAAGAAATAAGGAAAACTATACAAGAACAGCCCAAATGGGCAGGGGGAGATGATGGAATGCTGGAGGGGAGCCTCTGAATTTATAGGAAAAATTTCCAGGTTACACGCCCTCGGTCACGGGCGTGACCTAGGGCGTGTAATACTTGTTCTGCACGGCTGCGACATCGGCGTGGGTCTTGCGTGACTGTGTCGCGAAAACTGACATTACACGCCCGTGTAACTTTGGTCACAAGCGTGTACCTGGGCGGAGCCATCAATGCATCGTGGGCTTGAGTGCGGCGCTGCAGCGAAAAGCGATCACGCGCGAAAAGTCACGGGCGTGACACTGCGGTCACGGGCGTGTACCTGGGCGCCCTCAATTAATGCAGCGTGTGCTGGAATTCGGCGCGACAGAAAGTGTTCGTCGAACGAAGCTCAGACTTCGTCGAACGCAGGGGCAGATCGTGTTCGTCGAACGCTGCTCCACATTCGTCGAACGCAGGGGCAGATCGTGTTCGTCGAACGCTGCTCCACATTTGTCGAACGCAGGGGCAGATCGTGTTCGTCGAACGCTGCTCCACATTCGTCGAACGCAGGGGCAGATCCTGTTCGTCGAATGCTGCTCCACATTCATCGAACGGAGGGGCAGATCGTGTTCGTCGAACGCTGCTCCACATTCGTCGAACGTAAGGGCAGAGCTTTTTTTGTCGAACGGAGCTCTACTTTCGTCGATCGCCGATCTTTAGGTTACACGCCCTTGGTCACGGGCGTGACTGAGGGCGTGACTTGTGATTTTCTCCAATTTTCCCCAAAATTCTGCAAAAATAGAAGTAAACTATATTTAGAACAAAAATTATAAAAGAGGTGATTTTAAACTAAAATATAAATAATATTCGAAATTTTAAATTAAAACTAATCTAAATACTATAATCAAAATACGCATAAATACTATTCATCAAATACCCCCATACTTGAGGTTTTGCTATTCCAGAGCAAAAGTGTGAGACATAATTTATAAGACATCCTTAAAATTTTTTAATTTTAAACTAAAATTTCATTTAAACCAAAAGTTAAGTTAAGAGTAAATTCAAGGAGGAGTTAAGTCCTAAATTATGATGATAATTTGAAAAGAGGGAAAAATATTTAGGCAATGACTTCTCAAGAAAATTAATCAGTTTAACAATATTGTAGAAATTTTAAAACTAGATTAAATTAAAATTATAAGAACTCTATCTTAAAAGAGACTTAAGGAAAAGTAATTTACTAAATATTGCTCTCTCCATAATCTTAAGCTAAATCTAGAACAATGATAATTGGCTAAGGGGGATTTCATAAAATTTGGCATAAGAAGAGATGTTTTTGAATGGAGGAAATTGAATTTATCCTCATCATGATTTTTTTTTCTCCTCTAATAAAAACCCAAAATGTATATGTTTAGGAGTAATGAATTTTATCCTCTTACTCCATGCCATATAATATTTTAAATGATTTTGGGTGCATATGTTTAGGGAATAATGAATTTTATTCTCTTATTCCCATGACATATGATCTTTTAAAAATACTTTTTTTATGCCATCAAAGGGGTAGGGTAGAGAAAATAAATCTAGCTAGCTTTAAATTATATTTAGAGCAAATTCTAATAAAATTAAATTTCCTAAGATCTAAAAAGTTAGAAGAAAATATAATTGAAATCTAAAGAGGTTTAACAAATTTACTACAAAATGAAGCCATTTAAAAATAAAAAGAGAAGTCATGCTAAATAAATTCTCTAATCAAGTTAAAATCATAAGATGATTCTTAAATCAAGATTACCTCAAATTTAAAAATAACAAACTATGATAAGCAAAATTGTAGCCAATTAAAAACTTAAACATGCTTATAAACATTATCAACTAGATTTCTAAGAAATCACAAAAACAACAAATAGGAGAGGTATAAGATTTAAATTTTTTTGTATTTTAAGTTTTTTTTTCATATATTTTTTTTTATTTTGATATTATCTTTTTTTAGGATTTTTTTATAAGAAATAAACAATAAAAACATATACTAAAAAGCTTAATTTTTTTTGTTAATTCTTGGACTTCCTGAGGTATACCCCGTGAAGGGTTCTCACGGTACTAGGAGGTGAGATGGGGTGAGGTCTCAAACGTCCCTTTCCAAGATTTAAATTTTTCATTATCTAATTTTTTGAATATTTTTGGGTTTTCTAATTTTTTTTTGAAAAAGCTAATTTTTCTTTTGTAAAAGAAAATAAAAAGGAAATAAACTATTTACAAAAAGAAAATAAATTATGTACACAGTAAATATTTTTTTAATTTTGGGGTTTTAAATTTTTTTTTTTTGAAATTTTCTGCAATTTTATAATTTAAGAGAAAGGGAAATACACCCTCATACTTAAAATTCAACATTGTCCCCAATGTTGAAAGCTAAGTATGGAGAACAATAAAATAGAAAATACAAGAGCATGCTTTTGAAAGAAAAAGAAGAAGGAGAGGAAAAAGAAGTACGTCCCTGATTTGGAGACGGACGACCACCACGATCACCTGCAGAATTACTTTTAAAACAATAAAACAAAACACGAAATAAAAAGAAATGAAACATAAAAGTTACCTATTATTTTTTTTTGGTTTTAATTAGTTTTATAATGTTTTTGTGTTTTCAACAAATTTTTTTTTCCAAAGGGATTTTTTTTTTCTTTTAAAATTGATAAAAAAAGAATTTTTTTTTCTTGTAGAAAAACATAAAGGAAGAAGAAAAAAGATAAAAGTAATAGCGCTCTCTCTTTTCAAAATATCGACAAAAATATTCCTCGGCAACGGCGCCAAAAACTTGATAATAAAAAAATGAAATTCTGCAAAAGCCTTTCTCGATGCGATAAGAATTCGACGGGCGCTTTCGAGGCGTCTCGCGAGTACTCGTATTTCGAGGAACTAACCATTATCCTACCTATCGAGATGATAAAAATAATAGTCTTTCCTTTCTTCGGAATATCGACGTTTACGCAGCGGCGACGACGCCGAAATCTTAAAATAAGTTAAAAAGAAAAGGAGAGTTTTTGTTAATATAATCCAAACTACTCATTCGAAAAGGCAAGTATACCTTATCGCGTATAGTATATGATATTTAAAAGAAAATATCAAGGTCGTATTAGACTCCGGGCTGTCGAGTACTTCTACTTCGAGAAAGCTAACTATTATTTTATCGGTAATAAAATTTAATTAGAGAGCGTAATTAAAATTAACTAAAAAGAGAACATTGAAAAGAGGAAAACAGAACTTGAAATAGCTTGCTAAAAATTAAGGTTAAATTCAATTCAAAGCTTGCGAAAATCAAGAACTTAATATTTGATAAAGGAAGGAATAAGAAAAAGAGAAAATGAGAGAAGAAGAGATTTTTGCATAAGTGAAAGGAAAATTAACATTTCATTACCATGAAAAAGAGAACATTACATAAATTGAAAACTAAATTACATTGCATGAAATTAAAGCTAAGCTACCTTACATGGAAGAGAAAAACGAGACATTAAAAAGGAAATAAGAAAATTACATGAAATTAAATCTAAACCTAAAACATGAAGAAATAAGGAAAACTATACAAGAACAACCCAAATAGGCAGGGGGGAGAGGATGGAATGCTGGAGGGGAGCCTCTGAATTTATAGGAATAATTTCCAGGTTACACGCCCTCGGTCACGGGCGTGACCTAGGGCGTGTAATACTTGTTCTGCACGGCTGCGACATCGGCGTGGGTCTTGCGTGACTGTGTCGCGAAAACTGACATTACACGCCCGTGTAACTTTGGTCACGGGCGTGTACCTGGGCGGCGCCATCAATGCGTCGTGGGCTTGAGTGCGGCGCTGCAGCAAAAAGCGATCACGCGTGAAAAGTCACGGGCGTGACACTGCGTTCACGGGCGTGTACCTGGGCGCCCTCAATTAATGCAGCGTGGGCTGGAATTCGGCGCGACAGAAAGTGTTCGTCGAACGAAGCTCAGACTTCGTCGAACGCAGGGGCAGATCGTGTTCGTCGAACGCTGCTCCACATTCGTCGAACGCAGGGGCAGATCGTGTTCGTCGAACGCTGCTCCACATTCGTCGAACGCAGGGGCAGATCGAGTTCGTCGAACGCTGCTCCACATTCGTCGAACGCAAGGGCAGAGCTTTTTTTTTGTCGAACGGAGCTCTACTTTCGTCGATCGCCGATTTTTAGGTTACACGCCCTTGGTCACGGGCGTGACTGAGGGCGTGACTTGTGATTTTCTCCAATTTTCCCCAAAATTCTGCAAAAATAAAAGTAAACTATATTTAGAACAGAAATTATAAAAGAAGTGATTTTAAACTAAAATATAAATAATATTCAAAATTTTAAATTAAAACTAAATTAAATACTATAATCAAAATACGCATAAATACTATTCATCAATTAACAATTAATCAATGTGAACATTTACAAAATTACAACATTCACAAACCAAATACATCCCAGATGTGCACAAAATAAAATTATCAACGCTTTGATAGAAATGGCTAAATCTGAGCATTTAGAACACTTCTAAATCTCCAGATTTACATGCATTTGACACAGGCAAAAACAACTTCACTTATGCAGTAGACAAACTCGTCTCTCAATGTCAGATTCAAAATCTAAGACATTTGGTTTCACAAACCAATTAGAGGGACGATTACTGCTAAGGAGACACAATTTCTGAAACATGAAAATCGCAACGCAATCCCAGTCGTTCCTGGCGGGGTTCCAAGGGGCAGAGCCCTTGCGGGGTGCGGGGCAGAGCCTCGTCCAAATTTCTGAAATTCGACCACCAGAAACCACACAAAATCACATCAAATGTGATGTTCCAAGAAGAAATCAGGGCATTTAGAATGCTTCTAAAATCCCGATTTACACGCACTTGATTGCTAACCTAGCTTTGATACCACTGTTGGGTTTTCTACATACCATTTCCATAAATGATAATAGAGCATATCATATATGCGCGTCAGAATAAATAAACTAGAACAACCCAACAGAGTTTTGGATCTTGCGATTTCATGAATCAATAAATAAATATAGCAACACATTGCAATATATACCTGACTGGAATTGAGTCAGTACTCAATCGAGATACTCCTAGAAAAGTTGAGTCCCAAGCCCTGAAATAGATCTGCGCCTCTACGGAAGTCCATACGAGTGTTGAAGAACCCTAGCCTCTTGTCGCACAAGATCTAGGTCGGAGAAGAACTGCCCTCAACGTCTCCCACGGACTGCTAGGTCCGACGACAGGGAGAGGCGGCGGCGGCGACGGGATCGAACGATCGGAACGCTTCCGTCGGAGCTTCTAGCGGAACCCTTCCGTCTCTCTCACAGATTCACAAATAAAAGATCGCCTTATTAGTTCAAAAGAATCACATTCTTTTTATACCCAGGCGAAAAAGAGAAGCTATCTGCACAGCCATGACATTAATCGAATACTGCGTTCGACGAACTGGCTAGCGTTCGTCGAACGCGCTGGCCGTTCGTCGAATGCGCTAGCCGTTCGTCGAACGGGCTGGCCATTCCTCGAACGCGCTCGTCGTTCGACGAACGCGCTACGCTAGCCGTTCGATGAACGCACTTTGAGTTCGTCGAACGTGCTTTGATCCGAACACTTGTCAACACGATTCTTCCTCTGATTTCTCCAAACACTCTTGTGTGTGACCCCATAGGATCATATCGCGTTGGCAGTGAGACTAGATATTTGACCACTTCCAGATCACCATGGAAACACCAACATGCGCTTCTTCCCTTGCCGAGGAGTGCTAATCGGCGAGCCAGCTCGCAAGTTCGAGGCAAGTTGCAATATTTCTTTTCATGTTTCTTTTCATTTATTCCTAGTAGCTTGGGTTTTTCTATGTTTGCTGTGGGTAAATTTTCTGATTTTGGTACGAGCAATTAGATGTTTTCCTCTTTGTTCTATGGGGTGAGTTCCGTGTCCTATTAGTTATTTCTCAGTGAGGAGTATTGCTTCCTCCTCACTGTTTAGAGTAAATTTTAGTTAGGAGTAAGTGGTTTTTCTTAGTGGGCGGGCTGCAAATATCAAATTTTTCCTCTTTGTTGCTTTGAGTGATTTCCTAGTTATGGTGATTTTTCCCTTGTCATAATAATCTTTTTAGTTTCTTAATCTCTGTTGTCACCTCCTCTTCTTCTTTCTCTTTTAAAGTTGTTTAAGTACTCTTTTCTGAATCTGGATGGTTTAATTTCAGGCTTAGGCATGCTAGAAGAAATTTGTTAAGAATCCCCTAATTTTGGTATTCCTTTCTTTTGCCATCCTTCCAAAGATCTGTTGATGGAGTAGTTTTGTTGTCTCCTTTTTGTTAAGATTTATAGTTGTTGTTAGGCTTGAATGAGTTCAGATTATCCAGTCATATTTTACTTAGCCTTTTTCTGGAATTTTCATTAATGAAGGTCTATCCCGTCGATTTTCATTGAAGAAGGCCTGTCCCGTCGATTTTCATTGAAGAAGGTTTGTCCCGTCTGTTGAAACCTTCAACAGGTCTCTTGAGTTCGGACCCACGGGGGGTGTAGCCGATGCTTGCTTCTCCCTCACTAGACTCTCTTAACGGTGGATGTGAGAATGTGAATAGACCCAAGGTTGAAGCGAGGAGGTCCCGCCACACACCCGGAAGATCTTAGAGAGCTTCCCCTCCCAGACCAGAGCTCAACCGGGCACCTTAGAGGGCACTAGCAGCCGACCAAAAACTAGCCTGGAGGAGAGGATTTTCTAAAATCGGATCTCCTCCAAGGTGCCCTTAAGGGTCTATTTATAGATTTTTCTAGGCTGGTCTGCAAATAACATGAATCCGCCTTTTGGTTTTACTAACGGCACCCCAAATTGGTCTGCTAACAGCCTAACTCCGCTGTTCCGAAGGGCTATTTGCAGCCCACCAGGGGTATTAGGGTCATTTCCCCCTCAAATCATCCTGGGCGAGTGGTCCGTGAGGGCACCACTCGCTGGGCACCCGCCTAGCTGGGCGAGTTCCCGCGCTTCCAGGTGAGTGGTCCGTGAGAGCACCACTCGCCTGGCTCCTTCTCTTCTGCACCTTACCCCCACCAAACCGGGGTACTTCCTCCTCCTAGCCGGGGCGAATGATCGGGCTGACCCAGGTCTCGCCATTTAGCTTGAGGGGCCCACTCGGCGAATACGGGTTGTACACAACCCCCACCAAACCGGGGTACTTCCTCCTCCTAGCCGGGGCGAATGATTGGGCTGACCCAGGTCTCGCCATTTAGCTTGAGGGGCCCACTCGGCGAATACGGGTTGTACACCGTCGATTTTCATTGAAGAAGGCCTGTTCCGTCGATTTTCATTGAAGAAGGTATGTCCCATCGATTTTCATTGAGGAAGGTTTGTCCCGTCGATTTTCATTGAGGAAGGTTTGTCCCGTCGATTTTCATTGAAGAAGGCCCGTCCCGTCGATTTTCATTGAGGAAGGCCTGTCCCGTCGATTTTCATTGAAGAAGGCCCGTCCCGTCGATTTTCATTGAAGAATGTTTGTCCTGTCGATTTTCATTAAAGAAGGTCTGTCCCGTCGATTTTCATTGAAGAAGGTCTGTCCCGTCGATTTTTCAGTAAAGGAGTCTGTCCCGTCGATTTTCATTTAAGGAGTCTGTCCCGTCAACTTTAGTATAATTTTCCAGTCATTTTTTTGGTAAGAGTCATCCCGTCGATTTTGAGTTAAGGCTTCCCGACGATTATGAGTTAAGTCATCCCGTCGATTATGAGTTATGCCTTTCCCGTCGGCTTTGATAAAAGTCCTTCCCGTCGACTTCTATAGGAAGTCCTTCCCGTCGACTTCTATAAGAAGTCCTTCCCGTCGACATCTATATGAAGTACTTCCCGTCTACTTCTATAGGAAGTCCTTCCCGTCGACTTCTATAGGGAGTCCTTCCCGTCGACTTCTATAGGGAGTCCTTCCCGTCGACTTCTATAGGACGTCCTTCCCGTCGACTTATATAGGGAGTCCTTCCCGTCGACTTTTATAGGAAGTCCTTCCCGTCGACTTCTATAGGGAGTCCTTCCCGTCGACTTCTATAGGAAGTCCTTCCCGTCGACTTCTATAGGGAGTCCTTCCCGTCGACTTCTATAGGGAGTCCTTCCCGTCGACTTCTATAGGGAGTCCTTCCCGTCGACTTCTATAGGGAGTCCTTCCCGTCGACTTCTATAGGGAGTCCTTCCCATCGACTTCTATAGGGAGTCCTTCCCGTCGACTTCTATAAGAAGTCTTTCCCGCCGGTTTTTGCCTAGTCTTTCCCGTCAATTTTAATAAGTCTTTCCCCATCGACTTTGTCATGTATTTTGAATTGTTTCGCCAATATTTTTAAGTCATTTTGCCGTGTGGACCCGAGTATCTTAAATTATGTTGTTGAGCGTCTTAAACTCATTTGTTGACTTTAAATGAAGTTATGTTTTGATTCATCAAGATGTCATGTAATGTTAAATGATCATTTATGGTGTTATTTCGTGGCTTTCGTCGTGTTGTTATGAGAAGTTCGTTGAGAGTCAAGTTTGGACTCACCGAGTGTTTTCTAATGAACCGTTGAGTATTATTCTGGTGTTTGGCCTTGATGTTAAGCTTATCATTGTCGTGTTCCGACACCAAGTCTTGTATGGTGTCGGCTTGCTGAATCTTCAACCTGTTGATAAGTTGAATGTTGATCTAATGATTAATTGCTGAATCATGTGCTTGTTGTTTCTCTCGTCATGAGTTGTGGTTAAAACCATCTTTAATCCTGTTTTCATGCCTGGCACTCTTTTGTTTGGCATGTTGGTTATGAAGAGCCATGTTTGCTCTGTTGATTATGAGAGCCAGGTATGCTCTGTTGGAGTCTATTGGTTGTGCGAGTTAAGAGTTACCGCCATAGTGTCTCTGTTTGGGCTGTTGGTTTGTGTGGGTTGGAGCCATCACCGAAGCACTCCTGTTTGTTTATTGGGCTGTGAGCGTTTTGTGGAATGAACCACCGTCACAGTGCCGTTTATTTGTGGATCATACACCCGAGGCTTGTATTGCCCGGTGTTAAATGATGCCATTTTTTTGAGCTGACCAGTCTCAAGTGCTTGTAAACATATATGCTTATATATGTGTGTATTATTATATTATATATGGCCATTACTTTTGGTGCAGGCTTTTCCCTTACCGAGTGCACTCGATTGAGCTGACTCGGGTTGTTTCAAGCTAATCTTTGCGTAACTGTTAAAAGCTCTTTTCCTGCAAATCTAATATTTTGCTTTGTTGATAACCCTTGTTTATTGAAAAACCTTGGTTTTATTTTTGCTGTCACTTGCACCTTCTTGCTGAGGTATTCTTTTCTTTTGAATGTCTCAGGCTCAGAGCTATAGCAGTTTAGGTGGTAGAGTTGGTGTCTTTGGAGCTGCGATTAGTTGCAGTTGTCCGCTTTTCCCTCACTGTTATGAGGTAGTTGTTCCTTTAATTTGCTTCAGTTGTAGCTTCAGTTTTTCAGTGTTAGATTACTTGCTAACTTTTCTGATGTTACTTTCTGGTTAGTTTACATACTTGCTCTCTGGGAAGTTTTATGTTAGGATGCATGAGTTATTTTATGTATAGCAAATGACATTCCTGCATAGCATGATTTTAATTAAATATCACATATTTTGGAGATCGTAGAAAATCTTTTCCTTACTTATACTAAATTTAGAGATGTGTATGTCATTGCTGGACTGTTGATCTTCATGCTCATGTAGGATAAAATGAAACTATCTTTCCGCTGCGTACGTATAGATTCCCACTCGTGGACTAGTTGTTCCACTGGACCGAGGGACACGGTCTTAAGCTAAAAATGTAAATCCTCTATTTAACTCAAACAAATTATGTCTTTTATAAATTTTCGTGAGTAATGGCTGCATGTGCGTCTGTAGTTGTCCCCTGCATGACGTGACATCATAGCGCGTATTTTTTCCCTTGCTTTGATATTATTAAATTGTGGGAAAGTGCGGGTTGTGACAATCATCATCAAGCAACGACCATGTAGGGATTGCCCTTTTGTATTCTCCTTTACAATTCATAAATATCCATATAATTACAAGTAAAAAATAGTAGTCCAGGAGTGTTGGAACTCATATTTGAGAACTTTGACTCCTTGTTATTCAAATGGTTTACATTCACCTATGTGTGTAGTCTGTACCTGAGTTGTGTTAATATAAGTGCTAGTAGCCAAACCGAACCGAACGGATCGGTTTTGGTTCAATTTCGGTTGGTTTTGGTTATGTTTCAACTTTGAGTGCATAAAATCGAGATTATTCGGTTCGGTTTCAGTTTTATCTAAAACCGAACCGAATCATTTGCAGGCCTATACAAACCCAATCACTAATAATTGGACGTTGTTAATACCAAACTGAGTTTCGCTATTAACAAACAAAAATGAGTTCAATAACTTTAAGTCTTTTTTTTTCAATCTTAAAAATGCTCTATTAGCAAACCCCGCTTCTCATATTTCCGCCTCAGCCGAAAAGCCTCGACCTGTCTCCTCGTCCCGTCTCCTGCCAAAAATCGATGTCTGCTCGCGTCAATCGCCGCAAGCCTAGGGTTTTTCTCGCCTGCATGCAACACCACATTCCTTCTTCGACGCCGGTGAGGTCGTTCGACGCAAACCCTATTTCTTCTCGGTTCTCCTGCTTCCCTCCACACTGACGCCAGCTATCTCACTCCACGCCGGCTATCTCACCCCATGCTCAGGTAAAATCACCGTCTTCATTCTATTTAGGTTTAGGTGTGGAAAATTTGTATGTGGAAAATCTATTTTATCTTAGATTATTAGGTTAGAGCCGCATTAATCTTTAGCGCATAAATTTGCATTTTCTTTCTTGCATCGTGGATGATGAGGTGGAATGTATAAAGTCAATCGGGTTAAAGTAAATTGTTCTTGATTTTTTGAAAAATATTGTAGCTTAGTAATGAATTTGTTCCTAAGTAGTTTCTAGCATCAAAGACTCAAAATTTAACTTTTTCCCATTAGATTCACCGGTTCTTCAGTTCTTCTAATGCATAATGTTGCGGAACGCTTAGGGCTCGTGGTTGACCGGTTCACTTGAACCACCTTAGCTCGTGAACGAACTAAGCGCGCAAACAGTCAATTAGAGATTTGCTGAGTACACAGGGACTTTTTAACGTGGAAAACCCGGAAAGGGTAAAAAACCACGCGGCCGGAGCTGTGCCGACCAAACTTCACTATCTTCTGGGGGTTACAACTTGGAAACTAGAATTGAGCGCGATAGGCCGCTGCTCGTTACAATATTTGGAGAGAGAGAGAGAACGAGCTCCGAGGGTGACATGCCACCTCTCGGAAAAACTAAGTCTTTTTCCCTTCTGAGAATGCTAGTCGCCTTTCGGAAGTGAGGCGGCTAGTCGCCTTTTCCTTCTGAGAATGCTAATCGCCTTTCGGAAGTGAGAAGACTAGTCGCCTTTTTCTTCTGAGAATGCTAGTCGCCTTTCGGAAGTGAGAAGACTAGTCGCCTTTCGGGATGATGAAGATCTTCAAGTCCACGAAGGAGATCTTCAAGCGCCGAAGGAGAATTCCGCAAAAGTCTGCAAGGAGCTCTCCCGGGTCCAGAAGTCAAGGTCCTTTCAAATGAAGCGTTGGGGCTCCTTTTATAGCTTTGGCCGGGGGTGACCCGGTAAATTTGTCGTTGGTAGTTTCTATAAATGCTCGGTGGACGAATCATATTCTCCGGTTCGGGGCCCTCGGATCGCCATTTTTCGTAAATGACCACCTTGCCCCTCGGGCAGCTTGGGCAGCTCGGGCAGCTCGGGCAGTTCGGGCAGTTCCGTTGGAGGCGAAAAAGGCGACTGACTGTTCCTGAAAAGTGAGAAGCCGGAAAGACAAAAAGTGAGAAGACGGAAACCCAAAAAGTAAGAAGCCGGAAAGACAAAAAGTGAGAAGCCGGAAACCCAAAAAGTGAGAAGCCGGAAGGACAAAAAGTGAGAAGCCGGAAACCCAAAAAGCGAGAAGCCGGAAAGACAAAAAGTGAGAAAGCTTCCTGATCGCGCTCAGAAACGTTCTGAGCGCGCGCTAGTGCTGAAGCGCTCCAAGTGCGCAACGAACCACGGGGACGCCTCGGGCGGACGGCGAATCGGGGGGGGGGGGGGGGTCGCCCCCTAAAAGGGGGACTGGGATCCTTCGGCGAGGAGCGGGCGCCGGACCGCACCCCGAGGAGGGGTGGGTACGGCCGTATCCTGAGGGAATGCGACGTAGGCGCATCCAAGAGGGGGTGCGGCCCGGGCGCACCCCGAGGGGGTGCGGCTTTGACCGCACCCCGAGGGGGTGCGGCTCTATTATGAGTACCCATCATAAGCCCCCCAAACCTTCGTAGTCCAAACCTTGGGAGGGAGTGCGAAGGTTTTTGAATAGTCGGCAGCGGATCTGGTTGTCATCTCTGCAGGGTGCGTCGGACGATGGCCGGGGTAAGCTGCTTTTGTTTTTTGTTTTTTCAAAATAGGAGCGGAGGGAAAAAACGGCCAGCGGCGGACGGGAGGGCGCGCGGTGAGCGGTGCGCGGGCGGCCGATGCCCGGGCACCCTTGCGCGCGGCCGGAGCGGTCGAAAAGGCGGTGCCCGGGCGTGATCGCGCGCGGCCGGAGCTGGCGGAGGGGCGGCACCCGGGCATGCTTGCGCCCGGCCTGGGCCGGCGGTGGGGCGCTCGGCTGGCGCGAGCGCGCCCCTGCGCGCGGGTGCGGCCCCTGCGCGCGGGATTCCCGCGCGCCTACGCGCGTGGGCGCTGCGTTGCGCGCTCCTGCGCGTGGGTGCGGCCCCTGCGCGCGGGACGCGCGGGCATTGTTCCCGCGCGCCCGCGCGCGCGGGTGCCGCGCTGCGCGCTCCCGCGCTGCGCGCTCCCGCGCGCAGGTGCCGCGCTGCGCGCTCCCGCGCGCGGGTGCCTGCGTGTGGACGGTGCGCGCGGGCTCCTGCGCGTGGACTGTGCCTTCGCGTGCGGCTGTTTCTCGCGTGCGGGTGAGGCTGGCGGTGCGGGCCTCCGGTGTTCGCGTGCTTGGTGCGCGGAGAGGCGACTTGTAACATTTTGGATTTTCTGATACGGTTTCTTTTTAACGCTCGTTTTTATGTGTTTGCTCTTCCTTGCAGGCTTCGAAGCGGGGCGGTCAGTCGAGGCCGATGCGCCTACGTTCTTCACTTGACGGTGCGCGAATCGAGATGTGGCGCAAGCGGTTCGGATTGCCTCCGAATGTTGAGGTGAAAATCCCGAGAGCGGAGGAGCGCGTCCAGAATCCACCCACGGGTTACATGACACTTTCTGAGAGTTGCCTGAAGTCTGGATTCCGCATCCCTCCATCGGAGGAAGCTATCGAAATATTCCGGTTCTGCGGCGTCCCAATTACCCAGTTTACGCCCGCCGGGATGTCGAATATCATGGGGCTGGTTGTGCTCTTTCGGGAGCACAGCGCGCGCTTTTCACTCGAGCTTTTCAAGGATTGGTGCGATGCTACCACTGACTCGGGCGGCCGGATTGAGGTTCGAAGCAACAAAAACTGGTTTCATTTTGGCGAGAAGACAGATTATCGGCACGGGAATACCCTTTATGGATATGTTCGAAATCGTTGGGAGCTGCCTGAGCTTTGGAGGTCACTCCCTGGACGCTGTCGCCGGCTGACCGGTCGGGAAGACGAGTTCATTCCTATCCCCAGCTTTCCCGGCCGAGAGGGGTTGTCGAAGGCTTTGTTCAGCGTGCACAACTGCGTGGAGGAGGGTCAACTGCTTTCGGTGGGGCTTTCTTGGGACCCTGAGCGGGAGGCTGCGGTTCCCCTGGAGCGTGGGAAAAAGAGGAAGATTGTCTTCAAGAACGGAGTTCCTGGTTCGTGTTCCACCTTGCCGGAGCCTAGGAGCCACGATCACGAGGCCGGCCCGAGTCGTTGTCGGAGAGAGCCGATCCCATCCGACCCGGAGGTCGAGATTCTGACGTCCCCCGCCGCCGATCAAGTCGGGCAGGGAGATTTGCCGCCACCTCCTCCTCATCCACCGTCGATGCGAGTTTCCTCATCCCTCCAGGCGATGACTTATGCAGTAAGTGAAGCTCTCCTTTCTTGGTCTTGACTTGTCTTTGCTTTCATTGTTTATGTTTCCTGATTGCTTCTTTCGTGTTTGCAGGCGACCGTTCTGACCAATGTCGCTCTCACGTGGAACGACTGTTATGTGGGCCTCAAGGACAGCTACATCTCCCTCCAGGAGGAGCTGAGCGTGATGAAGAGGGACATGTCTGCTTTACAGAAGAGGAGGGATCGCGATCTGTCCCGCGTCAAGCAGCTGGAGGCGGACCTCTCTTCTTCCCAATCTGAGGTTGAGAAGCTGGAGGAGGCGTATGGTGGAGACAAGGCGCTTGCCCAGGATGCGCTTCGTCAGTCGTCTGAGGCTCAGGGGGAGATGTTTCGCATGGAGGGGGAGCTGGGTTTTCTGCGGAGCGAGGTGGAGCGGCTGTCGTCGGTCGAGCGCAGCCTTGAGGATGCCAAGGCGGCCGGAGTGGCCGAGTTCTGAGATTCTCTTGCTTTTGTCGAGGAGCGGTTCCAGATGGCGGAGGAGATTCGTGTCGAGGTCATGACGAAGGAGGTCGAGCCCTTGTTGGAGGACGAGCGCGAAGTCGCCTTCCAGCGCCGCATTCAGAAGACTCTGCGCCTGGTGGGGAGGAAGTTCGGGTGTGATACCGCTGGTCTTGGAGCGGGAGACCTTTCGGAGGATGAGTGCTCGGACGCAGCCGAGGATTGATGTTGGTCGTCTCCTGTTTTCTTGTTTTCCATACCATTGTTCGCTTGTGTGTCGTTCTGAGTTGGCTTTTTTGCTTTTTCGCTTTTCGTATTGTTGTCTGTTTTGTGCGCAGTGTTGAGCTGACGCGGTTATCGTGTTTATTGTATTCACTTCTTTGTGTGATCCTGTTAACCTGGTTGTTAGCACCTGCATAGTTTTTTTTTAAATGAGCTTTGCACGAGACGGAGCCCGCGGCTTTCAAATGTATACATATATAAAGAGTTAGTTTGCGCAAGTCTGTGCCTGCGGCTTTCTTGCACAAGTCTGTGCTCGCGGCTTTGGTGCACGAGTCTGTGCTCGCGACTTTGGTGCACGAGTTTGTGCTCGCGGCTTTCGTGCACGAGCCTTTGCTCGCGACTTTTTTGCACGGTTCTGTGCCCGCGGCTTTGGTGCACGAGCCTTTGCTCGCGACTTTTTTGCGCGGTTCTGTGCCCGCGGCTTTGGTGCACGAGTCTGTGCTCGCGGCTTTGGCCGGTGAATAGCGGGTGTATTCAAACCGAGGGTGAACGCAGGGGGGGCAAGCCCCTACGACACCGAGACTCGACGGCGGAGGAGAAGGGCGAACCTTCAATCGACGGCGGTGCAGAGTCCCCGGGGCAGGGCCCCGAAGCGGTACCTGCAGCAGAATGGATTGGAGCAAGTAGAATTTTATTAGAAAATGAATACTGATACATGCGCAAGTGTAATCTTGCGATCCCGGGGTTAACAAGTTTCTGAGACAGGCTTTATTGAGAGAGAAGATATCATTGAGCTTCGTTTGCGTTGCGCTTGCTCGAGTCTTTTCGGCCGTTCAGCTTGGGGGGCGACAGTGGCCTGGCGGTTGACCTTCGTTGGCCTTTTCCTGTGTCTCTTCGCGGAAGGCCTCCAGGTATTCTAATTGGACAAGGCGTTCGATTTCATCATTCAGTCGGGCACATTGCTCCGTTCGGTGCACTCGGCCTTTGTGGAAGTGGCAAAACTGGGATTGATCTCCCCTGTGCAAGGAGAGCTTTCTGGGCCAGTGGATGATCTTGCTATTACAGATTACGGACAATATGTGCTCGCGTGGTGTATTCAGCGGGGTGAAGCTCCGGGAGCCTTGACTTGCTGGCTCTCGGGGGGCGGTCTGCTTGGTTCTGAGCGGGCAGTTCGGCTTCCTCGAGCTGCTGCTGCTGCCCCTTTCTCTTGCGGCTTGTATCGAAGGCGGCGAGCCTGTCAGTGTCTGAAGTTTGTCTTTTCCAACTACTGCAGGAGTCGCTTGGCCTTTCCGTGCACCCTGCTTCTCGGACTTCGATTTCGGCGACGGGTTACTGTTGATCCAGGGGAGCCTGGAGGCGGTGTGTCGAAACCATGCATCGCGCTCCTGAGGATATTTCCTTTGCTGGCCATGCGTCCGGACATGAAAACGTCGTGGTCCATGGCGTCCAGTAGGAGGCTCCCGAATATTGCGTCGTAGGGGGAGTCTGCTTCGGCGACGACGAACTGTACATCGTACTGGACTGGTTCTGGGTGCGCCCCTACTTGGACGGGGAGGGTGATGATTCCTAAGGTGGGTACCGTAGTTCCATCAGGGAGCTCTGCTTCGCTGGCCCTAAGCTTGAGGTTCCCGCTTAGGAGCTTGAGCCGAACTATTGCTGCTAGGAATAGAACGTTGAAGGAGATGCGGTGGGTTATCAATGCTTTCTTCAGCTCACAGGGGGGATTCCCTAAGCTTGCGTCCAAGGTGAAGTCCATCCATGCGCATGGGCGCTATTGGTGAAAATTTGTGCCAATTTTCTCCGCTTGCTCGTTCCGCTCTTCCTCCCCTAGGAGAGGTGGTTTGCTTGCACCGGGCTTTCCTTCTTCTTGGATCTTTGTCGAGTGTGTCTCGTGCCGCTCGACGAACAGTTGGGACAACTTGGTGAAGTTATGTATCGCTCCGCTTGGCAGGGCTTGATACCAGCGGAGGGCGTCTCCGCGCAGTGTCTTGGCGAAGATCTTGCATCCGATCTGATCGGGAAGTCCGTGTATCCGCATCGTTGCCAAGAAATGGTTAATGTGCTCGTAGGGGTCTTCTACTCCGTGGAACTCCTTATAGTGCAGGAACTTTAGCCATGGCGAAACTGGGTATGCCAAAATTGTCTTTGACAGTGGAGATCGCTTTCGTTGATATTTGTCATCGTTCGGATCCTGCCCTCCTGCGGGAGGGGTCAGTTTGCCAGTCGATCCAGGCCAAGGGGGCCGGATGGGTGCAGTGATGAGCGCTACTTTCACCGGGCTCTCTGGAACTGAGGAGCTGTATGCGTCGGATAGTTCAGGGGAGGTGTCCACTCTTGCTGGTTCCGAGAATTCCAGCGAAGCGGGTACTGCGCTCGGAAATTCTATGCTTAGAATTTGGGAATCCATTCCCACAGACGGCGCCAAACTGTTGCGGAACACTTAGGGCTCGTGGTAGACCGGTTCACTTGAACCACCTTAGCTCGTGAGCGAACTAAGCGCGCAAACAGTCAATTAGAGATTTGCTGAGTACACAGGGACTTTTTAACGTGGAAAACCCGGAAAGGGTAAAAAACCACGCGGCCGGAGCTGTGCCGACCAAACTTCACTATCTTCTGGGAGTTACAACTTGGAAACTAGAACTTGAGCGCGACAGGCCGCTGTTCGTTACAATATTTGGAGAGAGAGAGAACGAGCTCCGAGGGTGACATGCCACCTCTCGGAAAAACTAAGTCTTTTTCCCTTCTGAGAATGCTAGTCGCCTTTCGGAAGTGAGGCGGCTAGTCGCTTTTTCCTTCTGAGAATGCTAGTCGCCTTTCGGAAGTGAGAAGGCTAGTCGCCTTTTTCTTCTGAGAATGCTAGTCGCCTTTCGGAAGTGAGAAGGCTAGTCGCCTTTCGGGATGATGAAGATCTTCAAGTCCACGAAGGAGAGCTTCAAGCGCCGAAGGAGAATTCCGCAAAAGTCTGCAAGGAGCTCTCCCGGGTCCAGAAGTCAAGGTCCTTTCAAATGAAGCCTTGGGGCTCCTTTTATAGCTTTGGCCGGGGGTGACCCGGTAATTTTGTCGTTGGTAGTTTCCATAAATGCTCGGTGGACGAATCATATTCTCCGGTTCGGGGCCCTCGGATCGCCATTTTTCGTAAATGACCACCTTGCCCCTCGGGCAGCTTGGGCAGCTTGGGCAGCTCGGGCAGTTCGGGCAGTTCCGTTGGAGGCGAAAAAGGCGACTGACTGTTCCTGAAAAGTGAGAAGCCGGAAAGACAAAAAGTGAGAAGCCGGAAACCCCAAAAGTGAGAAGCCGGAAAGACAAAAAGTGAGAAGCCGGAAACCCATAAAGTGAGAAGCCGGAAAGACAAAAAGTGAGAAAGCTTCCTGATCGCGCTCAGAAACGTTCTGAGCGCGCGCTAGTGCTGAAGCGCTCCAAGTGCGCAACGATCCACGGGGACGCCTCGGGCGGACGGCGAATCGGGGGGTCGCTCACTAAAAGGGGGACCGGGATCCTTCGGCGAGGAGCGGGCGCCGGACCGCACCCCGAGGAGGGGTGGGCACGGCCGTATCCTGAGGGAATGCGACGTAGGCGCGTCCAAGAGGGGGTGCGGCCCGGGCGCACCCCGAGGGGGTGCGGCTTTGACCGCACCATGAGGGGGTGCGGCTTGGCCGCACCCCGCGTGGGGTGCGGCTTGGCCGCACTCCGCGTGGGGTGCGGCCAAGGCCGCGCCCCAAGGGGGCGCGACTTGGCCGCGTCCCTTCCGGGAAGCGGCGCGACGGTGGGAATTCCCCCCGCGATGGGTGGGGGACTCTCTGTCGTGTTTGCGACGGCTTTGCGCGTCTTACTTTTCCTGCCAAATTGGGGGATGAGAGATTTTGGAAATGATCCGTCTTTGGAAGTAATTCGTCTTTGGAAATGATCCGTCTTTGGAAATATCCGTCTTTGGAAATATTCGTTGCCTTTCTAAGAAGATCTCTACCAAACTCTTTTATAAATATGAGACTCTATTATGAGTACCCATCACATAAGATAATTTTCATTGAATTTATTAATAATAATTATTTTGTGGGGCTATGCATAAAAGATGAATGTCTATCCCAAATCTACCATCCTTAGAGGGGATATCATCATCTAACTTTAAGTTCATGAGAGTGCACCTACGCTTCACGTTTTCATTGCTAAAACAATGTGAGTCTTAAGCTAATATTGATTTTTTTTTTATTTTTTTTACTTCATTTTAAAATTATTTCGAATGAATTTTATGTAAGATATACTATATATTTTTGAAATGAAGAAGAACTTTGATGTTGACGTTTTGGATAATATATTTTTTTGGCAACTAAAAGAAAAAAATGATATTTAATAATGTACTTTTTTTGACAAGGTTGTTTAAGAATGTTTTTGATCCCTTAAATAGTATGCATTTTTTTTTGAGAGAACGTACTATAAATATTGGCGATTGTTATCAGCACTACAGTTTTGGCTATCCACACTCTTTTTGTATGAATTATTATGCGTCTTTTGGAAATACGTTTTGTACATGCATTTTTAGGAAAAGTGTTCAACACTAAAGTTGTAGATCTCGACGAGATCTACAACTTTAGTGTTGAACATTTTTCCTAAAAATGGATGTACAAGGTGTATTTCCAAAAATTCGCTATAATTACACTTATGTTTCAATCAGGGCGGCAATACATCTTGTGTGTGCATTTTTAGGAAAAATGTTCAACACAAAAGTTGTAGATCTCGACAAGATCTACAACTTTCGTGTTGATCACTTTTCCTAAAAAATCATGTACAAAGCGTATTTCCAAAAAGCGCGTAATAACTCGTACAAAAAGAGTCCGGATAGCCAAAACTGTAGTGCGGAATACAATCACGTAAATATTTTTTAATTTTTTTTTTTGATGATTTTCTAATAATTTTTTTTCTAACATAATTTGTTAATATCACGGTTTACTAATATCACAACGTCCTGATATACTTCCCGTGATGGTTCTTAGACACTTCGACCTCTCATTCGAGCCGACAGTTCATGTGTTTGTCTAGGGCAACGAGGCGATCTTCCAGAGATCAACGATCATCTACGGCTCCCGCATCAACCGCCCCAGACATCCCCTTCGACTCTTCTCGGGTCCCTGCGTCAATCCGCCATCTACGTTCCGTCATCAACCGCTCCTTCAAGCCCACAGTCCACGCGGGCATCGACGGTCGATCTTCCTAACCGGCGATCCACGTTGTCGGAGTTTCTGAAGCCACGCAGTCGGGGTCTCTGTCATCGAAGCCTTCCAACTCCACCGCGCCCCCGAAACCTCTCCACACAGCGAGCCGACTCTGCCGCCCACCCAGCCGACCTACTCTCGGTAACCTCTCTATTTCCGATTCCTGTATTGCATTGCAATATTATCCTCTAATGTTCAGTAAGCTTTTCTTTTTGAAGTTCTGCCTCTCATGTTTCTTTGCTTGCTTGGTTCCTTCAATACGCTAGGATAATCTGTCGTTTTGAAACATTCTCTTATCTCTAACTAATTATGCATACATTCTCTCGTTGATTGACGAATGCCTGCGATGATTTGAGGAATCTTTTGCTGGAACCTTCATTTTGCGCAAGATTTCTTCCTCTTCAGGATCCGGTAACCCTACCTTTAAACCCCTGCGGATTTTGAGTATCTGCATGCTTATTTTCCTTCAATACTTTCAACATTGCTTGCTTGAAAGTTGAAACTATGAGGATTTGAGGAATTTATTGCTGGAATCTTCATTTTGTGTAGGATTTCATCATCTCCTGCTTTGGGTAATCCTGGCCTTTCACTTTTGTCGATTTTGAGTATTTGATTATTTTTAATTTTTACATTGGCTTTACAAATATATGCTATCATTATTTCATATAAAATAATCTCACAAATTTGTAAAACTTTTTTCCTTCAAGCAGTTTAATTGGAAACTCGATGGATTGTTCAATATCCAAATATTCAAATTTTATCGTTTTAGCAGTGTTTCGACGATTTCTGTGGTTAATTTATTTGGGGATTGGAGCTCATCATTTATTTGGTTATTATTCTCTGTCTAGGGTGCTGAAAGTCAACTGTTTTGAATATAAGCTATTGGTGTTTTCTCTAATGTTCAACATTGCAATATTATCTTTTTTTGGATAAATAGTGGCTCAAAATTATTGTCATAATTCATTTGTTTTCTTGCTTAATTCGTTCAGATATTTCATGTTCTCTTCTTAAAACTATGAATGTTTTTTTCGAACAGTCAACATTTTAGGAAAAAATCATGTAACTCAATATTATTTGACATCTCATTCATTTCAAATTTGGAGATCATACACGATTGTTACCCAAAATTAGTCACGCACGTGCAACCATTTCTAAAACTACATATGATCTCCTAATTCAAAATGAGTGAGATGTCGGTTTCAAAAAAACATTCATAGTTTTTGAGGAGAAAACATGAAATACTTGAATGAATTATGTAAGCAAACATATGAATTATGCCAATAACTTGAGCTACTATTGATCAAACAAAGGATAATATTGCAATACTGAACAGTTGAGAAAACACCAATAGCTTACTAAATCTGTTCAAAACAGCTGACTTCCAGCGCCCTAGACAGAGAGCAATACCCAAATGAATGACAAACTCCAATTCCCAAATAGATTAAGCGCAACAATTTTCGAAACGCGGATAAAACTATAAACTTTGAATAGTTGGATAACGAACAATCCATCGAGTTTCCAATTAAACTGCTTGAAGACAAGAAGTTAAACAATTTCATTAAGATTATTTCATATGAAATAATGAGAACATATATTTGTAAAGCCACTATAAAAATAAAAAACACTCAACATCGGCAAGAGTTTAAGGCTAGGGTTGCCCGACACTGAAGATGAAGAGATCCTACAATTCAGTTATAGATTTCTCAAATCTCAAGTTTCAAGTTGGTCAATATTGAAAGTAGTGAAGAAAAACAAGCATGCAAATACTCAAGATCGGCAAGGGTTCAAGGGTAGGGAAAGGGTAGGGACCGGATCCCAGGAGGAAGAAATTTTCTGCAAAATGGAGGTTCCTGTAAAAGATTCCTCAAATCCTCATAGGAATTTGCGAATTGACCAGAGAATGTATGCCTAATTAGTTAGAGAGAAAAGGATGCTTCAAAAAGACAGATTATCCTAGAGTATTGAGGGAATTGAAGCAAGCAAGTAGACGTGATAGGCAGATCTTAAAAAAAAAAACTAAACATTAGAGGATAAATCGAATATCACAGCCGTGAAGTGGGAACCAAGACCCCTTCCTTTCTCTTGAAGAGCAAGGTATGACGTAATGCCATTCTCGATCTTCTCCTACGGCACATTGTTATTACCTGGATCATCACATTCTTCAACATTAGGGTGCAGGGGTTTTCCTCCCATATGTTTCCCATTCCAGGGCTTTCTACCCCAATCTCTTTTGACTTTTGGAAATATCGGCGTTCACTAATTTTAACCCATTCGCTTTCCGCTCTCCTTGATCAGTTTTGTGTATTGTGAGCCTAGACAAGCAGCTGCATCCAGTATGGCGTCTGACAATGCAACCGATATAAAGGATGAGCTCTCAGAGGTAAAACTCTTCCTTCCTTTTTCTTCTTTTGGTTAATAAACTTTGATATAGATTATGAGCAATAGTTTTAGATAAATACAGCGTTCGAAATGAAGAAACATGTGACAGAGACAATTGATATGATTTCTTCTCCCTTAATGTTTAAATTTTGAAATGAATAAACACGCAACAGAGATAATTGATATGATTTCTTCTCTCCTGAAGTTCAATTTTTTTTACGCGTTCTTTTCAATTTGTTTTCTGGTGCTCTTGTTTAGCTTGTCCCATTCGATCCCACAAAGAAGAAGAAAAAGAAGAAGCCTGTGGCTCAAGACCCTGTTGAAGAGGTGGAGAAGTTAGTTGAACCGATTGAAAATTTATCAGGTCTGGTGGTGAATATATATTGATACCCTTGTGTTTGGGAGGACTGACATGTTTGTGGAAATGCAGTTGAAGATGTGGGTGAATCTGTGTTTTCTGGAATGAAGAAAAAGAAAAAGAAGCAGGTTGGCTTGCAAGCGGACATCTTTGTGTTTTTATTGATGATTTAGTTTTGTAGTGTTTTCATCTTTTGCATTTATTTTACTTGATTTGGGCATCATCATAGGTGGAATTGGACATTGATGATGATGAAGATGGAGATGGGGAGGAAAACAATGGTAATTGCTATGAAATTATAGTATTTAAGATGATTTTTGCCATCTGAGTCAACTTCCCTACTAATTTCTTATTTAAGTAGTGTTTTCTTATATAAATGATGATCTTCTGTGGTGGAGGATCTTTCAGATGGAAAAGTGGCTGAGGATGAGCAAGGAGAGAGCATTGTATTCGGGGTTGAACGATTTCCTTGGGAGGGCACTGACCGAGATTACAAATATGAAGAGGTATGTTTTTTTGCATGTTGTGGAGATATCTTATACTTGTAATTGAAGATAATCAAATTTTGTTAACAAAAAGAATTTTGAAGATAAATCTTCATTTGTGTTTGGAAATGGAGTTGGAAGCTGTGTAAATCTTTATTCAATATGCTGTACGTTTTACTTTTCAAGCGTTTACTTTCATACATTACTTACAAATTTTGTGGAGAACTTAGTAAGCCTGTTTATAATCCAAAAGTTAAAATTTACCTAATTTTTGCATCATGGGATGCCCTCCATTAAAGTACTTCCTGTTTGACTATGTACTCCAAACCACATTATCATTCCTTAACCAGTTCTTCATGACCTATTTATTATCAAACTGCTTGCAATTGGATGTTTTTTTGCGTCTTTTAGTTGAAACATGAAGGGGAGCCTTGGCGCACCGGTTAAGGTGTCGCCATGTGACCTTGAGGTCACCGGTTCGAGTCCTGGAAACAGCCTCTTGCAAAAATGCAAGGTAAGGTTTGCCTACATTTCACCCTTGTGGTGGGACCCTTCCCCGGACCCTCGCTGCGCGGGGATGCTTTGTGCACCGGGCTGCCCTTTTAGTTGAAACATGTGTATAATGAGTACAAGACGAAGTAGTGTTGGAAGAGGCATTATATAGTATCTTTTAATTTTGCCTCTAAAGATATTCTCAATTACTAATAAAGAACATAATTTTATTTTAGAGTGCGCACTTAAAATGGCTTTATGCACACCAATGATAATATGCACACCATAAAAATGTGTTTGTAGCCCAAAATTTATATAATGCATACTCAAATGAATACTTGATAAACTTAGATTTTAGAACTGTTCTCCAAAATAAAAAAATAAATAAAAGTTGATAAAATTACAATGAAGAATAACCAAAATTTTCAATAATTGAATGTCGTTGTATCATATACACAACAACAACAACAGCAAAACCCATATAGTCCCCAATCATTGGGGGTATGGGCGGGGGAAGATTGGAAACAAACCTAACGTTTGGCACTATGCACAAAGTGGCTTCTCTCAGAGGAGAAAGACCTAACCTTTGACAATAAATGCACAAAGTGGCTGCTCACAGAGTACCACTGAAATAGTGGCCCCCTATACCGTCGCGTTTGCTGTGGAATCATGCCCTCAAATCAAAGCCAAAGACATCAGAGAGGGCAGACCCAAGAATTCATTTTGATTTATGCGCACATAACCATGCTTCCTTCATTTAGGGTTATGAGTGGGGGAATGCGCCAATGTCGTTGTATCATATGCACACAATAATTCTGGAAAATTGTATAATTAAATTTCTTATATATTGATAAATTTGTAGATTCTTTGCATTTGAAGTTTACGTAGGTCCCATCGTTCACAACTCTGAAAATGCATATACAACAACAAAACCCATATAGTCCCCAATCATTGGGGGTATGAGTGGGGGAAGATTGGAAACATACCTAACCTTTGGCACTATGCAGTATGCACAAAGTGGCTTCTCTCAGAGGTGAAAGACCTAACCTTTGACAATAAATGCACAAAGTGGCTGCTCACAGAGTACCACTAAAATAGTGGCCCCCTATACCATCTCGTTTGCTACAGAATCATGCCCTCAAATCAAAGCTAAAGACATCAGAGAGGACAGACCCAAGAATCCATTTTGATTTATGTGCACATAACCATGCTTCCTTCCTTCAACTAAAAATTATTTAAAAAATGCATATACAACAACAACAACAACAACAGAACCCATATAGTCCACAATCTTTGGGGGTATGGGCGGGGGAAGATTGGAAACAGCCCTAACCTTTGGCACTATGCACAAAGTGGCTTCTCTGAGAGGAGAAAGACTTAACCTTTGATCATAAATGCACAAAGTGGTTGCTCACAGAGTACCACTGAAATAGTGACCCCCTATACTGTCGCGTTTGCTACGGAATCATGCCCTCAAATCAAAGCGAAAGACATCAGAGAGGGCAGACCCAAGAATCCATTTTCATTTATGTGCGCATAACCATGCTTCCTTCATTCAGCATCCAGGGCATTGGTGTAGCACATTATTTAAAAAATGCATATGTATGATAAAAATTATTTAAAAAATGTAGTTGAACTATAATTATATAATTGAGCAACTAAGTAGTTGCACACCTTTAATTCAAGGATCAACTAAATTGATGTTCTCATTTCCATTCTCTTTGGATTCTTGAAACATAACCTGTGAGATATAAGACAAACACCATTTTTTTGCAACCAGTTCATGACACCACACCCACGAAGAGAAAATAGGTGGCCGTGGACAATATTTTTTCATCAAATCGAATGAAATGATTACCGTTAACAAATCCAATAAAAACCATCCTTCGGGTCTCTGGAGGTGCCGAATGCAATGGAGGAAACATAAATGACTGCTGTTTTGAATAATGAATGACTGCAACATTATAACATGATTCAACTACTAATCCAATGTCAGACAATGACATCCACTTTTCAATCGGTGCATCAATTGAATTACAACCAAAGATATCATCAAATCTGATCCATCACATTTCCAAATATACAAGTGTACAAAATTCTCGTTATACTCTAGTTCCATTGTCAAATCTCCGCGCACTTGTAACCGATTTTCTCCTATATTGAATGCATAACTTATAACCCTATAACCACAATGCCTATCACCTACCATATCTATGTCATTAGTTATATGTTTTGAGATGTAAGGAAATATTTCTTTATGAATGTAATCAAGAAATCTTTTATCAGTTGAACTATTTTTTTAGCAAATTTTTATGAAGATTTTGTTGCGCACCCATTATAATATGCTTAAACAATGATGGATCTCGTTTTGTCGATCTAACATCATTCTTCAACTTGCTATTTCTTTCTCTGGGTCTACCCTTTAATTTAACTGCAAGCAAATGTTCTAAAGTCTGACTTGTTGTGTGATCCAAAAGCTCTCCTAGTTTACACTTCAATTCATTTTTTTGAATGTGTTTAATTACTGTATTTGATGAGTATTCCATCCAACTCTGTCTGTATATCACGTAATGATTTTCTCTCCTCAACCTTATGCATTTCTTGTGTATTGCACTCCAAATTTAATTATTTCCAGTGCTTATGAATCATCCACACTTGGAATGCATTGGATTGGTCTATGTATGACACCAACTCATGCACACAAGGTTAACCCATTGTATGCCTCATTTTGTGTATCTGTCGTGTTAGGATACCTAGACTTAACCAAATCTTCCTCTTTATTTGTTTCTAAAGCAGCAACAAAAATCACACCTAGCAATTTAATATACAACGAACTTCTGAAACATGCATTAACTTAAATTGAACTTTGGTCAAATGATCTTTTAATCTCCGTGTGTTGAAGGCTAATCATTTGGTCAAAAGGTTGCCTGATGTCTATCAAGTTATTGATTGAAACTTCAAGAAATATTTTAAGGTGACTATGACCACTTTTGACATGATTGGTTGCAGAATTCCCCAAATGCAAACAATTGTCCACTCATACTGAAATAAATAACACTTTATAGGGCTCGATCCATGTTGTAACTACATAACAAATAACCTCAGGATATTTCTCATCATAGGAGCATATTGTAGAATTGAATCGTGTATTGAATTCGTTTACTGTTGGTGAATTCACTAAATTTTGCCATGTACATAAAAAGCTATCACATTTTTTTCTTTTTGAAAGATTTTTTGCAATGTGGAAGAATATTTCTATCAAGGTGTACCTGACACAATACAATTCTGGATTGAGGAAAGACAATCTTGATATCACTCAACAATGCTATCTCTCAATATATTCCAATACACATGGGAAAAAGCTTTCATCTAACATACATTTAAAGGCTTTAAGTGCTTATTTGTAGCTTGCTTTAGTTTCATTTGACATGAGTACAAATGATGAAAAACAATAGATTTGTGGATGCCAACCCAACAATGGAAAGTAAAGGCAACGTTTAATTATTAGTCTTGTATGTGCAATTCAACAAAACAACATCCGGGAACATGTTGCTAAGTTTACCAGAAGTGGGATGGGTGAAATATAAAAAATTCCAAGTTTTTAGTGATACCATTCACATGATTAAAATTAATATAGCCTGCTTCACTGATTCATTTGATGCGAAACTGAATACGAGTCGCACCATCTAACTCTTTTTTTGGACATATTCACTTTTTCATTATAAATTGTTCTCATAACCGTACCGTTAATAGAGTTCCTCTTCTTCAAAGTTGATAAAAATTTTGTAGGCTTGACGTCAAATGTTTACATTTCTTGAACTACCTTCTTTTCATTTTCATCTAATCTTCTAGCGTAAGATTGTGCCTCAAGATAAGCAAAATTATGATTATGAATTCTATATTTTACTTGTACTTTCCATTCATTAAAGCATGCATCTTTTTTACCGTGTAATGTCAAGGGACATCCATACTGCTTAAAGCTATTTTTTTAAAAAAAAATTTCTTAACAAAACCTTTATTATATTGACTTTCATGAGGTAAACCACCTCCATCACAACCAAACTTAATCCTAGATTTTACTGGGGCAGTAATCTTATCTGCCCTTTGAATAGTAACAAACCCTAACCCTCTTGCACTATTGCGGACCCATTGTACTAAATCTTCATTACTTGGAAAAATCATGTTTGTGATGAATTATTTTCTAATGTCCGAATGTGCACTGTTTGATGATTCTTCAAAGTTCACCAACTCTTTTCTAACCTCATTGTTCTAACACCTAAAATGACGAACAAAAAAAATGATTAGAATTACAAGCAAGCGACAAGCAGGAGGAGAGCGAGAGGCAACTGTCAGATTCGTCGGTCCACAGAGAAGATGCAAACAAGCGATAAGTAGGTGGCCGACTAAGGAATGGATGGCTGCAGAGGACAGCAACAGAGCAACCCTAACTTCCTCGACAGCCGATGGAGAAGGAGAGGGCGGCCGACGAGGTTGACAATGACTCAGGGATGGGCGAGAGGTATTCACGAAAGAGGCGGGACCTCCTGCGATTGGGACGAGAGGGGCGAGTAGGATTCGCGAAACATTAGGCCTGCGGGTAAAATGAAAAGGGTGGGGGAATTAGGTTTTAGAAGTTGTTTCGGTATATTTTAGGTGTGCACGTACCATTTTGGGTGTGCACGTAGTATTGCTCTTATTTTATTATGCAATTCATTTATGTCATGCTTTTAAAAAATCCCACCAGTCCATCACTCATGCATAGTTGATGAATCATTCCCAAGTACATCATTCATATTCTCAAGCATAGTTCATATTTTTATTTTTATCATGAATTGTTTTTTACCTGAGTTACTCATTCTAATTCTTCAAGCGGGATACCTCTTCTTAAAGGTAGCATACATAAATTATCAGATTGTTGAACTCATTATCTAAAGCATCAAATACATTAGAAATATTGCACTTGTCCTCATCAATGTAGTAGTGCAATTGTCCTTATTTAACTGGAAAATATGATTCTGTTTTCTTAACTTAAAGTCACGTCCGAGTTGCCCTAAGTAGCTTGCCTTGCTTTTCCTCTTCCTTTTCCTTTTTGAAATGATACCTATATATTGTTTCACTTTCTATAGGCTTCGTGCGACTCTTGAGACAAGTTATCTTTATTTTTTGTTGCCTTTTTGGTTTTTTCTCGTTTGGTTTATGGGATATTTCATTTTTTTGAGTCCTTTGCTAATTCTTCATTTTTTTGTTTCATCATCATTTGAAGTTACCTGGAAGCAGCCTCTTGCAAAAATGCAGGGTAAGGTATGCCTACATTTCACCCTTGTGGTGGGACCCTTCCCTGGACCCTCGCTGCGCGGGGATGCTTTGTGCACCAGGTTGCCTTTTTTTTTATCATCATTTGAAGTTAAGTCCTTGATAGCACGAGAGGATGAAGCAATATGCTTGTTATACCTGTTTAAATACCACTATATTTTTGAACAAGGAACGCAATGCAAATCAAAATACATGTAGAATATCCTTAGCCGACATTGATCCTTTTCCTTAGTAGGCTTCTGTTGTGGATCTTATACGTCAGTTTTCTAGTTTTATTATTATTATTGAATATTGAGTCAAGTTATTGTATCGAGTCGAATGTATTAGTTGAGTTGTTTGGTTTTATTAGTCGCGTCAAGTCCGTTATGTTTTATATTTTTGGGTCTTATATAAACCCATGGAGTCTTGTGTTAGGGATTATCAATGCATGAAAGAAACTCTATTTCCTCAACCCTAAAAGAGATTTTGGAAGTTCTCTCTCTTGAGCACGCCCTGCTTAGGCAGCCGCGGCCCGCGGTCATGGCTTCGTAGTATCTCTGCCACCGTCATTTCCACCTTCGGCCACTCCTCCGACAACCTCCGAGCAGGCCCATAACAAATTGGTATTAGAGCTCTCTCAGTCCTCTTCCGCCGACACCGTTCCTCTGTCGAAATCTCCCCCAAGCCCGTCATCTTCCTCCAATTTCAGCCGCTGTTTTCCTCTGCGCCACTTCCGCACCTGACCTTTGTCAACCGTTCCTTGCGAAAACCCTCCCTGTTCTCGCCAACAACAACCATGAGGGTTCGACTCTTCTCCTTCCAACGCTCGACACAACAACCGCTCAATCACCCGTGTTCCTTTGCTCGACACTGTCGTATGTCGCGGCCGCTTCTACAACGACGATGCATCTTCCGTGCTCTCCTCATCATCGACGACGAATCCGCACCTCCAGTGGCCTCTCTGCTCCAACGCGTCGACGACCTCAGCAAGCCACGCCAGCCCCTTCCGTCCAGTCCGCGTGCTCTCGCTGTTCTCGAGCCACGCAATCTGATCGTCTGTTACCTTATCTTTCGAAACCTGCA
Organism: Dactylorhiza incarnata; assembly: GCA_033032865.1. Classification (NCBI taxonomy): domain Eukaryota; kingdom Viridiplantae; phylum Streptophyta; class Magnoliopsida; order Asparagales; family Orchidaceae; genus Dactylorhiza; species Dactylorhiza incarnata. The sequence goes on from JAWHQI010000105.1 coordinate 5,469,690, forward strand.
CGCCTTTTCCTTTCTATTCCTCCAACATCAGCTGCCTCTTTCGCATCATTTCCTCGAGCCCCTGTCCTTCCTTTCTATCTGCCGCATCCCTAAATAATTAATGACTTTATTCAATTTTAATTGATTAATCTGTGCAATGATTAATTAATTGATAAATAATTCATTTTATGGGCAATATGGAAGACAACTTTAGCTTCCAAGCCCTTGGCGCGCGCATCATTGAGCTTCTATTGCCGTTTGAGGAACTTTATAACAAACAACTCCAGGCCACCAAGGCGCAGTCATCGTTTCCTCCGTCCATCTCACTTCCCCTCTACCGGCTCTTGCTCCGCCCCCTAGTGCTGCTCCCTCCGTCCACATCGCCGCTTCTTCTGCCGGCCCTTGCTCCGTCGACCCCTGCTCTGCCGACCCCGACAGATCCGTTCCTGCTGCCGACCATCGTTCCTCCGACCTCCTTGTTGCTACTGCTCACTGCCGCTCCGACAGCCCCACCAGACACATTCTGTCCGCTGCCCGTTGTTCCGACGACACCGTCGCACCTCGCCGAAGTCACCGCCGACACGACACACTACCGGGCGCTATTCTGGCGAGATCAAGATACCAGATGACTCGATCATCCACGCGAAGTTTGAGCTTGAGGGCAAGCTCGATTTCGAGGACAGATGAGATGTTATGGATCCTATGCGGCAGTTATCGAATTTTATTATTGAGTCAAGTTATTGTATCTTGTCAAATGTATTAGTTGTTTCATTTTATTAGTCGCGTCGAGTCCGTTATGTTTTATGTTTTCGGGTTATTTACACTCGTGCCATTGTGGGTCTTATATAAACCCATGGAGTCTTGTGTTAGTGATTATCAATGAATGAAAGAAACTCTATTTCCTCAACCCTAAAAGAGATTTTGGAAGCTCTCTCTCTTGAGCACGCCCCGCTTAGGCAGCCGAGGTCAAGGCTCCGTAGTATCTCCTCCACCCTCATTTCCACATCCGGCCACTCCTCCGATAATCTCCGAGCAGGCCATAACAACTTCTAAAACTTGTCTAGCTCTTGGTAAAAAAATCTCCCCTAGAATTAAAACTATTCAAGATAATATTAAACAAGAAAATATTTCAGAAACAATTCCACAACTCATCATTTTTCATATAAACTAATTCATACTTATGCATAAGAAATTAATTCTAAATTCTCTAATAGCCTTATTAATTCCTTCAAAATTGACGACTAACTTATCATGAATCTCTTGATGTGACGGTCTCTTGAGGCGAGTTTTCTTCTTTGTTTTTTTTTCTTTTTCCGTTCGGTTCATTGGATATTCCATTCTTTTTGAGTCCTTTGCTAGTTCTTCATTTGTTTTTTCATCATTGTTTGAAGGTAAGTCGTTAATAGCATGAGAGGATACAACAATATGCTTGTTTTTCCTGTTTAAATATTATGTTGGGATTTTTTTTTGATTTGACGTAACCGATTAATTAAGTGATCTAGAAAATTGCCTATGTATAGTAAGATAATACGTCTATATTGTTTTTTGGTGTAATCAGATCCAGACAGGCAAAGATTCAGAAATCACTTAGAACAAAAATCGACTAAGTTAAACTTCTGTGCGTCGAGAAGTTAACTTCATGCGTCGAGACATAATCAATGCATGTCGAAGTTTAGACCTCCTCCTTACGTCGAGATCTCCTTAAGGAATGTCCGCTCAGAGCTTGACTATTCAACTTACGCTGAATTCTTTTTTCTCAATATTTCAACGTACGTCGAACAGTATTCGACGCATAAGTAATTTTACATCGAATACTCTCCAGTCTTCTATAATTGATTCCAGAGCAGATCAAGGCACTGCTTAAGATTCGATTAGAGCCATTAATGATCCATTTCAAGAAGGTGATTATGGTGATTGATTCAGATGAGGAAAGTCTCTATTCTGCAGCAGTAATATATATATCTGAAGATTTCAAACAGAAAGTAAAAGAGATGTGAAATAATTATGACTATCGACTGAATTCACTCTTCTCTCCAGAATTCTCTCTTCCCTCCAGAAGTTCTCTCCAAGAACCCTAGCCGACAAGATCTGTCCTCTCTGATCTTAGGTTCTCCTTCTCTCAGGGGTTCATTTTCTTCATCTCCAGTATTCCTCACAGATTGATTCAACTTCTCTCTATTGAATCCTCATTTTTCTCAAGAGGAATTGATTGTTGCTGCTACTATCATGAATCCACACAGTGCATCAAAAATCAAGATCCTTCAGAGCTTTGTTGAAGAACGATCATATTGTGAAAAATCTGTTTCTACATCTTCACCATCCAGAAAGAGTTTTGAGAATCCCTTTATCAAAGGATTCAGTTGGTCATGAGAATCCCCTTATCAAAGGATTCAAATTGGTTTTGTTAATCACCTTATCAAAATATTCATTGTATTGTTTGTAAGAGTCTCCTTATCAAAAGACTCAACACTGTTTAGTGGAATGCCTACCAAAGGGTAGAAGTGAGGACGTACCCAAAATTGTGGGAACCTCTATAAAATTTCTGTCTTCTGGTTGCATATCCCTCTGTTATTTCTGTGCTTTAGTTTGCTTATGCTGTTTTTTCATCATCATTTGGAGGTAAGTCATTAATAACATGAGAGAATACAGCAATATTCTTGTTTTTCCTATTTAAATATTATTCTCTATCTTCAACTGGGAACATAATGCAAATCAAAAGTAGATGTGGTAGGATCTTTAGCCTTCAATATGGCATGACCTTGATCCTACTCCTGAGTAGGCTTCCAAGAACCTTCTTGTCTGGCTCTTGGTAAAAAAAGTATCTCCCCAAGCAGTAAAACTAATCAAGATAATATTAAACTAGAAAATATTTCCTAAACAATTCCACAAGTCACCATTTTTCATATAAACTAATTCATACCGGTGCATAAGAAATCAATTCTAGATTATCTAATAACCTTACTAATTCTTCAAAATTGACACCTAACTTATCATAAATCTCTTTTCTAGTTTTCAAACTACGAACATGAATGTAATTGGTAGGTTTGAGTGCTTAAATTAATTTTTGGGTTGAGTGCTTAACTAGACCCTGATTGCCCTAGAGTTGAGTTGTGTTAAGTTAATTTTATTTTGTGGCCATTCCCTAGAGGGTTCTATACTTACTGATTAGAACTTTGGTAGGGAAACCTATAATGATACTAGTGTACCAATATTTTGTTAACTACACACATACGAGAAGGAATGAATTGGTGAGCTCACTACACTTTCAAAATTTAAAATTTTCCAATTCAAGCCAAAACACTGCAAACATGGTGGATATGACAGTGATCAAAAATAAAATGCTAGATGTAAGGGTAGCTTAAGCACAATGAATGATTTACTATAAGAGTCTGTTCGTTTTGATGGAATTAGGATCCTGGAATTTGAACTGAAGGTCTAATTCCAATTCTGTTGTTCGTTTGTGCGCTTAAAGAGCGGAATTGGCATTCAAAATGAATTCCATAGAATTCATATTGAAACTAAAGCCAATTTTTTCTATAAGAATTGGATAATTCTGGCCATGGTTCACATGCACATATATATATTAGTTGTTCTCCGCTTTAATATATGATGTTTTCTCAGTTTAAAGCTTAAATATATTTCTTGCGGTCCGGTTAATATTCTTAAGATTTGTTGAGTTCGATTCAATTTGCTAAAAATGTTGACTAGATAGAGATAACAAGTGACAACGGCCATCATGCCGAAAAAAAATGAACGACATCATATCATCCTAAAATTTTTAGGGAAGCTTCTTGTCATCAATCAAAGATTGTTGGTGATGACATTTTGTCGTTTTGATCTCCAGATCTTGGAAAAATGTTGCCAAATCGCAGTTGCCAAAAACCTGAAAATTGTTGGAACATCCTAAAAAATTAGGGAAGCTTAATCTCGCCATTCCATGGTTGCTGGTGACGACGATTCGTCGGTCCATTGGTCAGATCTCTCACAATCTTCACTGAACCATTATTGTCTAAAAGAATGAATGCCGTCAGATTGTTACCAATTTTTCAGGGAAGCTTCTTCATCGTTTGGAGACCAATGGTGATGACAGCTCATCAAACCAAATACTGGATTTCCTGTAATCTTTGTTGGTCCACTGTCGCTAGAAAAAAATGTCGAATTGTCCTCAAAATTTTGGGAAAGCTTATTCTTTAGAATGGTCATAGTGACGGTTCGTCAATCCAGTTACCGGAACTTCGGTAATTGCCGTCGAAATGATAGAATTGACTAATTCCATTTCTGCATGTTTAATTCCGTCCAAACGAATGAGCCCTAATAGAAATGCTAATAAATAATTAGTGATCCTAATCTCCATATAAACTTGAGCATTAGGAGGAATGTAAATCAAATAAATAAATAAATTATAATGCAATAAAATGCTAATATTTACATTGTTAGTATATAGTTGCGTAAATACATACTCTGTGCACTTATCTTGGAAAGTACGTTATCCTTTCTCCTTAGTACAATGTTGGGGAGAAGCCTTACACCTCCCTATTTCCTTCAGAGCAGTGAGTACTGAGTAGAACCACTCTCTTCTCTTCTTCATGGCCTGGAATTCTTAGTTTAGTCTTAAGGGTGATAACCTGATTTTTGGGTAAGAGATCACTCCAAAATTCTCTGAGGGATGAATACGCTTACATGCAAATAGTGTATCAGAGATACAACACTCAATCTCAGTGTAAGATTATTAAAATATCAAGAAAATATTAGGAGGATTGACTTAGGGAGGATGATTTATGTGCAATTGAAAATGTGCAAAGTTATGAAAAACTTAGGCTCAAATTTCTCTCATTCAAACTTCTTCTATCCAAATTCACCTATACTTATAGATTTAAAGCTCCATCAAGGGGACACAGTTCCTTTCATTCGATATGCTAAAGTGCGACAATAATTGAACTAGCTGTTAACTGCCATAGAGTTATTATTGGCTTGTCATATCTGCTTCTTTGTGATGGCAGGGACATATGTCGTGACATAGATTCTGTACTTGGCCAACAATGGGGAGCTACAACGTAAAGCTCAATTAGCTTTTATAAAAATTGTAATTATTCTTTCGAATATGTTTTATACTATTATAGTTTGTGAGGACGAAATTAAGTTTGTGGAGGACGTCCTGTAATGGGTGGCTGGCCTTACTGTTTCTATCATTCAACATGGATTTAGAGTGAATAACAAAGCTGCTGATTGCTGTGCTAATCTACCAGTGGAGCGTGGAGATTTCTCTTGCTTTGAAGAGGATCTTCCCTCCGAGCTTAGGGTACAGATGCATTTTTGAGAAATATTTTCATTGAAATTTGAAGAACTAAGAGGCTAGGTGATTGGAGAAACATTTTGGTACAGTTTTGACATTGGGCTAATTATAGTGAAATGGAAGTTGGAGTAATGCAGTGAAGCTTTATAGAGAGTTACGGAAATTGAGCTTAAAAATACTTCGAGTATTATGATATTTATTTGGTACGCCTTAAAGGATAATGTTCAATCCAGTTACCCGTTACATTATCAAGGATCAACATTGAATCCAGATTTTCTTGTATTCGTTATGAAGAAGTCTGCTAAAGATATTCAAAGTGCAGGGCTTAAATGGTCATTTTAATTGGCGTGATATCTATTGAAATAAGGGAAAATTTGACGAATGTAGAAGTTACTTAGGAGGTAGAGAACTTAGATTCAGCATAACAATCGTTGAGTATTTGATGCGTAATTTTTTTGGTAGTGCAAGTATTAATCAATTTCTTAGAAGATAGTGATATTTCTACATATTTTGGATCTATTATGTAGAAGAGTATGTATATGAGTTGTGTTTGAGTTGTTTAAACGAAGAGGTGTCCCAAGAATATTACGCGATAAGAGGATATCATTGAGACATAATGGTAGATGTTACGTTGTTACCAAACCATAAGCATTTGATGTTTTATTGATTCAGTTGAGCTTGGAAGAAATGATAAGGTTAAGATGGATTTTTGAGAAAATCAAACGTAATAATTTAAAGAATGATTATATTAATGGTACTGCTGGTTTGACATCTATGAAGAATAAGGTAATTGAAAATAGACAGAAGATTTGGACATAGAGAACAGAGGATAAAAATTGACTCACGGACGAGTAGATGCGATTGATGTCCAAGGATTTGCAAGGAGAATGGGTTAAGGTAACGTGGATTAAACCAATAATGATGATTAGATGAGATTAGTTCATCATTTTTTGAGCGATAGAACCAATCATCCTACTCGAGCAATTACACTATCCAAGTTAACAAGTAAGGCTTGAATGCTCATTTGGATCTTTGGTTCTTGTTGATTTCTCAAATTGAAACGTATCTCCTGGTTGCAAAAGCCTCAAGCTACCTCAACCATTTGGTTGATCATAATCATGGTTGGATAATTCATAAAATTGTCAAACACTTAAAAATCATTACATGACCCTAATTAATGTTTATTATCGTCAAATCACTTATAGTCAATTAATTCACTTGATTAGTCTAATTGGAAGTAATTTTGCTCGAGCTAGAGAGAGGAAGACAAAAGTTTAAGCCAAGTTAAATACATAAAGGAAGAAACCGATACGGTTTTGACGGATCGGCTATTAAGAAGCGATAGAAAAGATATTTTTATCAACTCTATTATGGGTGAGCATAAAAAACTGCAAACCGCAAAAACCGCCCGCACCGCACCGATTTTAAACCGTACCGCGTAGTTTCGGTGCAGTGCGGTTTTGAACTCTTACAAACCGAGCGTGCGGTTGTGCGGTTTTTGGATCTTGAAAATCGTAAAAACTGCACCGCACCGACTAAATAAATATGTGACATATCACATACATCTAAATAAAAGTATAACTTATAAATTATTAATTAATAATAGTAATTAACCTATTATATTGGTGCATATAAGCATATGACATACATGCACAGGCCGACCAAACCACGGACACGCCCGGGCACGTGCCAGAGCATGAAAATTGTGAAATATTCTTAAACCTGATGTCGATGCTAGCTCTAGTTCGGTAGTTCCGTCTCTCAATCTCTCTTTTGATTCACCCGTTCTCCTCCACTCCTCGATGGCTCGACGGGCAACGAATTGACGACACAGAGACTCATAATCGATGACATAAAAACTCGGCTCCTCCACAATTCCACTCCTCGACAGACGATGATACTGAGCAGAGGGTTTCTCGGCTACTCCTTCAGTCTTCTTCACGAATCACGACTTGGGGGATTCTTCAATTCTTCGCAGACGGTTTCTCGGCCTCTCCTCCGGTCTTCTTTCCATCAAACATCCGCTTGGGATTGTGATTTGTGAGTGATTGGTTTCTTCTTTTTCCTGAGTAACGAGTTCCCTCCTCTTTGCAATATTATGTCTTTTACCATGCGATTATGCCATATGCATACAATACTCAGAATTCAGAACTCAGAAGAACGTGAATGTTTTTGTTTTTAATTGATGAGGAGTTTTCTTAATTCTTAAAGTATTAAGTGCCTAAGTTTTAAACTGATAATACACATTTAAAATATGAATATTTCAGTTTTTATTGCGATTTGGGGGAAATGGGAGGTAGGAGGAGGATGCAATTGCAGGCTGCTTAGATTTCGATTGCAATTTTAGATTTAGGACTTTATTTCATCTTCTCCTATTTTGATTTTAAATGTGTTGATACTTATCAGCTCTTAATTCTGTTGTAAACATTTATTTCTTTGTAAATTGAGAGAAGGAACGTCAAAGTGGAGCTGGGTTGCACCACAAGTTTTTTCATTATAATAGAACTCATATAACACGGGAATTCCTTATCACTGTTGGATTACATCAAGGGTCAACTTTAAGCTCTTATCTCTTTACCTTTGTCTTAGATGAGCTCACCAGACATATCCAACAAGCAATACCTTGGTGTTTATTGTTTGATGATGATATTGTTTTGGTGAATGAGACGCGCGAGGGTGTACGCGAAACTTAAATCTTGGTGAGACACTTTAGAAAAGAAGGGTTTTAGGTTGAGCAGAACAAAAATGGAGTATTTGGAGCTTAAATTTAGTAGTGCAAAAAGGACGGATGACTCTGTCATTAAGTTGGATGACCAAGATATTTTCCGCAACGCGTGCTTTAAATATCTGGGATCGATAGTTCAAAAAGTTGGAGGTGTAGTAAAGATGCGATACATAGAATCCAAGTAGGTTGGTTGAAGTGGAGAGGCGTATTTGCAATTAGAACAGCGATGCTCTATGGTTCTGAGTGTCGGGCAGTGAATTATGCACACGAGCAAAAAATGGGAGTTGCGGAGATGAGAATGCTTAGGTGAATGTGTGGACACACGAGACTGGATAAAGTTAGGAATGCATGTATCAGGGATAAAGACAAGAGTGACACCAATTGTAGAGAGGATGCGAGAAGCTCAATGAAGATGGTTCAGACACGTACAAAGGAGACCATTAAAGGCACCTGTTAGTCGTTGTGAGAGTTTAGCTACTAGGCATGTTAAATGAGAGAGGGGTGGACCAAAAAAGACTTGGAATGAAACTATATGGAAAGACATGATGTGCTTAGGCATTAGTGAGATTATGACTAAAGATTGGGCGCAATGGCGACAAATGATCTATAGCCGACCCCACTATGGTGGGATAATGGCTTGAGTGTTGTTGTTGATTAGTCTAATTGGACTAGTTATTCAATGCATACCATTTTCAATTGCAGCATACTCAATTGATATTCTGTTATTGATAAATTAGGATACTTTCTTATTTAGCTATAACCTTATGCTGGTTTTTATTAAGTGCTTTGTCTTTAGTATAAGACTTTAATGAGCTTTTTACTGCCAAAATTTCTTTAATTGCTTCATTTTTCTTGTGAAAATACCTAATCAGAATTCAGTGTTGAGTTACCTCTAATGTTTATTTAGAGCTACAGTGTTATGTTCGAGACTAATGTTTGTTGGGTGGCCAGATAATGATACACCGAAAGAGTAATTATTTTTCTTAGATTACTTGATATATTTTAGAGAAGCTTGTACGTGCAAGAAAGTATATGAGTTCTACCTCCAAGTAGAGACTTTTATCAATTTAAGAACAATCTTTATTTATTATCCTATGCTCCGCATGTTTTGGTAGTTCATATACTTCATGATGGATGCTCGAATATGATGAACCCTGTGTACATCTGATGTCAGCTCTTGTAATCTCATTTGATTTAGAATATACTTCTTTGGATATTTGTTAGCTCTCTGATGTTTGTTTTTCAATGCTGTAGCTTCTCGGCAGGGTCTTCAATACTTTACGGGAGAATAATCCGTTACTCGCTGGAGACAGGCGCCGAACTGTGATGCGGCCCCCACAAGTTCTCCGAGAAGGAACTAAGAAAACAGTCTTTGCAAATTTTATGGATTCCTGCAAGACGTATGTACTGTATTTTACTAATTTTCATGAAACAATGACTAGCTGTTGTTGATTGCCTCACTAAGACTGCAAACTCCGGTGCAGTCCAGCGCCCGCGGTCGAAATTCAGGAGTTTTCCGTGAATTTCCCCCGTGCAAGGTCGGCGGAACGTCAATTGGGGGGGGGGGGGGGGGGGGGTGCAACCAAACGGCCGTGGAGCTGCGGCGGCGTTTTGGTCGATCCTGTATTGGAAATCCACTGCCCCAAACAGGGCCTAGAGCTTTAACTCCTAACTCTCATAATTTTGATGTATGGATCTAGTAGCACATCTCTTATTGAGTCCCTAAAGTTTGAATTTTCTTTGTTTCAGCTGCTAATTTAAGTAAGAAAGATACATTTTAGGGAGATGCAATAGGTGTGATAGGATCGAACTGTCCAAAATGAAAATTGGTGATATGCGCACTTGAATATCTTGAGCTGGAGTATGTAACAAAACTAAAAAATGCTGCCGAGTCTGGTGTGGAGGTGGACCAACACTAATGCAAATCTATATAATTGGTGCCGGGTTTACTCGCTCAAACCCAATCTATACGATGCGTGTATGCTTTAATTTAATTTGGAATAAATTGAGTGGTAAAAAAAAATTCAACAGCGCTACACGCCATTCACAACAATTTCAGTAAGCGAGTAAAACACGTTCTCCTTGCACAAAGGGTTTTAAACTAGAACTTTTGCTTATGGATTATTATAGGGAAACAAGAAAACGAGAAAAGACACTAACAATTCAATATGCCAAGCAAATATATGATTTCATTCCAACATTCAATAAGACTATTACAAACAATACAAGATACTCACGAACGGCGGGGAATGATGGATGGAGGCTATAGCTTGTAGGAGGTGGTTAGAGTCATCAAGGGTTGTATGAAGGCTGGTGGACGACGACGAGGCTAGATGGCGTTGCTGGCGGCTGGAATCAGGGAGGCAAGGGGGACGACTTTTTGGCAGGAGACATGGGAGAGGGGAAGCGGTGCTACAACCGAAAACATGGAGGGGGTAGGGGCGGCGCTGGGGTTGGAAACATGGAGGAGTTAGGGGACGATGCTGGGGCTGGAAACATGGAGGAGGTAGGGGAGGCGTTGGGGCTGGAAGCAAGGAGGAGGTAGGGGCGGAGCTTGGGATGGAAACATGGAGGAGGTAGGGGGCGGCACTGCTGCTGGAAACAGGGAGGTGGCGCTGAAAGATGGGGAGAGTGGGGAGGTTGGAGGGATTAGGGTTACGGGCAGGAGGATGGGGCGAAAAACAGGAAACTAGCGGGAGGTCGTACCCCGAGATCTCCCGGTGTCGCCCCACAATGCGATTGCCTGCTCTGGATTTCTTCACAAGGCCATGGCTGCCATCTGTTCTTATTTATAATAAAAGACTAACTAGGGCACCCAACGCGAACGACTATGATTGACCGTTACGCTTGGTATCCGATCACTACTAAATAGATGTCCAAAGATAATGAAAATACATGAATAATAAAACTGCGCTCTGGATGTGCTCGTGGGCTCAGATCGAAGATCCGATCAACGCCTCCTGCGCGAATACGCGAATACACATAAGCAGGTCCTGCCAAGGAGTGGCCCACTCTCCACCGTCGATCCTAGGGCTGAAATTGCTACTGATCTCCATCAAAAAATTATGTTGTTGTGAATCAGAAGTAGTCTCCTGATATTTATGTAGCTCATGTTAATGTATATAACAGATAAGCTACTAATTATATATAATAAATGAGTCGGTAGAATATATCAGTGAACGACTTGGTAGAAGTTTTTTGTGGTTTTTTAAATTTAGTCATCATGCTATATTTTTAAATATTCCCTTGTTCCTATGAAATTTGATCTTGAAACTTTGCTATTATCAGGATGCACAGGCAGCCAGAGCATGTCATGAATTTCTTACTAGCTGAAATGGGAACCACTGGATCTCTCGATGGACAGCAGAGACTGGTTGTGAAGGGAAGGTTTGCTCCTAAGAACTTCGAGGGTATCCTTAAGAGATATATCAGTAAGTTCCCCCAAATTCATAAGTTGCATAGCGCATTTAGCTTCTCTATCTAATGCTGCTTTGGAGCATCCAAACAAATCTCATAGTAATTGTAAGTTATGGGACTAATACTTTTTATTTGGTTTAATTACAGATAATTCTCACGTGATTTTTCAAACAAACACATAATTCATTTTGAAATACACATAACTCCCCTATACACATTGATTTCCATATTCTGTATAAAGAATATACAGATACATCACACAACTACATGTAAGTTTTATTTTTTCATAATTGCATGAGCTTTATTTGCAATATTAACCCTTTCAATTTTGGATATCACTGAGTTGAACCTCCTGATCTGTTATTTGAGTAGTTGCTTATGATGTAACAACAGTTTTGAGACAATGCTCTGGAGCTGCTGTTGAATACAACCCATATGTGTGCATGCGAGAGTAGTATGAAAATTCTAAAATTTGTTATTATACTATAAAACTTAAAGAATTTTTGAAGTTTAGGGTCAAGCAATTACCAGCGATGCTCTATGGTTCTGAGTGTTGGGCAGTGAATTGTGTACATGAGCAAAAATTGGGAGTTGCGGAGTGAGAATGCTTAGGTGGATGTGTGGACACACGAGACTGGATAAAATTAGGAATGAGTGTATCAGGGATAAGACATGAGTGACACCAATTGCAGAGAAGATGCGAGAAGCTCGACTAAGATGGTTTGGACACGTACAAAGGAGACCATTAGAGGCACTTGTTAGGCGTTGTGAGAGTTTAGTCACTAGGCATGTTAAACGGAGGAGGGGTAGACCAATAAAGACTTGGAATGAAACTATAAAGAAAGACATTATGTACTTAGGCATTAGAGAGATTATGACTAAAGATAGGTCACAATGGCGACAAAGGATAGCCGACCCCACTATAGTGGGATAAAGGCTTGAGTGTGTTTGTTTGTTGTTGTTGTTGTGTTAGGGTCAAGCAAATGCCACTTTCTCCAAACTAATGATGATGGACAATAGCTGCAAGGATTGCTAACTAGGAAATAATATAGCCCCGGTTAGTTTGGACGAACTGGCTCTTAGGAGTTGGAGTTGAGGGACCCAATTCATATTCTGATTCCCTGCGCAATTAAATTATGGAATTGGAAGTTTAGTCAATTGCATGTGAATTAAAATTATGCGACACATTTATTTCCAAAGAATCCTGATGGCTTGTTAAATCTTGCGAAGTGAGAAATAAAATTTCTTTTTGAGGGAGTGATTTCTAGAAAATGAATTAAGATAGTTTTTCTTTAAAATTTTTACAACTGGATTTTTTATAGAATTTGAGTGTGGGAATCCTAGTGAGATAGAATTTTGAGAGAAAATTCTAGTGAAAAATACGTTGAAATTTATAGAGAATATTTGAGTGGAGAAACCTAGTGAGAGAATCCTTGAGACTAGAGAGAAACATATTGAGATTTCAGTGGAATATATAAACCCAAATATTATTGGCATCTCAATTACAAAGGCTCCTACAGTCCTACTCATACGTATACATGAGTAGAGGAAAAGATGTCATATGATCAAATGTTGAAATCAATACTTGGTCTCTTGTGGAGTTTGGGGTCCCTAAAAGAGGGGGTGACCTCACACCTACTTCTCTCAAGGGAGAGCACTAGGCCGAAGACTTAAGGAACTAGGAACAGGACCGAAGGCTCAGCGAGGAGGTCCCACCACAAACCCGGAAGATCTTAGAGCGCTTCCCCTCCCAAGCCAATGCTGAGCTTGTGACACCTTTGAAGGCTCTCTTCCCCCACCAAAGAAATCTAGGGGGAGAGTAGCCCCAAGAAAGTGATCTGCCTTCAAAGGTACCACCTTGGTCCTATTTATGGAATTCCTTGCTTGGTCTGCCAATAGCCATATTCTGGCCTAAGAGATTACGAAACTACCCCCAGGTTTGGCCTGCCAACAGCCAAATCCCGCCATTCCGAGACACTAAACGCAGACCGCCTCCTCTTCTTGGGGCTGGGCGAGAGGGGGCAGGCCGCCTCCCCAACTCGCCCCCCTAAGGGGCTGGGCGAGCGGGAGGCCGCCTGCCTAAGGGGCTGGGCGAGCGGGAGGCTGCCTCCACCGCTCGCCCGCCTCCACCGCTCGCCCGCCTAAGGGGCTGGGCGAGTGGGAGGCCGCCCGCCTCCACCGCTCGCCCGCCTAAGGGGTTGGGCGAGTGGGACGCCGCCCGCCTCCCCCGCTCGCCCGCCTAAGGGGCTGGGCGAGCGGGAGGCCGCCCGCCTCCACCGCTCCCATGCCTAAAGGGCTGGGCGAGCAGGAGGCCGCTCGCCTCCCCTGCTCGCCCGCCTAAGGGGCTGGGCGAGCGGGAGGCCGCCCGCCTCCACCGCTCGCCCGCCTAAGGGGCTGGGCGAGCGGGTGGCCGCCCGCCTCCACCGCTCACCCGCCTAAGGGGCTGGGCGAGCGGGAGGCCGCCCGCCTCCCCTGCTCGCGCTAAGGGGCTGGGCGAGCGGGAGGCCGCCCGCCTCCACCGCTCGCCCGCCTAAGGGGCTGGGCGAGCGGGAGGCCGCCCGCCTCCCCAGCCCGCCCGCCTAAGGGGCTGGGCGTGCGGGGGAGGCCGCCCGCCTCCACCGCTCGCCCGCCTAAGGGGCTGGGCGAGCGGGGGAGGCCGCCCGCCTCCACCGCTCGCCCGCCTAAGGGGCTGGGCGAGCGGGAGGCAGCCCGCCTCCACCGCTCGCCCGCCTAAGGGGCTGGGCGAGCGGGAGGCAGCCCGCCTCCACCGCTCGCCCGCCTAAGGGGCTGGGCGAGCGGGAGGCCGCCCGCCTCCACCGCTCGCCCGCCTAAGGGGCTGGGCGAGCGGGAGGCCGCCCGCCTCTCCTGCTCGCCCCCCCTCACCGGGTACGCCCAGAAATTCCCCCGCCCCTCTTTCTTGGGGCAGTGCCTCGGGGACCCACTCGGCGAATACAGGGTTGTACAATCAAATTACTCTTATCAGGTATTACACATATACGACATAAAAATGTGACTTGATAGTAGTATCCTATATAACATAACGTCAACTCTCCCCCTCAAGTCGGATGGAAGATGTCAATCATGCCTAACTTGTGTATATCATCATTGAACATATCGCAAGCCAGGCCTTTGATGAAAACATCAGCCGCCTGGTCTTTGGAATGATCAAGTGGAGTGATCACATTCCCTTTGACCAAGTGGTCTCTGATGAAGTGTCGATCGATTTTGACATGTTTGGTTTATCATGTTGTACTGAGTTGTGAGCTATACTAATGACAACCTTATTATCACAATATAAGGAGAGACAGATATGCGCTCCCTGAATCCCAAATCCTATCAAATAGATTGCAACCATAATCCTTCACAGAGACCTTGGGACATCGGCTTGTACTCAACCTCCGTATTATATCTGGCTACTATATTTTGTTTCTTGCTTCGCCAGGTTAACAAATTTGCAATACCTCGTAGTGGACTTCCTGTCATCACCACTTCCAGCACAATCTGCATCTTTGAAGACTTCTATCCTTAAGTGATTGTTCTTAGATAACTCGAGTCCTCGACTAGGTGCCTTCTTCAAGCATCTCAATACTCGATGCGCAACCTCTTGATGTATGATTTTGGGAGCATGCATATATGTACCCCAAATACCAACCACATACATAATGCCAGGACGCGTGAGATAGGTATATGAGTCTTCCGACTAACCTTTGATAGCTCGATACATATGTATTATCACTATCACTGTCTTCATCAATCTTATGATTCTCTTCCATGGGAGTGTTTACTAGGACATAACCGAGCATTCCAGTTTCCTTTAACAGGTCCAAGACATACTTACGCCGAGATACGAAGATGTCTTGATTCGATCTAGCAATTTCAATTTCATGAAAGTATCGTAATCTTCCTAAATCCTTTACCTCGAACTATGTGGATAACCGTGCCTTGAGGTTGGTAATCTCCTCAGACTCATCTCATATGATTACCATGTCGTCCACATACACAATGAGAACCACGATCTTCTGATCACGTTTTTTAATGAACATAATGTGATCATATTGTCCCTGCTTATAGCTAAACTTATGCATCGCCTTGTGAAACCTACCAAACCATGCCATGGGTGACTGCTTTAGCCATATAAAGACTTCTTCATGTGACATATTAGCTCTTCTTGTCCCTTTATCATACACCCATAAGGAATTTCATGTAAACCTCTTTATCCAGTTCTCCATGGAGGAAGACATTCTTCATGTCAAGTTGATGAAGATCCCAACTTAGACGAGCGACATAGGATAAGAGAACCTGTATGGAGTCCATCTTCGCTGCCGGAGCAAATGTCTTATGATAGTCCACTCCTTAAGTCTGGGTATATCCTTGAACCACCAACATTGCCTTATAACTTTCTACCTTGCCATCTTGATTTTGTTTAACAGAGAACCCTCACCTTGAACCAATTGCTTTCTTCCTTGAGGAGATATTTCCCATGCGTGATTCTTATCAAGGGCTGCCATTTCCTCCATTGCATGTGCCCATACAGGAATACACATGGCTTCTTGCCACGTTTTGGGAATAGTAATCAAGGATAATGATGTAGCAAATGCCTTATTTGCATGAGTAAGATGATGATAAGTGTTGAGTTATTATATTTAAGTATTTGAGGTTTAGTCCCACACCGCTTATCGGTGTTTGGTGTCTTGTTGTAATGTTATTTATTTTCCCTTTGAGGATGAGTAAAATGCACCATATATTTTCTTTTCATATATTCTAACATGGTATCAGAGCAGGAATTGACTCCCTGAATTTTTGCCGTCCTAATTGTTAATTGTTGGCGACCTAAGTTCTCGGTGGCTTCCGCTCTCTGTTTCCGTCTCTCCTTCTCGTTCTCGTCCTGTCAAGCCTCAACTTCTTCTGTTCCCGCTCCCGTCGACGGAATCGACATTAGATTCCATCGACGGGAGCGGATCTTGGCCCCTTTGCGGTATCGTCGACAAGTCCGCTTCTTCTCTTTCGACCCCGTCGGCGCGTCTGCTTCTCGCATCGATGATCCCGTCGACTTCTGCTCCGCCAGTGCTCGATCCCGTTGGCCTCAGCTCCGCCCGCGCTCGATCCCGTCGGCCTCAGCTCCGCATGCGCTAGATCCCGTGGACGGCTACGGCTGCGTGCGGACCTCTCTTCCACTACTTCATAGACGGCTCCGTTTGCGACTTCTTCTTCGTCCTGCTACTTCTTTCTCCCTCTTGTTGTTGCTACTGCTTCGTCTACGGCCCGACAACCCTCTTGCTGTTGTTGCTTCTTCTTCTTCGGCCAGGCAACCCTCTTCTAGCTGATGCCCTTCTTCTTCTGGTGTTGCCGGCTGCTCTCGTCTTGCCGCTGGAGCTTCTTCTCCCGGCTGCCGTGCCGCGCCTCTTCCTTGCTGCTGCCTCCATGGATCTCACCTCCGCTATGGTCTCGCCTTCGACGACTTCAGATCTGGACGAAGACTATGTTGGCTGCTTTGCATGGTTCACTTTCTTGTTACTGTGCTTCCAGTCGCTTATTGCTATGGATGATGGCTTCTCGTGCTGCGGCCCTCTTGGTCGATGCTCTCTCTTCCTTGTCGGGCTCCCTTCTCACTCGCCGCTGCTTGAGCCTTTTTTTGCTCGCCGCTACTTGAGCACTCTGCTCGCAGCTGCTTGAGCCTTTTGCTTGCCGCTGGCTTGTGCTTTGCTCGCTGCATCTTGGATCGTGGTCTTGTCGGCAGCCGTTATCCATAGTTATTTTTATGTTATGTTTTTTTGTGTGTGCCGTTGTGGTTATCTTAGTCTGTGTCTCCATGCAACCTATGCCTTCATGCACGTGTTCTACGTGAGGGGGAGTGTACGTCACGGCCTCCAGGTGTAGTCTATGCCTTCATGCACGTATTCCACGTGAGGGGGAGTGTTTGTGATAACGACGACTCAGATGCTTCTTTCCCGACTACTGCCTTAGTCACGCACGACCTCCAGGCATATTTCGTATGTTGTTTGTGTCTCCCCATCTTTTTCTTCAATGTTAGGTAGGGTGGTTTGGCCTTTGTTGGTTGACCTGGTTTCAACACCGGGAGCATCCAACGTGATCATGATCGGTTTGTGGACCAATGTCGTATGGCTTATGCCCGGTTGGAGTATCCCCGGTGACACGCGGTTGGGCCCTGGTGACTGCTGTTGTTGTCCCACATTGCCAACCACCATTTATCTCTCTTTTTATGTTGTGTTCAAGCTGAAGGTTTTACCTCCAGCTTGAGGGGGAGTGTTAGAGTTATTATATTTAAGTATTTAATTATTTGAGGTTTTGTCCCACACCGCTTATCGGTGTTTGGTGTCTTGTTGTAATGTTATTTATTTCCCCTTTGAGGATGAGTAAAATGCACCT
Source organism: Dactylorhiza incarnata (assembly GCA_033032865.1). Taxonomy (NCBI): domain Eukaryota; kingdom Viridiplantae; phylum Streptophyta; class Magnoliopsida; order Asparagales; family Orchidaceae; genus Dactylorhiza; species Dactylorhiza incarnata. The sequence goes on from JAWHQI010000105.1 coordinate 5,487,491, forward strand.
TATATTTTCTTTTCATATATTTCTAACAATAAGAAACATATTTGAAGATAGGGTGTTGCGTGCAGATCGCTTTACCTTTCAGCAAAGCAAGAGGAAGATGAAGATCATCTCTAGAATCTGAGTCCGCGATGGGTACTGGTAGGGGTGGAACGGTGGTGGCCTGTGTACCTATTTGTGTGTGATGATAGACGATTCGAAGTGGGAGACATCGGAGACCAAGGAGTAATTGGGTTTGGGGGTTTTCTTGGATGGAAGGTAGACCATGAGTGAAAGGTACAAGTGGGAGAGGAAGATGAATAGAAATATCATTGTCATAGTAACTAATCTGAGAGGAAGATGAATAGAAATATCATTGTCATAGTAACTAATCTCCCCCTGACGAATGGAATGAGTCGGATCAAGAAAGTAGGATTCGACCTCGTGGAAGGTAACTGTTACTGGTGAGAATACTTGTAATAAACGCAATCAACTTGGATACAATCACGAGGTATACTCGTGCCTAACCTCCGTGATGTAATTCGAAATCCGATTCAATTTAAAAATAAATAAATTTGAGTTCTCGAAAGATTTTCACAAATAACGGTAAGCGATAATCAATTTCAGTCTCGCACACATGCCTAAAGAGCCAACACTCGAGATTGAAATGATTTAACGTTCCACATTCATGCAATTAAGAAAAGGAAATACGCGGATATGAAAGTTAACGGCAAGAAGATAACAATGAAAAAGTGGAGCAAGCACACTCTGAAAGTTTGTTCTTCTAAATAATGCATAAAATTAAACTAACAATAAGTAATGCATAAAATTAAACTAACAATAAGTAACCAAGGTGGAGAAGTTTACCATCGACACATGAATCAGCAGGCACGGGATCCTCGTGTAAAAGGTTATGGGAAAGGAGAAATTTAAAACATTGATCCTTTGCTTGTGTCTCAGGAATTCTTTGGGGGAGATCGGTAATGGAGGGGGGGGGGGTGCACAACTGGTTGACCGGGGGAAGAGAAGGTCTGTATGAAGATGGGGCAGATCTCCGGAGGTGAAATAGATGGCGGAATCGAACCCCAAGCGTACTGGATGATGGCCGATCAAGGAGTCGTCGTGGAAAAGACTCCTAGAGACCCTCGAACAAGTCAACGACTAGTGGAGGTAAGGTCGTCGGAGTAAGTAGGGTCTTATGGTGGCGGCGGCGGGAGGAAGAACACATATGTTGGTGGCTGGAAGAAGAAGCAGAGTTGTGGTTTTCTGAGCACAACGAGGGAGTTGCTGGAATTATCGGAAACAAAGAAGACTTCTCTGTCCGATTCTTTCCAAGCTACCCCCTGTAGAGAGGGGGGGGGGGCTGTTTAATAGGAATATGTTTCAATTTGCAATGACCCCAGAAGTAAACAATGAGCGCGAACGATGTGCGCGATACAAAGTAAATAATACATACGCAATAAATAAAATAGACATGCGCGAGGACATGCGTTACACAAAGAAAATGCGAGAAATAACAGTAAAATAATACGCGCGAAAATGCGACGCAGGTTGCATCACTCAGGAGGCTGGTTACTCCTAGAAGTCCCTCTCCAAATGAGAGATCTCAAAACCCTAATACCAAAGATGATCTCTAAAACTCCCAAGCCACCTCCTTATATAGAGGAGGGGTGGGGGGTGGGGATCACATACCATTTACCCTAATATCATACAATTTAAAATACAAAATACAATAATAATTCGCGCGCGCGCGTACCAATATATCCCGCCAGAAACCGACCTTGGCCCTAAGGTCGATGTGCCGCTCGCCATCTAGTAGTGATAAGCCTCCGGGTGGGCTGCCGCAAAGGTGCCAAGAGCTCTGTCCGACGGTACATCCGTGACCATTAGGGCGTCAAAGTCAGCCATGCCGATCTCCTCCAAGTCATCCCCGATGAGGGCCCAGAACTCCTTGGCAGGACAATCATGAGTAGGCGAGTAGGGTTGCTTGCAACGGTGGCACATGACCTTACTCCACAAGTCATTGTACTCTTGTTTGGAAAGGCAGTGAGTAGGGATATGACTGTTGTTGCGTGAGCTCATAACGGTTGGGCGAGGTAGAGGATGTGGCGGTGGTGGAGGTTTAGATGGGGGGTGGGGGGAGTGGTTGATAGGGAGGTTTGGAAGGAGGCGATGAGGAAGGAGAGTTGGACGTCGCCAGGAATTCGGCCTCCACTAGTAGGGATAGGTCCATGGCTTGGTTGATGGTTAACGGTTGGAGGGTGTGGGCTCGTATATGGGGTTGTAAGCCGTGCAGAAAGTAGCCCAAGTAATGTTCGGGTGGGAGACCTGGAACATGGGTAACCAACTCGATAAATTCATCAATGTACGAGTTAATGGAGTCGGTCTGACGAACCCCACAAAGGCGCTCGATCACGGTGCCAGAGTAGCAGTGATCATACCTTTGAAGGAGTGCCTAGGTGAGAGATGTCCAGGTGAGGCCGGGAGAGTACTGGCGGAGCCAGCGGACCCAATGGAGGTTGGACACTCAGACCCTTCCATGTCGATAAGAGATTTGGAGACCTGCTGCGTCTGAGGAGTCTGATGAATGCCAAAATAATGCTCGGCGCGGGCAATCCAACCGAGGGGGTCAGTCCCGTTGAATGTGGGAATGTCAAGACGTGGGAGTTGCGGAGGAGGCAATCTCGTCAATGTGGGTTCTTCGGGGGACAACGTGCTGGGGGATCCCAAGGCAGAGGCGACAGTAGGCCCAGAATGTTGGTCGGGTTGCAAGTTGTGGATCTTGGCCAGAATCGAAGTGAAATGCTCGGCTTGGGTCTTGAGACAAGAGTTGATGGTGGTGAGGGCATGTTCGAGGGCTTTCACGCGGGATTCCATCGAGTGACGGCCCTTTGGCATAAGAAGAAGAGGGCACAAGAGTTGGATGGTCGAGAGAGAGCGCAGGAGATGGCTGGATCTGGCAGCGGGGAGAGACGGGAAGAAGAAAGCTGGTCGGCGCAGGCGTCGGTGAGGTCTGGATCCGACGGTTAGGTCACGCGATGCAGGCGTGCGGCCGACAAAGTGCTTGATCTAGCGGACGATGGGATCGGGGAGAGAGGTTACCGTCTGGATTTGTTGCCGTCAGACGGGATTGGGAGGAAGCGGACGATCGATGTGGACCGGAATGGATCTGTTGCTGTTGGACGGAATCGAAGCTGCGGAAGGTGTGAATCTGGTCTGGCGGACTAGCGTTGCGGAGGAATCAAACTGATCTAGTGATGTCGATGAAGAGAAGGTGGCGAAATGAAATCCGGCGGCATGGGATGCGTTGGCAGGGAGGCTAGGTCGGACCAATGTTACCAGAGAGAAAATACCTGTAATAAACACAATCAACTTGGATACAATCACGAAGTATACTCGTGACTAACCTCAGGAGGCTGGTTCCTCCTAGAAGTCCCTCTCCAAATGAGAGATCTCAATACCAAAGATGATCTATAAAACTCCCAAGCCACCTCTTTATGTAGGGGGGATGGGGGCTCACATATCATTTACCCTAATGTCATACACTGTAAAATATAGAATACAATAATTAAGTCGCCCGCGCGCGTAACAGTAACATCCATGGTGCAAAAAATACGCCATGATAGGGGGTGGTAACATTGATTTCCCTTTGTGGTGGAGGAATAACCAATGAATACATAATTTCGATTCCGAGGATTAAGTTTGTCCTTATGAGACCAATGAACGTGAATAGCCCTGCAACTCGGATCGGTTCGGTTCGGTTCCACTCAGAACCAATAACCGACCCGTATAGGTTCGGTTCCAAAATTTTGGAACCGGAATCGACCCACAGTTCTAATTGGTAGAACCGGAACCGAACCGAACCGAAAATGTCGGTTCGGTTCCGGTTCGGTTGTCGGTTCTTTAAAATCTATTTCATGGACAACAAATTGCCTTCAAAAACAAGATTATTTTAACACGATGACGCCTAACAACACATTGTAATTGTAGTATACAACTTGAGAAACACATTTAATAGCATGCTGCTATAAATCTGAAATTCTGAATCTAACACAATTTCTCATTCCAAAAACATTTGCATAGTTTCCTATTTCTCATTCCAGGATAACTTCCATTCTCACTACTAAAAAAATGATATCACACATTCTCACACATTTATAATATCATATCCACTGTCCACTGTCCAGGATAAAAAAATGATATCATAAACAGAGCTTTACTAATAAACAGAGCTTTCATCATATCCACTATCCAGGATAACTTCTCATTCCCACCACCATAATAGAAAAAATACTGAAATTAAATCTTTAGATTTCAGGAAAACAAACTCTTGATAATCAAATCTCACATTCATAATATCATAAGCAAATAAACCAGTAAAAACCATTTACTGTCAAAATGCCGCCTGGTATCCTGATGGCAGACTTCCTGTGAGGTAAACCCACTGAAATGATGATTGATGTTAGCTTGGAAATGGAGAAACCCTAACCTGAAAGGGAGAAGTGGTATTTTGCTGCGGGAAGAAGGCTTACAGTGCACAGCCGGCGGAGGAGGAGCAGGAACGTTGTAATCGACGCCGGCGGGAGGAGAAGGAACGTTGTAATCGACGTCGGTGCCTAGCGGACCAGCGATGCCATTCCTGTTCGCTGGGGAGACGGGTAGAAGGGAGCCGTTCCTGTCCATGTTATCAGGATCGCGATCCGGATCGTAGGATCTTACGATCCTACGACCCAGATTATGTAAATCGATCCGGATCTTACCTAGGATCTAAATCGGCACATCTACGGATGGGATCGCGATCCGGATCTTAGGATCTTTAGGATCGCGATCCCGACTCTACCGATCCGAACAAAGGGAACTAGAAACATGTCCAACCCTATCCCGATCTCATTCAACTGGTCCAACGCCCATAACCCATTGCTTAACTTATCCCAATCCCGCCCCATACCCCATCACAGAATCATATCATGCTGTTTTATCGTATCCCAAGTGTCGATTACCGACTGCAAGCGGAGGCCAAGAGCGACGTCTTCGGTTGCTTCCGGTCCAGACAATGTCTTCCTTTTCCTACATTACCAGGTTCCATTTCAAGTGGTGTCAGTGTCTTATCTTATATATTTGTGTATGAGTAATCCGGTAGTTGGTAATCCAGTGGCTTCATGCTTCCTACTTTCAGGCCGACGTCTTCTCTTCCTTTCTAGCGTACGAGTAATATAGCGGTTAGAAATCCAGTATACGAGCAATTCAAGCTTCCTGCTTCCAACGTACGAGCAATCCATCAGTCTCAGTTCATCTCCCTGTTTCTAGGCTTCCACCAATCCATCAGTCCAAATTTATTTTTATTGTTAGTAGACATTGAGTGTCCTATCTGAAACTGAAAGTGAACTTAGTATGATATTGTCTTTTTGATTTAGTTATTCAAAAAAATTTAATATAATTAATTCATATACTGCTCAATTTATTGATTTTTTTGTTAATTGAGAATGTAATTGGATGATACAAAATTCAATTTTATATTTTTAGTCTTAATTTATGAATGTTGTAGGATCTTGCGATCCTCGATCCGATCCTACGATCCGATCCGATCCAACATCGAAACGATCTCACCTAGGATCTCGATCCTGACAACCTTGGTTCCTGTTCGCTGGGGAGACGGGGATGGGGAGCGGGAGCGGCGCTAGGGCTGGAGATGGGGATGGATGGGTCACGGGAGAATCTGATAATAAAACATGAAAAGTTAAAACTTAACATTTTTGTTTTTAAGTATTCCAATTTCCAGCGAACTGAGAACTGAGACGGGTAGAAGGAATAATTTTTTTTAAGTATTCCTGATGGCAGACTTCCTATGACAGCAATAAAAAAAAATATTCAAATATACAGTTCGGATCGGTTCTCGGGTACCCAACCACGGGACCCGAGAACCGAACCGAACCGCCGGTTCTTTTTTTCCAAGAACCGTAACCGAACCGACCAATGTGAGAACCGACCCGAACCGTCCGGTTCGGGTCGGTTTCGGTCCGGTTCTCGGTTCTTCGGATATTTTTGCACAGGGCTAAACGTGAATAAAATAAATGCACCCAAATATACATGGTGGTAGATGAGATGTATGAACAACACATTTGGTGGAGACACGAGCAATAGGTATATTATGGTCCAAGACTCATTATGGGAGTTGATTGATGAGATGGGCAGTGTTCATAATGACATTGCCCCAGTAAGATTTGGGAAGATACATAATGGAAAAAAGGCAACAAGCAACCTCAAGGAGGTTTGTTCCCGCATACGAAGGACACAGATAGTGCCCTTGAACTGGGTCATCACCATCCAATGAAAGATTTGAAAAAGGAGAAAACTTCATTTGTTTTTCTTTCAAAGATAAACCTAAGTAGTACGAGAAAAACAATCGATAAAAGTAACAAACTATCGATAACTAGTCTAGGATAAAAAAGGGATGACCCCCAAACATTAAAATGCACTACATCAAAAGGACTAGAACTACGAGATGATAAACGTGAAAAAATATGTCTAACATGTTTAAACAACTTGCATATATCACAGGATTAGGTTATAATAAAAGGCATAAACATGAGAAAAAGTTTTTGAAGATAAAACGGGGGAGAATGTCCGAGATGCTGATGCCATCTTCTAACATCCTCAATAGTAGTGATGTAACCAGTGGTGGAGGAAAGGGCCTGAGATGGTAGCTGTTGGTACAGAAAGTACAAGCCACCACAGTTCCTACCACTGCCAATGTTTTGCCTCATACCCAATTCTTGAAAAACACGAGTCAGGAAAGAATGTTACTGAGCAATTTAGAGATCTAGTAATATTACTGATAGAAAGTAAATTACGAGGGAAAGAAGGAACATGAAAAATAGAGAGGGAAATGGACAGAGAGCATGAGATGTGGGCCTTTGCCCCAATGGAGAACAAGTTCCATTGGCATAGATGATCTTGTCCCCTTACCAAACAATAGAGTGTAGGAAGGCAAACCTGAGGAAGACCCGGTCATATGATCCATGATACCTGAGTTGATGATCCAATCAGATAGTGTGGTGGTAACAACATGCACACTGAGTATAATTATTGTGGCAAAAGAGGTAGTGACACCGGAAGTCACGTTAGTTTGAGAGCGGAGCAACTGTTTGAGATCATCAAATTCATTCGCTGTGAAGGTCCTGGGGGAGGGAGCATGTAGAGGGCTCAGCCAAGGGGCATAAATCTCACCCGCCTGGCGAGAACCCCCTTGGTCTCCGTAAATCTTCATAAATCTCCATGGAATAAGCAACATCATGAGCCCTCGAACCCACCTGGCGAGAACCCCCTTGGCCTGGGGCACGATCAATGTCCACGATCACGTTCAAGATGAGGATGGAGTTTGAAGCACACCTTCCTAACATGACCTCTGCATCCATAGTAATCACATGTAGGGATGGAAGTGTTGATGTTTCCCCTACCAAAACTAGCCAAGACAGACCGATCAGTTGGTATACTCGTGTTGAGAGATTTTCGACGATCTTCATCCCCATGAATCATAGTGAATGCCCCCCGAAGAGAAGGTAGAGATGAGTGATGCAGGTTGTAAGTCCAAATCGTATCTGATCTATGTTCAAATCCATCAGAAAGACATGAATGCGGTAGCTTTCCTCTTTTTTCTGCCACTGAATTGCATCAATAGTACATGCATGGGTGAAATGCCCAAAATAATCCATTTCTTGACAGAGTCTCTTGAACTCAGATAAATATGAGACATTCATGGATCTCTACCGCAGTTCCAAAATCCGACAAGTAAGCTCGTATACCTTGGTGGAGTTGCCAATATGTGAGTAGGTTTCACGGGCCCTAGTCCAGATCTCATAGGTTGAGTCCATAAGCATATATCTTTGATACACCTTCGGGGGCATGGAATGAAAGAGTCAGGAGAAAACTAGGGAATTTTCCGAGTCCCAACGATTCAAGGATGGATCATTCCTGGGCGGCTAAACAATAGTCTTATATATGTATCCAAACATCTGGTGGTTATCAATCACATGTTTGGTTGAACTTGATCATTTGAGGTAATTTGTTCCATCAAGTGGCACGATGATATCTTCCTCCGAGGGTCACTCATCTGTAGCACGAAGACACTTGGAGAAGAGATGGAAGAATCACCCATGTTGGCACAACTTTGTGGGAACAAGAATTGGCCTCCCTAAACTAAACAATCTGAAAAAAAGAATAATTATTAAATCATGGACATCATGTTACATTCAGAAATGGACATCCGAGCGGGGTCTGAGATTCTTTCGCGTGGAATGGACCCAGTTGGATCATTGGAATGACATCCTGCTGTGGCTGAATATCATCTGGAATGAAGGACGTGTCGATTGACCGACATGGATTGTATGAAGTGTCGATCGATTGAACTGGGTCGACTTGAAGGGCGAACGCGATTGAACTGGATTGACTGGAATGATTGATCAAAACACCTGAAATCTGCAGCGGGATTCAGCCGCCTATGGCATTTGTAGGCTCGACATCTTTCCCGAACATGCAGAACTCCGCATGTGGCTCATGCTAGAGGGACGAGGGGCATCCTTTCTTCGATTGATCCAAATCACGGAAGCCGCGGTTGGCGGCTTGAAGCAAAGTTGCGGAGGTTTCGATTACTCAGGTTTGGGCACGAAAGTGCGCTCTGATACCAAGTAGAATATTTGATACGCTAAAAAGTGTGTATCCAAAATTACAATACGATAAGGCAAGTGTACCTATCATATTATAGTATATGATATTTTAAATAAAATATCAAGTGTCGTATTCCACGGGTTTGTTGACTACTCACAAAATTACTATTATTTTATCTAAATAATGTGGTTAAGTAATTTATAATAAAAGAAAAGAGAAACTAAAGGTTAAGAGTGAAATAAGATAAAAAGTAGCACTTGATCTATAATCCCTATAAAAGAAATATTAAAAGTCAAATTGAATCATAAACATCTTAGTAAAACATCTTGACCGTGGAGGTTCCTAAATTATGATAGCACCTCTCTCAAGGAATACTACCACCTAACCTTAGGTTGATCGACCAAAGTATTATCCTATAATCAAAACCCCATAAACCTGCTTTATGAGGTGGGCCCATCTATTTGATTTCACTCCAATCCAGAAGATTTATGTATTCCTATCTCTACGGGTGCATGCAACACTTTTTACCCGAGAATGATCTACTTGTATTCATGGATCTCTCGACCAACTAAAATACGGATCTTGGTTGATAAAGATATACTGGAATATGAAATCAATAAATTATTAATCAGTGGTAAATCCCTAGATTTCCATTCAAGAGCTTATGAAGATAGAAAGAACAATATATTAATATTTCATTTTAAAGTTCATCGTGATCAAATACTAATGAAAATTTATCTACTCATCACGATGAATGATTGATATAAGAAGATATAAGAAAACATGATCATGGTAAACTTACAAAATTCCAAACCTATCTCCATATGAAGAGTTTTCTCCCATTCCCTAAAAATAGACAAACAGAAATACAGAAAATAAAAGACAGAATTCTAAACTACAAACAAGATATCCCGACTCTTGAAATGCTTCTGTACTTATAGGTAGAATTTTTGGAGTCGCCTTGAGTACACGTGTACTTATGGCGCGTAGTTGAAAAAACTGTTAACTTTAAAGCCCAGGAAACGTCCTGGAGGAAATGCGTCGTTTTGGTCATAAATCAGGTTACACGCCCTGGGTACACGACGTTTACCTAGGGCGTGTTCTTTGTGAACTACGACTGTTACCCGCCACGGCGTGCTAGGGATCCTTTACTGATATTTAATTCTGACACGCCCTGGATTGACATCGTGTACCTGGGGCGTGTAATTATAAAGTTGCGCTTCTGGTCCATACGACGTGCCAGTTGGGCTGGAATTGAAATCCGCTGAACACGCCCTGAGCACACGTGTACCCGGGCGTGTACTTAGAAACTTCTTGGGATCTGCTCCAAAACTCCTCCTAAGCATTGTCATGTGATTCATAATAGTTTTGCTACCCTCATTTGACCTGAAACTATAAAAATATGTCAATACAATATAAAAATATATGAAGAAAAGCTAAATTAATTATTTTATTTAATAAATGGATGATTATAATGTAAATAATATATGTATTATCAAATACGCTAATATTTACTTTTTGCTCTTCTAGAGCAAAACTAATCCATGAAAAATAAATATGAATAACGCATATAGAAAATTCATAGAGAATTACATCTAATTATGTACCCCAACCTATAAATGAATTATTCCAACTTAATAAAACTTTAGCCTCAAAAAATAATTCATAAGTCATGAGATGAAATGAGAGGAATAAAACTAAGTTAATAAATTTTTAATAAAATCTCCATTATCAATATTTTATTAAATTAACATACTTAAATTGGATTATTAAAATTAAAAAACCTAAAAATCTCGTGAATTACCACAAAATTATTCTTCTATACTCTCTCTACTAATGGAAACCAAATATTAAGTTTTAAGATCACTATGACTTTGCTAGGTTGTAATATTTGGCTTGGGAATAATAGGTAGGGAAATCAAAGGTTATTCAAACTAAAATTACAACTAGCACAAAATATTCAAGAGCATTAAAAACAAATTTCCTTATTTTCTTCTTCTTTTCTTAAATTCAACCTTTCATTATCTTCTAATAAAAATGATGATAAAACTGTTTTTATTTTTCTCATTTTTTTTCATTTAAAACCTCACTCACTTTTCTCCAATAACATTTTAAGCTCAAATAAAAGATGTGTGCATGGGATTGTGAATTATAGGTAGGAAAAATTTGGCATTGGTGAGAAAAACAAATATAAAGATTTTTTTTTTTCAATTTTTATCGTGAATCAAAGAAATAGGGAAATAAGGCTCAATGAGATTACTAATGATAATGATAAAATGTTAGCTCCAAAGGCTTAATTTAGAATTCAAAAAATTGCCTAGCTCACATCCTAAATCCTAATATTGATTAACAAATTTCACTTCAAGAGTATATACAATAAGTTCTAGTTATCCGTTAAGACAAAATAATCTTCAAAGTAATCATAATCGTCCTCTAGATATGTTTAGCAAAATTACTACAACATAAAAAAAGAATCTTTTAAGAGAATAAAACTAAAAATTTTCTTGATACTACGATATTATATTTTAACATTAAATATATATAATCTTATATAAAACTAGATTAATCTTTAAACGTTTTTCTTAAAAATTTTATTTTATAAAATTGATTAATCATGATTTTTTAAATAATAAAACAAAAAGACGAGGGGTTGAGAAAAATAGTGATGGAAATGCAACACCACCATACTTGAGAAAAAACATTGTCCTCAATGTTTGAAAATATGAGAGAGAAAAACATGTAAGAACAATGTTTGGTAAATATAAATACATGAAAAAGAAAAATACAAGAGTTAAGTAACTAAAAAAAACTTCAAAATAAAAGAACAAAAATAAAATAAAGATAACCAAGTGGTGCAATCCCAGGACTATATATTAAGAAAGAAAATAAAACATAAAGTACATAAAGGACAATAACAAGAAAGAAAATTTACAAGAAAGAAAATTTACAATAACTCTGAAGGCCTTCTCCTTCTTTTCTCTTCTTCCCTAACTCGTCTCTCCTCTTCTCAAGGTGAATGGCCTTTATTTATAAGCGAGATGCTATGAGTGTTGGCAGGCATCTTGAATAGTGGAGATGCTTTAACTTTGAGTGGCGTGGCTGGTAGGAATAATTGCTGAGTGCTGGCAGGCATCTTGAATAGTGGAGATGCTTTAACTTTGAGCAGGAATAAGTGCATAAGTGCTGAGTGCTGGCAGGCATCTTGAATAGTGGTTATGTACGGCTCCCCGAGGCTCAAAATAGAATCACTATTTTGAGCAAATCCGCAGCTATAAACGGATTTGATATGCCTTTACCGGTTACCGTTTGAACCGGGCTAGATGAAACGGATTTTGAGCAAATCCGCAGCTATAAACGGATTTGATATGCCTTTATCGGTTACCGTTTGAACCGGGCTAGATGAATCGGATTTTGAGCAAATCCGCAGCTATAAACGGATTTGATATGCCTTTACCGGTTACCGTTTGAACCGGGCTAGATGAATCGGATTTTGAGCAAATTCGCAGCCATAAACGGATTTGATATGCCTTTATCGGTTACCGTTTGAACCGGGCTAGATGAATCGGATTTTGAGCAAATCCGCAACTATAAACGGATTTGATATGCCTTTACCGGTTACCGTTTGAACCGGGCTAGATGAATCGGATTTTGAGCAAATCCGCAGCTATAAACTGCTTTGATATGTCTTTACCGGTTACCGTTTGAACCGGGCACTCCACGCCTCGTCATTAATTATAAACCACTAAACAAAGTATTGCAATGGATTCGCTACCCTATTCCTAACAAACGTGATTTACTCAAACGACTTAGTAATGCAATTTTTTTTTCAAAATTCGACATGAAATCTGGTTTTTGGCAGATTCAAATCGATCCCAAAGATCGATACAAAACAGCTTTCACAGTCCCTTTTGGACACTACGAATGGAACGTTATGCCCTTCGGTTTAAAAAATGCTCCTTCTGAATTCCAACATATTATGAATGATATCCTTAACCCTTATTCAACCTTTTCTATTGTTTATATTGATGATGTTCTTATCTTTTCCGATTCAATCGACCAACATACAAAACATCTCAAAACCTTTTTATATATTATAAAAAAGAATGGCTTAGTCATTTCTTTCCCAAAAATGAAATTATTTCAAACTCAAATCCGTTTTCTCGGACATCATATTCACAGAAATACCATAATTCCTATTCAACGTAGTCTTGAATTCACATCTAAATTTCCTGATATCATTAAAGATAAAACACAACTTCAAAGATTCCTTGGTTGTCTCAATTATATTTTCGATTTCGTTCCCAATCTACGCCAACTCTGTGCTCCATTATACCAACGCCTCCAAAAGAATCCACTTCCATGGACTTCCCAACACACCGATATTATCCACACCATTAAAACAAAAGTCCAATCACTTCCCTGTCTCTGCTTACCTCACCCCATGCATTCATGATAGTTGAAACAGATGCCTCTAACATTGGTTATGGCGGCATTCTCAAACAACGTCTTCCACAATCCACCACAGAACATTTAGTCCGCTACCATTCTGGTATATGGCTCGGACCGCAAAAAAATTATTATACTATCAAAAAAGAAATACTTAGTATTGTCAAATGTATTTTAAAATTCCAAGATGATTTAATTAATAAAAGAATACTTTTACGTATTGATTGTCAGTCTGCAAAATTTATTTTACAAAATGATGTCCAAAATCTGGTTTCCAAACAAATTTTTGCCCGATTGCAATCACTTTTATCTGTTTTTGATTTTGATATTGAATATGTCAAAGGATCTAACAACTCCCTTCCTGATTTCCTCACTCGTGAATTCTTACAAGGCAATGAGCAAGTCACCACAGTCCGCTCCGCAGAAGACTCAAACACCATAAGATTATGCACTAAAAACACTTCCTCCGGTTCCAACTCAAAATAAATTCACCCCATTGACATACTCAGATATAATTACTCATACCAAAGCACTACCAACTACGCCCATCCCACTCACCACCAATTACGCCCAATCAGATCCCGCTTACATATCCCAACCTACCACCGAGCATATTCATCTGACCCACTTTACTCAAACACCACCCTATGACGCACTCCAAAAACACGTCAGTAAAACATTTCCCCCAAACTCATTTTGGCTCGATGACCCACTCAAGACCCAACGCTTCTATGAACTCATCCTCATCGACACCCATTCCGCCACCATCACTCATACCAATGACAAAACCAACCCTTCCCAGATCGCATTTTCTAAATGTGTAATCCAAAACGTCATTGACTCATCCTCATGGTCCAATCCATGGACTCCACACCCATTTTCAGTCCCATTCAACCCACCTGCATACAACTACCACGACTACCAACTTGTTTGGTTTCGCACATTCCTTTTTCGACCATTCACTCATTCATGGTTCATGGTATTCCACAATACCTGCCCGACTACTCTACCCACCTGGTTCTATGACTGGTGGAGAAAATATGGTGCCTCTCCCCAAATCCTACCGCTGTCACTCACCCATAGCTACCAGACTTGGTGCGCCAAGTACACCAGCCCCACATTCAAAAAATCCCTTCAATTCCACCGCTCCTTCAAAATCCCTTGGATCTTTTGCTGGAGCTTCGCCATTACAAAAATTCATCCAGAAGATTTTCCATTCTCTCTCATACGAGTCTTCAAAGTCAAGTGGTGGCCTAAATTCAATAATGACCTTGCTTCAGACAAGGTTATCCTACATTTTCTCACCACCAGCACTTTTAATCCCGTCCTTACAACCCCACCTGTTCCATCCCCAACTATCCTACTACCACGAACTCCACCTCCCAAATCACTGCTCCTCCCACCTACGGATGAGGAAGATGATCTTCAAAGCTTCCTGCAATTTCAAAAATTCAAAAAAATGCAACAACAATACCGTCAACATTCCCCAACCACATCTGCAATCTCCCCACCCACTTCTACATCAACACCAACACCAAATCCTTTCGGTGGCCTCTTTGCCCAAGTCCCATATGACGAAAGTCTGGATTCTTTTGATTCCTAAACCAGACTCACAAACGCTTTCTATAGAGCGGATTCAAATCTATGGACTAGCCCGGTTCAAACGGTAACCGGTAAAAGCATATCAAATCCGTTTATAGCTGCGGATTTGCTCAAAATCCGATTCATCTAGCCCGGTTCAAACCGTAACCGGTAAAGGCATATCAAAGCCGTTTATAGCCGCGGATTTGCTCAAAATCCGATTCATCTAGCTCGGTTCAAACGGTAACCGGTAAAGGCATATCAAATCCGTTTATAGCTGCGGATTTGCTCAAAATCCGATTCATCTAGCCCGGTTCAAACGGTAACCGGTAAAGGCATATCAAATCCGTTTATAGCTGCGGATTTGCTCAAAATCCGATTCATCTAGCCCGGTTCAAACGGTAACCGGTAAATGCATATCAAATCCGTTTATAGCTGCGGATTTGCTCAAAATCCGATTCATCTAGCCCGGTTCAAACGGTAACCGGTAAAGGCATATCAAATCCGTTTATAGCTGCGGATTTGCTCAAAATAGTGATTCTGTTTTGAGCCTCGGGGAGCCGTACAGAATTACTATTCAAGATGCCTGCCAGCACTCAGCACTTATGCACTTATTCCTGCTCAAAGTTAAAGCATCTCCACTATTCAAGATGTCTGCCAGCACTAAGCACTCATTCCTGCCAGCCACGCCACTCAAAGTTAAAGCATCTCCACTATTCAAGATGCCTGCCAGCACTAAGCACTCATTCTTGCCAGCCACACCACTCAAAGTTAAAGCATCTCCACTATTCACGATGCCTGCCAGCACTCAGCACTTATTCCTGCCAGCCAAGCCACTCAAAGTTAAAACATCTCCACTATTCAAGATGCCTGCCAGCACTCAGCAATTATTCCTGCCAGCCACGCCACTCAAAGTTAAAGCATCTCTACTATTCAAGATGCCTGCCAACACTCATAGCATCTCGCTTATAAATAAAGGCCATTCACCTTGAGAAGAGGAGGGACGAGTTAGGGAAGAAGAGAAAAGAAGGAGAAGGCCTTCAGAGTTATTGTAAATTTTCCTTCTTGTAAATTTTCTTTCTTGTTATTGTCCGTTATGTACTTTATTTTTTATTTTCTTTCTTAATTTATAGTCCTGGGATTAGCCTTAATTTTGGTAGAAATAGGGAAATAAGGCTCAATGAGATTACTAATGATAATGATAAAATGTTAGCTCCAAAGGCTTAATTTAGAATTCAAAAAATTGCCTAGCTCACATCCTAAATCCTAATATTGATTAACAAATTTCCATCCAGTCACTCTGCCCCTCACTTTCAACCTCATAGCCTCCCTCTATCCCACGAACGAAATTTTACTTTTGGAAATGACTCACTACTTCAAAAATTAAACCAAACTCTTACAAACCTTAATCAAAATTTCCCTAGTTCTTCTAAGCTAAACACCATTGATCGTCCAACTGATGACGATTCATCCACACCACACAGTGACTCTGACAATCCTTTACTAAATATCCTAAGTGACATCGAACAAGATCTCCAAAGCGACACCCCTCCAAATCTCAATAAAATCCAACGACGACATCACAAATCCACTTTTCGCCGCTCTAACCCGCGCTGGATCAATACCGATACCAGAAACTACTATCCCCAACCAACACCACCCGATATTCAATACGAAGAACGCGCTAAATTCCATGCCAAACATTATGACGGTGGTTCCATCTATGAATGGAATATCGACGGCAAGAGCGAATATGAGATATTAAATACCCTTCAAGAGATGGGTATTGCCAAAATGGCATACAAAATCAAACACTGTCCAGAGAAAGAAACTGCTAGTATCTTAGTAACTGGCTTTACTGGCCAGCTCAAATATTGGTGGGATAATTCTCTCACCCTTGAAGATAAACATAACATTTTACAACATACTATAGATACTGAAGATGAACACGGCGTCATCAAAACCGAATCTGACGCCTGTGATTATCTCATTATCACTATTGCAATGCATTTCATTGGCAATCCTCGGGAAGAATTAACTTCCTCCAAAATCTTCCTTACTAATATCCGATGTCCAACTCTCTCTGACTTCCGTTGGTACAAGGATGTTTTCCTCACCCAAGTACTTAAACGACCTGATTCCAATGCTCCATTCTGGAAGGAAAAATTCGTTACAGGATTACCTTCTCTTTTTTCCCAAAGGATCATGCTCAATCTTCAAAAGGAAATGGGTACTGATCACATTGATTTTAATCAAATGACTTATGGCCAATTATTCGCCTATGTCAAAAGTGATGCCTTAGCTGCATGCCAAGAACTCAAATTCCAGGCAAAATATGGCAGTAAGCGCCGAGAACTCGGCTCTTTCTGTGACGCTTTTGGCATCACCGGTCTATCTGCTCCTTCTACTGCACAACGCAAATCTCACAAAAATCTCACTCGATCTAATAAATTTTATTCTAAACGACGACCTTTTTCCTATCCCAAAGAATCTCCCATGTCTAAACCATATCCTCACCACACCAAACATCCTCATCACTCTACTTCCATCACATGCTTCAAATGCGGCCAAAAAGGCCATATTGCTGCAAAATGCCGCAACAAAGGACGCATCAATGAAATCATTGATGACCTCTCTGATGTTAGCAATAACGTCAAGATCAAATTAAAAGATAAATTTCAAATCCTTCACATCTCCGACAACGACCAAAATTCTTATAACTCCTCCAGCTCGTCTGATCCGCCCTCCACTTGCCTTTGCAAAAAGCAAGTTAACATGATCAGAACAACTCCAACTGATACCAAGGACTTCATCTTTGAAATGATTCAACAAATACCTGACCCCATACAACAAAAACAACTTTTTGAAAAATTACAAACCCTAGTTATACAAGACAATAAAATTTCTTTAATCGAACCTTTTAGTATTTCCAAACTATTTGATAAATATCCACAAACGTCCACTCAAAAAACACCTGCCATTAAAGACTTACACACTGAAATTCACCACCTTAAAAAAGAAATCCAACTACTTAAAACCCAAATTCATGCACTCGATGTTAAACATCTTGCTCATGAAACACAATTCTCGTTACTCCAAAGCTTACTCTCCCCACTACCAACCGAACCTCAACATCCTGCATCCCCTCTTCCTCCAATCACTATTTCTCACACCCCACCCACAGATGCCTCTTTTCTTTCCACCATAGATCGCATTCAATTCTAAAAATGGTTAATACACATTACCATATCTGTTCATAATTTTACACAGACATTCATTGCCATGATGGACAGCGGTGCAGACCAGAGCTGCATCCGTGACAGTCTTATACCAACCAAATACTATGAACGTACAAATGAAGTTTCAATTGCTGCAAACAATTCACCTCTACAAATTAATGGCAAACTCACCCAAGCTTCAATTTGTAACGGACCATTTTGCTTTAAACATCAATTTATTATCATTAATAATTTAAACACTGACATAATCCTTGACACTCCTTTTCTCACACAAATCTATCCTTTCCAAGTTTCCACTAACGATATTAGTACTAACATTATGGGCCAAACTGTCCTTTTTAAATTTATCCACCCTGTTCGACAAAAACAACTTAATTTTTTACAACAACATTCGATTTTTCAACATATTAATCTTATCCAACAGAAGCAAAGCAAACTTCTTTATTTACAAGATGATCTATCCCATGCCCACATTGATAATCAATTACACTCACCAACCACCAAATCGCAAATTCACCAGTTAGAAGAATCATTCAAAACAGAAGTTTGTGCGGAATTGCCCAATGCTTTTTGTGACCGCAAAAAACATATTATACAACTTCCATATGAAACAGACTTTTCCGAACGAAATATTCCAACTAAAGCACGACCAATCCAAATGAATCACGAACTCCTCGAAGTTTGTAAAACCGAAATCCAAACCCTATTAGACAAAAATTTAATTCGACCTTCCCACTCCCATTGGAGTTGTGCTGCATTTTATGTCATGAAAAATGCAGAAATCGAACGTGGCACTCCACGCCTCGTCATTAATTATAAACCACTAAACAAAGTATTGCAATGGATTCGCTACCCTATTCCTAACAAACGTGATTTACTCAAACGACTTAGTAATGCAAAAATCTTTTCAAAATTCGACATGAAATCTGGTTTTTGGCAGATTCAAATCGATCCCAAAGATCGATACAAAACAACTTTCACAGTCCCTTTTGGACACTACGAATGGAACGTTATGCCCTTCGGTTTAAAAAATGCTCCTTCTGAATTCCAACATATTATGAATGATATCCTTAACCCTTATTCAACCTTTTCTATTGTTTATATTAATGATGTTCTTATATTTTCCGATTCAATCGACCAACATACTAAACATCTCAAAACCTTTTTATATATTATAAAAAAGAATGACTTAGTCATTTCTTTCCCAAAAATGAAATTATTCCAAACCCAAATCCGTTTTCTCGGACATCATATTCACAGAAATACCATAATTCCTATTCAACGTAGTCTTGAATTCACATCTAAATTTCCTGATATCATTAAAGATAAAACACAACTTCAAAGATTCCTTGGTTGTCTCAATTATATTTTCGATTTCGTTCCCAATCTACGCCAACTCTGTGCTCCATTATACCAACGCCTCCAAAAGAATCCACTTCCATGGACTTCCCAACACACCGATATTATCCACACCATTAAAACAAAAGTCCAATCACTTCCCCGTCTCTGCTTACCTCACCCCCATGCATTCATGATAGTTGAAACAGATGCCTCTAACATTGGTTATGGCGGCATTCTCAAACAACGTCTTCCACAATCCACCACAGAACATTTAGTCCGCTACCATTATGGTATATGGCTCGGACCGCAAAAAAATTATTATACTATCAAAAAAGAAATACTTAGTATTGTCAAATGTATTTTAAAATTCCAAGATGATTTAATTAATAAAAGATTCCTTTTACGTATTGATTGCCAATCTGCAAAATTTATTTTACAAAATGATGTCCAAAATCTGGTTTCCAAACAAATTTTTGCCCGATAGCAAGCACTTTATCTGTTTTTGATTTTGATATTGAATATGTCAAAGGCTCTGACAACTCCCTTCCTGATTTCCTCACTCGTGAATTCTTGCAAGGCAATGAGCAAGTCACCACAGTCCGCTCCGCAGAAGACTCAAACACCACAAGATTATGCACTAAAAACACTTCCTCCGGTTCCAACTCAAAATAAATTCACCCCATTGACATACTCAGATATAATTACTCATACCAAAGCACTACCAACTACGCCAATCCCACTCACCATCAATTACGCCCAATCAGATCCCGCTTACATATCCCAACCTACCACCGAGCATATTCATCTGACCCACTTTACTCAAACACCACCCTATGACGCACTCCAAAAACACGTCAGTAAAACATTTCCCCCAAACTCATTTTGGCTCGATGACCCACTCAAGACCCAACGCTTCTATGAACTCATCCTCATCGACACCCATTCCCACCATCACTCATACCAATGACAAAACCAACCCTTCTCAGATCGCATTTTCTAAATGTGTCATCCAAAACGTCATTGACTCATCCTCATGGTCCAATCCATGGACTCCACACCCATTTTCAGTCCCATTCAACCCACCTGCATACAACTACCACGACTACCAACTTGTTTGGTTTCGCACATTCCTTTTTCGACCATTCACTCATTCATGGTTCATGGTATTCCACAATACCTGCCCGACTACTCTACCCACCTGGTTCTATGACTTGTGGAGAAAATATGGTGCCTCTCCCCAAATCCTACCGCTGTCACTCACCCATAGCTACCAGACTTGGTGCGCCAAGTACACCAGCCCCACATTCAAAAAATCCCTTCAATTCCACCGCTCCTTCAAAATCCCTTGGATCTTTTGCTGGAGCTTCGCCATTACAAAAATTCATCCAGAAGATTTTCCATTCTCTCTCATACGAGTCTTCAAAGTCAAGTGGTGGCCTAAATTCAATAATGACCTTGCTTCAGACAAGGTTATCCTACATTTTCTCACCACCAGCACTTTTAATCCCGTCCTTACAACCCCACCTGTTCCATCCCCAACTATCCTACTACCACGAACTCCACCTCCCAAATCACTGCTCCTCCCACCTACGGATGAGGAAGATGATCTTCAAAGCTTCCTGCAATTTCAAAAATTCAAAAAAATGCAACAACAATACCGTCAACATTCCCCAACCACATCTGCAATCTCCCCACCCACTTCTACATCAACACCAACACCAAATCCTTTCGGTGGCCTCTTTGCCTAAGTCCCATATGACGAAAGTCTGGATTCTTTTGATTCCTAAACCAGACTCACAAACGCTTTCTATAGAGCGGATTCAAATCTATGGACTAGCCCGGTTCAAACGGTAACCGGTAAAAGCATATCAAATCCGTTTATAGCTGCGGATTTGCTCAAAATCCGATTCATCTAGCCCGGTTCAAACCGTAACCGGTAAAGGCATATCAAAGCCGTTTATAGCCGCGGATTTGCTCAAAATCCGATTCATCTAGCTCGGTTCAAACGGTAACCGGTAAAGGCATATCAAATCCGTTTATAGCTGCGGATTTGCTCAAAATCCGATTCATCTAGCCCGGTTCAAACGGTAACCGGTAAAGGCATATCAAATCCGTTTATAGCTGCGGATTTGCTCAAAATCCGATTCATCTAGCCCGGTTCAAACGGTAACCGGTAAATGCATATCAAATCCGTTTATAGCTGCGGATTTGCTCAAAATCCGATTCATCTAGCCCGGTTCAAACGGTAACCGGTAAAGGCATATCAAATCCGTTTATAGCTGCGGATTTGCTCAAAATAGTGATTCTGTTTTGAGCCTCGGGGAGCCGTACAGAACTACTATTCAAGATGCCTGCCAGCACTCAGCACTTATGCACTTATTCCTGCTCAAAGTTAAAGCATCTCCACTATTCAAGATGTCTGCCAGCACTAAGCACTCATTCCTGCCAGCCACGCCACTCAAAGTTAAAGCATCTCCACTATTCAAGATGCCTGCCAGCACTAAGCACTCATTCTTGCCAGCCACACCACTCAAAGTTAAAGCATCTCCACTATTCACGATGCCTGCCAGCACTCAGCACTTATTCCTGCCAGCCAAGCCACTCAAAGTTAAAACATCTCCACTATTCAAGATGCCTGCCAGCACTCAGCAATTATTCCTGCCAGCCACGCCACTCAAAGTTAAAGCATCTCTACTATTCAAGATGCCTGCCAACACTCATAGCATCTCGCTTATAAATAAAGGCCATTCACCTTGAGAAGAGGAGGGACGAGTTAGGGAAGAAGAGAAAAGAAGGAGAAGGCCTTCAGAGTTATTGTAAATTTTCCTTCTTGTAAATTTTCTTTCTTGTTATTGTCCGTTATGTACTTTATTTTTTATTTTCTTTCTTAATTTATAGTCCTGGGATTAGCCTTAATTTTGGTAGAAATAGGGAAATAAGGCTCAATGAGATTACTAATGATAATGATAAAATGTTAGCTCCAAAGGCTTAATTTAGAATTCAAAAAATTGCCTAGCTCACATCCTAAATCCTAATATTGATTAACAAATTTCCATCCAGTCACTCTGCCCCTCACTTTCAACCTCATAGCCTCCCTCTATCCCACGAACGAAATTTTACTTTTGGAAATGACTCACTACTTCAAAAATTAAACCAAACTCTTACAAACCTTAATCAAAATTTCCCTAGTTCTTCTAAGCTAAACACCATTGATCGTCCAACTGATGACGATTCATCCACACCACACAGTGACTCTGACAATCCTTTACTAAATATCCTAAGTGACATCGAACAAGATCTCCAAAGCGACACCCCTCCAAATCTCAATAAAATCCAACGACGACATCACAAATCCACTTTTCGCCGCTCTAACCCGCGCTGGATCAATACCGATACCAGAAACTACTATCCCCAACCAACACCACCCGATATTCAATACGAAGAACGCGCTAAATTCCATGCCAAACATTATGACGGTGGTTCCATCTATGAATGGAATATCGACGGCAAGAGCGAATATGAGATATTAAATACCCTTCAAGAGATGGGTATTGCCAAAATGGCATACAAAATCAAACACTGTCCAGAGAAAGAAACTGCTAGTATCTTAGTAACTGGCTTTACTGGCCAGCTCAAATATTGGTGGGATAATTCTCTCACCCTTGAAGATAAACATAACATTTTACAACATACTATAGATACTGAAGATGAACACGGCGTCATCAAAACCGAATCTGACGCCTGTGATTATCTCATTATCACTATTGCAATGCATTTCATTGGCAATCCTCGGGAAGAATTAACTTCCTCCAAAATCTTCCTTACTAATATCCGATGTCCAACTCTCTCTGACTTCCGTTGGTACAAGGATGTTTTCCTCACCCAAGTACTTAAACGACCTGATTCCAATGCTCCATTCTGGAAGGAAAAATTCGTTACAGGATTACCTTCTCTTTTTTCCCAAAGGATCATGCTCAATCTTCAAAAGGAAATGGGTACTGATCACATTGATTTTAATCAAATGACTTATGGCCAATTATTCGCCTATGTCAAAAGTGATGCCTTAGCTGCATGCCAAGAACTCAAATTCCAGGCAAAATATGGCAGTAAGCGCCGAGAACTCGGCTCTTTCTGTGACGCTTTTGGCATCACCGGTCTATCTGCTCCTTCTACTGCACAACGCAAATCTCACAAAAATCTCACTCGATCTAATAAATTTTATTCTAAACGACGACCTTTTTCCTATCCCAAAGAATCTCCCATGTCTAAACCATATCCTCACCACACCAAACATCCTCATCACTCTACTTCCATCACATGCTTCAAATGCGGCCAAAAAGGCCATATTGCTGCAAAATGCCGCAACAAAGGACGCATCAATGAAATCATTGATGACCTCTCTGATGTTAGCAATAACGTCAAGATCAAATTAAAAGATAAATTTCAAATCCTTCACATCTCCGACAACGACCAAAATTCTTATAACTCCTCCAGCTCGTCTGATCCGCCCTCCACTTGCCTTTGCAAAAAGCAAGTTAACATGATCAGAACAACTCCAACTGATACCAAGGACTTCATCTTTGAAATGATTCAACAAATACCTGACCCCATACAACAAAAACAACTTTTTGAAAAATTACAAACCCTAGTTATACAAGACAATAAAATTTCTTTAATCGAACCTTTTAGTATTTCCAAACTATTTGATAAATATCCACAAACGTCCACTCAAAAAACACCTGCCATTAAAGACTTACACACTGAAATTCACCACCTTAAAAAAGAAATCCAACTACTTAAAACCCAAATTCATGCACTCGATGTTAAACATCTTGCTCATGAAACACAATTCTCGTTACTCCAAAGCTTACTCTCCCCACTACCAACCGAACCTCAACATCCTGCATCCCCTCTTCCTCCAATCACTATTTCTCACACCCCACCCACAGATGCCTCTTTTCTTTCCACCATAGATCGCATTCAATTCTAAAAATGGTTAATACACATTACCATATCTGTTCATAATTTTACACAGACATTCATTGCCATGATGGACAGCGGTGCAGACCAGAGCTGCATCCGTGACAGTCTTATACCAACCAAATACTATGAACGTACAAATGAAGTTTCAATTGCTGCAAACAATTCACCTCTACAAATTAATGGCAAACTCACCCAAGCTTCAATTTGTAACGGACCATTTTGCTTTAAACATCAATTTATTATCATTAATAATTTAAACACTGACATAATCCTTGACACTCCTTTTCTCACACAAATCTATCCTTTCCAAGTTTCCACTAACGATATTAGTACTAACATTATGGGCCAAACTGTCCTTTTTAAATTTATCCACCCTGTTCGACAAAAACAACTTAATTTTTTACAACAACATTCGATTTTTCAACATATTAATCTTATCCAACAGAAGCAAAGCAAACTTCTTTATTTACAAGATGATCTATCCCATGCCCACATTGATAATCAATTACACTCACCAACCACCAAATCGCAAATTCACCAGTTAGAAGAATCATTCAAAACAGAAGTTTGTGCGGAATTGCCCAATGCTTTTTGTGACCGCAAAAAACATATTATACAACTTCCATATGAAACAGACTTTTCCGAACGAAATATTCCAACTAAAGCACGACCAATCCAAATGAATCACGAACTCCTCGAAGTTTGTAAAACCGAAATCCAAACCCTATTAGACAAAAATTTAATTCGACCTTCCCACTCCCATTGGAGTTGTGCTGCATTTTATGTCATGAAAAATGCAGAAATCGAACGTGGCACTCCACGCCTCGTCATTAATTATAAACCACTAAACAAAGTATTGCAATGGATTCGCTACCCTATTCCTAACAAACGTGATTTACTCAAACGACTTAGTAATGCAAAAATCTTTTCAAAATTCGACATGAAATCTGGTTTTTGGCAGATTCAAATCGATCCCAAAGATCGATACAAAACAACTTTCACAGTCCCTTTTGGACACTACGAATGGAACGTTATGCCCTTCGGTTTAAAAAATGCTCCTTCTGAATTCCAACATATTATGAATGATATCCTTAACCCTTATTCAACCTTTTCTATTGTTTATATTAATGATGTTCTTATATTTTCCGATTCAATCGACCAACATACTAAACATCTCAAAACCTTTTTATATATTATAAAAAAGAATGACTTAGTCATTTCTTTCCCAAAAATGAAATTATTCCAAACCCAAATCCGTTTTCTCGGACATCATATTCACAGAAATACCATAATTCCTATTCAACGTAGTCTTGAATTCACATCTAAATTTCCTGATATCATTAAAGATAAAACACAACTTCAAAGATTCCTTGGTTGTCTCAATTATATTTTCGATTTCGTTCCCAATCTACGCCAACTCTGTGCTCCATTATACCAACGCCTCCAAAAGAATCCACTTCCATGGACTTCCCAACACACCGATATTATCCACACCATTAAAACAAAAGTCCAATCACTTCCCCGTCTCTGCTTACCTCACCCCCATGCATTCATGATAGTTGAAACAGATGCCTCTAACATTGGTTATGGCGGCATTCTCAAACAACGTCTTCCACAATCCACCACAGAACATTTAGTCCGCTACCATTATGGTATATGGCTCGGACCGCAAAAAAATTATTATACTATCAAAAAAGAAATACTTAGTATTGTCAAATGTATTTTAAAATTCCAAGATGATTTAATTAATAAAAGATTCCTTTTACGTATTGATTGCCAATCTGCAAAATTTATTTTACAAAATGATGTCCAAAATCTGGTTTCCAAACAAATTTTTGCCCGATAGCAAGCACTTTATCTGTTTTTGATTTTGATATTGAATATGTCAAAGGCTCTGACAACTCCCTTCCTGATTTCCTCACTCGTGAATTCTTGCAAGGCAATGAGCAAGTCACCACAGTCCGCTCCGCAGAAGACTCAAACACCACAAGATTATGCACTAAAAACACTTCCTCCGGTTCCAACTCAAAATAAATTCACCCCATTGACATACTCAGATATAATTACTCATACCAAAGCACTACCAACTACGCCAATCCCACTCACCATCAATTACGCCCAATCAGATCCCGCTTACATATCCCAACCTACCACCGAGCATATTCATCTGACCCACTTTACTCAAACACCACCCTATGACGCACTCCAAAAACACGTCAGTAAAACATTTCCCCCAAACTCATTTTGGCTCGATGACCCACTCAAGACCCAACGCTTCTATGAACTCATCCTCATCGACACCCATTCCCACCATCACTCATACCAATGACAAAACCAACCCTTCTCAGATCGCATTTTCTAAATGTGTCATCCAAAACGTCATTGACTCATCCTCATGGTCCAATCCATGGACTCCACACCCATTTTCAGTCCCATTCAACCCACCTGCATACAACTACCACGACTACCAACTTGTTTGGTTTCGCACATTCCTTTTTCGACCATTCACTCATTCATGGTTCATGGTATTCCACAATACCTGCCCGACTACTCTACCCACCTGGTTCTATGACTTGTGGAGAAAATATGGTGCCTCTCCCCAAATCCTACCGCTGTCACTCACCCATAGCTACCAGACTTGGTGCGCCAAGTACACCAGCCCCACATTCAAAAAATCCCTTCAATTCCACCGCTCCTTCAAAATCCCTTGGATCTTTTGCTGGAGCTTCGCCATTACAAAAATTCATCCAGAAGATTTTCCATTCTCTCTCATACGAGTCTTCAAAGTCAAGTGGTGGCCTAAATTCAATAATGACCTTGCTTCAGACAAGGTTATCCTACATTTTCTCACCACCAGCACTTTTAATCCCGTCCTTACAACCCCACCTGTTCCATCCCCAACTATCCTACTACCACGAACTCCACCTCCCAAATCACTGCTCCTCCCACCTACGGATGAGGAAGATGATCTTCAAAGCTTCCTGCAATTTCAAAAATTCAAAAAAATGCAACAACAATACCGTCAACATTCCCCAACCACATCTGCAATCTCCCCACCCACTTCTACATCAACACCAACACCAAATCCTTTCGGTGGCCTCTTTGCCTAAGTCCCATATGACGAAAGTCTGGATTCTTTTGATTCCTAAACCAGACTCACAAACGCTTTCTATAGAGCGGATTCAAATCTATGGACTAGCCCGGTTCAAACGGTAACCGGTAAAAGCATATCAAATCCGTTTATAGCTGCGGATTTGCTCAAAATCCGATTCATCTAGCCCGGTTCAAACCGTAACCGGTAAAGGCATATCAAAGCCGTTTATAGCCGCGGATTTGCTCAAAATCCGATTCATCTAGCTCGGTTCAAACGGTAACCGGTAAAGGCATATCAAATCCGTTTATAGCTGCGGATTTGCTCAAAATCCGATTCATCTAGCCCGGTTCAAACGGTAACCGGTAAAGGCATATCAAATCCGTTTATAGCTGCGGATTTGCTCAAAATCCGATTCATCTAGCCCGGTTCAAACGGTAACCGGTAAATGCATATCAAATCCGTTTATAGCTGCGGATTTGCTCAAAATCCGATTCATCTAGCCCGGTTCAAACGGTAACCGGTAAAGGCATATCAAATCCGTTTATAGCTGCGGATTTGCTCAAAATAGTGATTCTGTTTTGAGCCTCGGGGAGCCGTACAGAACTACTATTCAAGATGCCTGCCAGCACTCAGCACTTATGCACTTATTCCTGCTCAAAGTTAAAGCATCTCCACTATTCAAGATGTCTGCCAGCACTAAGCACTCATTCCTGCCAGCCACGCCACTCAAAGTTAAAGCATCTCCACTATTCAAGATGCCTGCCAGCACTAAGCACTCATTCTTGCCAGCCACACCACTCAAAGTTAAAGCATCTCCACTATTCACGATGCCTGCCAGCACTCAGCACTTATTCCTGCCAGCCAAGCCACTCAAAGTTAAAACATCTCCACTATTCAAGATGCCTGCCAGCACTCAGCAATTATTCCTGCCAGCCACGCCACTCAAAGTTAAAGCATCTCTACTATTCAAGATGCCTGCCAACACTCATAGCATCTCGCTTATAAATAAAGGCCATTCACCTTGAGAAGAGGAGGGACGAGTTAGGGAAGAAGAGAAAAGAAGGAGAAGGCCTTCAGAGTTATTGTAAATTTTCCTTCTTGTAAATTTTCTTTCTTGTTATTGTCCGTTATGTACTTTATTTTTTATTTTCTTTCTTAATTTATAGTCCTGGGATTAGCCTTAATTTTGGTAGAAATAGGGAAATAAGGCTCAATGAGATTACTAATGATAATGATAAAATGTTAGCTCCAAAGGCTTAATTTAGAATTCAAAAAATTGCCTAGCTCACATCCTAAATCCTAATATTGATTAACAAATTTCCATCCAGTCACTCTGCCCCTCACTTTCAACCTCATAGCCTCCCTCTATCCCACGAACGAAATTTTACTTTTGGAAATGACTCACTACTTCAAAAATTAAACCAAACTCTTACAAACCTTAATCAAAATTTCCCTAGTTCTTCTAAGCTAAACACCATTGATCGTCCAACTGATGACGATTCATCCACACCACACAGTGACTCTGACAATCCTTTACTAAATATCCTAAGTGACATCGAACAAGATCTCCAAAGCGACACCCCTCCAAATCTCAATAAAATCCAACGACGACATCACAAATCCACTTTTCGCCGCTCTAACCCGCGCTGGATCAATACCGATACCAGAAACTACTATCCCCAACCAACACCACCCGATATTCAATACGAAGAACGCGCTAAATTCCATGCCAAACATTATGACGGTGGTTCCATCTATGAATGGAATATCGACGGCAAGAGCGAATATGAGATATTAAATACCCTTCAAGAGATGGGTATTGCCAAAATGGCATACAAAATCAAACACTGTCCAGAGAAAGAAACTGCTAGTATCTTAGTAACTGGCTTTACTGGCCAGCTCAAATATTGGTGGGATAATTCTCTCACCCTTGAAGATAAACATAACATTTTACAACATACTATAGATACTGAAGATGAACACGGCGTCATCAAAACCGAATCTGACGCCTGTGATTATCTCATTATCACTATTGCAATGCATTTCATTGGCAATCCTCGGGAAGAATTAACTTCCTCCAAAATCTTCCTTACTAATATCCGATGTCCAACTCTCTCTGACTTCCGTTGGTACAAGGATGTTTTCCTCACCCAAGTACTTAAACGACCTGATTCCAATGCTCCATTCTGGAAGGAAAAATTCGTTACAGGATTACCTTCTCTTTTTTCCCAAAGGATCATGCTCAATCTTCAAAAGGAAATGGGTACTGATCACATTGATTTTAATCAAATGACTTATGGCCAATTATTCGCCTATGTCAAAAGTGATGCCTTAGCTGCATGCCAAGAACTCAAATTCCAGGCAAAATATGGCAGTAAGCGCCGAGAACTCGGCTCTTTCTGTGACGCTTTTGGCATCACCGGTCTATCTGCTCCTTCTACTGCACAACGCAAATCTCACAAAAATCTCACTCGATCTAATAAATTTTATTCTAAACGACGACCTTTTTCCTATCCCAAAGAATCTCCCATGTCTAAACCATATCCTCACCACACCAAACATCCTCATCACTCTACTTCCATCACATGCTTCAAATGCGGCCAAAAAGGCCATATTGCTGCAAAATGCCGCAACAAAGGACGCATCAATGAAATCATTGATGACCTCTCTGATGTTAGCAATAACGTCAAGATCAAATTAAAAGATAAATTTCAAATCCTTCACATCTCCGACAACGACCAAAATTCTTATAACTCCTCCAGCTCGTCTGATCCGCCCTCCACTTGCCTTTGCAAAAAGCAAGTTAACATGATCAGAACAACTCCAACTGATACCAAGGACTTCATCTTTGAAATGATTCAACAAATACCTGACCCCATACAACAAAAACAACTTTTTGAAAAATTACAAACCCTAGTTATACAAGACAATAAAATTTCTTTAATCGAACCTTTTAGTATTTCCAAACTATTTGATAAATATCCACAAACGTCCACTCAAAAAACACCTGCCATTAAAGACTTACACACTGAAATTCACCACCTTAAAAAAGAAATCCAACTACTTAAAACCCAAATTCATGCACTCGATGTTAAACATCTTGCTCATGAAACACAATTCTCGTTACTCCAAAGCTTACTCTCCCCACTACCAACCGAACCTCAACATCCTGCATCCCCTCTTCCTCCAATCACTATTTCTCACACCCCACCCACAGATGCCTCTTTTCTTTCCACCATAGATCGCATTCAATTCTAAAAATGGTTAATACACATTACCATATCTGTTCATAATTTTACACAGACATTCATTGCCATGATGGACAGCGGTGCAGACCAGAGCTGCATCCGTGACAGTCTTATACCAACCAAATACTATGAACGTACAAATGAAGTTTCAATTGCTGCAAACAATTCACCTCTACAAATTAATGGCAAACTCACCCAAGCTTCAATTTGTAACGGACCATTTTGCTTTAAACATCAATTTATTATCATTAATAATTTAAACACTGACATAATCCTTGACACTCCTTTTCTCACACAAATCTATCCTTTCCAAGTTTCCACTAACGATATTAGTACTAACATTATGGGCCAAACTGTCCTTTTTAAATTTATCCACCCTGTTCGACAAAAACAACTTAATTTTTTACAACAACATTCGATTTTTCAACATATTAATCTTATCCAACAGAAGCAAAGCAAACTTCTTTATTTACAAGATGATCTATCCCATGCCCACATTGATAATCAATTACACTCACCAACCACCAAATCGCAAATTCACCAGTTAGAAGAATCATTCAAAACAGAAGTTTGTGCGGAATTGCCCAATGCTTTTTGTGACCGCAAAAAACATATTATACAACTTCCATATGAAACAGACTTTTCCGAACGAAATATTCCAACTAAAGCACGACCAATCCAAATGAATCACGAACTCCTCGAAGTTTGTAAAACCGAAATCCAAACCCTATTAGACAAAAATTTAATTCGACCTTCCCACTCCCATTGGAGTTGTGCTGCATTTTATGTCATGAAAAATGCAGAAATCGAACGTGGCACTCCACGCCTCGTCATTAATTATAAACCACTAAACAAAGTATTGCAATGGATTCGCTACCCTATTCCTAACAAACGTGATTTACTCAAACGACTTAGTAATGCAAAAATCTTTTCAAAATTCGACATGAAATCTGGTTTTTGGCAGATTCAAATCGATCCCAAAGATCGATACAAAACAACTTTCACAGTCCCTTTTGGACACTACGAATGGAACGTTATGCCCTTCGGTTTAAAAAATGCTCCTTCTGAATTCCAACATATTATGAATGATATCCTTAACCCTTATTCAACCTTTTCTATTGTTTATATTAATGATGTTCTTATCTTTTCCGATTCAATCGACCAACATACTAAACATCTCAAAACCTTTTTATATATTATAAAAAAGAATGACTTAGTCATTTCTTTCCCAAAAATGAAATTATTCCAAACCCAAATCCGTTTTCTCGGACATCATATTCACAGAAATACCATAATTCCTATTCAACGTAGTCTTGAATTCACATCTAAATTTCCTGATATCATTAAAGATAAAACACAACTTCAAAGATTCCTTGGTTGTCTCAATTATATTTTCGATTTCGTTCCCAATCTACGCCAACTCTGTGCTCCATTATACCAACGCCTCCAAAAGAATCCACTTCCATGGACTTCCCAACACACCGATATTATCCACACCATTAAAACAAAAGTCCAATCACTTCCCCGTCTCTGCTTACCTCACACCCATGCATTCATGATAGTTGAAACAGATGCCTCTAACATTGGTTATGGCGGCATTCTCAAACAACGTCTTCCACAATCCACCACAGAACATTTAGTCCGCTACCATTATGGTATATGGCTCGGACCGCAAAAAAATTATTATACTATCAAAAAAGAAATACTTAGTATTGTCAAATGTATTTTAAAATTCCAAGATGATTTAATTAATAAAAGATTCCTTTTACGTATTGATTGCCAATCTGCAAAATTTATTTTACAAAATGATGTCCAAAATCTGGTTTCCAAACAAATTTTTGCCCGATAGCAAGCACTTTATCTGTTTTTGATTTTGATATTGAATATGTCAAAGGCTCTGACAACTCCCTTCCTGATTTCCTCACTCGTGAATTCTTGCAAGGCAATGAGCAAGTCACCACAGTCCGCTCCGCAGAAGACTCAAACACCACAAGATTATGCACTAAAAACACTTCCTCCGGTTCCAACTCAAAATAAATTCACCCCATTGACATACTCAGATATAATTACTCATACCAAAGCACTACCAACTACGCCAATCCCACTCACCATCAATTACGCCCAATCAGATCCCGCTTACATATCCCAACCTACCACCGAGCATATTCATCTGACCCACTTTACTCAAACACCACCCTATGACGCACTCCAAAAACACGTCAGTAAAACATTTCCCCCAAACTCATTTTGGCTCGATGACCCACTCAAGACCCAACGCTTCTATGAACTCATCCTCATCGACACCCATTCCCACCATCACTCATACCAATGACAAAACCAACCCTTCTCAGATCGCATTTTCTAAATGTGTCATCCAAAACGTCATTGACTCATCCTCATGGTCCAATCCATGGACTCCACACCCATTTTCAGTCTCATTCAACCCACCTGCATACAACTACCACGACTACCAACTTGCTTGGTTCCGCACATTCCTTTTTCGACCATTCACTCATTCATGGTTCTTGGTATTCCACAATACCTGCCCGACTACTCTACCCACTTGGTTCTATGACTGGTGGAGAAAATATGGTGCCTCTCCCAAATCCTACCGCTGTCACTCACCCATAGCTACCAGACTTGGTGCGCCAAGTATACCAGCCCCACATTCAAAAAATCCCTCCAATTCCACCGCTCCTTCAAAATCCCTTGGATCTTTTGCTGGAGCTTCGCCATTACAAAAATTCATCCAGAAGATTTTCCATTCTCTCTCATACGAGTCTTCAAAGTCAAGTGGTGGCCTAAATTTAATAATGACCTTGCTTCAGACAAGGTTATCCTAACATTTTCTCACCACCAGCACTTTTAATCCCGTCCTTACAACCCCACCTGTTCCATCCCCAACTATCCTACTACCACGAACTCCACCTCCCAAATCACCGCTCCTCCCACCTACGGATGAGGAAGATGATCTTCAAAGCTTCCTGCAATTTCAAAAATTCAAAAAAATGCAACAACAATACCGTCAACATTCCCCAACCACATCTGCAATCTCCCCACCCACTTCTACATCAACACCAACACCAGATCCTTTCGGTGGCCTCTTTGTCCAAGTCCCATATGACGAAAGTCTGGATTCTTTTGATTCCTAAACCAGACTCACAAACGCTTTCTATAGAGCGGATTCAAATCTATGGACTAGCCCGGTTCAAACGGTAACCGGTAAAGACATATCAAATCCGTTTATAGCTGTGGATTTGCTCAAAATCCGATTCATCTAACCCGGTTCAAACGGTAACCGGTAAAGGCATATCAAAGCCGTTTATAGCTGCAGATTTGCTCAAAATCCGATTCATCTAGCCCGGTTCAAACGGTAACTGGTAAAGGCATATCAAATCCGTTTATAGCTGCGGAATCTAGCCCGGTTCAAACGGTAACCGGTAAAGGCATATCAAATCCGTTTATAGCTGCGGATTTGCTCAAAATCCGATTCATCTAGCCCGGTTCAAACGGTAACCGGTAAAGGCATATCAAATCCGTTTATAGCTGCGGATTTGCTCAAAATAGTGATTCTGTTTTGAGCCTCGGGGAGCCGTACAGAACCACTATTCAAGATGCCTGCCAACACTCATCACTTATGCACTTATTCCTGCTCAAAGTTAAAGCATCTCCACTATTCAAAATGCCTGCCAGCACTAAGCACTCATTCCTGCCAGCCACGCCACTCAAAGTTAAAGCATCTCCACTATTCAAGATGCCTGCCAGCACTAAGCACTCATTCCTGCCAGCCACGCCACTCAAAGTTAAAGCATCTCCACTATTCAAGATGTCAGCCAGCACTCAACACTTATTCCTGCCAGCCACGCCACTCAAAGTTAAAGCATCTCCACTATTCAAGATGCCTGCCAGCACTCAGCAATTATTCCTGCCAGCCACGCCACTCAAAGTTAAAGCATCTCCACTATTCAAGATGCCTGCCAACACTCATAGCATCTCGCTTATAAATAAAGGTCATTCACCTTGAGAAGAGGAGGGACGAGTTAGGGAGGAAGAGAAAAGAAGGAGAAGGCCTTCAGAGTTATTGTAAATTTTCTTTCTTGTTATTGTCCTTTATGTACTTTATTTTTTATTTTCTTTCTTAATATATAGTCCTGGGATTAGCTTAATTTTGATAGAAATAGGGAAATAAGGCTCAATGAGATTACTAATGATAATGATAAAATGTTGGCTCCAAAGGCTTAATTTAGAATTCAAAAAATTGCCTAGCTCACATCCTAAATCCTAATATGGAAATAAGGCTCAATGAGATGGTTGTAGTTGTCGACCATACTGAGGTGGTGGGGAACTCGGCCGGTGGAGGCGAGTTTGTAACGTTGGCAGTCTTCGAGGAATTCGCGCGACGAATAGAAGGATCCATGCGAGAAGCTCTTCAACCTCGCATGGAAGGAACGGCGACCTCGCCTCATCGTCCGATCTTGATCGAAGAAGGTGCTCACCCTCAGCGAGCAGGGAAGGAGCATGAAGCGTAGCTGGAGCGACCAAGGAGGTCGCAGTTCTACCCGCCGATCTCGCAAGTAGCAGGCGGAACCCGATTCCGCGAGCAGGAGCAGCAGGCGAGGTACTACGGTACTCGCCAGGATAGCGAGTATGAAGGAGATACTCGCCAAGATGAAGGTCGTCGCCAGATTGGGGGGAGGAGCCCATTCTGTGAGGAGATCGTTGCTGCGCCAGTGCCGGAGGGGTTCAGAGATCCCGCGATGAATTACTACTCGGGGAGGGATGACCCTATCTGACACATCCAGTGATTTAAGGATGTAGCCTCCATCCGAACCATGTCCGACGCCTTCAAGTGTAGGCTGTTCGCCATCTCCTTCCGAGGCAAGGCAAGGAACTGGTTCCACCAGTTGCCGACAGGTTCCATCTACTGCTTCGAGGACTTGTGCCGGGGGCTGACCATGCGGTTCGCCACGGCCAAGAAGCTGAAGGAGGTCACAACCCTTTTTCATTTGGTGCAGGGGGCGAAGGAAACGTTGGGGGACTATATCGATCGCTTCCAGGAGGAGGTGTTGGACATCCAGGAGGTGGATGGTCGCACCTTGCAGCTGGCCCTGACTTTCGGCCTTCGTGAAGGCCTCTTCAAGTTGGAACTCGGTAGGATCCCTCCCTATTCCTACGACAATCTCATCGAGAGGGCCAACCAATTCGTCCAGGGTGAGGCTTCCAACCGCGGCTTCCTAGCCAGGCTCACCCGAGTGACCAGGGAATATGTGGAGGAGGAAGAGAAGAAAACCCCCAAGAGGAGGAGAAAGGAAGAGCCCAGGAGGGCAGAGAAGCGGAAGCCAGAAGGAATGAGCAGGGAAGAGAGAAGGGAAAAAGAGCCCAGGAGGGAGGAGCCAAGAAGAAATGATGAGAGGAGGCTCATCGTAGCCCCAGAGCGTCGGGAGGAGGAGAGGCGCTACCAAGTCCCCGTTAACCGGCCACCCTGGAAGCCGGCCAGAGGACCTCAGCGTCAGGAACGGGGAAGGAGATCCCCGGAGAGAAGACGCTTCGACAGACCGGAGGGACGTCAGGAAAGGAGAAGGGACGAAGCGATGACGGTTGCCCGGCGCGGCAATCGGCAAGGTCGAAAGAACCGGAAGCAGAGGAGGCCGCAGGTAGAGGAGATCCCCCTCTATTGTGACCTCCATCAGGTGGAAGAGCATGGCACGATGGCTTGCTTAGACTTTTGGGAAGCCAGGAGAAGGTTGGCAGCAGGAGAAGTAGGAGGGGAGCAGCGGAGGATTGAAGCCCCTGTCGAGCCGCCGGCAGTTCAAGCCGTCGGCCGAAGGAGGAACGAAGATCGCGTCGACCACGGAGGTCGAGGAGACCTCGTCCAGGGAGGCAGAGGAGTCGGTGTGATTCACGAGGGAGCATGGGTGGGAGCTTCCCGCAAGGGGAGTCTTCATCAGATCTATCGAAGGAGCGTCGCTTCGACCTCGCAGGCACCACCCCCGTTGGAGGAGATCACCTTCTCAGAGGAGGACATGCTGGGGAATGAGAATCCCTTCCATGATGCCCTCGTAATTCAAGCTGCCATGGAGGATTTCACCGTTGATCGAATTCTGATCGATAACGGCAGTTCCGTGAACGTCGTCTTCAAGGAGACGTTCGACGGGCTGGGCGTCGGAGCAGCAAGAGTCCGGGCGCCGGATGGTCCCCTCTTTGGCTTCTCCGGGGAGAAGAAAGAGGTGGAAGGAGGAGTAGATCTCCTTGTAACTCTCGGTGGCACCCCTCTCCAATGTCGTTTCGTCATCGTTGACGCCCCGAGTTGCTACAAGGCCATCTTCGGGAGGCCACTTCTCAACACCTTCAAGGTCGTTCCATCCTCTTATCATCAGTGCCTCAAATACTGCCAGGGGGACGTCCAGGTGAGGATCAGGAGCGATCCAAGAGCCGCCCGCGAGTGCTACCTTAGCTCGGTCAGCACCATCAGCTGGATGGCTGACGCGGAGGAGTTCGAAAGGGTGACGGGAGGCACGGCCCGGCTGGAAGCGTCCGAGGAGGTTGAAGAAATCGAGGTACTCTCCGCAGTAGGAGTACCTGAATTGCTGAAGATCGGAGGATCGCTGAAGGTCAGCGAGAAGATGGAGATGACAACGTGCCTGCAGGAGAACGTCGACATCTTTGCTTGGGAGTGCTGCTGAGATGCCCGGGATCGACCCAGAGGTTGCTTGCCACCACCTCAATCTCGACCCCGCGGTGAAGCCCGTCCGCCAAAAGAAGATGTCAAGTGTCATCATGTTGGCCGGACCTATCCGTGAGGAAGTGAAGAAGCTGCTGGATGCGGGTTTTGTGTCAGAGATCCAGTACCCAGGCTGGGTCTCAAATGTTGTAATGGTTAAAAAAGCTGGGGGTAGCTGGAGGATGTGTGTAGATTTCTTTTTGATGAATAAAAGCTGCCCGAAGGATTGTTATCCCTTGCCTCGAATCGATGCGCTGGTTGATTCAGCCATCAGTTTTTCTGTAATGAGCTTCCTTGATGCGTTTTCAGGATATCATCAGATTCGGATGTATCCTCCTGATTGCCGCGATGTTTCCCTCATCACAGGTGATGGATGCTACAACTACAAGATGATGCCTTTTGGGCTAAAGAATGCAGGAGCAACCTACCAGCGGATGATGAACCTGGTGTTCAAGAAGCAGAAGGGGAAGAACCTGGAGGTATACGTGGACGACCTCTTGATTAAGAGCAAGAGCGTTAGGGAGCATGTGGCTGATCTGATGGAGACCTTCGAAACGCTAAGGAAGTTCAGAATGAGGCTCAATCCGGCAAAGTGCGTGTTCGGGGCTGGAAGAGGGAAGTTTCTGGGACATCTCATCACCCCAGAGGGAGTGAAGCCGAACCCTGACAAGGTTAAGGAAATCTTGGAGATGACCTCGCCGAAGACGATGAAAGAAGTTCAAAGGCTAACAGGAAGGTTGGCGGGTCTTAGCCGCTTTCTGTCAAAGGCAGTGGAGAAGTGCTCTCCATTTTTCAAATCGCTCCGGAAATGCGAGAGCTTCGTTTGGTCCGACGACTGCGAGAAGGCGTTCGATAAGCTGAAGGAGCAGTTGACCCAGACACCTCTCCTTCAGAGCCCGAAGGAAGGCGAAGACCTACTCATCTACTTGGGAGTAGGAGTGGAAGCAGTAAGCTCGGTGCTGGTCCGGGAAGAAGGAAAGAAGCAGCTCCCTGTTTACTATGCTAGTCAGGTCCTCAAGAAGGCGAAGCTAAAGTACCCAATCTTGGAGAAGCTTGCCTTCGCCTTGGTGGTGTCGGCACGAAAGCTTCGGCCTTATTTTCAGGCTCACTCTATCCGGGTCGTGACTGACCATCCCCTCCGAAATATCTTAGAAGGGGTGGAGCATTCAGGAAGGCTGGCGAAATGGTCGGTAGAGCTCAGTGAGTTCGACATTTCCTTCTCGCCCCGGGTGGCGATCAAAGCACAGGCAGTGACAGACTTCTTAGCCGACTTCTCAGTAGAGGCGGAGCCAGGAGAGGAGGCAACTACTCCCATCCCTTGGAAGATGTTCGTGGACGGAGCTTCAGGCAAGAGCTCTGTGGGAGTGGGCATCGTTCTTGTCAGCCCACAGGGAACTAGGATCGAGCAGGCCGTCGAGATCCTCTTCCCCGTTACGAATAACCAGGCAGAGTACGAGGCCATAATAGCGGGCTTGCGTCTCGCAAAGGAGCTGGGCATCCAAGACATCAGGGCCTTCACTGATTCAATGGTGGCCGCGTCGCAGATTCGGGGAGAGTTCGAAGTGCGCGACACCATTCTGCAAAGGTATCTTGTCAAGGTGAAAGGATTGATTGACGAATTTCAATCCTTCTTCGTTGAGCATGTACCGAGAGAGGAGAACTCGACAGCAGATCGTCTGCCCAAGTATGGGCCAAAGGCTGGAGGGATCGTCACTGAATTGTTCCGATCATCCATCGAGGAAGGAGAGATGATGGAGATCGAGCAGCGCCCCTCGTGGATGGATCCGTTCGTAGCGTTTCTATCTACCGGGCAGCTCCCCGCGGAGGATGGGGATCAAAGGAAGTTTCGATACAAGGCGGCGTACTATTTGTTGCAGAATGGGGAGCTATATCGCAAGACCATCTTGGGCCCTCTGGCTAGATGTGTCTCTGAAGACGAAGTACCTCGAGTGTTGGAAGAGATCCACTCGGGAGAGTGCGGAAGCCATTCTGGGACTCGCACTTTGGAGCAAAGGATCTTGAGGCATGACTACTTCTTGCCCACTATCCGCAAGGATGCGAAGGTCTTCTCGAAGAAATGTCAAAAGTGTCAGTTGTTTGCCCCCCTTCAGTTGCAGCCAGCCCAACAACTTCGCTCGATCACCGCCCCTTGGCCGTTCGCTATCTGGGGGATGGATTTGATAGGTCCCTTTCCCTCGGCTAGTGGCCAGAGGAAGTTCGTTCTCGTCATGATCGACTACTTCTCCAAGTGGATCGAGGCCAAAGCTCTGGCCAAGACCACCTCTCAAGTCGTAAAGAACTTCATCTGGGGAGAGATCGTCTGTAGGTTCGGGATCCCTCTCGCCATCGTCACCGACAACGGTCCCTAATTTGCCAGCTTGGAGCTGGAAGATTTTTGCAGGCAACTCGGAACTGATCTTCGGTTTGCGTCAGTACATCATCCAAGGAGCAACGGACAAGTGGAGGCCGCCAACAAGCTGATCATCAACCTGCTGAAGAAAAAAGTCGTGAACCTAAGAGGTAATTGGGCAGAACAGCTCCCCTCAGTGTTGTGGGCTTTGAGAACCACTCCTAGCTCAGCCACGGGGGAAACCCCGTTCAAACTCTCTCATGGGTCCAAAGCGCTCATTCCAGTAGAGTTCGAGGTCAGAAGTCTGAGGGTGATCGCAGCCGAGGACGGAGACGAAGAGTGGCGTCTGGAGAACGAGGAAGCTCAGAAGCTCTCCCTCGACTACATTGAAGAACTCCGAGACTTAGCCTCAGCCCGACAAGAGGAGATCAAGCGTCGAATGGAGAAGCATTTCGATAAACACGTTCGCCTCAAACACTTCCAAGCGGGTGATCTAGTCCTGAAGAAGGTGGACGCGGCAGGAAGATCGACAGCCGTTGGAAAGCTCAACCCAAATTGGAAGGGACCTTTCATCATCCATGAACCACTTGCAACAGGAGGATATCGCCTGCAAAATCACGAAGGGGAGCTATTGGGAAATACCTGGAGCGGCGATGACCTGAAAAGGTTTTATCCCTGAGCAGCAACGTGTACATCCCTCTCCTGTAAATTAATTGTTTATTAATAAATTCCTCACCTCCCTGAAAAGGGAATGACGAGAGATTCTTGCTCCTATCGACAACAACTATCTAAAAAGAAAGAAGGAAAGCAGGTAAAGCCGACCTCCGCGTCGGGTGGGGGAACGGGCCTCCGACTTGATTCTCGTAAGATCCAGAATGGATGATGAGACGGTGCCTCGGTAGTGCGTTCCCCTAAGACCAAGCCTCTGCATTGACGGTCGAGATCAGCTCCCCCCTTGCATGTTGGCCGCGGTTCCCTCCGACCGCATCTCTCATCCGACTGGAGGGATTATCAGGAAGAAGTCGTGACGCCGACCTCCTAGCTCGACGATAGGATGATCGACTTAACCTCTTAAGGGACCCTTGAATAAAGGTGTCGCAAATCCTCAAAGAGTAGAAAGCTTGCGGCATAGCACTTTGTTTCTAATAACCCTGTCCAATCATTTGAGTTAGTGTGTTTAATCCCCTCTGATTGTTGAGTATGTCAGGAGAAAGTTCGTCGAAACAGCATCAACATCACAGTAGGATGGAGACCTCGGGATGGTGTGTCCCACGGGACCTGCCCGACTGTCAGTCCCTACTTGACGTCATCCTTCAGCAAGCGC
This sequence comes from Dactylorhiza incarnata, assembly GCA_033032865.1. Classification (NCBI taxonomy): domain Eukaryota; kingdom Viridiplantae; phylum Streptophyta; class Magnoliopsida; order Asparagales; family Orchidaceae; genus Dactylorhiza; species Dactylorhiza incarnata. Next base: position 5,528,458 of record JAWHQI010000105.1, read on the forward strand.
AATAGGATGGAGGCCTCGGGATGGTGTGTCCCCTTGGACCTCCCCGACTATCATTCCCTATTGGTTAGCATTCAGCATCCAAGTAGGATGGAGACCTCGGGATGGTGTGTCCCACGGGACCTGCCCGACTGTCAGTCCCTACTTGACGTCATCCTTCAGCAAGCGCAATAGGATGGAGGCCTCGGGATGGTGTGTCCTCTTGGACCTCCCCGACTGTCATTCCCTATTGGTTAGCATTCAACATCCAAGTAGGATGGAGGCCTCGGGAAGGTGTGTCCCACGGGACATGCCCGACTGTCAGTCCCTACTTGACGTCATCCTTCAGCAAGCGCAATAAGATGGAGGCCTCGGGAAGGTGTGCCCCACGGGACCTTCCCGACTGTCAGTTCCTACTTGATGTCATCCTTCAGCAACACCAGAGTAAGATGAAGACCTCGGGATGTTGTGTCCCCTAGGACCATCCCAATGGTTATCCTCTACTCTTCTCATCCTAGAGTCCATTATTACTACAAGCATCCTGACAGTCTTTCATCAGGTACAAAAGAGGGCTTTAAGAGCATTTGTCCCCCAGGACCTTCTCCGAAGACCCTCCACGGATTGGCTCCAGCAAAGTTTTCCTTGAAGATGGCGAGTATGCGTATGCGACTATACGTGCAAGTATGCAGGTGCAAGCAAGATATGAAATGCGAGTATGCAAGTGCGAGTAAGGTATGATCGTCGACCGCAACACTCAATCTCGCCCGTACCTATGAGCCTATTGAGCACTCAATCCCGTCGCAAGCCTAGAAGACTACTCGGCACTTAAACAAGAAAACAAGAAGAACAAAAGTCAGGGGAGCACAAAAATTTGTATTTCATCAACTTTTGATAATTACATCTTCAAAAATTATGTACAGCTATCAACAAAAGATCGGCGACTATGCATCATCATCGTCACCGTCCTCACCATCTACGTCGACATCTTCGCCATCATCACCCTCGCCCTCAGAATCGTCATCTTCGGAATCAGTGGATGAGGATGGAAGATCTCGCATAGGAGAGTTGGACTCTTTGGCGAGTAGCGCCGGGATGAGGTCCAACACGGTCAAGTTCATCGCCTCCGGCTTCAGCATACCTTCGGCTTTCAACTTGCTCAGGACGACTTTCCCAGTCGCCCTCATGAACTCCCGGCGGACGTGCGGCATCTCGTCGCCGTGCATCCTTATCTGCTTGCCGACCCTGGAGGGGCCCGCCGCCGAGGGTTGTTGCTCGGCAGGCTGAGTTTCCAACTCGGCGATACAAACTTGGGCGGCCTCCAAGGCCTGCCGAGTATCTTCCAACTCCTTCTCCGGCTGAGATACCTTCTTCGCCATTTCCACCTCGGCGGCCTGTACAGATAAAGAGAGCGGTTAACAAACATCGATCGGCGCAAAAGGCGACTATCCCAGAAACCAGAAATGCGACGAGCGAGTACCTCATGATCTTTCCACTTGGCGGCCTCCAGCCCCAAGGCGATGAGCTTCTTCGCCTGCACTTTCATCACCTGCTCATAATCCAGCAGCCGCCTCGACGCTGCATGGCCGAGCTCGGCAGCTCGCAGGTAGGCTCGTGAGCTCTGGTCAGCTAAATACTCGGCCGAAACCTCTTGCAGGGCCTCGACATCGGCGCGACCATAGAGGGCGAACATCACGTCGAAAGTCTCGCCCGTATCCTCCCAATCCTCCGACCAGGCGGAGAGGTTGGTGCTCAATGTTACTTCATGAGCTCGCTCAGCCCAGGACACCAGAGGGCGACCATAGGCATCCTCGCTTCGAATGCCTTCACCAAAGTGCGGATGGCCGCTGGGCTCGCCAGCCTCCGAAGGATTTGCCTTCGCACTCAGGTCCCTTTTGGCGACCTCTTTCCTTCTCGCAGGCTCGCTGGACTTCGACTTCGCCTTCCGCTTCCTAGAAGGCCCAGCATCATCACCGGCGACCTCCTGCTCATCGCCACACAGCGACGAGTCGATCGGGGTGGAAGCCCCCGCCTTCGGCGCTAGCGGAAGAAGCTCGCTCGGCAAGGAGCGAGTAGCTGCAACAGAACGAAACACAAGGTATTAGTAGTCAGTTGAAGATAAAAAGCGAGTATGTGCAAATACTCGCTCAGAAGACTACCTTCGTCTGCGAACACTTCAGTGAGCTCGTCTACTCGCTTCCTCCAGACGAGGACATCCAGGCGACGACCCCTGAAGCTGTCAAGCAGCTTCTCCCTCGTCTCCTCCAGGTAAGGGGTCAGAAAGGCACTTTCCGCCGACTGGAAGGATGAGGTAAGGATAACTGGAAAGTCGCCACTTATGACGACTAGTCGCTCACCCCAGCGGTGGTTCTTGTTCGCCGTACCGGTCAGCGTGCAGACGTGGCTGCATAAGAAGACAACGCCCTCGCCAGTAGCGTTGAAGTGGAATACTCGCCGGAAGACAGAAAGATCGAAGGTGATCTTCTGTTCTCGCAGGAAGCACAAGAACCCAACGATCATCGCCACCCCGTTAGGGTTGATCTGGGCGGGGACTATTCCAAAGAAGCGAAGGATTTGACAAAACTCCGTCTAAAGGGATAGTCGCAGGCCGACCTCGAAGTGGCGAGTGGGGAACACCAGCTCGGTCGTCGAGAATGAGTTCAGTTGCTCATCCTCGCGGGGGAGCCTGACGACATACCCAGGCGACAAATACTTGGCGCAAAATTCCTTCAAGTCCTGCGGTCGAAGGATCGGTTTCTTGAAGGTAGTCGCCCCGAAGTTCTTGGCGTGATTCGCACGCCGAATAGCCGCCTCGTCAGTCATTCTAGAAGAGGAGAAGGAGCGAGTATCAAATGAGGCGAGAAAGGAGGCAATAGGAGGATACTCGCTAGCAATAACAAGAAGATCGCCAGAAAGCGTAATAAATACGTACCCACTCCCCTATTTATAGTAGTCGGGGATACTTGGCTTGTCGCGTACACCGTCGCGAGTACGAGTATAGGATGGCGAATAGCAAGGAAAGTCGCCAAAAGCCACCGACGCACGTTAAATCATCATAACTCAGCAAGCGGGCGCCTGCACAAAGATACAAGGAAGCTCGCCAACTAGGAGCGACATTCAACCCATACTCGCAAAAAGACCGCAAAAAAGAAGATAGTGAAAATATCAAACATCACATCAATCAAACGAGTGAATAGTAAATGAAGGGCGAGTTTTATCTACTCGCCAATAAAAATTACTCGGATATTATTCAGATTACAAGACACTCGCCAAAGGGCGACCATACAACAAACAAAAGAAGACATCTAACTAGGAGGACCCTGGAGGTTCGCCTGGGCTTCTGGAGGTTGCGGATGTCGCCTGACCCAGCCCATGCTGCGAGCATGCTTGACATGCTCGAAGGCTAGGGTCATCGCATCCACGAGCGGACCCAATGCCAGGCACGCACGGGCACGTGCCCGAGCGTAAAATCGCGGAAATCGCGATATGCCCCCTCCTCGCGTGCGCGCTTGCCCTAATATTCCCATTCAGCGCCCTTCTCGCCGTTCTCGTTCTGGAGACTGGAGACGAGGAGGTCAGGCAGTGAGCAGTTGAGGACGACGAGGAGCCGAGGAGCCGAGGAGCCGAGGAGCCGAGGAGGCCACAAGCCAGGCATCGTAGCCTAGTAGGCTTCTCTTCTTCCCGTAGCTTCTCTTCAATCTTAGGGTTATTGAGGACCCGAACGGCGGGACGGGAAGCGAATACTTACGGTTAGTTCTTATTTGTTTCTTCTTCAATCTTCAGTTATGCATTTTATGTTCAAGATGCTCTGTTTCTACAGTCTAGATTATCGTTCCATCTTCTGATTCCATATAATGAAGGAAATGTGTGCTCATTTCTGCTACCATTTCAGTTCTTCAGTTCCCTGCTAGCCTGCAAGGTAAATTTCTGCAAGGCCTTGCAGAAATCAGAAATTGGCCTTGCAGAAATCAGAAACGCCATTTCTGCAAGACCATTTCTTCAGTGAATGGCCATTTCTACAAGGCCATTTCTTCAGTGAATGGCCATTTCTGCAAGGCCATTTCTTCAGTGAATGGTCATTTCTGCAAGGCCATTTACAGAAATGGCTTGCAGAAATAATTTCAGATTTTTCGAAAATCTGGAATTCTGCAAGGGCAGCAAGGGCAGAAATGGCCATTTCAGATTTTATTTAGTTCTTCAGTTCAGAAATGGCCATTTCTTCGGTTATAGATTTTAGCATTTAGCATTTCTTCAGTGAATGTTAGTATGCATTATAGGTTATAGCATTTAGCATTCAGATTTCTTCAGTGAATGTTAGTATGCATTGTGCCCGTGCGACATCAAAATCCTAGTTCCGCCGGTGATCGCATCCTCGCCCTGACGAAATTGATCTTCAATCCTCGCCAAGCGTCCGACCGAGCCCATGCTCGCGCGCATCCCAATGAGCTCGTCGTGATGAAGCTGCTGACGATGCTCCAACTTAGCGACCCGGCGCTCCAGGTCATTTGCGATTTGCAGGCGAGATTCCACGCTGGTTAGGCGTGTATCGAATTCCTCCAGCCGAGATACTCGCGCCTCCAGCTCGGTCAGTCGACGATGAGGCTCGACGGCCGCTAAGCGCTCAAACCGCGACTCCATGTCAGTCAAGCGGCGATGAGGCTCGCATATCGCCAGGCGCTCTATCTTCGCCTCCAGATCCAAGATAGCGCAAGTAGCCCTCTCTTGGTACTCGCGAGAAGGCAGGCCGACTCCATCAATCAGGGCTCCCACAGGAGTCTGAGCGCGAGCTGAAAAGAAGACGAGAGCAAAAGACTTTAGTAGCGAGTATTAAAGAGTGAATACCGCAAAGCACGCAGATCAGCCGCTAAGTTACCCCGGCGGCGACTATCATTCCTCGGGCCGCGAGGAGGACTGCGAGATTGCCGAGGAGGGGGGCTCCTTCCTCGGTGAGGAGAGGAGCTATGATGACCAACACCTCGTCGGATGGATTGATTCCCACCCGTTTGTTCCCGACCGCGAGAAGCGTCTCCTCGGCCGCGACCATCTACTGGTCGCCCTCCTCCCTTTGGAGCGAAGAAATCCGAAGAAACCCCAGCTCCGCCTCGGCGGGAGGATTCTCCCAGGTTCGTTGGAAGAGCAGCAGAGGTCGAGCGGCGCTGATCGCCCTGAATCTCGGCAGGAGGAGGGAACGGAGGAGGTGGCGGAAGCCCACCCACAGGAAGCTGCTGGTTGCTCGCCAGCTCCGGTTCTTGAGAAGGCGGTGGCGGTGGAGGTGCGCTGCTCGCCAAGGGAGCCCTCTGCTCGCTCGACGGCCTCTTCTCCAAAAGGGAGCTGTGGAGGATCCGAACTGAGCCGCCACGGCGCGACCCCTCCCCAGCTTCAGGCGAGATCATCGGAGATGATCGCAAAGGCGGCACATTCAAAGGCTCCTCCTGAGCATTTGCGATCGACGAATCTGCGAGCATCAGAAAGCGTCAGAACCTCGTTAGCAATGTTGAAATCAGCAAACTAAACCAAAAGATGGCGAGTCAGTAACATCACCTCGCACAGGCGCGACGTCCGGTGGATTCAGGGCCGAGGTCCCCGCCGTACTCGCCCCCGCAGCGACATCTGCAGCAGGAGGATCAGTCACAGGCGAGTCGCCCTCGCGAGAAAGACCTAAGCCGTCAAGCAGTTGCCGACGCTGGTCAACTAAAGGATCAGCGACATCCTCCGAAGCAGTCGTCCTCTTCTTCTTCTCCGATTTCTTCTTCTTCTTATCAAGACGCTTCCTCTTCCTAGAAGCGAGGAAGGCTTCAAGGTCGGCATCAACGCGAGGAGGTAGCAAAGGAGCATCGAACATGCTCACAAGGCCGGCCATTGTAGCAGCAGCTTCCTCGGCATAATTGCGCGACATCTTTTAGCGAGATCGGAAAGTCCGTGCCACCAGAGACCCCTCCCCCTCTATATATAGAGTCCGGGAGCTAACCAGGCGACCGCCGAGTATCTCCTAATACTCGCCCAAAGCAGCTCGTCGAATAGGGATTGGATGATTCTTTCCAAGCAACTGCGTTACTCGCAAAGAGCGGGGATTGTGTACAACCCATATTCTCCGAGGGTAGGACCCACTCAAAGCCACGTAGGCAGAAGTCAAGGTCAAAAGGTCAACACAGAAGTCAACAGTTCGAGACAACAAGACAAAGTCAGCCTTCAGGAGTTCGTCGAACGCAGCCTTCAGAGAGTTCGTCGAGCGCAGGAGCAGAAGAAGGCCTAGGCGAGTAGGGGTGCACTCGTGCAAGTAGTCGGATACTCGCCAAAAGGTGGGCGACCATAGGTGATACTCGCTCATTTGCCCGGGGAGATCGCCTCAATGTCGCTAGTCGCCGGGCAGAGGCTGGGCTATAAAACCCCCTACCCCTTGGTTTTCCTATAAATAGGACCCCAGGGGGTACTTGGATTGGCACCTGAACTTGAGCTTTTGGAACTCCCCTCGTTCAAATTCTCAGACCCGTCGACCTTGGCCGCTACTCCCGGTACTAGCCAAGTCGGTGCCTTCCTCGTACCCTGCTCGGCCATTTTTTGGTTGTGGAGGTGAAGTCTCTCTTGAGCTTCTGGGTACGTGGTGGGACCTCCCTGCCGCAGCACCTGGGGTCCTGTTGTTCTTTTTGCGAGCCCTCTTCGTCGTTGCCAATCAGACCTTCTCGTCGGACTGCTGGGCGAGTAGCCTCCGGCTGCATTGATCCGAATTTTGGAGACAGGAATTTCCAGGCTTCAACAAGTTCGATTTTAGTTTGGGTCTAAACCGACCCAACCAAACCGCTTGCACCCCTAATTCAATCATATATTTTTCGTGCAATATGAGTCGTTAGCTGTAAGATGGAACCCTTGGGGTAGAGATTCATAGAGAATTCATAGAGTTGGATAAATGCTTAAGATTCCAATCATCTATATGTAGTTATATATCCTCGTTGAATACACGAGAGAATCCTAGTGAGATTTCTTGGGAGAGAATTTTTATAGAGAAAATCTTTGAATGAGAGAATCCTATTAGTATTTAAACCTTGAGAGAGAAAATTATTTTATACTAATTTATTTTAGTTAGCAGATCCATGAATTACTATGATGGAAATCATTAGTCCATCCAAACAATAGAAATATATAATTTTAAGGGTTAATTACCGGGACCTCCCCTGCAAGTTTGCATAATTATAGGGACCTCCCCTCCATCTTCGGATATTACATCGACCTCCCCTCCGAGTTTACCAAGTTAACAATTACCCCCTTCCGTGAAATAAATCGGATGGAAAGTCCGTTTTTCAGCAAATAAATGTTTTTGTTCCTATTTTACCCTTTGTAATGAGTTGATAGTGCAAGGGGTGTAGTTGTAATGTTTTAAAAGTCGGAGGGATGATTTTGTAATTTTTTTAACTTTCTTAATGCAATTTTTAACATGATCCGTGATAATATAATTACTTGTAATTTATTAATTTTCCTTTTATAGACCCAAACATATGTTAATAAAAAATGCAAGTGTATTTAGTCCTACGTTTTCTAATTAGGACCATCCATATAGAGTGTAAGCAACATAAGTCATACAAATTCATACAATTCGCAAAATTGCTTTAAAACATAAATTTAAACAGAAATTGTCAATTTCCAAACAGAAGTAAACATAAGTCATACAAATTCATACAATTCGCTTACAAACAGAAGTCCATGAGTAGAGATAATTGTTGGAAAGCGTGGAAAATAGATTACACTTCTAAAAATCATTTTGGCATAAGCAGGAAGTTTCGAAAATGCTTCACCATGATTACCTTCAATAAACTCTAAAGCCTTCTTCTTAGCTCTATACATATACTCTGGATCAACTCCATGTTGTTGGAGAACATGTCTCATTCCTTTAGGTTTTATTTCAGGGTTTCCTTTAACATAATCAAATAACTTATCCGCCATCCATTCAGAACTTGCCTCTTTGGTTTTATCGACCCTAATACAACTATGATTTGAACAGTAGGATTTAATTTGAAATGAAGTTTCATCAGGCATTGGAGAAGCATGCACTCGCCACTTGCAACCGGTGGCAGCACACCTAACCGTTACCCTTGATTTCTCATTTTTAATCCTACGAACCTTGCAACCTTCTCTTATAGCATACTCTGTAATGACCTTCCTGAATACATCCACATTTGCAAATGCCATGCCTTTTTGAAACGTTATAGCTTCATTTGGAGTTTCTGGCATGTTAAATTCAATCAAATTTGAACATTTCACCATTCTAGCAACTCCGTCGTTCGAGTAATTGTTAATCTCTACGTCAGATGAATCAAAATCTGATTCTGACAATAGTGAGTAAAAAAGACCACTAGCTCCACTATCATTTTCTGAATCCATCCCTGGGATCATGAAGCAAATATGGGTCGGTGCCTAAACAGGAGAAAAAATGAAATCTGGAGAAAAAAGAAACAACAATGGCGGAAACCTAGCCTAATCAGGACTTGAAAAATACCTGCACGGTCTCTCTCACGCCGTTGGAGGTCGGCAGTGGCGGAAACCTAGCCAAAGTCGATCGTCGGCCGGAAGCAGCGTCGGGGGGAAGTAGCGTCGGGGGGGAAGTAGTGTCGCCAAACCCTAACCCTGCAAACGACCGAACAACTCGGGAAATGAAAAAAAGATATAAAAAGAGATCCTGGACCACCGTGGGTATTTTGGAAATTTCTCAAATTCCATCCAATTTATTTCACGGAAGGGGGTAATTGTTAACTTGGTAAACTCGGAGGGGAGGTCGATGTAATATCCGAAGATGGAGGGGAGGTCCCTGTAATTATGCAAACTTGCAGGGGAGGTCCCGGTAATTAACCCTATATCCCTAATTTTAATTATGCATATACAATCTATCTTATGTCCGAACATCTATAAATTGAAATCCAACACTGGTGCTTATACCAAGGTGTAATTTGATCGGAGCCTGTGCTAAAAAAATGTTTCTTTTGGTTTCAGATGAGTATGTTATTTGCAATGGCTGCAAGAGCGCAGATACTATCCTCTCGAAAGAGAACAGGCTCTTCTTCCTCCGCTGTGAGCAGGTAACTTCCCATCCTCTACCATTTATTCACTCGTTCGATCCAGGCATTCCAAATTGGATCGGATGGTTGCCATTCTTCTGCCGCAGTTTGAGTCGGCTTTGTTAATGATATTCGATGTGCTTGTTACGACCTTATTTCACAAATTTGTTTTGGTCGCAGTGTGGATCTTCGCGATCTGTGGCACCGATCAAGGCTGGCTTTGTTGCACGTGTTGGACGTCGCAAGGCTGGGGCTTAATGCTGGTGAAATGCCATCCTTTTGTTATCATCCCCATGAATCAGAATTGGGACGCTGGGTTTTAAATTCCTTTTTTGTAGTTTTGTTGTGAGGGCAGTTCAGGAAGCTGCATGGACTTGGTTTGCATTTTGGTTATGATATACAATTAGTTACTATAAACCTTGGTTTTGTTATTTTGGTATCATGATTATTTTGAAGAGATTTTGGGAATAGCATGCGGATTATTTTGATTATTGATACTAGCGTCGGTGGCATGCTGGTATTTGATTGACTGCAGTATCTCATCGGAGCTAAGATGTGCTCGCTTTGAGATGTGTGCGGACATCCACGCAAGCCGTTGGATGCCTGCACTTTACCGTGAAGTGCAGGGGTGCACTTTACTCCCCCCGGATCAGTGTAAGCGACACGTTTGATGGTCTCATGATTTGAAAATATATTTATTCACTTTTTTTTTTATAATTTCTACTTTATTTATTTCATATTATTGTATTGATTAACCTATTTGAAATTCTCATATTGAGAAATAAAGAGACCTCTTGTCCTCTCTTATTTGAACTTTCTTCTACAATGCCTATTAGATATTCTTAGATCTCTTTAGTTGACATTCTATCACTTTGTGGTAGAAATTGGAATGTCCATGACCTTATCATCACAAAATCTAGCCTTCTTATCTCCTTCACTTTATTCAGCTTTTGGCTGTAGCATAGTTTTTCATTGATGTTCAGCTTTGTTGAAATATATGGACCTGTAAGCACACAATCAAATATGTTTTCCATCAATAGATTTCATATATATTTTTATTCTAGATTTTTATGCATTTATTTAGATTGCACATTGGAAGTGGTGTAATCTCTAATCGGTGTAGAACTCATGACTGTTTAAGATTTTTTAAGAATTAATTCTCTTTTATTATGATCTTGATTAATTAAGGCATTAACTCTTTTTTGATTAATCTAGTTTTGGTACCAATTAAAAGCGCATAATGATAATTGAGAATTACTTTAGAGGGAGGGTGAATAGAAGTTTAAAATCTTAATACGATCAATTATAGTGCATGCCATATATTAAATCACTTGTATGACTCCACTAAACAATGTTGAGTCTTTTGATAAGAAGACTCTTAGAATCACCATTAAATTTTTTGAAAAAGAAATTCTCAGAATCATTTATAGATAGATTCTTAAATTCTATCACTAAATCCTTTACAAATGGATTCCTAAAACTCTATTTCTGAATCTTTTAAAGAGGGATTTTCAAATTCTATCACTGAATTATTTAAAGAGGGGTTCTTAAAACTCTTTGAACTGGATGGATGAAGCAGGTGGTTTATCTTTGATCGACTGTTTTTTTATGAGAGGAAGAAGACGGAACATCAATCAATAAATTCTTTTCTTGTGGCTTGTAGCAAATAAAACTTTTTAGATCAAGAGGGAAGAAGAACATGATTCAGAGAGAAGATGAGTCTTTCTTGAAATCGTGAGAGAGAAGAGAAGAAGTCTATTGTCTTTTTTTTTTCAATTTCCTGATTGATCAACAAGTTCTCGGTTTGAATCATCAGTATATATAGGAAATCATCTGATTCAATACTTTCTTTTCCTCTTTGATTTGATATAATCTCTTTCTTTATATGGAGCACCAATGAGTAGATTTGAACTGCAATCATGACATCATTCTGCTCACTGCCTTGACTACCATATTTGGAGAATTCGTTGTAAGCTTAGAGAAACATTGATTACTTCTCGACATACATCGATTTCTAAGTATATAAGAAATTGTCACAAGCTGAATTCTCATATACTTAACTTCAAATTTAAGCTTTTAGAGAACTCGACGTAAGTTGCCTTTGTATGGGGATTTTTTCGACGTAAGTTGCCTTTGTATGGGGCTTTTTACTTCAAATTTGAATGGGGCTTTTTTTCGACGTGCTTCCTTTGTCTTTTCAGCCTTCAATTCTGACAGCTTTTCTTGCTTACATATTTACATTTATAACATTTCTATCCCTTTCATATGACATTTCAAAATCAATTATTTAATCTGATATATCAAATCAAGAGGTTTTTTCCAACAATTGCGAACCACCTGAGCATGGGATGATGACCCTGACATGATTGCATTAGATTACTCGATTTTGATTTTGAGTTCGACATTTTGAGTGAAGACGAATCATGGTTGGTGGCCTGATTCGATGATATGTTGATTCATGTTGCATGTTGGAATGTCAGTTAGCTATCAGAAGTGACATCGTAAGTTGCTTGTGATCTGGATTAAAATATTTAAATATGGTGCTTTGAATTAGGGTCTTCATATGATGTCGCCGTATTTACGGCCAGTGACTTTACATGATGCCGCTCACTTTGGGTTAGGCTCCTTGTTCAGGACTTTGAGCTAGGGACTTTATATGATGTCGCCATATTTATGGCCAGCTACTTTATATGTCGCTCACCATCTTTGAAGACGCATCGTCTAGGGACTTTATGTGTAATGATGTCGATAGGGCGAGGGACACACTGTCCCCGTTCATGAATTGAATAATTAAAGGACTTTATGTGTAATGTCGCTGATAGGGCAAGAGTATTTACACTAATTGTCGTCGTACAAGGATTGAATAACTAAAGAGGGTATCGATCGTTGGGTCTATATTGAGATGAATTACCTCTGTGTCCATTATCAATTATGAATTGTACATATCTTGTGTGTTATGTGATTGTTGGTATGTTATATTCATACACATGAATAACGTGTCATGGTGGATCCATGAGTGATACCCGGTTGCATACATAATTGCATTGTAGGCCCATTTCTATTGATGCTCAACATAGAGAATATGTGATTGGGGAACCATGATAAAAATCTATGTGCACATCTCCCTATAGCTTAGATTTACTTTATTTATGTGATTCTTTGTTGTGACTCTGTGATTTGCAAGAAGTTTTTGATTCTCTACTCACCCCTCCCCTCATAACTATTAGTTGTGCTTTCTTTTTCGAAGTGATCCATCCTTGTATTTTATTTTGTATACTCATGTTAGCCCGATGATATCTTTATTTTCTGGTTATTCTGTGAGCTACTTGGTGTTGCTTATATGAATCATTTCCATTTTTTTCCATTATAGGCTTTGTTAGCTTCTTTGAAGTTTTCTAATTCTTATAAGAAGAATGCAAGATTTTAGTGATCCTAAATATCAGTAATGGACCTATACTTATGTGAATATATATGATGAAACATCTGAGCAAGTGGAGAGTTTCCATAACAATCCTCAATAGGAATGGATGAATGGGAGTCATCGGCGTCTTTATTAATGGCGTGATTGCATTACTGATAGAGAAAAAGTCACAAGAGAAAAGAAGAAGACACAAAGGTGAAAGAAAATAACTAAAGATATATTATTCTTTTTTGGATTTCAAACTCAATGTTACATTTTCTATTTATTCTCTCAATGGAGTATTCTGGATTCAAGTATTAATTCACTCTCTTAACTCCAAACTATTACCTTAATTGAATGCTAATGTTTTGCCAATCATTTTAATGCTAAAATCTTGAATTATTTTTGTAAAGCGGGCTCACTATTATTGATACAAACATAATGAAATGGGTTTTCATTTTGTTATTGAATCGTCACAATGCCAACTATTCGTTGAATCCATATCATATTGCAGATATTCTAACCAAATTAACCCCAAGATTAAAAGTCTCAAAGCTCCAACTTGATTGGGAATTATCAACATTGATTCTTTTCCAATCAAATCTCTATTCAGTGACAAATGTAAAATTCGTCACAATATGCATGTCATTTGTTGAAACCTGCAACAGGCCTCTTGAGTTCGGACTCACTGGGGGTGCAGCCGATGCTTACTTCTCCCTCACTAGACTCTCTTGACGGTGGATGCGAGAATAAGAAAAGACCCAAGGCTGAAGCGAGGAGGTCCCGCCACACACCCGGAAGATCTTAGAGAGCTTCCCCTCCCAAACCAGAGCTCAACCGGGCACCTTGGAGGGCACTAGCAGCCGACCAAAAACTAGCCTGGAGGAGAGGATTCTCTAAAATCGAATCTCCTCCAAGGTGCCCTTAAGGGTCTATTTATAGTTTTCCTAGGCTGGTCTGTAAATAGCCTGAACCCGCCTTTTAATTTTACTAATCGCACCCCAAATTGGTCTGCTAATAGCCTAACTCCGTTGTTCTGAAGGGCTATTTGCAGCCCACCAGGGATATTATGGTCTTTTTTCCCCTCAAAACCTTTGGGGCGAATGGTCCGTGAGGGCACCACTCGCCGATCTCCCGCTCAGCTGGGCGAGTGCCCATGCTACTGAGCGAGTGGTCCGTGAGGGCACCACTCGCCGAATTTCTTCTTCCTGCATCGAGTGGTCCGTGAGGGCACCACTAGCCTGGGCGAATGATCCGGCTGACCCAGGTCTCGCCAGTTGGCTCGAGGGACCCACTCGGCGAATACGGGTTGTACATCATTAGTGACCAATTTATCTGTCACAAATTTTTCGTCACTAAATGTCAGTTTTTGTTAGCGATTAACATAGATTTTTACAATCACAACTATTGATTTCTAAAGAATTATAGAATCCCACTTGTAACTAATCTCTTAGATTTTTGAATATTCATGCAATCATAATTGTAATCTATAAATACTCAGTATTAGAATACCAAAAAAAATCAATAAAAAGTTGCCTTCGTTACTACCTTTGACAATACATTACCTTGTTTTTGTACAAACAACATCATAGTGCGCTATGACAACCTTAAAAGTGAATATTGGGCATGGAGATAATTCTACAGAGGCATGACACCATAAAAACATATACACATACATTACACCCACTTGTTAACAATCCATGCAAATAGTAATGCATCAAGGTTCATCATGCTAATCAAGCAAAGCAACCATAAAGTTCTTATTCCCACAACTCCAATGGCTCATCCATGAAGACTTGGAATTGTGAAGGTCTTAATCTTCTTCGACTGTTGAGAGATAATGTTTGATGTTGATGGATACTTTGTGAGCACCACTGCATACCCATCATCCATGTTATCAACTCCTTCTGGGAACAACTGCCATAGAAGGGATCCTGCCGCACTCCCTCCTCTCATTGCGGAATTCATAATGTTTCTATAGACAATATTGAAGAACACATCTCTAAAATTTACACTGAAGTTATTGTCTTTCCCCGACACGCCGAACTCTGTGAACACCACAGGCATTCTGAGCATTTTATCTGCATCATCAATGTGACTCTGCATCCAAGATCCCACAAATTGGAGGTATGTGTTGGAAACAACATTCGATATCCTGTGCGCATACAAAAACACCCAAGTTATGCAATTAGAAAGCATAAGTTTTATTTATTTATTAACACTATCTTTATATAGTGTTAATATTCAGCCCAAGAGTTTAAGCTTACAGGAGATTAGGGCAAACTATATACATAGCTAAAATCATGCTTTCACATGTATCTAACACTTTTGGTAGCTCACCATGTATCCGGGTAAATGTGGACGGTTGCAAAATCGATTCCCATGGCTCGATGGTTCCTGATGAAGTCGGTGCCGACTTGGGCTGCAAAGGTGTTAGGGTTGAACTGCTGACGGTTGGGAGTCGAGGGGCCATAGAATCCCTCGATTCCGACCTCGACAAGGTGGTTCGAGTCAATGGACTTCACATGGGCTGCCATTTCTTCTATCCAAGCCTGCAAAAAGATGTTCCGATGTTTGAAATCTAGTGGAAGGGAAACAATTTTAATTATACATAGGAAATAGCTGAAGGATTTTACTTGTAGGGTGTTGCCTGAAGGATCCGTAGGGCACCGAGCCTCGTTCATTAGTTCCCATGCGAAAATTGTTGGGTCGTTTTTGTACGCGATATTTGTGAAGGTATTGACTCTATTCAGAATGGTCTGATAACAAAATAGAAATTGCTCAAAAATGTAATAATCACAATACATTTATGATGTTATTCAAGCTAAGATAAAGATAACAAGGCTTAAATATTTTCATATCCCTTTTTATTTATTATATATATATATAACTAGGTACCCCCAGTGCTTACACTAATATAAGAAAAAATATCAAAATTTATTTCTAATATAAATTAATAATATAAATGAAATATTTTATTGTTAATTTGAGCCTAATTAAATTTAGTAAGGCTACAACCCCTTTCTATCTTGCAAGGAATTTTTAGTAAGGAATATTTTACTTTATTATAGATTTCCTTTCTAATATTTAGGCCACTTTTTTATATATTTATTATATATGAGAAATTTAAAATATTCTTCCAAAATGTTGTCAATTTTCATTTATTTTAACTGATTCTCTTTAATCTGATCAATCTATACTATTACAAAAAACTTCTTTTAAAAACTTAAAGTATCAAATATATTTAAAAAATAATAATAATATATAAAACAAGGTACCGCCGCGGTTGATCATCTGTGCGTCCATTCAACTGTCGTAACCCCCGCGGGATAGTTTTGTAGTCGAATATTTTGCTTATGATGATTATCATCATCAAATAATTTGCAAGGGGACACTTGATACTAATTACTGTATATAAGATAATAAATTGGAGCAAGAGAATTTTCTGTACGCGTAACGTTTGATGGGATGGTGCGAGAGAGTATTTTTAGTTGAAATTACGACTGTAACTGTATTCATAGTTATATTTACAGTCGTAAAAACATATGTAATTTACTACTGTAACTGTATTAAAAAAAATTACTTTTTAATACATGTATTTTCACATCATAAAATTAAATTAATTAATATTCTGTGATTTATTTGTTAAAAAGAACTATATTTTAAGCTAAAAATATAATAAATAGAAACATTACACCTACAATTTTTTCCCAATTGAAGCAGATTTCTCTTTCAAGCCGCTCATTAATTAGATAATACGAATTTTTTAATAAAATCATTTTCGCAAAGCAGATATCATATTATAAATTAAATATACAGGATATTCCTTGCGTGCAAATAACGTGCCGCCCCTCCTAATTTTAGATAAAGACGAGTTTTCATTCAATATGGATTATTCTGTAGCCTTATTTATATAATAATGTTTAAGTACTTATATTAATAATCTCCGATTACTGTAAATGCCAAAATAATTAATTATTCGGATAAACTTGACCCGGGTCTAACCCAACCTAAATAGGCCTGGATGAGCCCGGCTTGAATTTATCTAGCTAAATAATCCAGCCTGAACCGGCCGGGTTAAAGAAAAAATTTATTAAATAAAAATATGATGTCATGGAAAATAGTAAAGAGTGCTTACATTGACATGAGCTTTGTAGTAGCCTTTGAGAGTTGGATGAGTGAAGAAGTCATCATCAGAAGTCAGATTCATTAATCCTGCTGCTTCTTTTCCCCACTTCACATACTCAGCCTTCCCACCAAAATCTTTCCAATTATTTATTAATGACAGTATTAACCTAATACTATACTTCCTTGCCTCACTCACCACAAAATCCAGTCCCTGAATAAATCATTAAAATTAATTTCAGCTAAATCTTTATTTCATAATTATATATATATATACACACACAAATAATTACTAGAACTTTTCTTGGAAGATAGCATAATTACAAATAGCACCGTATTATTATTGAAATTACAAAAACCTCCCCAGAATGTTATAAAACATAACATTTATCTCCCCTGAAGTTTATATTTCACAACATCCATGCACACACTACTTCTCCTGAAAAAGTACTTTAAATGGGGGTATTTTTGTGCATGAATGTTATGCTTAGTAACATTGATGCATGGGAGGTTTTTGAAATTTCAATAATAAGAGGGATGCAATTTGTAATTTTGCAAACTTAGAAGGGAGCTTCCGCTAAATGACCCTATATATGCATGTAAGTGTGTGTATGTATATATGTTTGTGTATATTTGACGTTCACACGTGTGTATGTATATATGTTTGTGTACCATATTAAAACATAAGAATTCAATCTATATCTAAATAGTTATAGGTGAAGGCACGAGTATTGAATTTGCGACTATGGCTCCATTTGACAGGGCTTATTTGCTCCGGTGAGTTTGACAAAAACACCACCATCATACATATATAGAATGTATGTTTGGCATGATAGTGGTTATGACCGCCACCAAGAAAAAAAACTAGTTTTAAACATAAAAGTGGATGAATTTCCTTCGGTGGGGCCTGGCGTTCACTAACGATGGTTTATAACAACCGCGTTCACGACCACCACCGCCTCGCCAAACAGAGCGTATATCTATAACGCAAACATTGGCGAATAGAGTATTTGGTCTCTAACGGGGACATGGATTTCTTTCTTTAAATTTGTGACATCTGAATGGAACATCGAGGTTGATCTGCTGCGAAATCATATTAGAGATGGATAGTTAAATTTAAAACATTTAGGAAATTTGTGTGTAGCCTTAGGCATTTAATATACATTGGCCCCCCTCACCTATAATCAATTTTCTTAGGTGGGATGCATAGTATCTAACAATTAAATTTATTTATTTTATTCCAAGAAATAGGAATTAATTAATATGGATGGAATATATCCATCCATGCATAATAAAGTATGATTAAAGGAAGAATATATATACAATGAATATATATATCCATCCAATGCATGCATACTAAGATATATATATATACTAATATATATATATATATATACTAATATATAAGGCGTTTTCGATGGCTACAGTAGCCAGCCCGTTCGTCCGTTCACGCATGTGTACAGTGTCAGCGGTAAAATTGAAACTTGTCAAACAGTAGAAGCGACAGGAGAAAAAAAAGTGAGTGAGAGAGAGAGAGAGAGTGGAGAGGGAGGGGCCAGGGGGCCGCCGGAGCGGAAGGGGAGAGGGGGGAGAGAGAGAGAGGGAGGGAGATATATAAAGATAGAGAGAGAAAGAAAAAGAGAGGAGAGAGGGAGGGGGCACCGGAGCCGGAGGGGAGAGAGGGGGGAGAGAGAGAGCGGGAAGGACAGAGGGAGAGGGAGGGAGAGATATAGAGAGAGAGAGAGAGGGAGGGGGGCTGCCGGAGCGGGAGGGGAGAGAGGGGGAGAGAGAGAGAGGGTTATTCTAAACTTTTTTTATAAAGTTATATATATATATTTAATAAATTAAATATTAATTAAATGACATGTTTTAATTAAATATATATACGAGCATTTTTGCACGGCGCTACGCCCGTGCTCGATGCTCTCCGCGCGACAGTACCCTCGCCTCGGCTGTGTCTCGGCGCGACGGTGCTCCTGCAGCTCGCAAACCCCACACGCTATTGCAGTCGGGGTATTGTCGCGCGCGTGGGTTTGCGAGGTGCAGGGGCGTCGTCGCGCCGGGACACTGCCGAGGCGAGGGTACTGTCGCGCGGAGAGCATCGAGCACGGGCGTAGCGCCGTGCGAAGATGCTCTTATATATATATCTCTAAGTCCTATATAGAAGAAGTTTCCTTTGGTGCAACATTCAAAATTGTCAAATATATCCTTATTCTTTTACACTATATCCCTATAATAAAAATAATGATGGAAATTCATAAAATCTAAAAACTTTTTAGTAGACCGCATACACCTACTATGATAGATAATCATTAGAACTTATAAAACTATTTTAAAATGATTTTTGTTAAAATATAAATGTTTTTGAAAAAAATAATTATAAAATATTAATTAAAATTTTTGTGCGATCATTTTGAGTACTCATATGTATATGCTGTGGGCGCAAGTGCGGGCGAAGCCCTCCGTTGCCGACCGGGTACTATCGCACCTGGCAGTAGGGGCGGAGCCCCGCTCATATGCAGAAGCAACCTGCTAAGAATCAGCAAGCACGGGCGAAGCACGTGCAGAGCTGCTCGCATATATATATATATATATATATATATATATATATATATATATAGATATATAGATAGATATATAGATAAAGATATAGATATATATATAGATATATATAGATATATAGATATAGATATAGACATAGATATATAGATATATAAATTATACCACCTTGAATACATTTTCATCATAGACACCAGGAGATTGCTGCAATGCCCTCCACCCGCCATCGTTGAACGCCCAAGTTCGACCGACGGTGAGGCCGACTACCGATGCATACTGGAATGTCTCGCTAACCTTCGCTCGCGTCGAAGCATCAGCGGCGAGAATCATGAGCCAGTAAGTATTGAACCCATTCAGATAGAATGGCTGTCCTCCCAACGCAAACTGGTTTCCCTTCCTTACAACCATTGCAGACCCCACTGCTTCCAACTCACCCCTCCTACAAATTAACAATATGATAAAGAATAATTAATGATAGGAAATTAAGCAATATATATATATAAAGGAAGTGAACCTATATATACTATACCCATGATTATGTACTATTTTTGAAGTTGTTGTAGTTAATGAAGCTACTAAAATAGTAAGCAGAAAGCATAAATTTCGAAGTAATGAAGGGGGAGTGTAGATCATTTTCTTCATTGTGGATGACTTGGTTCTGGACATTGAGCTACTATATCTGTCTCTCTATATATAGGAGCTAGCTAGCCTAGCTAGCTAGTGTTGTATGATAAGAGGGAGAGAGTAATAAGGGTCGTGGCTTGGAAGCAATTGAGAGAATGCTTGTGACCTCTCTCTTTCTCTCTCTTCCTCTCTCTCTCTCATCCTCTCTCTCTCTCTCTCTCTCTCTCTCTCTCTCTCTTCCTCACTCTCTCTCTGACACGCTCATGAATGATCACGATCAAATCACCTAATAAGGATTTAAATTTGAAAGAGCGAAGTGTGAGGAGATTTTCATGCATCACTCCAAAAGAAAGGTTCCGTAATTGATTTGTCGTTAAAAGAGGATAAGGATGATATTTAGTTGACGTTTGAGATAATCTTTAAATTGGAAATATATATAGAGAATATGGGATCATCAAAATAATAATTACAATTATTAATTATCAGTGTTTCTTAACTAGGACTATTAAAACTTCAGGAGCCCTTCTAGCTATTTTAATCTCTCCGTTCTAATAAACTTGGTGAGATTGCATAAAAAAATACAAAAATATAAGTATCATGTTTCTTAGCCAGAACTATTGTACAACTGTATTTACAACCGAAGATAAATTCAATATACAGTTGTATACGATGTTATAACTGTAGTTTAGCAAGAAAATACTGCCCCGCAGGATCTCCATCGCTACAAGAAAAACCCTTATTAGCTAGAAGAAGAATCATTTGCTAAATCATAAAATTTGTTTCTAATTTATATCAGCAAGAGATTTAGCAACCAAATTTTTTCCTTTCTAATTTGAGTCTAGCTAAATTCAATAAGATGTTTTTCCATGCTGTTTTGTAAGAAAATTTTAGCAAAACATTTTATCCTTGTTAAATTAGCAAGAATTCAATTTTTGTTGCTAAAAATTATGTTAAAAAATTATACTAGTTACGAAGATTGCTGGATTCGAACCCCCTACCTATCATATATATTCAACAAAGCTTACAAACTAACCTAACTTTACTTATTTGCTTTGTTGTGGCAATATTTTATATATATCTAAATATTTAATTAATTTATAATATTATATAAAGAACTATATTTATATAAAGTATTTAATTATTTCATTAAATACATATAATCTATGCTAATTTAAAATATATATAGTTTTTGAAACTATTTACAAAATTATATAAAAAATTAAATATATATAATGATTATTTCGTTGTATACTAATAAACTATGCTAATTTATTAACATGTATAAATATATAAATAATTTTTAAAATTATATATATTGTTGAAGCCACAAAAATCCTAGCTTCAAAATTCGGATCAATGCAGCCGGAGGCTACATCGCCCAGCGATCCAACTAGATGGCTTGACTGACGACGATGAAGGAACTAGAACGGGAACAACAGAACCCCAGACGCTGCGGCAGGGAGGTCCCACCACGTACCCGAAAGCTCAGAAGAGACTTCCCCTCCACAACCAATGATGTCCGAGCAGGGTACGAGGAAGGCACCGACTTGGTATCAAGAGTAACAACCAAGGATGACGGGTCCAATAATTTGAAAGTTGGGTTCCGAAAGCTCAAGTTCAAGTGTCAATCCAAGTACCCCTGTGATCCTATTTATAGGAAAACCAAAGGGGAGGGGGGACTATTTATAACTCTAACCCTGCCCTGCGACTACGCGACATTGAGGGGATCTCGCCTGGCTTCGGCGAGAATCCACTATGTTCGCCCACCTGGCGAGCATGAGGGGCAGCTCGCACATGCTCGCCTATACTCGCGAGAGGGACATAAATAAATAAAAAAAGTTATGTTTTTTCTAAGAAAAAGAACAAATATTTAGGATCGATGTAAATATCTCCATCAATATTTTACAACGAAAAAATTTGTTGCTAATTTTGTATAGGTAAGTAGAAAATCATTCACTTAGCTAAATTTGATGCTAATTAGTAATAAATTATCTTTACTTTCTAATTTCATTTGCTAATTAGTAAGAAAATCATTCACTTAGAAATTTGATGCTAATTAGTAAGAATCCGAACAGAATAGGCTCGGTTTTTACACACTCAAAATCGAAACTGAATCGAAATGGATCGGTTCGGTTCGGTTTGATTCGGTTTTTTAACATCGGTTCGGTTTTTCGGTAAACCTAAAACATATTATTCTTCAAAATAATTTTTAATGTTTGCCCAAAATCTTTTCTAATAGTAAATCTAGAAAGTAGTTTATCAACATTGAAGGGAAACAAAAAAAGCAATAATATTTAGATTAACTAGTACAATTAATACAATAAGTTCAAGTATTAGTTTAAAATAAAAATCAATAAGTACACCATATTTAATTTACTCGTTCTTTCGGGTTCAACTTCAAACTCAATGCTCACAACCTCATGCTTTCATCCGACGGGACAAACTCCAAGTCCAAACTTATAATCGGTTCGGTTTTCTCGGTTTACCGACCCCATAAACCGAAACAGAACCGAATAGGCTCGGTTTTCAGCCCCCCTAAACCGAAACCGAACCGAACCGATCGGTTCGGTCCAAATTCGGTTCGGTTTGGGTCGGTTCGGGTCGGTTTAGTCGGTTTATTCGGAAGTCTCCATCCCCATTCACAAAACTCAACTCCAAGAAAATTGGGCTCTCAGTATGAAGATGAATCAATTGGGCTCTCAGTATAAAGCAGTAATCAAGAGAGCGGTCTAAGAATAGAAAGCCTACCACAATAATTTAGCTAACAAGCATCCTACTATACCACTCAACCATCTACAGGAGAAATTCCCGAGTCATCGTCTACAAGGGTATAATCTGACCCTTGAGTCAAGGGTGATATTCTCCAACCCCAATCAATATGCTACGAGAGGGAAGTTATTCCCACTTTTCCAGCCCACAACTACAAGAGATGAACACCTCTCTTGAGTCCATAATTTTCAAGTTCTATATTTATGCTACTTGCGGGCTATCGTCGACGTAACTAATACCTCCCGGCGGTAGCTCCCAGGAGTCTCCCAAATATGATTTGTCTGTGTCACCACAAATGACCTTAGGTTCACAAATGCATCCTAAGGTTTCACAGCATGCGCACCATGCCTGGGAGCTCTCTCTTCAAAATTCCTGGGGCTATCGCCAACGGTAACTATTATCGTCCTGTGATAGCTCCAGGAATCCATAAAACAACCCCATTTTTAGCCTTTTCTAGGCTTCTCATTTTTATCTCCAGGAGATATTGAGCTCGGTGCTCGGGCGAGGCGGGGACGCAGGGGCGGATCCAGGAATTTTTACTAGGAGGGGCCCAATAAAAAGGTGAAGCTAATTTTTTTAATATAATGTATTAAATATAAAATCAAAGCGGGTTGGTTGAAGTGGAGAGGCGCGCCAGGGATCTTATGTGATCGTAAAGTATCATTAAAACTTAAAGACAATTTTTACCGTACTGCAATTAGACCAGCGATGCTCTATGGTTCCGAGTGTTGGGCAGTGAATTGTGTACATGAGCAAAAAATGGGAGTTGCGGAGATGAGAATGCTTAGGAGTATGTGTGGACACACGAGACTGGTTAAAATTTAGAATGAATGTATCAGGGATATGACAGGAGTAGCACCAATTGCAGAGAAGATGCGAGAAGCTCGACTAAGATGGTAGAAGTTCGACAAAGGATCCATATAGCCGACCCCACAATAGTGGGATAAAGGCTTGAGTGTTGTTGTTGTTGTTGTTGTTTGTAATGTATTAAATATAAAAATACATTGTTGATAAAAAAAACCCTCTATTTTTAATAAACAAAAATGAGACAAACAATCATATTGATGTTATTTCAATATACAAATTACAATTACATTTTTGATAAAAAACCCCTTTATTTTTGATAATATGTTGTTGTTTTCCCTTGACAAATGTGTCGTTTACCAAATGGATGTTTTCGTCGATGACGATAAGGATCGTGGAGGCGCAGGAGATGGCAGATGCAGGGAACGGACACGTCGGCTATGCTGGGAGGCGTCAGCGTTCTTGCTGTAGACGATGCAAATATTTTTGTGCTCATCTACTGGCGTAGAGGTCGCTGCACGCTTGCGGGAATCGAAGCAGGGCGGATCAAAATGGCAGCGACTTCGTAGAAGGGGGGTCAAGCATCATTTTTCTCTCGTAAAAAAAATGAAAATCTCCATCTTCTCGGAGACATTTCTCCCTCATTCGGACATCGTTTTTGACGTGTAAGTAGTCAAAATTCATTGGCTCGACAAGAGGAATCCAAATCTCCTAATATTTTTGCAAAATTCTTGTGGGGGGGGGGGGGGGGGGGGGGGGGGGGGGGGGGGGCGGGCCCCGCCGGCCCCCTTTGGATCCGCCCCTGCGGGGACGGAGTGAGCGGCGGTGACCCGCGTCTTGCAGTTTCAGTCGGTCGACTGTTTACGCGGCTCAGGTCCGCGTCGTTCGAAGTGGGGCTCTAAGGAGCAGAGTACGGTGGCGGCACGAGGAAGTGCTCCGACTTTGACTGCAAGGATACCAATCAAATAAATACAATTTTGAGGGTTCTCAAGTGGGTATTCTCTTTTCTTGCACTATAACGTT
Source organism: Dactylorhiza incarnata (assembly GCA_033032865.1). Taxonomy (NCBI): domain Eukaryota; kingdom Viridiplantae; phylum Streptophyta; class Magnoliopsida; order Asparagales; family Orchidaceae; genus Dactylorhiza; species Dactylorhiza incarnata. The sequence continues at coordinate 5,552,779 of JAWHQI010000105.1, forward strand.
TTCAGAGGATTTCTAAACCGATGATATATTGATTGGGTTTCCCCCCACCTCTGCTTCGTTGTCGCCGTGGAGGAAGCAGTTCCCCGATCTCCCGTCAACTACAATCCGCCGATCTCCCGTCAACTACAGAGAGAGAGGAAGTTGTTCCCCAGGAATAACATTTACAAAGATTTTATGTAGATTGGGGTTTCACAATTACTTGTTCTTGCTTAAGTTTTTTTTTTTTGTAAATCATAAAATGTCAAATATGGATTTAGATAAAATGTTGGTTGAAGGAGATTTAAATGTCTCAAACAATAGTAGTGATTCAAGTTGTACTGATGGTAATGATTCGTCAGATTCCGAAGAGTTTGTGGAGAGTGACTTTGAATTAGCTGATTTTATGTTTAATGATGGTATGTTTGATAAAATGTTGGTTGGTGAGAATGTTTTGTAAATGTGCAAGTGTTGCAGGAAAATTTTGCATTTGGATGGTGGCTACACAAATCGACAGACTACTACAAATATTTTTTATTTGACACACATTTTGTAATTTTATGTGGGTGATATGCTCAAAGGCATGTACTTTAATATATTTGGATGGTGTTTTTAAGAAAAAGACATTGCACATGCTTTATTATAATTTTATTGGGTCACAATTTATTAAAGCCTAACAATGACTTCCTGCGATACATTCGATTAAAATGATGACATTAAAATAAGAACAACGAATTAGACGATGTCGCTTCAAAAAACGGTTTAATTACAGTGCAAATAACGTTAAATCATTACGTTACATGTGAAGAAATTGCAGAAATTATGGCAAAACAACATATTTTTGGTCAAATGAGGGCACATCACAACGCATTAAATGATGTCGCTTTGAAAACGGTTTAATTATAGTGCAAATAACGTTAAATCATTACGCTACAGGTGAAGAAATTGCTAAAATTCTGCCAATACATTATATTTTCGGTCAAATGATAGCCCATGATTAAAATACTCCTAAAAAAGAGCTCGGGGTGCATTCCGCCAAAAGAAAGGTATTCGAGGTGCATTCCGCCATATTTAAAAATCGGAGGTGCATTTTGCCAATCGACTGATAATCGGGGGTGCATTCCGCCAAAAAGCCCTCACTAATTAGTAAAGAATGCTCTTCTTTCTCTCTGAAGTGTTATTTAGTGACAGATTAGTTTCGTCACTAAAAAAAGCATTTAGTGATGAAAATTGATTCAGCCACTAAATACATTTAGTGACTGGCTTTTTTTAACCACCTTGTGACGGAATAAATTTAGTCACTAAATATCTTTAATGATCTAACCACAATATTTAGTGACACAAATTTTCATCACTAAATGTAAATTTTCTTGTAGTGAGTATTTACTCATGAATTATGATTCAACTTGGAGATGGATCTAACTAAGTTAGATTGACAATTTTACTGAGCCAAAATTCATGAACACATAAATTATAAGATCGCCTAGCTTGATATGATCACAATTGGAGCCAATTATTGAACATCGACTAGCATGTGCCAGTAGCGCGCACAAGACATAGGATGCAAGCATTATCTGGAATGGTGGAGCATAAAGAGTTTGTGGGCGGATTTTCAAGTCCGCTCTTAAATACCAGAGATCTACCCTAGATACGTACTAATACTACCAAGAGGGAGTATGGTAGAGCAGAGGGAATTCATGGTGGAGCGGTGAAATACATAGAGATAAAAAAGAATACCAATGAAGAAAGCATTGTATTAATTTGACCGACACTGACACCAAGAGACTAACACTAAGGGAGCAAAAGAGACTAACCCTAGTAGTCCTAGCTATTTGTATCGACCTGTGCAGTGCTATAACTAATGTGAAATCAAGAACCTTATTGTCAAGGCTTAACATGCTGTGAATACTACTTTTGAAAGAAAGGAGTACTGCTCTCATGAATGTGGATGCAGGTGGGTTCACTTATCACTGTTAACTATTGTTCGTGAGAGATAACCTTCCTCAAAAGACGTTAACATCTTTATAGGATTCATGTCTATAACAATTTTTCACTAGCTTGGTGAATGAACAATCATTAAGTCCTCATTCTAGACAACATGTATAAAAGAGATGTGCTAACAGTATTAATTATGTTCTTAATTAATCTCTAAAAGATTGATGTCTTAAATCTACTTTCCTATCTTCCATCCATTTATTTTCCTTAGTTATTCATTAGAGCAATTGTGATATTGAGATTAATCTTTGGCTAAGTCTTTGGATTTATTATCAAATAAGTAATAGATGCCTAGGGACCTACTCTAAGGGTTCGTTCGTTTGGACGGAATTGACTTTCTGGAATTGGCATTGACGATTAGAATTTCATTTCTAATGTTCGGCGCAACGAAATTTATACGGATATTGACTTTCATGTGAAAACCCATGACTTTGACTATGAACTAAAAAAATCAAATCGCCAATTCTTACCTCCGCCCATGAGTTTTCCGCATAATCGAGTGTTTTCACCAGAGTTTTTCGGCTTACGCGCGCGTTTATCGCCCGGGCGTGGGTTTTCCAGCAAGGTGTGTTTTTCGGCCGGGCACATGTTTTTCGGTCAGGCGCGCCCAGGCGGGTGTTTTTTCGCCCGAGAGCGCGCGTTTTTCACCCGGGCGTGTATTTTTCTCCCGGGCGGGCGTTTTTCGGCCGGCCTGGTGTTTTTCGGTCTGTCGGGCACTTTTCGCCCGAACGCTCTTTTTTCGCTCGGGCGCGCGTTTTTCTCCCGAGAGCGCATTTTTCGGCCGGGCGTGCGTTTTTCGACCCGGGCATATGTTTTTTTGACCGGTGCGAATAATTTTCGCCCGGGCGCGCATTTTTTCAGCCGGGCACGCATTTTTCCACCCGGGCGCCCGTTTTTCGCCCTAGCGCGCGTTTTTCGCACTGAAGCGCATTTTCCGTGCGGGACCATGTTTTTGCTCGAACGCTCATTTTTCGCCAAGCCGGTTTTATTTCGGCCCGGGAGCTCATTTTTTACTCGGGAGCGCATTTTTCTCCCAACCGTGTTTTTTTTGTCCGCGCCGCAAAACGCACACCTGGGCCGAAAAACACAAGCTTGGACGAAAACGTGTGCCAGTGAAAAAAATTGCGCGCACGGACAAAAAAGGCACGTCCAGACAAAAAATGTGCTTCCGTGCAAAAAAATGCACTTTTAACCGAAGAACTAGCGATGGACGAAAAATGCGGTCATGGGCTCGTCATGGGCCAAAAAACACACACCTTGGCGAAAAACACGCATCCTGGAGAAAAATGCGCGCCGGGAAAAAATGCGTGCCCGGGAAAAAAATGCGCTTGGGCGAAAAACGCGCGTCTTAAAACATATTATGCAATTTAATGCGTTTGGCGCTGAAGCCTATTTTGAGTTTTATAAAATTATTGTACAGTGTCAATTCCAATTCAATCATTCAACCAAACAACTTGTGTGCCTCAATTCCAATTATGTTGACAGAATTCAATCTTACAGCCGAACAACAAAATTGGAATTCTGTACATAGCCAATTCATGTAGATATTGGTTTTAGTCGAAAAACCAATTCCGTTCAAACGAACAGACCCTAAGGGTCCGTTCGTTTCACAGACAATGATATTGAAGTATTTGCTTTCAATCCAATATTAATACACACGGGAAATGACATTGAGTTTAAATCCAATTCTTTTGTTCGTCTGTATGATGATTTTCTATCATAGGAATTGATATTCATTACTTTTTACTTTTCGTTTGCAGAAAGACTTTCTTTCATAGGAATTGACATTGATCAATTTTGAGGTTCTAAGCATCAAATTACCCTAAGCAATAGCGCGCTTTTAGCCCGACGCAAGACATTTTCGCACAGGCGCGTTTTTTTCGACCGGTCGCAGTTTTTTCGACCGGGCGCGATTTTTTCGCCTGGGCGCGATTTTTTTGCCCAGGCTTATTTTTTTCGCCCGGGCGCGTTTTTTTCACTCGTGCGCGATTTTTTCGCCCGGGCGAATTTTTTTCGCCTGCGCGCGTTTTTTTTCGTCCGAGGGCGTTCTTTTCGCCCATGCGTGTGTTTTTTTGCCGGGGCGCATTTTTTTCTCCGGGGCGCGTTTTTTCCCCCATGCGCGTTTTCTTCGCCCGGGCGTGAAAACAACGCCCTGGCGAAAAAATTACATCCGGGCGAAAAAGACACGCCCGGAAGAAAAAAGCGCATTTTTTTTCGAGAGAAAAATGCGCCCGGGCGAAAAAATGCGTTCGGGCGAAAAAAAACTGCCCTCCCGAAAAAATCGCGGCCAGGGGAAAAAAACGCGCCCGTGCGAAAAAAATGCGCCTGGGCGAAAAAAACGCGCCCGTGCGAAAAAAGCGCGTACGGGCAAAAAAAATCGCGCCCGGCGAAAAAAATAGGCTCGTGCAAAAAAATCGCGACTGAACGAATAAATCGTGCTCGGGCGAAAAAATGCGCCCGGGCCTAAAAAATCGCGCACAGGCGAAAAAAAAACACGCACGGGCGAAAAAATCGCTCCCGCGCGGAAAAAAATGCGCCAGGGCGACTAAAATACGCCCATGCGAAAAAATTGCGCCCGCGCCGAAAAAATGTGCCCGGGCGAAAATATCGCGTGTGGTCGAAAAAAAACGCGTCCGGGCAAAAAAAAACACGTGTGGGCGAAAAAACCGCGCCCGGGCGAAAAAATCACGCCTGGGGGGAAAAATGCGTCTGGGTCAAAAAAATGCGCCCGGGCGAAAACATCGCCCGCGTGCAAAAAAAATCGCGCCTGGCCAAAAAAATCGCTTAAGGGTGAAAAATTGTGTTTGGCCGGAAAAATCGCATCCGGACGAAAAAATTGTGTCCGGGCGAAAAAATTGCGTTCGGGCGAAATTTCCGCGTCCTCGCAAAAAAAAAATACCTATGGAGCCAAAAATAGCGTACGGGCGAAAAAATCACGTACTGGCAAAAAATGCGCATTCGGACCAAAAAAAATTGATATCCTTTTGGAAAGTCGGGGTTAGCGATCTCAATATCCGCCTCTGGAGATAAACATTGGATTAATAGGTTTTTAGGTTATGGTGAATATCGTCGACTTTCCACTAGAAATTCAATTTCACTCTACAATTGTTGGTACGAACAACAGAAATGACTTTTATATTGTCAAAGCCAATACTTTAATATCAATGTCTGTGAAACGACGGACCCTAATAAATAATTTAGAAATGAGAATCAAAACGAGCAAATAAAATATTGAAACAAAGATTTATTGTTGTTTCCAATTTAGAATTCGGAATGATTTTTTATTTTAAACTTTTAAAGAAAAAAAGGAAAAAGGAGGAACATGAAAAAAACATAAAAATTAATATATAATTTTATGGTACGTTTGGTATTCTCCAGAATGCATGAGAGAAAATATATTTATACTATATATAAAGAAATTCTCTTATCGGTGTAATGCCCAATCAATTAATACCCACCGTTTGATAAAGAGAGAGAAAAAGAGAGGGAGAGAGTGGAGAGAGAGAGAGTGGGGCCCACAATTAAGAGAGAGAGAGGGAGGAGAAAGTGGGCGGCAATTAAGAGAGAGAGAGAGAGGAGAAAGATGATGGCGGAATTGGAGAGAGAAATATAGAGAGAGAAATGAAAAAAAAATACAAAATATTTTATAAAATCTAAATATTTTAAAAATAAATATTTAATATATATAATATATAATATATATTACATAAATTTTTAAATTTAAAATAAATATTTTTTATTATTTAAATTTCTAATATATATATAATACCTAATTTATATATATAAAATATTATATAAAATACAACAATTATATAAAATACATAATATTTATTGTATATAGATATAAATTAAATATAACTTGGTGCGTGCCGGGGGCGGACGGGGTACCGGGGACGGGCGAAGCCCGTCGGGGGCGGGCAAGGTACTATCGCGCGGGACACGATGGCCCCCCGTACACTGTCACTCGTATATTATACACACACACCGACATAACACATGGATATGTAGAACACGTATATATCAACCATTTTGCATGAGATGAGAGTTTTCATTACATACGCTACTGACGCTAGTCATCAAAAATTAATGTAGGATTTTGGCTCCCTCTTTTTTTATTCAATAGCTCACTTCCACGGCTACAGCCATCACCAATAACAGCATAACTGAAACTTAATTTTGATTTACGTGTACGTTTCCAGTTTCTACGAGAATTTATTATTATGATGATGATTATGATTGATGGGTTGATTCCGGTTGATTCGGGTTGAGCCGGTTTGGACAAAAATTGAGTCACCAAAGCTGGTCAAGCCAATCTAACCGCCGAGGCGATACACGCACCCGCACAACGCGCGCAGCCCGCACTTTCACGCGCCCATCGCCGCCACCGCACCACCGTCGCACCGCCATCCGCCGACGCCTCCTCCGGCGAGCCTACCCGGGCCGCCAGGATTGCCCGAACCGCCCAAGAGGCATCAGCGTCTTTTCCGAAAAATGGTGATCCAAGTGGCTAGAATCGCGCAAACTCATTCGCCGGTTCAAACTCCAAAACGGTGCAATTACCAAAGCGTCCCTCAGAAAAAGTCTAAAAAGTCTCTTAGGCCTTCATTTGAAGATAACAAGCAACCAAGAACAGAGAAAAGAGTTCGGAAGGTTTTCCGGCGAAAACTTGAAACTCTGAAAGTTTTTCGACGAAGACTTGAAGTTCTCTTGCTCTCTAGCTCAAACACTCACTTTCCTCAGGTGTCCACTCCATGCACTTCCTCGCTCTCTTGCCCAAGGGAGAACTTTGCTCTCCACGGAGCTTGCTCAAGTCCCTGTCCTCCAAAAGTCGCTCCTACGAGCGCGGAGAGAGCTTTTGCATCTTTTTCACCTTCAAGTACTCAATCGGAGCGGTGGTATATCACCCTCAAGAATATTCTAACACTTGTAACCTCAAGCAAACTAGTGTAATTGGTCGGCACCGAACCGACCCCATGATTTTTCCCTTTCTGGGTTTTTTCACATAAAAGTCTTGTCGTCTCTGTTGTTGGTTCTCTTTTAACTGCTTGCACACTTTGCTCACTCTCAAGCTAAGGCAGTTCGATTCTTCAGATCATGAGAGCGTTAAGCGACCCGCAACAGTTTGTCGTCGTTTGTGGGAAGGTGTTCCCGAAGCTCTGAAGATTTTCTGAAGACAGTGTTTGTTCTGCGCAAGCACTCCTGACTAACAACAATGTCAAGGAGTACTCGCACTACGAATGTGTGTGTGTGTGTGGGGGGGGGGGGGGGGGGGGGGGGGGGGGGGGGGGGGGGGGGGGGGGGGGCTCTAGAGGAGCACGCAGATTTAGCCCTAGCCAACTCGCTAGTAAGTAACACTCTGTAACATCCCCCAGACAGCTAGACCCCCCAGGTGAATCTGTCCTGACAAGGTCATGACAAGGCCTTGGTAGAGTAGAAATCCCTTTAACTTAGGCAAGATTAGGATTGAAAGTGCCTTGGACTGCAAATAGCAATTTCTAGTGACCTAGCTTAGGGTTGGATTTTAGGGCCTCATCTTAACCATTTGGCCCCACCATAGTATCCCTAACCCTTTAGGGGTCCCCTTAGGGCACCAAGGGCACATTGGGGTCAACCAAAGAGGCCAAATTGACCAAAGTCAACCCTAACCCTAAATTGGTCAAAGTAGCCTAATTAGGGTCAATTAACCCTCACCATGCCAAATTGACCACTCATCTAGGTCTAGAATATCATGAGAGACCTAGTGGGCCTAAAAGCCCCATCATGGGACCCCCAATGGTGCAAATTGACCAAAATGCCCCTTTAGGTCAAAAATGGCAATTCTTCACAAAGTGCCCTAATTGACCATCACCATATTAAATTGACCCTACCCATAGTGCTACCATGTCATAGGGGACCCAGTGGACCAAAAATCCCCTTGGCTGGGTCAACCCTAGGGCTCAATTTGACCAAAGTCAACTTAGCCTGTTTTGGTCAAATCAGCTTAAATTGGGTCAACCAAGACTCATGTGACCAAATTGACCCCACCAATAGTTTCTAAACTTAACTTGGAGTCCAATGGACCCAAAAGCCCCATCCTAGGGTCACCCAATTGGTCAATTGGACCAAAAGTCAAATTTGCCCAAATTAGGTCAAACCTCTTGAACCTAGCCCAATCCATTTGGGCTAAGCCCAAATTAACCACTTGACCAGCCTTGTAGGCTAGCATTAACCCAGGAGAGAGAAATGAGTCGGCCTTGATGAATAGGAGAGAGAAAATCCTATGTGGAGGAGAGAGAAAGATGAGGCCATCAATGGAGGAAGGTGAAACCCCCTCAATTCTCCCCATTAATGTCTGCATTCATCTCCTCTAGGAGAGAGGAGGAGTTTCCAACAGTTTCTAGGAGGGATTGATGGCAGGGGGGGATGCATTGTGGCCGGCCATAGGAATACCAAAAGCCCATTAATGGCTTTTGGAGTTAGAGCTCTCCTCACATTAAATTGGTCCTCCCATCAGCTTCATAAAGGAGAGAGGAGTGAAACCCCTCTCCTTCCCGATTATTTCGAGCCCTCTGTGCAGAATTTGAGTGAGAACCTCAAGCTTGTCGGCCACCCATGGTGAACCAAGGATCGGAGCAGCAAACCGACCCCAAGACAGGTCCATTTCTTCCTCCTTTCCTCAGTGGGTAGATCCCCTACATCGGCGGCAAGGTTCGAGCCCTAACGGCTCTGAATCGGGCCGATCAAGAAGCTCGGAACCGAGCTTTTAATTCCAACCCTAAAGCCCTGTTCCGGCCACCTCCGGTCGGTCAACCACCTCGATTCGCCGGCCACCACCTCGGTGAAGGTGGTGGTGGCATTGGCCGGCCGGGGCGGCGCCTAGGTGGCCGGGAAAACGGGGATCAAGGCGGCCCAGGCGCGGGCGATCCTGGCCGTTGGCCAGAGGAAGAAGACGACCAGGCGCGGTCCGATTTGCGCCAAGATTCGTGCATGCCTTAGTATAAATTCTTATTTCCTGTGATTAAATTGCAGTTTCTATTTAATTCTGGTAAAAATAGTTAGAGGCTGATTTAGGAAAAGTGGTCAACATAGAAATTGTAGCCCTTGGAGTCTAGTTTCATGCAAAATTGAAATCACTCAATTTGGAGTCCTGGTTAGGGCACAGCACTCATTTTGGTGGGGGCTGTCCATAAGGCTATTCAGAGCTTATTTTTGATGCCCACACTATTATTGAACTCCAAATGACTTGATTTTTGGGGTGTAGTCTAGTCTTAGGCTTACCTAGGTTATGTCCAAAGATCAGAAGGATTGGAGAAGTTTTCCCCATAATTTTTGGGAAGGTTCAATAATCCTAGTTTAATCTAATTAGGTGCCCTAAACACCTCAAGACCCTTCCAAACTTGGATGGGTGGTCTTAGGGGGTATGTATAGGCCCTGGTTAAAATATCATGATTTATGGAGTTGTTTTGGTGGGGTAATTCACCAAAACAACCTTAGGCTCCCTAGGTTTAGGCAAAACTTTGGGTGAGTGCCCCCACTCTTCCTCAAAGCCAAATGGCTTCATATTTGGGGTGCACCTCACCCTCCCCCATGCCAACCTCTGGTCCAAATTTGGTGGCCATTGGAGGAGGTTTGCCCTAGTAAACCACAAAGGGGATAAATTGCTATTTGCACCCCAAATAGGTACCCATTGGAATCCCACTCCTCACCAAATGTTGGTAGGATCTTGGGTGATCTTTTACTGACCCATGGTCAGTATAGTAAGTAGTATGGACTTGGGCAAGGTAGGGAGTCCTCTTGAGAATAGTTTGCTTAAAGGTTAGGTTTAGGGCAAAAGTAAACCTAAGCTAACTTTGGAGTGTGGAGGGGCTTTCCTCCCACTGATTGTTGGGGTGACCTTGGTCACTGCCTAGGAAGGTAGGAGACACCCCAAGGAGTAGCTTTGGATGAGTTAGGGCTTAGTGTGCCCTTAAGCCCTAATGGTGAGGTGTATGGAGCTATTTAGGGTTTGTGAAGGACATAGGGGAGTTTGTCCTTGGAGAGGGGTGTGTTGAACTCCTCTGAGTGTTATAAGTGATATAATACCCTCACAAGAAGTTTGAGTGGAGTTGGTGAAGTTTTGACCCTAACACTAGGTTAAACCCTAATGGGGTGCAATTAGAGGTTAATGAAGGAAGAGGGGTCAAACCTTAAAGGTTTGACTTGAAATTTTGGGGAGGTGGTCTTGGTGACCAGAGAATGCTACTGTGAGAAATTGGAGGGATTTGGAGTTGCAAATCCTAAGTAATAAACCCTTGGGTAGATTTGTAAATATTTAAGTTTTTGGGTTCTAGGAAGAAATATTACCTTGTGGTTAACCATCTTCTGTCACCCTCTTAACTTTGATGTTTTAAATCTCTGGAGTTCCTACTAGAGCCATTGGAGAAATTTAGATCCTAACCCTAGGCTAAACCCTAATGGGGTGCAATTAGAGGTTAATGAAGGAAGAGGGGTCAAACCTTAAAGGTTTGACTTGAAATTTTGGGGAGGTGGTCTTGGTGACCAGAGAATGCTACTGTAAGAAATTGGAGGGATTTGGAGTTGCAAATCCTAAGTAATAAACCCTTTGGTAGATTTGTAAATAATTAGGGCTTGGGGTTTTAGGAAGAAACAGTACTTATTGATTTACCATCTTCTGTCATAAACTTAGTTTTAATGTTATAAATCTCTGGAAGATTTGGTTAGACCAGGAGAAAACTTTTGGAGGTCCAAATTGTAATACTTCACATTGTTGGCAATTTTTGGGGTGATTGAATTTAGGGTGTTAGATCTCTGTAATGACATGACACTTTGCTGGTTGTATTTTCATACCAATATGTACCCACTGTAATTTTCTCATAATTTATGGATCAATATTTTTGGTATCTCTAGTTCATTTTGGAATTATTTACAAATATATCCATTGAGGAAATTACAAATGTAACCTCTGTTTTATGTGGTCAAACTTGGTAGACCTGAATATTTTAGTATGATTCACCACTGTATGAATTTGCATAAGGTTGGGAGTCCATATGAGGGTACCTCCTTTGGAATTTATTGGAAATAAATGAGTTTTGGAATTTTTAAAAATAGTAAATCTTGCTGGTTTTTCCTACAAGTTTATACCTACTGATATCTAGGTACTCATGATTTATGTAAAAATTGGGGTAGGCACTGGGAGTCAGAAAAGTGCACTTGTAGTTCAAACTTGAGAAAATTGCCCTTTGAGAAATTGTTTAAAAATATTAATATTATGGGGAAAATTAGGAAACCCTGGATTTGATCTGATTTAAGTAGCATGGACTCCCAATAAATCCAGTAGGTCATGGAGTTGAGTATTTAGAGTACCTCCCTTCATGAGGATCAAAACGTTAAGGGTGGTCTGCGTTTAGTAAATTGGCAGTTTTGGAGTTACAGGCCAATTTGGGATACATTGATCGGAGATGTGGGAATTGAATGGTGATTGTATGGTATGAGAGGACCCTTGGAGAGATTTAAGGTTGATGAGTTCTGGGATGGTGGGGTGCCTCCCTTGGGGTGGGTCGTCCTGTGGATGACGAAAGATCATCCTTTGTCTATTAGGACCTAAAAGCCCTTAGGTTTAATTCGGGTAAAAGTATTAAAGGGGTTTTCTTACGGGTAGCAACCAACATTATTAAGTGTCTCGGGAATGGGAACTTTGGGGTGTCAACCCATTGTAGTTCCTAGTACCGTAGCGAGCCCCTCACAGGGTAACCCTCGGGAAGGCCAAGATTAACCCTAACTCATAGGAGTAAGACACGGTACAAGATTAACTAATAACACACTCATCTACACCCTGTGGTTTTGGAAGTTTAGTTGGATTGGTTGTCCGAGCGGTGGGCTCGGTGGCTGTTGCAGCAGACTGGTTAGTCTGGTGAGCTTATGGCTCGGAAGGTTATTGATGACGGGCAGGTTAGCCCGGGGAGCTTTTGGCTCGGAAGGTTATTGATGGCGGGCGGGTTAGCCCGGGGAACTCATGGCTCAGAGATAGGAAGTAGAACATATTGCATGTGCACTGAAGGTGGTGGGTCTTTGGTATTGGACGGTCGTTCACACCGACGTCAATACGTTGACTCGGCGAGTGTGGTTTTACACTTAGCCTTGATAGTCTGGCGGTCCAGTCAGCAAGAGTACGCAGACGCTCCGCGGGTATAGTGGAGGCGTACAATAGGTCTAGGTTGGGTAGTGTGAATACCAACCTAGAGGTGGGCGGGGCCCAACCCACCGCTTCCGTTTGCCACTACGGGAGTATCCTGGGAGTCTAGCTCGCTCCAAAAAGGGGGAACTAAAGGTCTATGCGCATAGAGTCGTAGTGTGTGAGTTGCACTTGTATGATCATAGCATAACAGCATACTTGCATGTCATAGCATAAACATTGCATTCAACCTACCCCTAACGTATAAGTCGGTTATGGGACTTCTTATACGGTAGGCCCTACTAAACGACCCCTTGGTCTATAGGTTTGTATGGGCATTCCTATAAATCAATGGTTACTTTTATATTACTTTACTTGCTGCTTACTGTTCTTTATATACTTGTTGTCATGCTTCATATATATGTATACACCTGTGTAGCTCTAGTTCCGCCGTCACCTGCTCTTGTTTTTACCCCTTGCTGTCCTCCGCTTCATCCTCCCGCACGGTGCCTAGGAGCCATTGGGGGAGGGGTGGGGAATTGGCTGAGTCATTTTGACTGACGGTCGGTGGACCATATCATTTTAGGAGTTCGAGGAGACGCAGCAACCTTCAAGAAACAGGTACAGCAGGATCCGACATGGTGGACCCCACGGCCATGCTACCATTGTCACCAGCCGGGACATACTCGAGTCAGATGCCCCTTGATGAGTGGAACCCCTCCAGTACAGCGACCAGGAGGCCAATGGCGAAGACGTAAACGTGGACTGCGAGGCAGCAACCGCAGGTTAAAAGAGAAGAAGCATCCAGTGTTGCAGCACCATTGGAGCCCGGAGTCTGCAGGGATGGGTCAGTCAGGTCAGAGTGCTCCGGTTTCAGTGTCGGTGACGATTAGCTTTAGTTTTGCTTAGGAGTTAGCTTCCGCGAGTGATCTTGTAGTGAGGAAATGTTGTACAGGGCAAGAGCCCCTTTTATTTTGTAACCCTTGTTATCTCTCTTTTATTCAGTTATTGTTAGTGGAGATTTACCTCTATGGTTTTAATTCATGTGATTATGTGGACTTGTCTTCTCTTTTATGAACTTTTCTTGTGATCGAGTTGGCCGGCAGAATCGGCGTTTTGTGGTGGCGATCTTCCCGAGTGAAGGTGTCACCGCAAAACGGCGGTTCTGGGCCTAAGACCCGGTGTTTTTGCAAAAAAAAAAAATGGGGTCTTACACACTCCACATCTCGAAAGAGTCGTTGCCGCACCAGTAACCTCTGTGGAGGAGCGTGTGCGCCTGATGGAGGAACCTCTGTGAAGGAGCGTGTGCGCCTGATGGAGGAGCGTCATGTTGAGGTACTCACCCTCCCGCGAGACTTGGGAGTCGTTAATCCTCCTAACATCATTGCTTCCCAAGGTGGACGAGCCCTCCCCCCCCCCCCCCCCCCCCCCCCCCCCCCCCCCACCCCCATCCTGGGAGTCGTTAATCCTCCTAACATCATTGCTTCCCAAGGTGGACGACCCCTCCCCCCCCCCCCCCCCCCCCCCCCCCACCCCCATCCCCGGGCTGCGTCTTGACAGAAGATGCTGCCCACCTTGACAATCCCTCTGCGGGTGAAATGTCTAATGCAATCAGCTCTATGCGCACTGCACATCCAGTAGAGCTTCCGAAGTACACACAACTCAATCCTCGGCTGGTGGAAGTGGATGTCATCCAAACCGATCAAAGACTCACTGGCGAGGAAGTGAGAAATATGATTGAAGAAGAATACGGACACGGCGGGCGCCGCACCGCGAACCCGCGATGCCCCTGTCATCACGGTTCTCCACCAGTCCATCAGGTTTTGGCACACCTCGTTCCAAATGGGTGTAAGCTGTCAAACTTTGAGACTTTCAACATGACGGGTGACCCCCTGGAGCATGTCAACCACTTCGCCACGATCATGCGCATCTACAACACCCGATCAACTCTTGTGCCTAGTGTTCCCAACGACTCTATAGGGACAGACGCACACATGGTTCCACTCCCTAAAGGAAGGACAAATAAGCAACTTTGCGGAGCTAACACGATAATTCATTGACCAATTCATAGCTAACCGCCCGAATCGTATGGGACCCCTGTCATCTCTCCAGGATCTGCCAAAGCGAGGGAGAAACACTCAAGGATTTCTATCGTTGCTTTACCACTGAAGCGTGACAAATTTCAGGAGTTGACCTCGAGCTTCTGTCAGGAGTCTTTCTCGGAGGGCTACACCTCAGTGGCTTCTACTCTGCACTAATGCGGGAAACAATACCAAGCTATGATGACCTTGTACACCGGGTCCATGCACAGATCGCGAAAGATGAGGTGATCGAGGTGCACCGCCAGCAGTTCGAGAGAAGCTCAAAAAGAAAGAGGGGCAGGAAACGCCATAACCGGCTCCCTTGAGAAATGACGAGCACTGCGACAACCCCCACAGAGAGCAGGGCCTCGCCAACACCCGAATTACACTCTCCTAAACACCACCCGTGTGAATATACCAATGGCCATCCAAGACTCCAATGTTCTCCATAGGCCCAAGATGCTCATCCCAAATACGGGAGATCAGACACAGTATTGCGACTACCATCGTGGGCACATGCATGACACTAAGGAATGTACCCGACTAAAGGAGGAGATCGAGCGTCTCATTGAGTAAGGGAACCTAGGGAGGTTCCTGCAAAACTGAGTGCCAAACCGGCCAGCACCACAACATTCTGGAAGAGATCAACCTCTCGTACACCAAGGGGCGCATGGGGGCAGTTAGATGGTAGGGAAGTGGAAACTATAACTGGATCTCCCTTCTCCTCCGCCTAATTCCTTTCCAATACCCAGCTAAATGAGGGTCCTGACAGCCAAAAAGTGTGGCAGAGCGCCGCTATCATCTTCGGGGATGAAGATCTGGAGGGACTGCGTCTACCGCATTAGGATCCCCCAGTCATCAGCGCAAGAATCGGCGACCCCTGCTTTTGGGTTAAGATGCTAATCTATCGTGGGAGCTCGATGGACATCATATTCACATCCAACCTCCATAGCATAAAGATCGCAAAGGATCTTCTCAAGCCAGCGATAATGCCTCTGTATGGCTTTGATAATAGCCCATCCCGGTGCAGGGAACGATCATTCTGCCAGTTACCCTGGGCGATTTCCCGAAGCAAGTAACATGCATTGTCCAGTTCGTAGTTGTCGAGTCCAACTCAACATACAACACAATATTTGTCCGCCCGCTCCAGACCCTGTTCGAGGCAATCTGGTCCATCCCGCGTTTGGCGATGAAGTTCATCACTCCTGGAGGGGTATGCATTGTGCGGGGCGATCAAGAAGCAGCCCAACTCTGCTACTTACAACAATTGCACTCTGGGCAAGGCACAACTCTTAGGGGTTTGGTAGAAGTTTGGGGAAGGAAGACCAAGGGTAGTAGTGCAGAGAAGCTCTCCCACGTATCTACCATTTTATTTTTGTTGTTGTTTACAAGTTATTCTGTAAATAATAAGTCACAAGATTGAACTTGTGTGCATCTGTATGCTTTGCTATTGCAATTTTTTTTGGTTTAATACACGGTCCCAGACCCCCGAGGATAGAAAACCGACAAGGGCGGAGGAATGAAGGAGAAGATATAAACAGTACAATTTTTATATATACATAGTTTAAAAAGTAAAATTTTATATTAATAAAAATAATTAAAAATATATATATTATTATCAATAATTTATATATATATATATTAGAAAAAAAATAATTAAAAATTTATGTAATAGAAAATATTTAATAATAAAAAATATTGATAAAACGCCACCGCTGTTTTGTCAAACGGTTCTCCGTTCTGAGCAGCTCTGCAAACACAGACTACCCAAACAGATCTCAATTTCCATCGACCAATTTCCAACAGCTTCATTTACAAATCTGCATTTACAAGAACTCATTTTACAACTGCAGCCGCTCTCCCAAATAAAATCTAACAACATAGAAACGTAACCAAGCATAATAAATTAATACCTAAGAAAACTGATCACTCCTTACCATGAATCCCAGGAAATCGATCATGCCCCATAACACCCCAAGCTCGATCCCAAGCTTAACCGCTCCTCTACTCACCCTCCATTTATCCCACTAAATTAATATGAATTCCTTTCAACAAGAATTAATTAGCGTCTCAATTTATCCTTCCTGTAATAAAAAATTAGAATTAGGGAATATTTATTATATATTTAACTAAAAAAATTTATGTAATGTAACATATATTTATTTGAGTATATTTGTCATGTTATCTTAATTAACCAAATTCTAGAATTAAAAACTAAATAATAATAATAAATGTTTAATTTTATAAATATGAACGGAAGAAAAATAAATTAAATACCATATAAAAAATTATAATAAAAAGATTTTCTCATATGATAAAATCTTTAGACACCTGCAAATATTTTAACTTTCAGGACACTGCACAAGAGAAATATACAATTGAAGTACTCTCGTTGTTGAATAGATTTTGTGCACTAGGAATCCATGGGTAGGGGCGGATTCAGGAAGTTTAATAAGGAGGACAAGATTGTCTTTCTCCGGCCAAAGTTTTTTTTTTGTTTGAACGTCTCCATTTTATTGGAGTTATTTCTCTCCCCATCCGGCCATCATTTTTGACGTGCAAGTAGTCAAAATTCACTGCCTCGACGAGAGGAATCCAAATCTACTATACATTTTTGCAAAATGTTTGGGGGGGGGGGGGGGGCAGCCCGCCCCACTTAGATCCGCCCCTATCCATGGGGTGTACATACATACATGCACACATAATTAACTTAATTAGGAGCATGAAATTTAATTATCAATTTCCAATTTAAAGATTAAGATTACCTCAAATTTCAACTTAATTAACTATTATCATGTCTTAATGACAAATCAATTACGGAACCTTTCTTTGGAGTGATGTTCTGAAATTTCTTGGTCACACTGTTTTGCAAGAGAGAAGAGTAATTAGAAGCGCATCATCTTGCTTCCAAGCCACGGCCCTTAAACTTCTCCTACCCTGCAAATCCAAGCTAGCTAGCTACCACCTTAATTGTATATACATATATAAATATATACAAGCTCAGGCCTCAGAGTAGAGAACAAAATCATTAGCGATGAAGAAATTGATCTTCTCCTCCCCTTCTTTCCTTCAAAATTCATGTTTTCTGTTAACAATTTTGTTAGTTTCATTAACTATAACAACTTCAAAAATCCATGATCGTCTTTGGCATAGCCAAGAAGAGTACTCGTTGGATGCAGTGGAGTTTGGGATGGTTGGAAGGAAAGGAAATCAGTTTGTGTTGGGAGGACAGCCCTTCTATCTGAATGGCTTCAATACCTACTGGCTCATGATTCTCGCCGTTGATACTTCGACACGAGGGAAGGTCACCGAGACCTTCGAGTATGCATCGGCGGTCGGCCTAACCGTCGGTCGAACTTGGGCATTCAACGACGGAGGGTGGAGGGCGCTGCAGATATCTCCTTCTCTATATGATGAAGATGTATTCAAGGTGGTATATATATCTTCACACACACACATATCTACACGAGAGTGATAGGCACGGCCGGGCTCCGCCCCTACGACCAAATCACAACAGTACTCCGCCCTATCAATTAATTATTGCAGCTTAATAAGCACAATATATTAATTAATGCAAAAAATAGTTATACAATATTTTTCTATTTTTGTTAAAAAAAATCATCCTTATATATGCACATATCATCTCAAATCAATTTAATATAGTTGATGAGTTTAATGTTAACTCCTCGAAAATATCACTGTCTAATGATAAACTTCCTCGAAAAGACCGCTGACATGTCTAATGATAGTCTACCAAAAACTTTGTTGATTTTATGAATTTTATCATTATTTTTAACTTCGAAATATGATGTAATTACTTGAATGTGCATTGTATTTTTTTAAATATATTATAATTATATTAAGTCATTAAATTAAAACAATAATTAAGGGTATATTTGACAATTTTGAATGTTTCACCAAAGACAACTTTTCCCTTTTAATATTGTAAATATATGTACATGTGGGGAGTGCATTGGTTGGAGTAAAAAAAAAGATGGAAGCTAGATTGAATTGTAAGACGCTATGCATATATATCACCTAACTAAAAATTAATTATAAGTGAAAGAGGTCAATCTATATTTTGTTAACATATCGCCGTTTGCTAAATTATAAGTTGCACTCCTTTATCATTTGAAATTATAAAAACTCGCATGTAAGTCATTACAAGGAAAATTTTGATTAGCAAGAAGCTAAATCTCTTGTTAATTAGCTAAATAATTTGTAATTTTGTAAATTAAGAAGAAATTTTGAAATAAAAAAAATCTTAGCTAATATATATGATCATAGCTATTCTTTTTTATTTTGCAAGAATTTTTTACCAAGATATTTTATCATTTTTAAATTAGCAAGAGATTCTAATTTTGTTAAAAATATTTAGTTTTTTATTTAATTATTTTGTTAAATTAAAATAATATTTATATATAATAAAAATATATTAACTTAATGTGAACTCCTAAGATTCCAACAAGTTACAGACTGTAAACAACCAACTATTCTCAACCAACTCACCTCCTAACTTATTAATTTGTTTTGAGAAGACGGTATTTTTTTTGCATCTACAAACATTTACATAATTCATAAAATTATATAATATATATATAGTTATTTATATAATTCAATATATATATAATTATTTTGTTTGATAGTAATAATCTATGCAAATTTAAAAATATATATTAATTTATACTTAAATAATTTATAAAATTATATAAATAATTAAATATATTATTAATTATTCCGCTGAATATAAATAATTTATGCTAATTTATAAATATATAAACAATAATTACATTTTCAGAGAGGGATGAAAAATAAAAAATAAATATTTTTTAGAAAATAGTGATGAAATTTTTTGGAAGAAAATAATTTTTCTCTCCATGAATACAACAAATATTTTGTAACAATTATAGCTACTTTTGTTGGTAAATTAAAAATTTATTTACATAACTAAATTTAATGAATGTTAACTAGCAAGAAATTATATAGTCATCCTAATTTTCTTGCTAAAAGAGATTTTCATACAGTAATTTTATATTTCATAACATGCATGCACAAAAATGTCCTCCATGATGCCTCAATGAAAGTTCTCGTAATTTCAAAAGATGGAGAAATGCAAATTAAGTTTGAATAATTAATAGATAGATAAAATTATAAAAAATGGTGAATTCTTATGGAAATTAAGATTTGCTCATGAAATTATTTTTAATGATTTATTTAGGCACTGGATTTTGTGGTAAGTGAGGCAAGGAGGCATAGGATTAGGTTAATACTGTCATTAATAAATAATTGGGAAGATTTTGGTGGGAAGGCTCAGTATGTGAAGTGGGGAAATGAAGCAGGATTGAATCTGACTTCTGATGATGACTTCTTCACTCATCCAATTCTCAAAGGCTACTACAAAGCTCATGTCAACGTAAGCTGGCTTTCTCTTTTCAATATTGACATCATATTTTTATTTAATTTATCTTGTTTTACTTCTGCGATCAACAATTGTTTAGACCGGCAGCTTAAACCGGCTCAGGCTGGATTTCGCTTGATAAATTCAGCCGGGGCTCATCTAGGCTAATTGAGGTTGAGTTAGACCTCGGTCAAGCTAACTATATTAATCAGCTTGATATTTACAGTAATTATCAGTGGTCGTTGTTAATTTACTTCGACGTTAATAGTTATGAGATATACTCTAAATGTGTCAGTTTATCACGCGTGAGCGAAATGACATGGAAAAAGGCGGCTGCAAATCAAATTTGGCTATGCGCAAATCATTGTTATGTGCAAATCATAAAATTTTACGTGCAAACCACACGGAAGTCTTAAAAAAAAATTACATAACATTTTCCTCTTTGAAATCACATGTCGTGACGTAGTCACTAGTTACCTGCATGTAAACATAAATTGTTGTTAGATGATATTACAAATTTATAATTTGATTCTTAAAATTAAACACTTACTTGTAACATTGAGATATTCTCATTGTTCCGCACCTGCTTCTCTATATTTTCTCCAGATTGATATTGTTGGAGAAAATGAAAAATCTTCGCGCACTGTCATTGACACCCACTTGTTATATGAAGCACGTAGCGAAAAAAGGTCTGCACGTAACAACACTCTATATATAGATGTGAAAATAATATTATCACGTGAACTTTATATGGTTTTAGGAGGAATTATGAGCTGGCTAATGTTGCTAATTATAACTTTTGGATAGGTCTATTCGTTTTACCCTAAATCACAGCCACGTCAGTATACCCAGCACGACGCTGATTGCATCCTCGAGCGGCGAGGGCAGTACTCGCTCTGACTGTTGCGTAATTTTCTAATACGCTCTAGGGGTGCAAGCAGCGGGAGTGACGTCGTACCAAGATACTCTGAGTTTTTTTATATTATTTTAGCTCGTGCATAAAGTTATTCATTTGTTATCAAATTAGGATTTAATTATTTTCACTGTTTGATTGGATGATAGTATGATACCGAGTAAAATGGGAAGACTTAAACGATAAAATTAAAAAATATTTTTAAAATAATAAATGTATAGATATTGATAATAGATATGGAAAAGACTATTTTGAAAATATTTTTAGCAATGTTAAAATATATTGATTTCATTATTCATATCGTTATTCTTTGTAATTCTATACAAAAGCATGGTGAAAAATAGTTATTAAAATAGAAAGGGACTATGATTATATTATATATATATATATGCCTTGATATTTGTATTTTGATGAGTGACCGTGCACGCCCCCTGCCCCGTGCGATAGTACTCGCGTCGGCCACAATCGAGCATGCTCCGGAGCTCCGCCCATCTCCATGCACGTGAGGCTCCCCGGCGGCACGTTACTATATATATATTTATTTATTTATTTAATTATTTATATACCTAAATATAAATAACATTTCAATATTGTTCAACATTAAATGGATTGTGTGATGATTGTCATCTTTGTTTGTCATGGTGAAAACTTGTGATCAATTCTCATTGTTGATAATTTTTGCGAAATAAAAATCGGGTCATATGACCCTTCCTTTTTAATAAACTTAGGGATAAAATTGTAATTTCACGTTATATGGGGGTACGGCAGCAAAGAATTGATCGATGTTGATCGGACGGCAGTGATTCTTTTGATGGTCCTTACGGTTACACCATGAGCCTCTAAAGTATTTCTCTGTATATAGTATATATATACAAGATAAGATGTAGGTTGAATAAAATCATAAATGTATTGCGATAATTATTTATAATATTTTGTGTTCAGACCATTCTAAATAGAGTAAATACCTTCACAAACATTACGTACAAGGATGACCCAACAATTTTCGCATGGGAGTTGATGAATGAGGCTCAGTGCCGTGCCGATCCTTCAGGGAACAGTCTACAAGTAAAACCCTGCATCTATTTTTTTCTTCTGTGTAATTAATTAAGACTATTGTTATCCGCACTACAATTTTGGCTATCCGCACTCTTTTTGTATGAATTATTACCCGCCTTTTGGAAATACGTCGTGTACATGCTTTCGTGTTGATCACTTTTCCTAAAAATGCACGCACAAGACGTTTTTCCAAAAGGCGCGTAATAACTCATAAAAAAAGAGTGCGGGTAGCCAAAACTATACTGCGGATAACAATCGCCTTAATTAAACTGCAATTCCTTTCTCTAGATTTCAAACATTGGAACATATTTTTGCAGGCTTGGATTGAAGAAATGGCATTCCATGTGAAGACCGTTGACCCGAACCACCTTCTCGAGGTTGGGCTCGAGGGATTTTATGGCCCTTCGATCCCTGACCGGCAGCAGTTCAACCCCAACACCTTCTCCGGCCAAGCCGGCACGGACTTCATCAGGAACCATCGAGCATTAGGAGTTGATTTTGCGACCGTCCACATGTACCCTGATACATGGTGAGTCACTAATTAAAAGTGTTGATGACTATGAGAACATGATTTAATTTTACATTGGATGTGTCAAATAAATGGTTTAGAAATATCGTACAGTTTGCGCCCTTAACATTTACTCACCTAAGCAGCTTCTTGATCGAATATGAGTTCGACCATTAGCATTGATGGGCCCTACATTGCTAACCGTTTAGTTTGTACGAAATTCGGCTAATTATATCAAGTAGTATGATTAAACTGTTTTTCTGCATTGCTAACCATTTTTGACGAATAAGTAGACAAAATTCATTGCTTCGACTGAGAAAAATCCAAATTCATTAACTAGTTTGCAAAATTCTTGAGGGGGCCCGGGCCCCAGCCCACCCCATCAGATCTACCCCTACTTTTGGGGCCCTACATCACTAACCATTTAATTTGTACCAAATTCTGCTTATTATATTATGTAGTTTGACTTTTAGAGGCAATTGAAGAAATTTTAGCTATATGACTCCTACAACAACAACAACAACAACACTCAAGTCTTTATCCCACTATAGTAGGGTCAGCTATATGGATCCTTTGTCATCATTGTGACCTATCTTTAGTCATAATCTCACTAAGTACGTCATGTCTTTCCTTGTAGTTTCATTTCAAGTCTTTATTGGTCTACTCCTCCCCCGTTTAACATGCCTAGTGACTAAACTCTACAACGCCTAACACGTGCCTCTAATGGTCTCCTTTGTACGTGCCCGAACCATCTTAGTCAAACTTCCCGCATCTTCTTTACAATTGGTGTCACTCATGTCTTATCCCTTATACATCCACCTAAGCTAAAATTATACGGGATTAATAATCAATGATATACACAACATATAGAGTAAAAAATGGATCATTCAAAAAATAGCAACAGTGTTAATAAAATAAATTATGTTTTCTAATTGTTCTCCCATGGATGCAGGATATCAACTGTTGTCTCCAACACTTATCTCCAATTTGTGGAATCCTGGATGCAGAGCCACATTGACGATGCGGATAAAATGCTCGGAATGCCGGTGGTGTTCACGGAGTTCGGCGTGTCGGAGAAAGACAATAACTTCAGCGTAAAGTTTAGGGACGCGCTCATCAATACGGTCTATAAAAACATTATGAATTCCGCAATGAGAGGAGGGAGCGGCGGAGGATGCCTTCTATGGCAGCTGTTCCCGGAAGGAGTTGATTATATGAATGATGGATATTCAGTGGTGCTCACCAAGTATCCCTCAACATCAAACATTATTTCTTTGCAGTCAAATAGGATTAAGATTTTCAATTCCAAGTGTTCATGGGTTAGTCATTGGATTTGTAGGAATAAGGAATGTGTGGATGGTTTGCCTGATGAGCATGATGAGGAACCTCCATGACTTTTTGCATGAATTGTTTACCATGTGGGTATTACTTATCAAAGAATTGTAAACATTATATATATGATTTATCTGTTATTTCTATGCATATATGTATTAGATGGTGCACATGTTTATACATATATAACTATTTCCATGTTCAAAATTCACTTTACAATAAAATAATAAGCGTTTAGGGTGTAGAAGAGATTGATTTTACAAAATTGGCTTTCGATTAAATGTCAATATGTGCAGGAATTGACATTGAGTTTAAATCTAATTTTGTTGTTCGGCCGCATGATGATTGATGGGGTCTCGCCCATTTTATAAGAATCCCGGGCTGTGAGTAGCTGAAATCCCATAACCCTCACTCCCTTAGTGGAGAGTTAGGAGAAAAACCGTCGCACGTACGATCCGCGCACGCGATCATCACGCAATCCGCAATCCTAACCGCCTGTGTGGACCAGCCGCCACCGACGTCCCGTTACCGGCGCCCCGTCATCGGCGCCCCTCCTCGGCTGACCACCTCAGAAGGGGCGCCGACGGCGCGCGACCACCGCACCACTCGGACGACCGCCCGATCGGCCGGCCTTGGCCGCGCGGCCGCAAGGTCATGAGGGCCTTGTGGCCAGCCAACCGGCCGGCCAAGGCCGCGAGGATGGCCTCCCGCCCCCCCCCCCCCCCCCCCCCCCCCCCCCCCCCCCCCCCCCCCCCCGGTCGGCGAAGGTCGCACGACCAAGGTTACGAGGCCGGCCTTCCTGTCGGCCCCCCAGTCGGCCGAGGTCGTGCGCCCGCAGGCGCACGACCAAGGCCGCGAGGCCGGCCGTCCCGGCCGGCCTCCCGGTCTGCCAAGATCGCGCGCCTGCAGGTGCGCGGCCAAGGCTGCGAGGTCGGCCTCCTGACCGACCTCCCGACCGGCCTTGGCCGCGGGCCGTCGGCCGCCTCGCGATCCGACTGACCGAGTGGTCGGCCGGTTTGGTCACGCGGCCGCAAGGGTCTTGCGGCCATGCGACCGGCCGCTCGAGGTCGTCCGCCCCGGGCCGGTCGCCCCTCCGGCCGGCCTTCCCCCTCGCCGGTCGGCCGTCTCCCCTCACCGTCCGATCTCCTGGCCGGCCGGAGTCCGCCGTCGTCCGATCACTCACTTGCGTTATACACCTTCCGATTGGCAGGTAACCACCCGCGAAACCGTCGGCGTAACCACCCGCAGTGGGCTGGTGCGAACATCCGAAATCATATCGGCCTGCACGTAGTAAATTATTATGAAATATGCGTATTAATTTAAATGAAATTGGGCAGCAAATTACAATTATGGTGGTTACGGCCTGCGAATAACCGCATAACTATCGTAAACACCTCTGTGGCTTATAAATAGAACCTCAAGGCTTCTCTCATTTCCATTAAATTCTTCTCCTCCTTCCTCCTAAGTTGAAGAGAGATAAGAGAGTTCTCTCGAAGATCTCCCTCCCCTTCAAAGTCGTGCTCTCTCGGAATCTTCATGTTGCGGAGAGTGGACATGAACATGACGTCGACTGAGCATCCGTTGTCGACTAGTATCCTTTTAACACCGAAGCTCGGATTGTCGATTGTCGCGTTGATGACAAGGGGTTCATGGTGTGGTAGGTGCAACCCCTCTAGGTCCTCGCCTCCAAAACAGATGGTGGCGGCCGGTGGCGGCCTTGAGGATTTGCTGACCTCTCTCGTGTTGAGATATGGAGTGAATGTAGGGAAAGGGAGATCCAGCTATGGTCTCGACCTCTCCTACTATCTTCCTTCCCCCTACGTGTCCTGGTGCGGGGGTGGCTATTTTTTTTGGGTTGAGGCGGTGCCAGCTGATTATGGACTTGGACCTGTAGGAATCTGTCGAGGATCCTCTAACAAACGAGACACTCGATCTCTTCTTTGAGCTTGATGCATTCCTCGGTGGTGTGCCCAGTTCCCCGATGGAACTAGATGTACTTTGACCGGTCTGCCTTGGCATTCAGAAGGAGATCTCGAGGCATATGGAGTGTCGGATTGTCTCAGATTGCGTAGAATACATGTGCGCGGGAGGTGTTGAGAGGAGTGTAATCTCAAGGCGTTCAGTGATCCTGATCTCTCTGGGGGACCTGACAACGCTCGTTGTCATGGCATTCATCTTGACTTTAGGGAGCCTGCTCCTCTCCCTTCTTTCACTTCCGGCTTCCTTCAAATTAATGGCGGTGCACTTCGATGGCTTCATCGGCAGTTATGCACGGGGTCTGGATAATTGGGCATCGTCTCTCTCATTAGGGATGAGTAGAAGTCGCTTGGGTGGAGTCCTATAAGAAAAACACCACGCAGGAGCTCGGGATCAACCTCGGGAATTTGTCGCGCCTCTACAGTGAAGCGGCAAAAGAAGTATTTGAGGGTATCTCCCTCATTTTGGTGAATCCCCGATAGATGAGAGGGGTCTCTAACGATCCTGCGGTTGGCGATGAATTGCTCTGTGAATTGCTAATTTAGTTCCGCAAAGCCGTTGATGACTCCCTCACATAGAGAGTGGAACAAGGTTCGTGATTACCCCTTCAGTGTTGTTGGGAACACTTGGCACATCAACTGCTCTAGGCGTTGTAGATTCTCACGATGGTGGTGAAATGGTTGATGTGCTTCAGCAGATAATTCGTTCAGTCGAATGTCTCGATGCCCGGGAGCTTGAAGTCGTGCGGGATCGGATGCGCCAGGATCTCTGGTGCTAGTGGCAAGTCGTGGAGGAGAGGGAGACGGGCAAAGGCGGCCTGTCGTCCGACTTAACTGTATTCTTCAGCAATCACATCGCGGATTTCTCGCGAGTGAGTCTTCCAATTTCAGGTCTGAAGTCGGCTACTCCTGGGCAGTTGTGATGATGATGGGCTTCGGGTTTTCTGGCGAGCCGAAATGGATGCGTCAAACTAGTCGCGTTAGAGAACTCTTCTTCAGTTGCATGATGGTCGCGAGCAGCGTGCTCAGTCAGAGCACAGTTCGGAGTTAGAAGAGGCAGGTTGCCTTGCTTAGGGGCTGGATTGGAAGCCTAAGGAGCTCCCAAGTTTCTTAGTAGAGCGAGCATCTCGTCTTGGCGTTCTTTCATTTAGCGCATGCGCCCTTCAAGTGTATCCACAGGCGTGACCATTGCCTCTTCCGCGAGAGGTATGTTGATAAGGTAATGAGAGGGAGTGAGATTGATGTACCCTCCAGGGATTGACCCTTCAGTTGTACGGGTCCCTCTTCTGGTCATTCGATGTTAGTCTCGAGTATTGTCGTTAGGCGGGTACTGTCTTCCGAGTATCTTTAGAGAGCTTGGGAACACTTTCCCACAGATGACGCTAAACTGTTGTGGGTCGCTTGATGCACTCTTAATCCAATCGAATTGAGTCATCTCAGCTCTAGAGTGAGCTGAGCGCGCAAACAGTCAAAGTTGAGACCAACAGCATGCAAGAAGACTTTTAACGTGCATGGAAAACCCGAAAAGGGTGAAAAACCATGGGGCCGGATCAGTGCCGACCAAATTGCAATATATTTTTGGGCGTTACAAACAGTAGAATGCACGAAGGTGACATGCCACCGCTCGTTGCAGGGGGTGCAGAGAAGAGTGAGAAAAAGATTATCTCTAAGGCGGAAGGAGATCTTCGAGGGCAAAAGGGAGATCCCCAAGTGACCTTCGAAGGAGATCTTCAAAGGGGAACAAGATCTTCAAAGGTCGAAGGATATCTTCGAAGAATTCTTCGAACGCCGAACGAGAACTCTAAAGGATCGTCGAAGGAGTTCTCTCGGGCGCTGAAGACAAGGTCCCCTCAAATGAGGGCTTTGGACTCCTTTATAGTTTTGGACAGAGGTAGTCTGGTAATTTTATCGTTGTAACCACCATAACAATCTGACAGGTGAATCACGATCGTCGATCTGGAGCACACTAATCGTCATTTTTCTGATATGACTGTTTTCCCCCGGGAAATTCGGGCAGTTCTGTTGATGACGATGACGACAACGAATGAAACCTATAATCTGGGAAGTAAAGAAAGTTGACAGTCGCACATGTCGCGAACGCAAAGGCATTCGGTTCGCACTGCGAATGCGTAGGTGTCCAGCTCGCGTCACGAACGTGTAGGCGTTCAGTGCATGCCACGAGCGCGGAGGCGGTCGGCGTGCGCCGCGAACACAGACCATATACCAAGAGAGGTACAACCTTGGTCGTACTAAGGGGGGTACTGTAAGATCCCCCCAGAACTGAACCCAGGTCGGGGGAGAGGGATCTTACTGTCCAAGACGGTCGCTTAGTGCTTCCCGGGTGGCAACAGCCCACCCTCTCAAGCCCTGAGTGGTAGACTTGTCAGGCAAGAGAATCAACATATCACATCAGAACACAATGCGAAAGCAATCATAAGGAAAAGAAACAAGGCATACGTATATACATAATCAAAGGTTGTAGCCGATTGTTTACATAAGTGGCCCTGTGGGCTAAGGATAACTACTACAACCCTGACACTCCTTATTTAGTCTTATACCCTATGACTCACATCACGGAAGATGGGAGGTGATCAAGTCGGTGTATCTGATCGGGTAATCTCGAGAGTCGGTATGTCGTCATGCGGTACGGGGGCTTCGCGTTGTCTCATCTCCTGTGAATGGTTATAATAACAACCGTTATTCACAGAGCTAAGTGGAAAACACATCTCCTCGGATCTATATCCTGGGGACGAGCTTAAGTACCCAAACAGTAAATAAATAGCCAAAATAAGAAGGGTTAGCGGCATGTGAATAACCGGAAATCCTAATAATATCAACAATTATTTAGAGGAAATGCTCAGTTATTAACAAATTTGGACCGCTTTTCTTCCAACAGGGTAGCAAACCACCCGGACCTCACCGATGTGGCCGTCGGTGATAGTGACCAGTCCTACCACTTCTGCGAGTGGTCGCACCACACCACACAGGCCCTCCCGTACAAGCCAGTGTACTACTTGGATGTGAACGACATCTGGCAATTCCAAGATTTAGGCTGACCAATGGAGGAAATTCAATGGGTACGGAGTGGTGATTACCCGCGGTGCACATCTCCCTGTCGCCATGAGTCGTCAACCCTCCCGCACCGGTACGAACGGTCGCGGATGCGATAAAAAATTATTTAATGATTTTCATAAAAAAATTATTTAAAAATTTACTATAATGATACGTATATTTAAAAATTTATTACATAATTTTCATAAAAGTTATTTAATGATTGATAAAAAGTGTTTATGTAACACTTTTGATCTCAGGTTCAAACCTTGCAATTTTTGCTAAATTATTAGTTTGATTATTTTTATTAAAATATTATTTCAATAAATAATTTGTCTTTCATTTAAAAATGCTATTTAATTTGAAAATAAATTCAATGATCGAGATTAAAAGAATGTTCCACATCATTACCTCACAATCCTGTGATTTTTTTATTTGCTTAGTGATGATGTATTGTGTTAGCATTATACTTATTTTACAATTCTTTTTATTGCGGATTGCTCGGGTGCTCTGGTAGACTGGTCGAATTGAACCGCCTTAGCTCGGAAGCGAACTGAGCGAGCAAACAGTCAATGAGTGAGATAATAAGTGACACGAAGACTTTAACGTGGAAAACCCGGAAAGGGTGAAAAACCACGCGGCTGAAGCTGTGCCGGCCAACTTCCACCATCTTCTGGGGGATTACAATTAGAGATTAAGAACTCGAGTGTGACATGTCGCTGCTCGTTACAATGGTGGAGGGAGAGAGATCGAGAGAACTCCGAGGGTGACAGATCACCTCTCGGAAAACTAAGTACTTTCTTCTGAGAATTTGAGTGAGAACAAAAGTGAGAAGGCTGAGTCGCCTTTCGTGACCTTCGAAGGCTCGAAGGAGATCTTCGAAGATTCGAAAGA
This sequence comes from Dactylorhiza incarnata, assembly GCA_033032865.1. Taxonomy (NCBI): domain Eukaryota; kingdom Viridiplantae; phylum Streptophyta; class Magnoliopsida; order Asparagales; family Orchidaceae; genus Dactylorhiza; species Dactylorhiza incarnata. The sequence continues at coordinate 5,582,109 of JAWHQI010000105.1, forward strand.
GATCTTCGAGGGCTGAAGGAGATCTTTAAGCGCCGAAGGAGAATTCCAAGGAAATCTTCAAAGGAGCTATCTCGGGAGTAGAAGACAAGGTGTCATGAAATGAAAGCTCTGGGCTTCTTTTATAGCTTTGGTCGGGGGTAGCCCGGTAATTTTGTCGTCGTAACCACCGTAACCACCTGACGGGCAAATCACGTTGGTCGATTTGGAGCACACGGATCGTCATTTTTCGTAAATGACCGTCCCGCCCTTCGGGCAGTTCGGGCAGCGTTGTTGAAAGTGATAAAGGCGACGAACGGTGTTGAAAATGTTGAAGTGGAAGTTTGTGGAGTTGGCGGTCTGGGGGGAGACCGCGCGGTTTGGTCTGACCGCACGGTCTTGCGGTCTCCTCTGGCGGTCTGACCTCTCTGGTCTAGCCGCGGGCTATTCGGCGTGACCGCCGTTCTTCTGTCCAAGAGTGCCAAGGTGAGGTCGCGCGGTCTGGTCGTGTGACCGCGTGGCGGAGCAGGTTTCTGCATGATGAGACAGCGCAGTCTGGTGCTTGTGACCGCGTGGTGGGGGAAGCCCAGTCTGGTGGCTGTACAGTTTCTTTGTGGTGCGCGCGGACTAAGGTCTTCTTAATCGCGCGGTCTCCGGTCTGTGTTCGCATAGCTGGTCCTTCGGCGATCTGCTGGTATATGCGGTCACAGGTGTTTTGGTCGACTTGGCGGGCTGTTGTCCTAGTCGGCCTGGTGTGTTCGTGGTCTCTGGAGGAGGTCGGGTGGCGAACACAGGTGGTGAGCGACATGACCGGGCGAGTTGTCATGATCGCGCGACTTCTGTTGAAGTCGGCAAGCTCACTAAGCAGGAGGATCTTTTTGCTGATCGCGCGGGTTGACCGATCTGGTCGCGCGGTCAAGGGTGGTGACCCTATCTCATAGGGTGGTGACCCCATCTCATAGGGTGGTGACTGGATCAGGTCTCACGCCTATAAATAGGAGCCACTACTGCAGCAAACATATCGCACCAAGTGTAAGCTGAGCTCGCATTTCTTTCTTGCGGTCTCCTTTTTTGTGACCGGTCGGTTAGCTGATCGAACTTATCTTGTGCAGCTTCTGCAGATTGTGCGGGTAGCAGCGGTCACCTCCTCTTCTGAAGGTGTTCAGACGGTCTCGCGGCTTGCAGTGCGGGTTGCTGGAGTTCGGGAGGATAAGTGGCAGATCGCGGGGTTCTCAGTTGGTGTTGTTCAAGTCGCAGGCAGGCAGTTCGGGGGGTCTTGTTCTCTAGCCGAGCGGATTGTCAGGTCGGGCGGTCAGGCGGTCTCAGGAAGTCAGACCGCTGGTTTTCCTTTCAGCTTGTTTTTCTCTTCTGTTTTTGTGTACTGGCGAAATCATGTCTCGCCATGTATTCCTCGCCCTGTAATGAAGAATTTTGCTTGATCAATAAAGATTGTGTTTGCTTCATGTGCTTCTGGTTGTTGGCTTGAACTTTGAGTTATACTATTCCTGCTCACTCCTAGATCTACGGAAATTTTCACATGGTATCAGAGGTAGGTTGGAGTGGATAGAGCAGTGAATAACTCATAGTTGCCATCGCCTTTGTGAAGAAGGAACCAGTGGTAGAGCCATGGAAACAAGAGGTCTTGGAATTGAGATGCTCAACTCGACTAACTTTAAGAAGTGGAAGTCGTGTATGCAGAGTTATCTTCTGGGTGAGGACCTCTAGGAGGTGGTTGGAGGAGAGAGCACGAAGGAAGTTATCCTGATTGGGGACAATGGTCATGAGGTGAGAAATTTGAGGCGATTAATGCCAAGGCAGAGTTCGCTCTGAAAAGGGCAATATCACCTGACCTGTTTGATCACATCTTGGGGTGTGGATCAGCTGCTGAGATCTGGAGAGCCCTGGATGGGCTGTTTAACAAGAGGAATGTGGCTAGACTTCAATTCCTGGAGAATGAGCTAGCTAGGTCAGCTCAGAGTGATCTTTTTATCTCTACGTTCTTCTTGAAGATGAAGAACCTGTGCGCTGAGATTTCAGCACTGGATCCTGATGAGCCAATTTCTGAGGCGAAGCTGAAGAGACACATCATTCGTGGCTTGCGGAAGGAGTATGTGGCCTTTGTGCCGTCGGTGCAGGGTTGGGCAAATCAGCCGTCTCTGCTGGAGCTGGAAAATCTGCTTGCGTCGCAGGAGAGTCTGGCAAGGCAGATAGCGGGGGAGTTAGTGTCTGGGGGAGATGGCGAAGTTCTCTTCTCAGGAAAGAAGAAGAAGTGGGATAAGAAGAAGACTGCTGGAGGCAATGGGCCTTCAACTTATGGACAGCAGGATAGGGGTTATCCTCCTAAGGCTGAAGGGAAGAAGAAGGGGGAAAGACCCAAGTGCTTCAAATGCGGGAAGCTTGGCCACATAAGGAAGGATTGTCGGGTGAATCTTCAGCCGGGGCATGCTGCTGCAGGAAAGGAGGAAGCTGAGGCCAGGTAGAATGATGGAGGATGGGGAGGAGCCTTCTCGGCTTCTGTTGGAGCTGCGGCTCCTATCAACTATCAGGAGGACTGGATCGTGGACTCGGGGTGTGGTCATCATCTCACTGGGGACGAGTCGAAGCTTACTTCAGCGCAGCCTTACTCAGGTAACGATGCCATTATAACTGCTGATAACACCGTGCATAGTGTCGAGAAGGTGGGGGTTGTTTCCTTGGGCAGTGATGGAGGGCCACTAACGTTGAAGAGTGTCTATCATGTGCCCGGAATGAGGAAAAACCTCTTCTCTGTGACCAACGCTGTAGACGTTGGGTATCACGTTCTATTCGGCCCAACAGAAGTGAGATTTCTTCGAAATGTTGAAGCAGTGAAGGCGGAGGTCGTTCATGTGCGGAGAAGGACAAAAGACTTGTTCGTCTTATCGACAAGTTCTTATGTTGACAAGATGAGGACCAATGACAGTGTCGTCATATGGCACGAGAGGTTGGGGCATGTAGGGATGGATAAGCTGAAGGCTATGGCGGTGAAAGGTCTGGTCAAGGGCCTGCCTAGTCTATCTTCCTACGGAGATGGTCATATTTGCACAGGATGTCAGTTCGGCAAGTCTCATCGACTACCGTTTGACAAGTCGCAGACAAGGAGTAGTGTGTCGTTGGAGTGCATCAACGGTGACTTGATGGGACCGACTGCTACCCCAAGCCTCGGAGGCAGCAGATATATGTTGGTGCTGATCGATGACTACACCAGATATGTCTGGGTATATTTCCTGAAGGAGAAGGCGGAGGCGTTTGCCAAGTTCGTGGAGTTTAAGGAGCTTGTGGAGGGTCGTCTTGGCCTGCGGATTAAGAAGCTAAGGACTGACAACGGAGGGGAGTTCACCTCTGGTGAGTTCTCTAGTTTTTGCAGGAAAGCGGGCATCCAGATGGAGCTTACTTGTGCACATACTCCACAGCAAAACAGAGTTGCAGAGCGGAAGATCCATCATCTGACGGAGACCTGCAAGTGTTGGTTGCATGCCAAGAGTATCCCAAAGTCCTTCTGGGCGGAGGGAATGTCTTGTGCTGCCTACGTCATCAACAGGATGCCTCTAAGTCCCATCAACATGTTAACTCCGCATGAGATGATGTTCAAAGAAAAACCAAGTGTGGCACACCTTCGGGTGTTTGGTTCCACCTGCTATGTGCACGTTCCAGATGCGCTTCGGACAAAGCTAGATGCGAAAGCAAGGAAGCTAGTCTTCGTGGGTTATGATGATCAGAAGAAGGGCTGGAAGTGCATGGACCCGGAGACGCGGAGATTTGTTGTATCTCGCGACGTCATGTTCGACGAGGTGACATCCTACAAGGGAAGTTCTGGTATTGAGCTACCAGAAAGCAGGGTGGAGGTGCCGGTGATAGCTGTGGAAAATCTTCAGGTGGAGCTGCCTGTGTCACCAGGTGGCCCATCAATATCTAGTTCTGAGGCGGAGGCTTCTGGATCAGGAAGTAGGGGGAGCGATGCTCCGAGTATGTCTGGAAGGAGAGCTAAGGAAGAAGCAGCTGAGGATATTGCGAGTCAGGGGAGGGAGCTGAGGAGATCGAAGCGAACGATCATTGCCCCTGATCGCTATACAGGAGGAAACATGGTGAGCTTTGTCTCGTGTTTCTTTGCTGGACCCTTGGATGAGAGGGAGACGTCGAGCTTTGAAAAGGCCAAAGGCGTTGAACAGTGGGATTCAACTATGCAGGAAGAGATGAGTGCTCTTGAGAAGAATGAGACTTGGTCTCTGGTGCCCAAGCCCAAGGGTATCACCCCTGTGACATGCAAGTGGGTCTATAAGCTCAAGAAGAAGGCAGACGACAGCATCGAGCGATACAAGGCTCGCCTTGTGGCTTGGGGATTCTCGCAGCAATACAGTAAAGATTATGAAGAGACATTCAGTCCGGTGGAAAAAATGACTTCAGTTCGGGTTGTGATTGCCTTGGCGGCATGCTGGGGGTTTGGCAGCTCGACGTAAAGAATACTTTCTTGTACGGCGAGATTGACAAGGACATCTTCATGGTCCAGCCGCCAGGCTTCGTGTCTGAAGATTTTCCTGACTATGTCTGTAAGTTGAAGAAGGCCCTGTATGGGTTGAAGCAAGCGCCGAGGGCGTGGTACAGGAAGATTGCAGAGTATCTCTTATTCTGTGGATTCATTGCTTCAGACTCTGACTCGAGCTTGTTCGTTAAGAAGAGCGGGGAGCTTCAAGTCATCGTGCTGCTCTACGTCGATGATATGATCGTGACGGGGAATTCGAAGGAGGAGGTAGCAAAGCTTCGAGCAGAGCTATCTATCAGATTCGAGATGAAGGACCTGGGTGAGCTTCACCATTTCCTTGGACTCGAAGTGCAGAGGAAGAGAAGTGGAGTGCTGGTGTCCCAGGCTGGATATGCGGAGCGAATCGTGGAGCGATTCGGCATGAAGGAGGGAAAGTGCATCTTCACACCTCTGGAGAAGGCCATGAAACTTCACAAGGATGAGGGGAGGATTCTGGAAGATCCGCTGGTGTTCCGGGCTCTGGTTGGGAGCTTGATCTATCTGACGATTACCAGGCTGGATATTACGTATGCGGTTGGCAGGGTGAGCCGTTATATGGCGGAACCACGGATTCCTCATCTTCTAGCGGCCAAGAATATATTGAAGTATGTCAAGGCTACTTCGGATATGGGTCTCCTTTACAGGAGGGATGCGGGCTTCGAGGTGCATGGGTACATGGATGCTGATTACGGGGGAGATTCGGATGATTGGAAGTCGACGTCTGGATACGTCTTCATGGCGGGCCCCACGACTATATCATGGTGCAGCAAGAAGCAGGATTCCGTGTCTGTCTCAACCACGGAAGCGAAATACAAGGCTTCGGCCTTGGCAGCTCAAGAAGCCATCTTGCTTAGGAGGTTGGTGGGAGACGTCCATAAGGAGGTTCGGGGTCCGACTCTGCTCCGCGGTGATAATGAGAGTGCTCTCAAACTTGTTACTAATCCAATTTGTCACGCGATGACCAAGCATATCGAGATCGAGCATCACTTCATTCGTGAGAAGGTGCTGGAGGGGTCTCTTTCGTTCGAGCATGTTCGGAGTCAGGACAACATTGCTGACATATTCACAAAGGCGCTGGCGAAGGGGTCGTTTACTCGGCTAAGGAGCTTACTTGGACTGTTTTCAACTTTCCACTTCAAGGGGGAGTGTTGAAAATGTTGAAGTGCAAGTTTGTGGAGTTGGCGGTCTGGGGGGAGACCGCGCGGTCTGGTCTGACCGCACGGTCTTGCAGTCTCCTCTAGCGGTCTGACCTCTCTGGTCTAGCCACAGGCTATTCGGCGTGACCGCCGTTCTTCTGTCCAAGGGTGCCAAGGTGAGGTCGCGCGGTCTGGTCGCGTGACCGCGTGGCGGAGTAGGTTTCTGCATGATGAGACCGCTGGTGCTTGTGACCGCGTGGTGGGGGAAGCCCGGTCTGGTGGCTGTCCAGTTTCTTTGTGGTGCGCGCGGCCTAAGGTCTTCTTAGTCGTGCGGTCTCCGGTCTGTGTTCGCATAGCTGGTCCTTCGGCGATCTGCTGGTATATGCGGTCACAGGTGTTTTGGTCGACTTGGCGGGCTGTTGTCCTAGTCGGCCTGGTGTGTTCGCGGTCTCTGGAGGAGGTCGGGTGGCGAACACAGGTGGTGAGCGACATGACCGGGCGAGTTGTCATGATCGCGCAGCTTCTGTTGAAGTCGGCGAGCTCACTAATTAACAGGAGGATCTTTTTGCTGATCGCGCGGGTTGACCGGTCTGGTCGCGCGGTCAAGGGTGGTGACCCTATCTCATAGGGTGGTGACTGGATCAGGTCTCACGCCTATAAATAGGAGCCACTATTACATCAAACATATCGCACCAAGTGTAAGCTGAGCTCGCGTTTCTTTCTTGCGGTCTCCTTTTTTGTGACCGGCCGGTTAGCTGATCGAACTTGTCTTGTGCAGCTTCTGCGGATTGTGCGGGTAGCAGCGGTCACCTCCTCTTCTGAAGGTGTTCGGGCGGTCTTGCGGCTTGCAGTGCGGGTTGCTGGAGTTCGGGAGGATCAGTGGCAGATCGTCGGGTTCTTAGTTGGTGTTGTTCAAGTCGCAGGCAGGCAGTTCAGGCGGTCTTGTTCTCTAGCCGAGCGGACTGTCAGGTCGGGCGGTCAGGCGGTCTCAGGAAGTCAGACCGCTGGTTTTCCTTTCAGCTTGTTTTTCTCTTCTGTTTTTGTGTACTGGCGAAATCATGTCTCGTCATGTATACCTCGCTCTGTAATGAAGAATTTTGCTTGATCAATAAAGATTGTGTTTGCTTCATGTGCTTCTGGTTGTTGGCTTGAACTTTAAGTTATACTATTTCTGCTCACTCCTAGATCTACGGAAATTTTCACAAACGGGTCCTGCATTCTGAGAAATTAGGAAATGTTAACTGTGTGCGCGTTCAGAACGTGAAAATGTTCTGAGCGCGCGAGAGGAAGTGTTCTGAGCGTGCAACGAAGATAGGAATGATCTTAGCGTGTAATAAACACAAGAGCGTTCTGAGCGCGCGAGGAGGAGTTCTGAGCGCGCATTGAACACTTAAGTGTTCTGAGCGCGCGGGAAGCTGGGAAACGAGAAGTCGCGCCCCCAAGGGGGGGTTGGGTTTCGTCCGGATGCTCCGCAGGGCCCCCTACAGGAGAGGGGTGTGGTTTGGCCGCACCCCCTATGAGGGGTGCGGCTAGGTTGCACCCCGAGGGGGTGCGGCTTGGCCGCACCCCTCATGGGGAGACGGTTCGGCGCTAACGCGCATGGTACTGTCGTGCGCGTTGTGCGCGGTAGCGCGTGCGGTTACACGCGGCACAACCGTGTGTGGTGCTGTCGCGCGTGGTGGTGTGCGGCCCTACAGCGCGTACTGCGCGCGCGGTTGTACGCGTGATTAGCTGTGGAGATGGTGAGTTTGGTCCACTTTTTCACTCATCCTCCCATTATCTTAGTGGATGAGTATTATTCTTTTAAAACCTCTTCAACAATCAAGAGGTTGATGTTGATATGCCAAATCTATAGAGAATTTGATCAAAAATGAATTTTCATCGACAAGCTTTTCTTTTTTTTACAAAGTTATGACAAAATCAATTTAGCTGTTTGAAAGAATTATATTTTTAATGTTGTTTGAAAACAAATTTGTATATCAATAATTTTATTTAAAAATAATATAAATATAAACTACATAATATAAATGTAAACTAAATAATATGAATAGAATTATGATTATAATGACAATATAATTATAATGAAAATAATATATTATTTATCAAATAATTATAGTAATATAAACAAACGTAATATTATTTTAATAAAACAATTCAATTTGAGCTCTTTTAATAATTTTAAAGATTATGCATTTATATTATATATTTCTGCAATAATATTATATTTAACGGGCATTGTTAAAGGCAAACCAAAAACGGCTATCCGCACACCAACATAACTTAAAATTCCTATTTTAAATTAGTTCTGGTTTTTTTAAAGACAAACCAAAAAACTGTTATCCGCACACCAACATAACTTAAAATTCTCATCTAAAATTAGTTCATAAATTTTATACGGGTAAACCATAAGCCGCGCACGCCAGCGCCGAAAACCCACTCTGATTCCCTCTCGCGCTGAGTCGAAACCTTCTCGCATTATATAATGATTTGTTTATTCGGTATATGCATGCACAATAAATATTAATCAACAAAGAAGTGCAATAAAATGTATATAATCATCTTCTTATTTTTCAGAAATTTCCAAAGGGTAATATAACATAACTAAATGCTCTTGAGACTGGTGTCAGAAAATAAAAATAATAATTGTGCAAAAAAATTAATGATCATACTTTACTGATACATAAATTGAGATTATCAGTTAACTTTCATGGTTAAAGCATGAATGCTAAAACAAAATTTTTATTCCTTCCTAGATCAGACATTGGTTATTAAAAAAGCTAAACTATGTGAACAATCTTTTATATTTTTATAGACGCAAGAACTCATCATTTACTTTTTTTTTTTCCTTTTGGTCACTTTGATTAGCAACTATCCTCAAAACTCTCTCAATGGTTGAAAAAAATGAGAAATTTTCTAATTTTAAATTTGATTTGCTGTTAACAATATCGGTTTGTCGTTAACAGATTTGTTTGCACCGACTAATTTCCAAAAAGTATGATTTGATGTTATTAATGGTGTACGGATATTCATTTTTGGTTTGCCTTTAACAATCATATATTTCTGCATTAAAATTATATTTCAAAGCAGCGGCTTGCATTAATATTTCAAAGGAGCTCCTATTTTATATGGCTCCAACGCGGAGCTTTCCCGTCGTGGGTCCGTACCCAGCACCCGCGGCAGGAAATGAGCCGCTCTTTTCCACGGTGGCTGATGTGACAGTGACTACAAAATGTTTGACTAGAATTATGTGTGTACATCTCATGGAACTTGAGAGAATTTCTGATGAATTGCCTCTTTCCTACAGTTTATATTATATATCACGAGCAATGCCATCATAATTGGCTGTGTTATCAATAATTGCAGAAAAAGGAAAACGTTTGCTCCGATACCAACTAATGTATGTAGAGCATAATAACAAGAAGAAGCTAAGAAAAGAGAAGCTTATTTAAACATAAACCAAGCCTTAAAAATCAAAACTTCAAAAGTATAAAATTGACATTGGCTTAATTAAACATTATATTGAGATCAGCATTGAAAGCATGTATATAAAGCCAATATAGGTTTTACAAAAGTCATCTCTCTTGATCAGCTTGTGGTTTCAATCACGGCATCCATTTTGTCTATTTTGACTCCATGATTTTCAAAGTTCGTCAAGTCCGATCCTACATCAATTAATTAATGAGAATACACGTGTTTATTTCACAATAAAATGGTTGCGGTGCTCGCAAAAGGTTGGCCACCAGAAAATCCATTGAATGACTACCCAAAATAAATTTCACATAATCCTCGCAATCAAACAAGTTCAGCATGCTCAAATAGTAACATGTCAACAAGCTATGGAGATATGCAATAGCAAATGTAGTATCAACTTGTCCGACGCACGCTACCAGCCCAAAGAGCGGAGACATATACTCAAAAAAAACCACCATCATAGGCCGAAAAAAGACCCGCAGACGAACAGAGCATATCACAATCCAAAGAAAAGCCACCAGAAATGAGATCTAAAGGCTCAAAATGAGGGCAGTTAAAACTAGTAAACCACAAAAGCTAGAGCTCGAGAAAGCTTATTGAAATGAATCAATAAATTATAAATCAAAATGGCTGGGATCAAGAAACTGAAGTTGCAGCCTCTGATGCTTATTGTTCAAAATGGATTACAACAGTGTTACAAGGGGTTAAAATTGTTCTCTGTTAGGGCACTCACAAGTTCTGTTCTATATATGTGCGAGTATTGGGGGAGTTCTCAACATAGTTTACGATGCCTTTAAAGCTACTGTTCATGGCCTATTTATAGGCATGGGGGGCTCTGCCCGCGGCCAGCCTCCAAAATTACGGGTTGCCCGCTTATAAGATGTGGCAAAAAATATGAAGTGCCGAGAGTGGAGTGATACGCGAGACCCCTGAGGTGGTCGGCGAGTACTTGTTGGTCAGCGAGTGCTCAATGATGTTTGGCGGGCACCCCTCTCAAGGTATGCGAGTACGCCATATTTGAGATGGCTGGTCGACGAGATCTTCGACAATGTATAAGAAGCGAGCTATCATCCTAATCTTTGACAATGAGTATGGCGGAATTTGGGTAGACAGGAACCCCACATTTTTTCAAATCTCAGGCATGAGATTTCTAAAAAATAGTGTATGCGAGAAATATTCCGCCATAAATGCTCCATGCGCCTATGCATAATCCAATTTCTGGGCCCTCAGTTATGATTCGATGATGAATCGATTTTCGGCTACTACAATGTGAGTACTCCTGAATGATACGGCGGGACAGAAGACACTCTCTTTGGCTCACATTCACTCTCATCGTCTGGGAAAAAGAAGAAATCATTGGACTCTCCGATGGTGACGTAGAACGCATATCAAAGGATTTCTTGGAGCTGCAGAACCGTCAGAAGAGCGGCAAATCTCTCCGCGCATAATATTCTTCACGCCTGGTTCTTTTTATTTTTATGCTTGTGTTTTAGTTTGTGGTCTGCCGTTAAAACTTTTATGTTTTTTTAATGTTTTGTTGTGGTGCCTGATGTATATGGGGTGCCTCGATTGGTGAGGGGATCACTTTTTTGCTTGAAGAAAAGAAAACCAGCACGGGCAAAAATTTTGGATCTATGTCGCGTTCCGAAATCATGGTCCGGGTAAAGCGTCGTGCTGACACGTGGTGAAATCTCATAAGTACACCCAATATTAACAATTTGGCGTCAAAGGAAACTAAACCGCGCTGCAAAGAGAACTAAATCGCAGCTCTGTTACACTTCGTCATTTTCTTCTCTCCTCCCAAGCTTTATTTATAGTGGAAGCAACCGACCTCTCCTACCCGACAACATCCTCTTACTTTTCGTATGTTCGAAGAGCTACTAAATGGAAGACCAGGTATTGTCTATGGTTTTATGAATATATTTTTGTGTTCATGCATTGGTACTCCCAAGCTTCATTTCCTCACTTCTACATGGAAATCACCGATCTGCAGTCTTTGTAGAAGACGATTGTCATGGAGATCAAATTTAGTCTCCATAGGAATTTGTAAGCTCTATGGAGATCAAATTTGATTTCCATAGAGATCAAATTTGATTTTCATGTAATATCATTTTATTTTGGTAGGGTGCAAGCAAAACCAACATTTATGTATTTGCAGTAGCCGGTAGTGAAGTTGAAGCCTATGAGATGTATTGTGTGCATGCAAGTAAGATTGGTTTTAGTGTGCATAAAGAGCACAAAATATGATGGCATGACACAAAAGCCCTTAAAACACGTGAATATTGTTGCTCCAAGGTTGGATTAAAAAGAGCGGACAAAGTTTCAACCTCACATTTCAAATTTCGGCGATTAAAAACTAGAACTAATTGTCCAGCAGTTATTGTTTTCAATGCCGATAGAGAAGGCAAACATTTGACAGTTGGCAAAATTGTGGAGGAACATAAACATCCTCTTGCTTCTGGAAATGAGCAACATCTGCTTCGATCACATATGACAGTTGCGGTGGAGAGTGGTAATATTTTAAAGTCAATGCCCGAAGCGGGTATCAGAACCTCTGATGCTTATTGTTACCTAGTTGATGAAGTTGGCGATTGATAGGCACAGAATATCAAAAATCAATGGCGGCGACATCGCTAATCTATTAGAACTGTTTAAGGAACGACAAGTATCCGATAACATGTTTTCTTTTGATGTCCAAGTTGATGATCTGAATAGGTTGACAAATTTCATATGGATAGATGGCCCCGACAAAATAGATTACGAGTGTTTTGATGATGTGTCAATATTTGACACGACATATAGAATGAATAGATATAATTGCAGTCAATCACCATTGGCAGAATGTCGTAATTGTTATTGCTTTTACAGATGAAGAAACCATAAAATCATTTACATGACTCTTTCAAACTTTTTTAAAATTTGTTTCCGGTAAGCAACCATTAACAATTTATATTGATCAAGATCAAATAATGGTTGTAGCCATTGAAAGAGTTTTGAGTAAGAGCCGACACGGATTATGTCAATGGCATATTGCTAAAAAAGGCATACTAAGGTTCATTCATTCAGTGTGGATTGTGACATACGATCTTTATTTCACCATAATCTGAGCAAGTGTGATATGATTGAAGAATTTAAAGTACACTGGAGTCAGATGATTATTCGTGACAAACTACCAGATAATAGGTGGTTGAACGACATATATAATATTAAGCAAAAGTAAGCCACATCTTTTAATAAGGGGGTTCTTAGTCATGGCATTTTGTCCACGCAAAGGAGTGGGTCCTTAAATAACGAATGTCATGCCATCACAAAATTGATGTCCACATTAGTTGATTGTTTCAATCAGATGGAAAAAATGATCAGCAATTGTCGTGATAAAGAGAAACAAGAAGATTTTAGATGCAAACAATGGACTATACATGTTGATGTACGAAATTGTCCAATTTTGAAATAAGTTTCAAAGGTGTGCACGCATATAATGTATAGTAAATTTTATGATGATTTTAAAGAAGATGATTTTGGTCTATTCATTGAAGAAGAACATAGTTTTTATGCTGAAAATGTTTACAATTTTCTCCTAAGATTGTGTGATCGGGCAGAACATAATACATTGAACTATGGAGTTGTACATCAGTACATACGACATACAATATTCATGTTATAAGTTCAAAACTAATGAGACGTTATGTAGTCATGCACTTAAAGTGTATAATCACAAGAATGTCACTTGTATCCTTGATAAATATATCCTTAAACGGTGGACAATATATGCAAAGAAGAGCATTTACTATTTTAACCATTTGAATAGCTCGAAAGGCTTTTCAAGTTTGGCTTTTAGAAATCATGTATGTCATTCGGCATATGACTTGGCTCTACGTGTTGAAAAGTGCAATAATATGAGAGAATATGTCATCGATGCAATATCTGAGATTTCATACTATGTGGATCACTGTTTGGATAAGAATATCTCAAATGCGAACACAGAAGAAAGCAACCATCAAGGATCTACCTCGTTTACGTCTGAAAGGTGTTTCAAATGCTCAAATACAAGGATATTGGGAAAAGCCAAATAATCCTCTTTTATATATGCTAGTGTCTATACATATTTCTTTTTTCAATAACAACACTACTAATACTTTTTATTATATATGCAGGAAGGAAGTATAAAACCAAAGCCAAAAAAGAAAACACAACAAATTGTCACCATGATTCCGGCCAGGATATAGATGACAATGGTGAATTGCATAATTATCTTCGTACTTTGAAAATTGTTGTGTTATGTTAGCTATTATGCTTCCATCCCAAAATAAGTAAATTGTTGTGTTATGTTAGCTACTGCCTAATGTTGCTTAGTAAAGTGTTTTGCTTAGTACATTAATGACTTAATATGCCACCTTGTTGTCTCAATAAACATGCAAAAATAAGCATTTTTGAAAATATATATTCAAAATCAGTTATGTTTCTATCCCAAAATATTTGAAGATTTCATATGCTATTTCCGCCCTATAAAATGACATCTTCTGCGACCAGTCTTTGCAATCCTTCCAATCAGTTGTGTCACGCCGAGCTATATGCTTCATGTACTTCATAACAAATACCCCGCAATCTACCACATTCTCCTGCCGAGGGATCTCCTTCGCCAACATAAGTTTCCATTGTGTAAAATTTGTTTCGACATTGCTTGCAGTTGCCATTTGGAGCACTCGAATCTACATGACATTTTGAAACCTATGTAAAAAAAAAGAGCCATATTAAGATAATTGTAATCTTTCACTTACCGGCTCTCTCGCCAACTCTTTACGATGGGGATTTGACAAGGAGTCATGAACGATCCATTTTGACTTTTTTATAGTGCCCACCAATAAGAACCAATGATTGTTCCGGCATACTGGCATGAATATGATGGTTGAACTTGCAAAAGTTGACTTTGTCAGATGCGATGAATATAATTGAAATCCAGCAATCTTACCATCATCATGAACCTTTTGATTAAGCAACTACATAGAGGACAAATGGAATATAAGATTACACAAAATATAAGATAGTAATAGAACGATTGAAAGCAATATGTACCCAAAGATTCGGAGAAACGTATATGAAATTCCGCAATGATTTGTCATCTGCTAGTCTTCGCAATTCAAGTATTTTGGCAAACGCGTCCACGTGACAATCTGCAACATATCCTGCAAACAGAAGATCCTCCATTGCTTCTCGTACTCCAATAATGTTCCATGCATTGAAGGCAATATGGTTCCTGCCAATGATATTTTAAAAACATAGTTTAATAAGGAATTAACACATAAAGACATCAATGTAAATAATACCTAGTGCTGGTGGAGCTCATGCGGTGGTGGATGAGATCTCTTTGCTCCTCGAATAATGACATCTTCCCAGGATATTCTTCAGGGTAGGGCTCATCGACTTCAGCTTTCTTGTCATTTGAGGACTTTTGGGGTTTAATAGGAGACTCCTCAATGGTAACAATGTTAGAAGATTGTTGCATTTTACTTACATACTTATCAAATCTCGCAGACAAGTCATCAATTTTTTTATCCACTTTTATAACTACATCATTGACAAGAGAAATCATTTTAAAAACATCATCGAAACGAGTAACAATTTGGTGCTCTAAATCCTGAATGCATTGAATATAAGAGGCGGGGGAGGGATCATTGGAGGGAGTTGTGGTGGGATCAATGGAGGGAGTTGTGGTAGGATCGTTGGAGGGAGTTGTAATGGTATCGATGGAGGGAGGTGTCATGGTATCTATGGAGGGAGGTGTGGTAGGATCATTGGAGGGAGTTGTGGTGGGATCAATGGAGGGAGGTGTGGTAGGATCATTGGAGGGAGTTGTAATGGTATCTATGGAGGGAGGTGTCATGGTATCTATGGAGGGAGGTGTCATGGCAACTGGTTTACTTTTCTTAGACTTTTTGGTGGTGGTGCAGAAACCGATCTTCGTCTCTTCTTCTTCTCAACAGACTCAGAACATAACAACTTCTCTTCAATTGAAATACCATCAAATTGATCCAAGGCCTACAATTACAAATAAAATCATATCTCACAAACAATTTACGAGATAGGAAGAGTTAATGTGAATTTTCCTTTACCTGTTCACTAAGCAAATGTGGAATGATGTAAAACAATTCCTTAAAGTTAAATATTAGCTTCTCAAACCATCTACAAAGTTGAGGTCTTCTATTCGGATAGAGTGCAGGACGAATTGTCGTGTGTTCTAGAAACCATACCTGTGAGAAAAAATAAAAGTTAATAAACATATCAACACCCAAGTTAATAAATATATTAACATCCAAGTTACTAGATATAAGTAAACTTACTACTAGAACATGGGTACATTCGTGCATGTACCCTACCGACTTATGTGGCAGCATGAGTGATTTATCAAAATGACGAAGAGATATCTTATATGTTATGATTTTTATACTATTTAACAGAAATCCATGAACAGCTTTAGGCTAATTATGCCTAACAAACTCAGTTGGTTCACATAATTGTACAAGTACTTGTGGAATTCGATCACCACTAGAGGAAAAAAAAGTTGCATAAGAGATGTAGAATCAAAGCATTCGCTTCCATGTCTGCTGTTTTTCTAACCATACGATCCAATTTACTCTTTAAATCGGTTTTAGAGATTTTTGCATATGGTATTGCTGCGAACCTGACATCTTCACCCGAATTCAGCATATCTAATATCAATGTCACGTCATTAATAGAAAAACATAACTCTTTTGAGCCAAAAGAAAAAAAAACATTCCTCGTAGCATCATAACATGACATCAGAACATATATTAGAGGTATGTTTTGCGGAAGTCGGGGGGCTTCAAAGATTTGTAAAGCTTTGACTTCACGTAATATCATCTTCTTTTGTTCATCCAAAATGCATATTCCATTACATGAATGTGCATAAACATTTGACAAATAGCATCTTGAACTAAGAACGTGTGTTTTGGATGCACACTTCTTCTCCACAACCCTATAACAAAGCTTCTAAACATACATTATATTCTGCCAGAAATAATTTTGATCTACATGATACTATGTTTTGATCTCTATGGAGATTGATTTCGATCTCTACAGAAATCAAATTCAATCTCCATAGAGATCGATTTCGATCTATCAAGTAACTGTTATCGATCTCCATAGAGATCAATTTAGATCTTCAGGGAGAACAAAAAATGAAGTTGATCACTAACTAGGTAGTTCACAAAGATTCTTCGAAGAATACTTTTCGATATCATTCGAAGCAATATTTGTAATCAAACCCTAGAAGAAGAAAATTCCTTTGTGAAAACATGAACTTACCAGCAAACGCAATGTCGCGTTCTTCGCAGGTATGTTAGAATGCTCCCGTTATGATGTTCGAAATCTCAACTCCGGTGATCGTCGACGCTTCTTCGAGGTAAACCGCTCTGCTACCTGGGCGAAACCATTCCAGAAGGTAGCAGCAGAAAACTTGGGAGGCATTTCTTTTAAGTAGCATAGCAGGAATCAGTATATTTCACGCTCAGAATTTCAAAAAAAAAATTATTGTCACATGTCGCAATCGTGTAACTCCCGGACCAAAATCTCGCTCCGGGACACGGATCCAAATTTTGCCTCCAACAGAGACTCTTCCCTGACCAGCGGTGTGACTCCATGAAGGGTTTGTGATGCAAGACAATTTAAATCAAGACAGTGGCAAAGTCGACGCCAGCACACATGATACCAACTGGCAACCGACCTTCAAACCAAATATATATTTCTATTTTATTTTGAGCATACTTATGAGCTCACTCGTATTTTAAGTCTTATGTATTTTGAGTTATTACTTATGTAGTTTTGGGCTTTCTGTATTGTGGGATATATTATAAATATTGAGCAAGATAAGCACAATACCAAAACCCAAAATTAGTTATCCCACATGTGAAACCACCCTCCTTTTTCACATATACACCATTTCATTTCTTCATATCATGAATGATCATCATAAACCACCCCCTTTTCACACATAAACCACTTAATTTTCTTCATGTCATGAATGAACACCATAAATCACCCTCTTTTCACACAAACCACTTAGGCTTCATTTGGTTCCGCGTTTGCGGGCGGCGTTTGCGGCAAACGCCGCCGCAAGGCGCGTAACCAAATGAAGCGCGGGCGGCGTTTGCCGCTTCTCCACCCGCCGCGCGTGAGAAACGGCGCAAAAATCGCCGGCTGGAACCCCCGCTCCCGGCCTCCGGTTCCAATGGAGCGTTTGCTCCCGCCTTCTCCGCCCGCCACCGCCGCGCCAAATAAAGCCTTAATTATCTTCACGTCATAATGGCCACCATAAATCACAACATTTTCACATGTAAGCAACTTCATGAAGGGACGCCATAAACTTCTCATTTTTCACACATAAATCACTTTATTTTCTTCATGTCATAATGGTCACCACAAACCACCCCCTTTTCACATATAAACAACCTCATTTTCTTCCTCATTCAAACATGTGACTAAAGACCACTATAATGATGGTCCAACCTCCAACCACATTCATGAACTCCAAAACCATCCCCTCCTCACATTTCATGACTCTCAAGATCTATAAATAGGCATGAATGCTCATATTGTAATCATCCTTTGAATGACTGAAAATTGCAAGTGTTAGCATTTGCTACATTGTTCTTCTCGTGTGCTCTTTTCCCTCTGAGTGAAGGACTACTGAGAGTGAGAATGTGCGGCCCTTGAAGAACTTTCAAGGAAGGAGTAGGCAACGACCCGACGAAGGACTGTCCGATCGGTACTAGCTCAAGTTATCCCTTCAACCAAGAAAATACAAAATTAGTTCGACTATGGTATTACTCGTTCAAAGCTTTAGTATTTTCTTCTACATGCTTGTTAAAACTAGACACTATCGGTTAGCAACTCATCGCATGCCACAAAATTGTTGGCGATTGCAATTCTGGCTTGCTAGTTGTATTTAAGCTAATTTTCGCATAGCTCAAGTGTTTAACATAAACGAACTTCGAATCTCCCAGATAACTCATATTTTATCTTAAATCATCTCATCATCTTCTTATCCTACATCAAATTGGTATCCGAGCTAGGTTTCCCTAACTCTAGTCTAGGGAAAATCCTAAAACAGAAAATTTATGTTGCCTCATATTGTAGTCTATAAGAATTTAAGAAAATAGTAAGTCAAAGTCTTTCATGCTAATATTTCAATGAGAAGCTCTTTTAATCTTTTATAAAGTTCTCATAAAATTTTAAGCACATTTAAAATAAATTTGATATATAAGAAAATCTAACCACTTGCGTATTTAATCTTTTGTTTTCGGCATTCATGCATGCATTATAAGGTTAATGTTTTTTGCTAAAAGCTTGTTAAAAAGTCCAAAATAATTGAAACTCTCCCGATCATAACTTTAGTATATTTCCTAAGAACTCCCAAAATTTTAGTAAAAATTCCAAGATTAGATATAAATATCATTCGCTCATTTTAGATCACGCATTACTGAATTTTGAAATTCAGCTTGTTGTCTTCTTAATTAAATAATTTCTAACTCCTAGAATACTTATCCAAATATTTTGAAATAAAGCTTCATTTCTCCGTTTCAAAGCCGTATATAACTCTCTGGAAGGAATTAAGCCCAAAATTTACCCTATATAACTCTCTAGAAGGAATTAAGCCCAAATTTGAAACTCATAGTGGTCTAGGACTCGAGATTTGTACCTTTATCAAACTTAACTATTTACACCCTATAAAATTTTCATCAATGTCTACTCGCAGTGATGCGCAATATGCTCTAAATATATCTACAACTATCGAAGACATGTTACAAAGCATAATAGAGAGGTTAGGAAGAATGGAAACTTTCAATTAAAGCTTAGTGGATCGATTAGAGACGCTCGAGAACAATATTGGGCAAACTCCCACTATGACACTCAAACAACAAATAGATCATGATAAATCTAAACAAGGGCCTAACATTCAAATTCCCGAACTCATAGGAAATCATTTTTCTGATTTTAAGTTAGATGATCATCTTGATCAAGAGCCAAAAAGAGCTATGAGACGTCCTTACCATGAAGAAGGCCAAAGGTTTGACCCAACACATGTTATTCCAAGGCATTTAGAGAGAAATATTGAAGATGACCTTATTCGTAGAGCTAAAATCGAAGCATCAACCTTTCATGGAAACTTAGATCCTAGAGTCTTCTCTAATTGGCTTACTGATATTGAACAATATTTTGACCGGATTAATATCCGACCACACTCTCAAGTTAGGTTTACTAGATTAATGTTAAAAGGACTCGTACGAACATATTGGACCGCAGTAGAGAGGAAGGAAGAGCGTAGAAATAGGAAGGTGGGTAGTTGGATGGAGATGAAAGCACTTTTATCTGAGAAATACCTCCCCGAGTCATATAATGACCAACTTTTCTCTGAATTACATGATCTCAAGCAAGGAACCATAACTGTAGTTGAATATTCGGCATGCTTTGATTATTTAATGCTTAGGTGTGACATATTAGAAACTCCTAAGGCCTTCGTTGCTCGAATTACACTCTGACATCAAGGTCGAATTGACCATCTGAGATGTGAACACTTTAGAGGAAGCTTCTCATATGACACTTCGAATTGAGTCTTACCTCAAGACCCAACAATAATGTAAACTTAATGCATCCACTCATCGTAACCAAACACCTAGGGTACCACCGCCCATACCCACATCAACAATTTCTACATCACTCCCTAATTCTAAGAGAAAAGTCATCGTTGGGACATCTGACTCTAAGGCCACTAGCGGAAATATTGGTCTCAAAGCCAGAAGTATCACAAGCTTTAGTTGCAAACAAATAGGGCATTATGCATCTTAGTGCCCACGTAACCTTCATATAGGATTTGAACCACTCCAATCATCACAAAACTTAGAAGATAATGAAGTACATCCATTAGAAGAAGAAGGTGAATCTGATGAAGCACTTGATTCTAATCATTTAGCGATTGTACGATGTATACTTACCACACCACGGCCTGATGAAGACAGGAAGCGCACAACTATATTTACCACTATTACAAAAATTGGAGAAGACGTGCAAAATTATTATCGATAATGGTAGTTGCATGAATGTTGTCTCAACTATAGCTCTTACTAGACTAAAGCTTACTGCTGAACCTCACCCCAAACCATATAAAGTTGTGTGGATAGATGCAACCTCCATATCTGTCTCTCAACGTTGTTTGGTGTCAATACAGTTAAGTCGATATAGCGATAAGATATGGTGTGATGTCCTCCCCATGGATGTTGCACATATACTCTTAGGAAGACCATGGTTGTATGATTTGGATGTGACTCATCATGGTCGTTAAAATACATTTACATTTGTTTTTGGAGGTAAACGTGTGATTCTAAAACCCATTAAATCTAAGGAAAATACACCAAAGCAACATGTGACTTCATTGGCCCCTATTGAACGTAAGTCACTTCATATCAGTAATAGACATGAGTTCAAATATGAAATGGACCACCCTCTTATGTTTGCTTTGGTTGTCCTAAATTCACATAGCACTATACCTATGGACATGCTCGCATCTGAGGTAGAACTCCTACAAGATTTCTAGGATGTTTGTCCGGAAGAGTTACCATCTGAGTTACCACCATTAAGAAGTATTCAACATGCAATTGACCTTGTTCCTGGATCTACACTCCCAAACCTACCCCATTATCAGATGAGTCCCACTAAGCATGTTGAGCTCAAACGTCAGGTCGATGACCTCTTGAGTCAAGGCTTCATTTGAGATAGTGTCCCATTGTGCAGTTCCTGCCCTTCTTACCCCTAAGAAGGATGGAACATGGCGGATGTGCGTTGACAATCGTATGATAAATAAAATTACAGTTAATATATATTTCCCATGTCAAGACTTGATGATATGTTAGATATGATGTCAGGAGCAACCACCTTCTCGAAGATTGATCTTTGAAGCGGATACCACCAGATCCGCATGTGAGAAGGCGATAGTCCTGCACAAAAGGACTGGCAGTCCGGTCCGGGACCAGTCTTTTGGAAGACCGGTCTTTTGGCCGACCGGTCCCAGACCGGTCCCGGTCAAACCGGTCCCGGTCCGGGACCGATTTTTCTCCTCTGGAGGAGGACCGGCTGGGACCGGAGGACCGGTCCTAACCGGTCCCGGACCGGTCTTTTTATTAAAAAAAATAAAATTAAAAAATAAAATAAAATATATAATTATAATTTAAAAAAAATATTAGACCTATAATTAAATTAAAGAGACATTAAAGAGCCTTAGGCTCTTTAATTAAAGAGCCGTTCGGCTCTTTAACGGCTCTTTAATTAAAGAGCCGAACGGCTCTTTATTAAAGAGCCGTTAAGGCAAAAACCGGTCCTGTCTTAGGACCGGTAAAAGACCGGTTAAAATCGGTCTTTTACCGGTCCCGGGACCGGTTTTTGCCATAAAATAGGGGACCGGTCGAGCCCCTGGGACCGGTCCGGGACCGGACCGGTCCCGGACAGGACCGGTCCCTGACCAGTCCTAACCAGTCCGGCCCCAACCGGACCGGTTAGGACCGGTTTTTTTGTACACGACTGGAAGGCGATGAGTGGAAGACAGCCTTTAAAACAAAAGAATGATTATTTAGTGGTTAGTCATGTCATTCAGGTTGACTAATGCCCCAAGCACATTTATGCAATTCATAACTCATATCCTTCAACCTCATATTGGGAAATTTCTTGTAGTATATTTTGATGATATCTTAATTTTCAGCAAATCTACGGATAATCACCTTTCTCATCTTCGAAAAGTATTTGAGATTCTACGACAAGAGAAACTTTATGTGCACCTAAGAAAATGTTCATTTATGACCTCCTCGACCATATTTTTAGTCTTTATTGTGTCAAGTGAAGGAGTCTTTGCAGACCCCGAAAAGATTCGAGCCATTCAAGCATGGCCAGTACTGTTGAAGCAAAAAAAATCCTAGCTCCAAATGTTCGGACCTAAGTGTAGTCTAAGGTTACTGATCCCGCGGTCGAACGCCACAGATCTAATGTCTAGAGCAAGAGAAAGATGTCTACAAGCACACCTCAGGTGCTTCAGCAGGGAGGTCCCACCACATACCCGGAAATTATGAAAAACTTTCCCTCCGCAACCAAAAGGTTGAGCGAGGTACGAGGAAGTCACGGACTTGGTGAGTATGGAACTTGAGGGGTCTCAACGTACCATTCCCGGTACCCCTGGGGGTCTATTTATAGACAAATCCTGGGGGGTTATGCAGGCGAGAATACCCTACCCCTGCGAGTTACGTAGGATCTCGCCCACATGGCGACTAGGAGGTGTTACTCGCCTAAAACATACGTCGTGAGAACTCGCCATCTAGCGGTCTTTGGATGCTCGCCCATACAGGCGAGTTGCAATGGGTACTCGCCCATACTGGCGAGTTGCAATGGGTACTCATCCTTTGACAACTACCCGCCCATGTTCTCTTCCTTGGGGAGTCGTGTACTCTCCAGGCGAGGTCTGCGAATAGCCGCCAGGCTGCCGAGCTGAATGGTCTGCGAATAGCAGTCTCCTTAGGCATCTCTGATCTCGATGAATTACGGGTTATACAAGTGCCATCAAATATTCATGAAGTTCATAGTTTCCATGGATTAGTGACATTCTATCGTAGATTTATTCGAGGGTTTAGCACTATAATGACACATATCACTCAATGTCTCTAAATGGGTGAGTTTAGATGGACTACATCAGCCTCTAAGGTCTTCTTAGAGATTAAGAATTGCCTATCAAGACCCCCTCGTTTGAAACTCCCACATTTTAACACGGTTTTCGAAGCGTCTTGTGATGCTTCAGGAGTAGGCATTGGTGGCTTCCTAAAGCAAGAAGGTTATCCCATTGCATTCTTTAGCAAAAAAATTAAATGTGGCTCGACAAAAGTATTCAACCTATGATAAAGAATTTTATGATATTATCTAATCTCTTCGACATTGGAGGCATTATCTTCTTTTTAAAGAATGTGTTATATTCTGACCATGAGGCATTAAAATATATAAACTCTCAAAAGAAGCTTAGCTCTCGACAAGCAAAGTGGATTTAATTTACAATAGTACACAATTGTCCTTAAGCATACATCGGATGCTGAGAACAAAGTGGCAGATGAGCTAAGTCGAGTATGTAATACTATGAGGGTCATGAGCACAATAGTCACTGAGTTTGATAAGATAAAGAATGATTACATTAATTGCAAAGATTTTTGTTATATTTTTGATGTCGATTCTCAAAGTCCGCACAATGAGTACCAAATAAAAGATGGCTACCTATTTTGAGGAACACATCTTTGTATTTCTGATTCTTCACTTAGTGATTTTCTCATTGAGGAAATGCATGCGGGAGGGGGTGTTGGTCATTTTCGCAAAGATAAGATCATTGCTATCATCGAGGATAGATTCTTTTGGCCCAGCCTTAATGACGCAGGGCAGGCCGTGTGACTAGGGTGTGCCGACATTAATACGACCCTAAGTGATTGTGATGCTTAATGGACTCAAAATAATACGACCAAAAATACAATTCAAATGATTTAAAAACTTTAATCCGGAAATAGAATTTGCAGTAATAGTTTTATAATCGAGGCAAATTGACACGAGATGAATTAGAATTTTCCGGTGTACACAAGACACGCTAACTTTCGCACAAAGTGCTAACGATTAGATTTATAGAACGAAAGAAAATAAAAAACAAATACAACTATGGATCAAAATACCCAAACACATGAAATGTTCTCCAATATTCAATAAAGAGGAAATAAGCACAGCACAATAATAATCACGTAACAATGAAGATCCGACAACGGTTGTAGGTTTGAATCTAAGCGACGGCAGGCGTGGCTCCACGAGACGAATGCACTGGCAGTGGTGAAGGGGTGTACTGGATGGCTGACAGCACCTTTAGGAAGGGTGGAAGTGGAGGGGTAGCTTGTTGGCCGGCTGTTTGCAAGGAAGGAGGATAAGTGTGGGGAAGTGGCTGCTGCTATGGAAATGGGGGGTCGTAGGAAGGCTACAGCTCCTGGTGAAGAAGATGAACAGGGAAAATCAGTCGTCGAGGCTTGCGCTTGCGATGGGGGAAAGTATCAAGCGGTTGTAATGTTGCTGGAGGAGGAACGATGAATAGGAGCGGGAACGGGCGTCGTTCTTCCGTCAAAATCGAAGGCACTGACAGGGAAATGGCGGCGTGCGGCTTGGCTGTTGGGAGAGACGAAGAGGGGAGCAGGAATCGAGCAAGGTTTTGTCACTTCCGTCGGAGGAGGAGAGGGGGAACAGTGTTGGAGGCGAGGGTGAAAGATGTTGAGGAATGACGAACAGTTACCGAGACTTGTTACTTTCTCTGTGAGGAAGGAGATGAACAGGGCAGATATGGCGATTTCCTCCTTCGGCTGGACGAAAATCGTGTGATGCAAAGATGAACAGTGGCGGTTTTACGATGGATCGTGGGATAAAGGCTGGTTTTAAGATGAACCAAGGCTTCGCACCTCGGGCTCGCGACGTCGCGCCACGAAAGATTGCCGATTTCTGGATTCTCTCACAAAACTCAACAATGCCTCTAAACTATAGCACCCGCCCCAATTTATAACAAAAAGGGGCGGTTGGGCATCGGGCGTGTACGGCTATGATTGGCCGTTACGCCCGAGTCCCTAAAAGACCAAAAACAAATCCAAAAAAAATAAAATAAAATACATAAAAATAATAGCGCGGCGAGCCGGACGCGCTCGTGGTCTCGGATCGTCGATCCGATCATCGCCTCCTGCGCGAATATACAAAAGTGGGTCCCGCCGACTGGCGACCCGTAGTCTGATGACGATCCCCATCACTTAAGGGCGATGTTGCTCGTATTATTGGCCGTTGTCGTATTTGCCAATTGTCAAAACGAGGGCGACCCATGGTTGGTTCATATACCCCCTTACCCATACCTTACAGACCATGGGAAGATATTAGTATCAACTTTGTGTTAGGGTTACCTCGCACAGCACATCGTCATGACTCCATATTCGTTGTCGTTGATAGATTCTCCAAAATGGCCCATTTCATTCCATGTCATAAAACATATGATGTCTCGCATATTGCCTCACTTTTCATAAAGTAGTTCATCTACATGGATTACCAAAAACTATTGTTTCCGATAGGGATGTACACTTTGTTAGCTACTTTTGGAAATCTATATAGAAGAAATTAGGAACTAAGCTTGATTTTTCTACTGCATATCACCCCCAAATTGACAGCTCGACAGAAGTCGTGAACTGTAGCCTTGGTGACCTTTTTAGGAGCTTAATTGCAGAACATTCTGCTACTTGGGATTTAGTTCTACATATTGTTGAGTTTGCTTATAATAGTTCTGTTAATAGATCCACGAGTATGTCACCTTTTCTAATTGCTGCAGGATATGACCTAAGAAAGCTTGTTGGCCATATTGATTTATCTGCCACATATAAGACATCAGCATTTGCATCATCATTCGCCGAGCACATGCATGAGTTACATAAAGAGATTCTGCAAAAACTTACGTTAAAATATGAAAGCTATAAGAAAGCAGCTGATAGACACAGACACCATGTTGAATTTGCAGTCGAAAACATGGTGGTAAAACCAGAAAGAATGCCCTCGGACACCTAAAAAGCTTACCAATAATGGGAGCGGGGATCTTCTCCTACGAGTTATGCGCCATCGTCGACTCCGTCCGACATCAGCTCATTCGTCTCTTCACCGCCGGAAGGCTCCCGTTGCTAGCTGCGGCACCCTCTGCAGTCGTTGTCTTCCTCCTTCAATGAGCGGTTGTTTGCCACGTCTATGGCCTGCCCGTCATCTCCTGTCTTCTTCGTGAGCTCTAGCGACGTGTCTTCCTTCTTCCCTCAGATCGAGTAGCCCCGCTTACGCTGCTTCTTCTGTCGTTGTTTCCGTCCAGCCCGGTTGTTGCCCTTATCAACGATGACTCTCCTGTCGACAGCCCCCCACCCCCACCCCCCCTCGTTGCTTCGACCCTTCTTCCCCTCATCTCGGCATGCCCAATTGTTGCCCTTCTTCATCAAACCCCCACTACTGCTGATCCAGAGCTTCCGTGCCTCCTTTTCTGGTGATTCCTGTTGTTGTCCTCTCTCAAGATTGTTGGAGATGATTTTCTTTTTCTTTTTTTTAGTAGCTTATGGGTTGTGTCCTACTGTTTGTTTACATATTACTTTGTTTGTATTCACGTGTTTCATGTGAGGGGGAGTGATTGAGACGAAGGTGACTCGGATGATCTTTCCCGACCTTTCGCCTTCGTTCCGCACGGCCTCCAGGCTTATGTCGCATGCGTCTCCCCATGTTTTCTTTCGATTGGTCGTGTGTTGGGGACGCAATTGATGTTAGTGTTCTAATCTCAAAGGGTTGTGTCGCATGAGACCGTGTCGTGCAAGACCGCCCTTTGTGCGGATTAATCCTGACAGATTATCCTTGACGGATTATCCCCGATCACTCATTTGATGATTTGCTCCACATCGTTGGTTCCCTTCTGCATGTAATGAGTGTAGGTGTTGTTGGCTGACCGGTTTCCAGTGAATCCACGTCGTGTGTGGGCACTACGTCGTGTGTGGGCACTGCGTCGTGTGTGGCTATGTCCCCGATTTGATTCCCCGGTTTGGTTTTTTTCCCCGGTGGCTCGTCTGATGTTTTGTCCCACATCGCCTACCTCCTTAGTCGTTATTTGATGTTTTCAAGTTGAAGGTTTCCCCTCCAGCTTGAGGGGGAGTGTTGGAGTTTGAGTTTATTATTATATTAATATTTGTGTGTGTGGTGGGTATTAGTCTCACATTGTCTATTCAGGCTTAAGTGACAATGTATTTCCTATATAAAGCACTTTGTGGATGAATAATATGTATCAAGTATTTCTATTATATTTCTTCCAACACCTGCACGATGGCTGCAAATATACGGCTGAAGTAAGCAATGGAATGTCCCGCTTGCATCAGTACCGCATCGACACCCGAGCCAGATGCGTCACTCAACCACGAACGGCTGCAAAAATTCGGGCATATCTAACACGGGGGGCGGTGCTCAGAGCCCGTTGCAGGGTCTGGAAGGCCATGGCCGCTACCGACGTCCACTGAAAGTTGTCGGTCTCTGACTTCTTCAACATGCTGGAGATTGGTTTGACAATCTTGTCATAGTTTCTGATGAACGGGCGATAGTATCCCGTGAGACCTAAGAACCCATGAACATTGCGGAGTGATCGAGGTGCGGGCCACTGAAAGATGGCCCTAACCTTGTTCGGGTCCATAGCCATGCCATGTGCGAAAATGGTGTGCCCAAGTATATATACTCGGTCTGACCGAAAACACACTTCTTGGGGTTCACCTAAAAGGAGTGCTCCAGGAGAGTGGCGAGAGTCTCCCGGATATGACCAAGATGGTCCATCCAAAATGAACTGTAAACCAGAATGTTATCAAAGAAAACTAAGATATACCTGCGCAGGGCCGATCGGAATAGATCATTAATGGTGGCCTGAAAAGTGGCAGGAGCATTCGTCAAGCCGAAGGGCATGACCAGGAACTCATAGTGGTCGTCGTGCGTGCAGAAAGCCGTCTAAGGAACATCCTCCTCCCTGACCCGAATCTGATGGTAACCCGCGGGAAAATCCAATTTAGAGAAATAGACGACCCCTCGTAACTCGTCCAATAACTCATGAATGACCAGAATAGGATATTTGTCCGTAATTGTGATCTTATTGAGTTCACGGTAGTCCACGCAGAAGCGTCAACTGTCGCCCTTCTTGCGGACCAGGAGGACGGGCTCGAAAATGGACTAGCGCTGGGGAGAATGATGCCCGCGGCTAGCATATCACCGACCAGTGTCTCGATCTCATTCTTCTGTGCATGGCCGTACCGGTACGGCCGAACTGATATGGAGAAAACACCCCCTTGCAAGGAGATGTGGTGATATCTCGACCTGGATGGGGGAAGGTGTGTCGTGTCAGCGAAGACGTCCGAAAAAAAAGGTCCAAAATAACCTGCAGTGTTGGGGAAGTCGGGGAACGGAGGGCCTCCTGCTCCACCACATGCCATAAGGAGGTCACCCAATCCACATCGGTGGATTTCTGAAGGGACTGTAGGGAGACAGATTGGCGAAGTGAAGCCAAATCGTCTCCTAGCAAGCAAGGCTTCCCCTCTCGGAGGAAGCGCATGGTCATGCGGTCCCAATTCACGCTGACATCACTAAGGGTGCGGAGCCACGCTACCTCATAAATAATGTCCACCCCACCCAGAGAGAATGCGTAGAAGTCTGCCTGAAAAGGGGAGTGGTCAACAGTGACAGTGAGAGCAGAGCAAAGGCCCCCAGTTGACCGACGCCGACCATCTCCTAAGCACACCGAGAAGTGGTCTGTGGTCTGCACAGGCAACGCCAAACGATCCACCAAACGCTGAGAAATAAAGTTGTGGCTCGCTCCACTATAAATCATCATAACCACGGAGAGCCCCTGAAGCGTCCCCCGAAGCATCATCGTCTGAGGGCCCGAGAACCCGCTGACGGCGAACAGCAGAAGGTCCAATCGGTTGAAGGTGGCAAATGGAGGGGACCTCGGTAGCCGTGTCCATCTCAAGGGCCTCAAAATCGGTAAGAGTAACCTCGGGTTCCTCCTCGCCAATGAGGATCTAGAGGTCCTTCAACGGGCAGTCGTTGGTCGGAGAGTAGGGTTGTTTGCACCGAAAACACAGACCCTTGGTACGCAAATCATGGTATTCCTGATTTAAGATTCGGGCGTGGGCCATCAGCCTAGGAAGATGTGGCGGAGGCACAGTGCGGCAGGGTGTCAGGGGTGGTTCAACTGTGGAGGACGGTAGGCCGTTGCAGGGCGGTTGATCGGGCGCGACGGAAGCACTGTGGGTGGTATGCCCGTGTCCATAGGCCTAGCCTAGAAATCTGCTTCAACCAAGCGAGCAAGATCCATGGCCTCAACAATCGACGTGGTGAGTGCAGTTCCGGGCACGAATATGTAGAAGAAGCCCATGCACGAAGGAGCTGAGGTAGTGGTCCGGTGGAAGGCCTGGCACATGTGTAGGCAGCGTAGTGAGGGCAATGAACTCATCATTGTAATCGTCAAGGGATCCTGTCTGGCGAACGCCGCAGAGACGCTCCATCGCGGAGCCTGAGTAACGAGTGTCGTAACGGCGAATGAGCTCCTATTGGAGATCTGACCAAGACATAGTTAGTTTGGATTGACGTACCCAACGCACCTGGTGGAGAGCGGAGCCCTCCATGCCGATCAGGGTCGTGCTGATCTTCTATGGTTCTGAGATCTGCTGGATATCAATGAACTGTTCGGCTCGAGCAATTCATCATATGGTATTGGTTCCATTGAAGGAGGGAACATCGAAGGAGCGAGGTCCCGAGAGAAAACCACGGTCGGAGGGGCTGGGTCCTTGTACGGGTCCAGGGGGGCGAGGAGAAACGGAGAGTCCGTATTGGAAGACGTGGACGCGTTGGGGCGGGCAGGCGAGCATGATTGTATCGAGCTTCGCATCCATGCACATCATGAGGGCATGTAGAGACTTAATGGCGTCGTCGTGACCGTCCAGACGACGGAGGATGGCTGGATCCGTGGAAGGAGCAGGCGTCGTTGTGTCGGAATGAGTCATCGAGCGTAGCCGAGGGGGCATGCACTCGGCAAGGAGCAGAAGGGGAGTGTTAGAGGGGCGTACTGAAATGTCGGAGACAAACCTAGGCACCACCCGATCGGCAGTCGAATATATCGGCTGGAGAGCGGTCGAGCGGAGCCACGTTGGCTGGACGGGGGGCGGATTGGACGGTGTCGGCGATCGAGTGATCGGGCTCGCGCGGTATCCCGCAGGTCGGCGATCGATCGAGCGGGCGAGCGAGCGGAGAAAAGCGCAGGTCGGCGAGCACGGAGTGAAGAAGAGCGGTCAGGGTCAAAAACTGAAAGCATTGTTGGTACGCTTCGGGCGACGGAAACCGCAGCCTGAAGGAGGCTAGGTCGGACCAAATTGTTAGGGAGAGTGTTACAGACGCGCATTCGGAGGAGCTGAGTTGGCAAGTATACTCGAGGAGGGCGCGCGGGGGAAGGGAGGAACGCAACCCGGAGGAGAGAACCGGGCGGACAGCACCCGGTTCAGTTTAGACCGGCCGGTCTAGGAGTTTTTGTATGGGTTTATTTTATATGTCTTGTTTTATGTTATGAGTGTTGGGTGGGTCCTGGCTCTATATAAGGGACCTACTTCTATTGTATTAGCCATCTTTGGGATCATTAATCTGAACTTGGAAGGGCTGCTCCCTTTTCTTCTCATCTCTAACCCTAGTTTCTTTCTCTCAACCTCCTCCTCCCCCCCTCTTCTTCTCTAGCCGGTAATATTTGGTCCGACCTGCCGCTCCGCCCACCTAGTTGTCGCCGAAATTCTTCAACATAACGCCCAAGAACGCTCCTCGCCCTGCCGGATCCGGAGAAGCCTCGGACGATGTCGCCGACCGTATCTCCGCGCAAGAGAGCCACCTCTCATCTCTCCAGGCCGCCGTCGAAGCCTTGGACGCCGGCCAAGCGACCCTCACCGCCGGCCAATCGGCCCTAGTCGCCGGCCAGGCGGAGATCCTGGCTCGGTTCGCCGCCTGGCCCGCGAGCGGCGGATTAGATCCGATCCCGCCAGGCCTGCAGGCCGCTCACCCAGCCACGCCCGCCACCTCCTTCGCCGGTCAGGTCCTTCCCGGGGACGCCACCTCCATCCTTGGCACACCACCAATTCCCGCCGGCCGCCTGGCCGGATCCTTGGACGTCCCATCCTTTTCCGGCACGGATCCTCTCGGTTGGATCGCCCGCGCGGAGCAGTTTTTTGAGTTAAATGGGACGTTGTCGACGGATAAAGTGAGCACGGTCGTAGTCGGCCTGGAAGGCTCGGCCCTCCATTGGGCGCGTTGGCTCCGTCAAATCCAACCACCATCTCTTGGAACGAACTCAAACAAGAAATGGTAAGCCGTTATGATTCCCGCTACACCGGCTCCGCGATTGAGCGTCTTTGTACCACCCGCCAATCCTCCACCGTGGATGCCTACATCGATGAATTCGTCTCCCTCGTCACGCAAGTTTCGGGCCTCCCGCCCGAACATTATTTGGGTTTCTTCCTCCAAGGCCTTCGCCCCAGCATCCGATCTCGCCTTCGTACTCATATGAGTCTGTAGCCATTTCTTATTTCATTACAGGAAGTTATCTCATCTCATATGCTCTTTTCGTCGATGGCGACGACGATCTCTTGGCTGAGGATGGCCTTCAGTGCGATGCTCTACCGGACCAATTATCCCAGGACTCCGAGGGGGTGCCACTCAACGTGCTGGAGCTGCCCTTTTATTCTGTGGGCGGCTTGACGGGCCCCCGCACGATGAAGCTGGCTGGATTGTTACATGACCGTCCCGTGATCGTTATGATCGACAGCGGTGCTAGCAACAACTTCTTGTCGGCTCAGCTCGCGCGGGATTTGGCGCTTCCCTACGGCCCCTCACCCGCTTTCTCCATTTGCTTAGGAGATGGCCGCCGCCGCCCCACTTTGGGACAGTGTGAGGGGGTCACTCTATCCTTGGGTCCATGCACGGTCACGGCCGATTTCTACATGTTTGAGCTTGGGGGCATCGACGCCATTCTGGGTGTGGCGTGGCTGCAGACATTGGGCGACGTGCGCGTCAATTGGGCCTCCATGAGCATGTCATTCCTCCACCAGGGCCAGCCTTGCCGCTTGGTCGGCGACTCCACTCTCCTCCGCTCGCCGGTCTCTTTCCGGGCGATGACACGCATCACCGACAACGACTTCTCCGCCTGGCTATGGACGCTCCAGGCCATGCCCCCGACGCCGGTCGCACCGCTTCCAGCCGATATGCACGCCGTGCTCGCCGATTTCCCAGAGATCTTTGATACACCACGCGGCCTCCCACCGCCACGGCCGACCGACCATGCCATTGTTCTACAGCCGGGTTCGGCGGCGGTGTCCGTCCGGCCCTGCCGCTATGGGCATACGCAAAAGGATGAGATCGAAAAACTTGTGCGGGAAATGTTGTTGGGTGGCCTGATCCGACCGAGTGCTAGCCCATTTTCCAGTCCGGTCCTTTTGGTGCGCAAGAAGGACGGCAGTTGGAGGTTTTGTGTGGATTACCGGGAGCTGAACAAGGCAACGGTACCCGACAAATGCCCCATCCCGGTCATTCAGGAGCTATTGGATGAGCTGCATGGTGCGGCCTTTTTCACGAAGATCGATCTGCGAGCCGGGTATCACCAAATCCGGGTTCGGCCGGAGGACCTGCCGAAGACGGCTTTCCGGACTCATGACGGCAATTTTGAGTTCCTAGTGATGCCGTTTGGGCTCACCAACGCCCCGGCCACCTTTCAGGCGACAATGAACAATATCTTTCGTCCGGTCCTCCGTAAGCGCGTGCTTGTTTTCTTTGATGATGTACTTGTGTTTAGCACCTCTTGGCAGGAACACCTCCTGCACGTGCGGGACACGTGTACTACTCTCAGGCGACACCACCTCACAACCAACCGGAAGAAGTGCACTTTCGGCGCGACGACGGTGAGCTATTTGGGGCACACCATCTCAGCCCACGGTGTGGCTATGGATCAGGACAAGATTGAAGCGGTGACGCGATGGCCGACACCGTCTTCGATCCGAGACGTACGAGCCTTTCTCGGACTGATCGGCTACTACCGACGCTTCATCCGGGACTACGGCGGGATGGCCCGCCCCCTCACCCAGTTGCTGAAGACGTCCGAGGAGGGACCATTCTCGTGGCCACCGGCCGCCATGGCGGCATTTGTCGCGCTTCAGTCCGCTCTAGTTCAGAGGCCGGTCTTAGTCATGCCCGACTTCCAGCAAACCTTCGTCGTGGAGTGTGATGCTTCCGGCTCCGGCGTTGGCGATGTCCTGATGCAGGCCTATTTCAGTCGGGCGTTCTCTACGGCTGTGCGCAGCCGATCGGCCTATGAGAATGAGCTCATGGCCTTGGTATTAGCAGTTCAGCACTGGCGGCCGTATTTACTCGGCCGACCATTCGTGATCCGCACCGACCACCACAGCTTACGATACTTGCTTCAGCGGAAGATAGCCACCCCGACTCAGCAGCTTTGGGTCGCCAAGCTCCTCGAATACGATTTCACCATCGAGTTTCGGTCGGGCAAGACCAACCAGGCGGCCGACGCACTCTCCCGCCATCCCCACGCTCCGGAGTTAGCCGCCATCACGCGGCCCATTTGGGAGGATGCCTCCATCCTCCAATAGGAGGCAGATGCCGACCCCACCTGATAGCCATCCGCACTGCCTTACTCGCCGACCCGGCGGCTCGCCCACCATACTCCCTCATTGGCGGTCGGCTCTTCCATCGAGGCCTCCTTGTTCTGTCGGCGTCTTCCTCCCGCATTTCGTTGCTTCTAGCGGAGTTTCACGCCACGCCTTCCGGGGGCCACGCCGGGGCTTTCCGTACTTACCGGCGGCTAGCCGCCTCTCTCTACTGGCCGCACATGCTCCGACAGGTGAAGGCCTACGTAGCGGCCTGCCTGCCTTGTCAGAAGGCCAAATACGAGACCATATTTCCTAGCGGCCTGCTCCAGCCTCTGCCGATCCCCGAGCGTGTCTGGGAAGACATCGTCATGGATTTCATCGCCCGCCTCCCGCGCTCCAACGGGTTTGACTGTATTTTGAAGTACGCCCACTTCGTTCCTCTCCGACACCCTTATACGGCCGCGACCGTAGCGGACAACTTCATCTCGGAGATCGTGCGTCTCCATGGATTTCCCCGACAGGTGAAGGCCTACGTAGCGGCCTGCCTGCCTTGTCAGAAGGCCAAATACGAGACCATATTTCCTAGCGGCCTGCTCCAGCCTCTGCCGATCCCCGAGCGTGTCTGGGAAGACATCGTCATGGATTTCATCGCCCGCCTCCCGCGCTCCAACGGGTTTGACTGTATTTTGAAGTACGCCCACTTCGTTCCTCTCCGACACCCTTATACGGCCGCGACCGTAGCGGACAACTTCATCTCGGAGATCGTGCGTCTCCATGGATTTCCCCGCTCGATTATTGTGAGTGACCGGGACCCGCTTTTCCTCAGCAGTTTTTGGACCGCATCTCTAGGGCACGCGCCTACGAATGAGTACCGCGTACCACCCCCAGTCGGACGGGCAGTCTGGGGTGTTGATGCGTTGTCTTGAGACGTACTTGAGGTGTTTCATCAGCGAGAGGCCCGGCTCTTGGGCGAAATGGCTATGCTGGGCCGAGTACTCCTACAACACAGCTTATCATCATGCCGCCAATACCTCACCCTTTGAGACTGTGTATGGCCAGCCTCTCCCCTCCATCCTCCGGCACCTTCCGGGTGAATGCCCCGTGGCTAGTTTGGCCGACCACCTCTATGACAGGGACGTGATACTGGATAGCTTGAAACATCACCTTCGGCGAGCTCAAGCCAAGATGACTTCATTCGCCAACCGGAAGCGCCGCGACCTCTCTTTTCAGGTAGGCGAGCGCGTGTTCATCCAACTTCACCCTTACCGCCAGCTCACAGTCGCACGCCGCACCTGCCCCAAGTTGGCTCCCTGTTATTACGGGCCCTTCGAGATTATCAGCCGCATCGGCGCCGTCGCCTACGGCCTTCACCTCCCGGACACTAGCCGCATACACACGGTGTTCCATGTCTCTCAGCTCCGTCGGGTGATTGGCGACCAGCCGACCACCCCGTCACCGACCACATACCGGCTGATGTTGCCCACTCCGACTCTACACCTTGTACCCGGCCGAAATTGTGGATCGCCGCCACCATGCTCCCGGAGATCTCGCCCCGATTCGCGTCTCTTGGCGGGACCGGCCTATCTCCGCCGCTACTTGGATGTTACTTGATGACTTCCGCAGGCAGTTTCCAGATTATTGCCTTGAGGACAAGACAAATTTTCCAGACTGAGGTATTGTTACCGACGCGCATTCCGAGGAGCCGAGTTGGCAAGTATACTCGAGGAGGGTGCGCGCGGGAAGGGAGGAATGCAACCCGGAGGAGAGAATCGGGCGGACAGCACCCGGTTCAATTTAGACCGGCCTGTCTAGGAGTCTTTGTATGGGTTTATTTTATATGTCTTGTTTTATGTTATGAGTATTGGGTGGGTCCTGGCTCTATATAAGGGACCTACTCCTATTGTATTAGCCATCTTTGGGATCATTAATCTGAACTTGGAAGGGCTGCTCCTTTTTCTTCTCATCTCTAACCCTAGCTTCTTTCTCTCAACCTCCTCCTCCCCCCCTCTTCTTCTCTAGCCGGTAATAGAGAGGGAAGAGAGAGAGAGAGAGAGAGAGAGAGAAGAGAGAAGTCCCAAGAGTTTTCATTCCAAAATACCATATACTCAAAATACAATAGCTATCGACTAATATAGGTGTCGTGCTCAAGTGCATAAAAGAGATACAAGAACGTAACCCAATACGTCTGGCTAAGCCGACACGTTACTAGCACGATGCTCGCGACGTTGATACACTCGCGACACTACCGGACGCCCTTCCCTTCTTCCGCCTCGTCGGTGTCCTTCACACCTTACATCACCTCTTCTTTGATAATTTTCTTAATGGACCCTTAATTTCCTCACTCCCACTGCCTGCAACCCCAGATGACGATAATGGGTCCGTGGTGCAACAAATTGTTGCTTGAGTTGTCATTCCTCGAACGTAAGCTATCAATATTAACCAAAAACTTAAGAGTTGCATATGTTGAAAAGCAGCGGCTCTAGTTCAAATTTTGTATGCATTTAGTAGCGGTTTTTTTATTTACATGTGTTATACCAAAACCTTTCATCATGACCTCCAACGACACTCAGGGTGAGCAACAAGAGAGCATTTAGAAACTCCCTTAATTTCATGATGGCATATGAATGGCACGAGCTAATTGGGAATCCATAACAACTAAAAACAATTACTACTAATAGATTTAGGTTTAGGAAGGCAGAGCGGCTCTACAATTACTAATCTTCAGATTCGTCCAATAGTTTTGCAATCCTAACACTCTTGGATCCAAAATTGATTCTAAAAGGAAAATAAGTCTCACATCCTAACGAACCTGTAAATAACTGGAAAATCTGAAAATTCAAATAAAATGCATATGCATATTCTTTAAGGTAAAAACAGTACAAATTTAGACCTAGATAATGCCACATGCTCCGCGATATTGTTGTAACCATTGAATGCCTAGAGAGCAATATTTCAAACAATGAAAAGAAAAATACTTCAATAGGGAAAGAAAGATACCACGGATGGCGTTTTTGAGAGGACGGCCTTGTTGTCAACCTTGGGTATCTATCTCTGAGAAAAGAAGAGAAAGGCAGTGGAGAAGCGGAAGAAGAGCAAAAATTGTTATGGGAGAAAAAATTTCACAAAATCTTTTACAAAAATTTAGACCTTGTTCTTTGCTTGAGAATAAACACAGGGAAAAAATTGCAAGAAATGAAAATAAATAAAGCAGATAATTGCAGCGATTGTTATGGTAGATCCAATGCAAGAAACTGGCAACAAAGACATGTTATTTTTAAGTTCACTTAAGAACCTATGGAACTAATTTGTAGTTAATGAAGATCAAGCTAATGAACCAAAAACTTGAGCAGTAAAGTAAATCAACATGCTTAAATAAAATGTGAAAGAATATAATGTTTGACTTGATTAAGTTAGATAACATGCATTTGGATGAAATTGTCGAGAAAGAATAAAATGTGAAAACTGAATTTCCTTCAACCAAAATTCTGCCAACTCAAACTGATCTCATTCATCAGACAAACTTGGTGAACCTTGATGAAATAAACATAGCAAAGTTTAAAAAATAGAATCAATGGACATAGCAAAGTTTAAAAACAGACATAGCAAAGTTTTAAAAATAGACATGCTAAAGTTCGATGAACCATGATGAAATGGTAAGCTTGATGAACCTTGATGAAAAACCTTTTTTAAATAAACTTGATGAACTTTCCTGAAATAGTATCAAATGCTTTGGAAATTGAATGCCGTAAGCTGTATACCTTCCTGAAATTGAGTGCTTTGGTGTTGTTCTACCAGCGTGCAGAACCTGGCTAGAGATCGTCTCTAGAAAAGTGGAACTCTCTACTGAGAAAACTGCACCAGCTGTGGGATCATATGTCAAGTTTTTTTTCTAGTGTCCCGAGTCTTAAAAGAAGTTAGAAAAACAGAATGCAGTGCTACAACATTGAGTAATTATCTAAAGACTCTACTCTCATTATGTTGATCTCGGGTTAATGAGATAGAGCATATTAAATTTTGCAACAGAAATAATCAAAATAATAGTAACTTTGCATAGCTTTGTGGAGCTACAGGTGTTTTAACTGAGTTTTTGGCCCAAAATGAGCAAAACATATGAGCCGGGATGTGCATACCTTTCAAACTATGAATAAGTGTTTAGCTGAAAGTTTTGGCCCAAAATGAGCAAAACATATGAGCCAGGATGTGCATACATTTCAAAGTCTAAATAAGAATGCAATGCAATAAGAACGCAATGGAATAAGGCAGGAACACGCCTAAGATAAGAACGCAATGGAATAAGGAAGGAATACGCCTGCCAGTTGTATCTTTATTGCAAATTCTTTATTGTACAAAGAATTTGAATATTTGTGTTCCCTTAGGAAGGCAAAGATATTTTAGAATATAATATAACCAATTATACAATTTTATTTTCTAAGGAGCCATAAAAAGCTTTCATATGTTGAATCTACTTTTATTTAATAATCTTAATATTTGGATTTGATTTTAAGATAAAGCATTATAACTAATTTCTTACCTCCGTATTTTATCGCATATGATTTTAAAAATATCATCATTATCCTCTACCCAATTATATGGGGTCAAGTTTAGGGATTTATGTTGGTATTTTGGCAAAATTATATCCAAGTCACCTTTGATGTAGCCAATTCCTCCTAATCTTTTATATTAACTTCATATAGCCACCTCAACAATGCATCTATACCCTTCATTCTACATGTAAACGTATCTTTAATAGCTTATACTCGAACAATCCTTCCAATATAACTGTTTCCCGCTAGCTTTTTTTGCATATTCATCTTAATAATTACATTTTTAAATCCACAAAATACAATTGACCCGATTGAAATTTCAAAATTTTATGTTACATGATAGGAAAAGAGATATTGTATTTGTTAGAAAAGAGACTAGAAAAGCCCATGTAATAGGCCCATCTTTGGGCCCATGTATTCCTTCTCTCCTTTAGTCTCACACCTTGTATAGGTTTTTATTCCTCTCTTCCTCTTCTATATATTTGTACTCTCTCTTGATATTGGTACATATGAGAAATATATTCAATTTGCACATGGTATCAGAGGGAGGTTTGTTTGAGACCACGGGGGAGTCTCGTACAGTTCGCGTTTGCCGCCTTCTAAAGGCTATTTATGGTCTCAAACAATCACCACGAGCTTGGTTTGATAAATTCTGCAAGGTTCTCTTGGCACTTGGGTTTACTCGGAGCTCCGCCGACTTCTCTCTATTCACCAAGCATGGACCAACTGGCACTATAATCTTTCTTGTCTACGTTGATGATATCCTAATTACTGGCGATGATCTCTCTGGGATACAACAGCTCAAGGAACATCTGAACTTGGACTTCCAGACCAAAGATCTTGGAAATCTTAGATACTTCCTTGGGATTGAAGTCGCCCGACGACCCGATGGATTGGTTATGTCCCAACGAAAGTAATGCATCGACTTACTTCATGAAGCAGGATACTCCGGGTGCAAACCTGCGGATACTCCTATGGATGCTAATCAGTAATTGTGTGTTGCTGGGTCTGAGTCTGACCAGCTTCTTGAGAATCCAGAATACTACGATTGGTTGGGAAACTGATCGATCTAACAGTTACTCGACCGGATATCTCATTTGCTGTTGGTGTTGTGAGTCGCTTCATGCATACTCCGCGCACCTCTCATCTTCAAGTTGTTGAGCGTATTCTCAGATATCTAAAGACCGCTCCGGGACAAGGCCTTGTCTACAAACCATCTGACTCACCACCTCTTCTTGCTTACTCGGATGCTGACTATGCCGGGTCCCCTGATGATAGGCGCTCCACGACTGGCTTTTGCACTTACTTTGGTGGACACTTCATAACATGGCGAAGCAAGAAACAGACTGTGGTCGCCCGCTCCTCGGCTGAGTCTGAATACAGGGCTATGGCCGCTGTTGTGTCAGAATTAACATGGCTTGAAAGCCTTCTTGGTGACATGGGTGTTAGACTTCCTTCTCCGACAACACTTCGGTGCGACAGTCAGGTTGCAATTCATATAGCCAACAATCCAGTTTTCCATGAGCGAACAAAGCATATTGAGGTTGACTGTCACTTCATCAGAGAAAAAGTTCAAGCGAAGAAGGTAGAATTGGAGCATGTTCCTGCTGCGAGACAAATTGCTGACATCCTAACAAAAGCTCTTCCTCGGCCACTATATCTCTAGTTCTTATCCAAGCTAGGTGCCTACGATTTGTACGCTCCAGCTTGCGGGGGAGTGTTAGAAAAGAGACTAGAAAAGCCCATGTAATAGGCCCATCTTTGGGCACATGTATTCCTTCTCTCCTTTAGTCTCACACCTTGTATAGGTTTTTATTCCTCTCTTCCTCTTCTATATATTTGTACTCTCTCTTGATATTTGTACATATGAGAAATATATTCAATTTGCACAATATTATTCACACTAAAGGGGTACATATATATATACACACAAGAGGGGTTCCAAACACCTAGGGGTGAGCCTAAGAGGGTCTATCACAAGAATATACAATATAAACATAATACATCTAACACCCCCCCCCCCCTCAAACTCACGGGGGTTCATATACCGAGAGTTTGGATAATAGATAAGCATGTTGGGCCCGAGTCTGGGGCTTAGTCATCATGTCTGCAAGTTGCTGCTCAGAAGGAACAAAGGAAGGAGCAAGAGTTCCCCGACCATACTGCTCACGAAGGAAAAAAGCATCCACCCCAATGTGCTTGAAAAGAGAATGCTTCACCGGATTCAAGGTGATATGAATGGCACCGATGTTATCACAGTGGAGTGGAGTGGGATCCGGAGAAGAGACACCAAGATCCTCAAGGATCCAACGGAGCCAAATAATGTCCTCAGTAGTAGTAGCCATGGCACGCAGCTCAGCCTCAGTACTGGAACGAGAAACCCCGGTCAGTTTCTTGGACTTCCAGGCAATAAGTGAAGTACCCAAGAATAGACAGAAACCAGTGACAGATCGACGGTCAACGGGATCACTGGCCAAAGTAGCATCCGAGTAAGCACGAAGTTGCAGAGAACTGCTACTCGAGTAGAAGAGACCACGTGAAGTCATCGCCCGGAGATAACGCAACAACCACAGTAGATGACCATAATGCACAGAGGTAGATGCACCAACAAACTGGCTCAAAACATGAACAGCATGTGCAATGTCGGGCCGAGTAATAGTAAGGTAGTCGAGGCTCCCGACAATGTGACGATAACGAGTAGGATCAGAGAGGAGAACCCCATCATCCGGTCGTAACTGAAGGTGAAGCTCCATAGGGGTGTCCACGGTGCGAGAGTCAGAGAGAGCAGCCCGAGCTAAAAGATCTGATGTGTAACGCCGCTGAGAGAGCTGAAAACCACGGTCTGTAGAGGTGACCTCAAGGCCCAAGAAATAGCTCAGTTGTCCAAGATCAGTCATCTGAAACTGCTGCTGGAGGTGATGTTTGACGAATGTCACATGAGTAGGGTCATCACCTGTAATGATCATGTCATCCACATAAAGTAATAGAAGAGTCCGGCCACGAGAAGAGGAGTGCACAAACAAGGCTGGATCATGCGGGCTCGGCTGGAAACCGGCGGCAAAAATGGCTGAACTGAAACGGGCAAACCACGCGCGGGGCACCTGCTTGAGCCCGTAAAGAGCTCGTCTCAAGCGGCAAACAAGTTCTGGAGGAGAGGAAAGACCGGGAGGAGGGAGCATGTACACCTCCTGCTGAAGGTCACCGTGAAGAAAGGCGTTCTTCACATCGAGCTGGAACAGAGACCAGCGACGAACAACTGCAACAACAACAAGAGTGCGGATCGTGGTCATGTGAGCAACTGGGGCAAAAGTCTCATCATAGTCACGTCCCTGCTCCTGCTGAAAACCACGGGCCACGAGGCGGGCCTTGTACCTCTCTACAGAATCATCTGAGCGAGTCTTCACCTTGAAGACCCACTTGCAAGTAAAGGGAACAGCACCAGGGGGAGAGGAACAAACTCCCAGGTACGAGTGTGCTCAAGCGCCTCCAACTCATCAGACATAGCAGTCTGCCACTCAGGTATCTGTGCAGCCTCACGATAGGAAGTCGGTTGTGGAGTACCACAAGCAGTAGCAGGGAGAGCAGGCAGGTCCAGAGGTAGTGTAGCAAGGCTGAGACGGTCGGGAGGACGTCGCTCACGAGGTGGGTTGCGACGAGCAGGAGGATCATCCACAGGGACCTCGCTGGAGGAGACAGGCACTGAGTCGGGGGGCACAGGGGACGAAGGACCAAGAGGGGAACGACGAGTGTAGTGATGTGGAAGGGGGGCGACGAGCGTATCAGAGGAAGAGGTGAAAGTAGAAATCGGAGGGGTCGGAGATGGAGTGGCTGGTGGTAGGAAAAGAGGAGGAGGACATACCGGTGGAGAGATGGGAAGAGTGAGAAACTGCACATCAGAAGGAGTCACAGATGAGTGTGAGGTCGGAGAGACGGATGACACAAAGAATGGGTGAGACTCATCAAAAGTGACGTCACGTGAGATACGAAGACGACGCGCAACAGGGTCATAACATCAGTAGCCCTTGTGCTCAGTACTATACCCAAGAAAGACACATGGTACGGACTGAGCAGAGAGCTTAGTGTGCTCTCGTGAAGAGAGAAGGACATAACACCGACAGCCAAAAACACGAAGATGAGTGTAACGTGGAGGTCGAGAGTATAAACACTCACCAGGACACTGGCCCTGAAGGAAGGTGGATGGTTGCAGGTTAATAAGATGGACAGCAGTGGAAACAGCCTCAGCCCAAAAGTGAGGAGGGACATGAGATGAGATAAGAAGAATGCGTGTTGTCTCGACAATATGATGATGCTTCCTTTCGGCGATGTCATTCTGAGCGTGGGCACTGGGACAGGAAAGCTAGGGAAGAGTACCATGAGTAGCCAGGAGATCGCGAAAAGCATGAGAGAGATACTCCCCCCCCCCCCCCCCGGAATTGGAACGAAAAATACGAATGGAAGCGGAAAACTGAGTGCGCACCATAGCAGAAAATGTAACATATATCTGGAAGAAATCAGAACGAGCATGCATAAAGTAAACCCAACAGTAACGAGAATAATCATCAACAAATATAACATAATATCGATGACCGCCCTTTGATACAAAAGGTGCGGGACCCCAGACATCAGAATGAACTAAATCAAAAGGACGCGAAGATCTTGACTCACTAGACGGATAAGGGAGTTGGAGCTATTTACCAAGCTTACAACCCGTACAAGAGTGAGACCGATCAACAGAAACACGACCCAGAAAACCATGAATAATAAGTGACGCAAGGCGCGGGCCACTGGGATGACCAAGACGGTGATGTCACTGAGAAAAGGCCACTGGAGGAAGACAAAAGGTGACAGCAGCCGGAGATGACGAAGTGGAAGGAAGATGGAGGCGATCAAGGACGTACACCCCACTACGGCGACGGCCAACTCCAAGGAGTGTCCCTGTCAGACGATCCTGCACACGACAAACAAACTCATCAAAAATAACAAGACAACCATGGGATGTGAGTTGGCTGGCGGATATAAGATTCATGGATAGCTTGGGTATGTAGGCAACGTCGGGGATATGAAAATGGCTAGTATGAAGGAGGCCACGACTAGTAAGGGGAGAATAGTACCATTGGCTACCATGATACTAAGGGCAGGGGAAACGGGCTGGCAGGATGAAAGGTGTGTAACAACCCATGTTTAATAATAAAGCAAAAAAATTAGGTTTCCTAATTTTGCTTTGCTAACCACAGCCCTCAGCCCCCTTAAAATCCTTCGGCTAGGGCTTTCCGCAAACCAAATCCAGCTCCCGTCTCGCTATTACCTGAAAG
Source organism: Dactylorhiza incarnata (assembly GCA_033032865.1). Classification (NCBI taxonomy): domain Eukaryota; kingdom Viridiplantae; phylum Streptophyta; class Magnoliopsida; order Asparagales; family Orchidaceae; genus Dactylorhiza; species Dactylorhiza incarnata. The sequence goes on from JAWHQI010000105.1 coordinate 5,625,372, forward strand.
CCGCAAGCCACAACTCCCGATTTCCGCTCCCGCTCCGTCTCCCGCGCGCAGAGCCATCGGCGCCTTCTGCTCCCGGATCCGCTTACAGCCGGCGCCGCCCCCTTCTCCTCCGACTCCTCTAGTCGACGACAACTCTTTCCCCTCCTTCAGCCTTCCTCCCGCGCCTCCTCCTGCAGTGGTCGTCGATGCTCCCTCCTGCAAGCTCGACAGCTCCTCCTGCCATGGCTGGCTCCTTCTCCTCCTGTCTCAATGCCGACAGCTCCCTCCTCTTCAAGTGTCGGCAGCCCCTCCTCTCCCTCTTCCCCTTCCAAGGTTGGCAGCAGCCTCCTCAGGGCCCGGCAGCAGTTTCTGCTCCCCTCCAGCAGCCCTCTTCCTCTCCGTTTGGGCCGGTGTTTGCGAGATGTCTCCTCATTGGGCTCGATTTTGGCCTCCTTGGGTAAGGAATTCCTCTTGTTCCCTCCTATTCAGATTTTTCTATGATTTATTTATTAGGTTTTGTCTCCAAATCTTGTACAACTTGTGTTTCAGATTTGTGCCCCTCTTGCGATCGTCAAACCGTGGATTATTTGTGATTTCCGGCGCCGCTCCTCGTTTCCATTGGTGGCACCTCACAAATCCCCTCTCCGAATTAGGGTTTCACCTAGCCAAGCGCCGTCAAGTCTCCGCCTCCGGGTGGTGATCTCTTCTCCCCTCACTTTTGAGGGAAGTAAATCTGCTAAAACCCCCCTTGTTTAAATTCCGCGTCGTAGAATGCTTGTGTTAGCGTAGTGAATTTTGCTATCGCTTTCGTTGTTCTTAAGTAGGCTCGAAATATGATTTCTGATTTTTCTGCTTGCGCCGCTTCATCGCCGCCGTCAGATTCA